>JANAVB010004399.1:5860918-6310918 GCA_029216955.1 Iris pallida | reverse complement strand
CGGAGACGACGACAGTGCGGCGGTCGTCGGTTAAGGTTAGGATTAGGTTTTGCAGAAACCCCCAAAGAATAGAAAATTACACATAAGCCCACCGCCTTAGGAAATGTAAATATCTAATTTGCATATAGACCCCCGCTGTGGTTCTATACAAAATTTAATTTACACAAACAATTCGAATATTACAAATTGATATTAAAATAATTAAAACTATTTCAAATTGATATTAAAATAATTCAAATAATTACAAAATAATATATTTTACTTTAAAAATCATTTAAAAATTCTAGAAAAATTCCTAATAATTATAATAATTCATTTTAAATATATAAATGCTATTAAAAATTATAAAAACTATTTTTAAAATTTAGGGGCTTACAAATCTTCCCTCCTTGAAAAATTTTGTCCTCGAAATTCACAAGGATAGAAGACTCTACAAACATTCTAACATAGCAAGCAATGCAAACAAATGACTAAGGCTATTATTAAGACTAACCTCTAAGGTATTAAGCGGGAACGGGTGGTTCCCACGCAGCTGTTGGGTCTAACAAGTAAGGATATCTCTCCCTCATGTCCGACTCCCTCTCCCAAGTAGATTCACCCGAAGAGTGACGGCTCTAAGCTACTCGTACCAAAGGTATAACTCTGTTCTTCAGCCTCTTCTTCCTCTTGTCCAATATCTCTACTGGCTGCTCAGTAACTGCATGGCTCGGTCCGATCTCCAACTCTGAATGATCTTGCACATGGCTGGGGTCCGGAACATATCTCCTCAGTTAAGACACATGAAAGACATCGTGAACTCCTGCTAGATTGGGTGGAAGTGCAATGTAAGCTACCTCTCCGATCCTGCCAAGTATCTCGAATGGCCTGATGTATCTGGGGTTCAACTTGCCTCCTCGTCCAAACCGGATCGTCCCTCTAGTATGTGATATCTTCACTAGCACCATATCTCCGTCAGCGAACTCCATCGGTCTGCGACTAGCATCGGCCCAGTGTTTATGCCTGTCCTGAGCAACTCTGAGCCTGTCACTGATCATCCCGACCTTCTCTGCTGCATCCGTGATCATCTTTGGCCCAAGCATAACTCTGTCCCCAATATCATCCCAAAAGAGCGGCGTACGATATCGTCGTCCATATAGTGCCTCGAAAGGAGACATACCGATGCTGGCTTATAGCTGTTGTTGTATAAAAACTCTACCAAGTGCAGATGGCTCTCCCATGATCCGCCAAAGTCCAGCACACAAGTCCTCAGCATGTCCTAGCGTCTATATCGTCCTCTCGGACTGCCCATCTGTCTGCAGGTGGTACACTGTACTGAACTTGAGCCGACTGCCCAACTCCTCCTGCAAGCTCCTCCAGTAGTGGGACGTGAATCTGCTATCTCGGTCCAACACGATGCTTACTGGTACTCCATGTAAGCGAACTATCTGCTGTATGTATAGCTCTGCCAACTTCTCGGTGGAAAGTCCCACCTTGAAGGGTATGAAGTGCGTACACTTCGTCAGTCTGTCCACGATGACCCAAATGGCATCTTTTCCTCCTTGGGAACGAGGAAGCCCTGAGATGAAGTCTATCGTAATGTGTTCCCACTTCCACTCGAGAATGGGTAACGGCTGCAATAAACCAGCTGACCTCTGGCGCTCCGTCTTGACCTGCTGGCAAACTAGGCATCTCGAAATGTAACGTGATACATCCCTCTTCATCCCGTGCCACCAAAGATGTTTTTGCAAGTCACGGTACATCTTGTTGGCACTAGGGTGAATGGAATATCTCGATCGATGTGCCTCCTGCAAGACTGCCTCTATCAGCTCTTCTTTCGACACGCACAACCGGCTGCTATGCCTCAAGGATCCATCCTCTGCTACGGTAAAGTCATCCAGCAATCCAGCTAAATCCTGGGCTCGAAGTCTGCGATGGCTCTCATCTGTAGACTATGCCTCCTTGATATGCTCCATCAAACCTGACTGAATGTCAAGTGCCATTATCTGTATCACTGATCCTGGCTAATCTATCTCGAAACCGAGCTTCTCCAGATCTTCCCGTAAATGTCGATCTATCATCAGATGCCATGCCATCGGATGCCTGCTCAGCGCATCCGCCACCACGTTTGCCTTTCTGGGGTGATACTGTAAATCGATGTCGAAGTCCTTCATCAACTCCAACCATCGGCTCTTTCTGCGTGAACACATACTTCAAGCTCTTGTGGTCAGTAAAGATTTCCACACGCTCTCCGTGTAAGTAGTGTTTCTACAACTTGAGTGCAAAGATCACCGCAGCTAACTCTAGGTCGTGGGTAGGATAGTTCCGCTCATGAGTCCGTAATTGCCTAGATGTATAAGCAATCACTTTCCCATGCTGCTGTAGGACACATCCTAGCCCCTTTCCCGAAGTATTGCTGTATATGGTGAAACCTCCAGACCCTGAAGGTAATGTCAGAACTGGAGCGGTCGTCAGCCTCCTCTTTAGCTCCTCAAATACTGCCTGGCAGTCCTCTGACCAGATGTACTCTGTGTCCTTCCGTGTTAGTTTTGTCATGGGTTCAGCTAACCTAGCAAAGTCCTGGACGAACTTCCTATAATAGCCGGCTAAACCCAGAAAGCTCCTGATCTCTGAAACTGATGTCGGAGCCTTCCATGTTCAACGGTAGCAATCTTTTTGGGATCTATCGAGATCCCCTCTCCAGTAACTATATGACCGAAAAACTCTACTCGATCCAAAAAGAACTCATACTTCGATAATTTGGCAAACAACCTCTCCTGCCTCAGAATCTCCAAAACTGTCCGTAAGTGCTTTGCGTGCTCCTTCGGCGTCTTCGAGTATATCAGGATGTTATCGATAAATACTATGACAAACTTATCCAGATACTGGTGAAATGTCTTATTCATCAAGTTCATAAAGACAGCTGGCACATTTGTGAGACCAAATGGCATTACCAAAAACTCGTACTGCTCGTACTTTGTGTTGAATGCCGTCTTCTGGATGTCTGCAACCCTGACTTTCACCTGGTGGAACCCAGATCTCAAATCTATCCTGGAAAATACCTTCGTCCCACTCAACTGGTCGAATAAATCATCTATCCTGGACAGAGGATATTTGTTCTTAATGGTGATGGTATTTAACGCCCGGTAGTCAATGCACAACCAGACTGTACCATCCTTCTTCGGCACAAAAAGCACCGGTGCTCTCCATAGAGAAGCACTAGATCGAATGAAACCCTTTTTCAACAGGTCATCAATCTACTCTTTTATCTCTACGGCCTCCTTGGGGTTCACTCTGTAGCAAGCCCGGGATACTGGTGATGAACCCGGTACTAAATCTATAGTGAACTCCACATCTCTATCAGGCGGAAGTCCTGGAAGATCCTCTGGGAATACATCCATAAACTCCCTAATGATAGGGTGTGGCGGTGCTATCTTCCCAACTGTCGCACAACAGTTCGGCTCTAGGCTGATCTCCGGCCCTGTCCTCTTGACACTGAATGGTGTCGTGCCTGGAGGACTGAACAGAATACTACCCTCATGACAGTCTATAGTTGCATGGGCAAAGCTAAGCTAGTCCATCCCTAATATGATATCATACCCGGGGAGTGGCATCACAAAGAATCGTCCCCTAAACTCTCACCCAGCTATAGTAATAGAGCATCTTAGATAGCTCTAATGGGCACTGGTCCGCCTCCCATTATTACTCTACTCATCTCTTCGGTAGGTGTAGCTACTAAGTGGTGTTTATGCATAAACTCTAATGATAGGAAGCTATAAGATGCACTGGAATCAAACAAGCATAGAGCTAGAAAAGTATGTAAATAAACATGACCTGTGATGACGTCAGCCAAATAATCTGGTTCCAAAACCTGCTCTGGTTCTGCCTCAAGAGCCAGACTATAAGCCTTTCCCTGGGGTCCCTTCTGCTGCTGTAGATGTTGCCTAAACCTCTGCTGCTGAGTCGGAAGCGGCGGTCCTCTAGACGGTGGTCCGGCACCTGGTACCCTCGCTACTGGACAGTCTCGAAGCTGATGGGTGGTAGACCCACAAGCTAAACACTGCCCCAACCTCTTCCTACAGATAAAAGCATCATGGCCTGGTCTTTTACAGCATGCACACAAAGCTCCCTTCTGCTGCCGGGGTCCCGGGGCTCTAGCTGGTGGGGTTGGGTGATGAGGTAGGAGGATGGTATGTCTGCTGGTGTGGCATCGGTGGTCTCGGCTGGAAAGCCTGACGCTTGGACGGTCCCTCGAGGTGTACAAAAGCCGGCCTCTTGCAAGACTGAAGACGCTCCTCTATGCTCCGGGCCAACTCTAGGCTCTGGTAGTAGTCAGTCGTACCGTTCGCCACTATCAGAATGCCAATATCTGGAACTAGACCATGGTAAAACCTACGCATCATCTCCTCTGGGTCTGCAACTAGACTAGGAGCGAAACGGCTTAGGCGACTAAACTCTGCTGTATACTCGTCAACTGAACGGTTCCCCTGCTGGATGTTCTGGAATCGTAGCCCCATGGCTACCCTAGCGGTGGTCGAGAAGAATTTTTTCTTGAACTGGGTTTTGAACTGATCCCAAGTGGCCTTCCCTCTCGCGAATAGCGGCTCATTCCGGAACCAAACTCCTGCCAAGTCTATCAGCAGGAATCCCGCTGCCTCGCCTTGGAGGTCACTCGACAACCTAGCTCCAAGGAACTTCCTCTCTACCGAGTCTAGCCAGTCATCTGCTACTACGATGCCCTCAGTCCCTAAGAACTCCTTGGGGTTCAGACCCATGAGGTCCTTGATTGTCCCCGCTCTCTGTTGTGGTTCTACAGGTGGTAGGACCACGGTACGTTCCTCATAATGCTCCATGCTCTGACGGAGTAGGGTAGTCTGCTTCTGATGGGTTGTTAGGAACCCCTGGATCAGAATGAGCAGTTGGTTTTCGTCGAGTGTGACGGAAGCCTAGACAGGTATAGTAATAGGTGGTTGTCGGAGTATCGGGTCCTGCTGGGTCTGTGATGTGGAAGGTGGTGGAGTCATTTGGGTTGGTGGATTTATGGAGTGGGGGAGTATGGTAGGCGGAGGTGGAGGTGCATCGGTCAACTGGTCAACCGACTGGATAGGGAGTGTGCCATTCTCAGGTGTGGCATACTGGGATGAGCGGGGGAGCACCATCTAAATAAATAAAAAGGACTTATAAGGACTCTTTAAAGTAAACAATCATAAACAAGAAAATCTAATTGTAATAGCGAGCATATGATGTGATGCGTTTTCTATGTTGTAGTCCTAGTATTCCTCTAGGTGTTCTAAGCGTCATTCCTAATGTTCTCTAATTACCTTAAGTTTCTAATTGCAGGCATGCTTGGTACAATAACGTAACCAAATAATTCAGTCAGGACTTGCATGGGCCACCACTAAAAATATGTCACGATCCGCTACCCAAATTGTTGGGCCGGGCCGAGTCATGTCCAGCCTATGCTTGAGATAAAGTGTAGTTGTAAATCCTAAAAATCAAGTTGCACCCATCAATAGTGCACAGAAGCCCAAACTGTGCACCCATCAATGAACAACGCCAAAAGTCAACCGCGCTAGACTGAACTGTACCACTGCCCGAGCGCGCTATGCTGATGTGGCAAAGCCATCATTACCTGACAAGAAAATCAAATCTACTGACAACCTGACAGCCCGAAAAACGAGGAATCCGTTCGTATCCCGTGTAGCATGGCGCTCGAAAACAGCTGTACAGTCTAGCACAGTCTGCCAGTCCAACCTGAGCACGGTCTGCAAGATCCTCTTCAGCGCAGTTTGACCAAATCCAAATCCCAGCACAGTCTAGCTGTCCGAATCCCAGCGCAGTCTGCCAGTCCAACATGAGCGCAGTCTGAAGCTAGCAAGTGGTGCGATCCATCAAGATTTTTGAATATAATTAACATTTATTTCGTGGCTGACATGCCATCAATTGCTCGCCACGTGGCAACCGCCTGTACACGACCAAGCGTATTTTAATCAAACAATGCCACACGTCTAAATACAGTTAGCCCACGATCGAGCAACTACCCAAAAGCCAGCGCAGTTTACAGTCTGCGCAGTCTGTCACTGGCGCAGTCCATTGTGTGCAATCCAGAATAACTACAAATTAGTTATTTCTAGAACTCTATAAATAGAGTTTCAAGTTCTTCATTAAGGGGGGGATCATTTTTGGAGATCATCAGAGATCTGGAGTTCTTGTCCAAGTGCTGCTGCATTCTTCAGAGGCTATTGTCTTCAAAGTTTACATCGTCCAAGGGATAAAGCGATCGTCTTCAGATTAGATTTCTAAAGTTGTACTTTTCTAGAATTTATTGTACTTTTATACTATTCTTTAAAGTTTGTAAAATAAAGACTTTTGTTTTTGCAAACAAAATGGCGACTCTGCTGGGGACGAATTTCTCCTCCGACGAGGAAGTGACAACTCAATGTGACGTTGTGTCTATTGGAAAGACGTAGAAGACGCTGGTTGTGAAGGTCAACCAGACTGCCTACGAAGCGATGATCAACTCTGGAGCTGCTTGGCGCACTGTGACTTCTGCCAAGAGCAAGGTCCATTCAGCGTGGATCCCGAAGTCCTCTGTGCAGCCTGCTGTTTCTTCTGACAGGGGACCAGTGGCCACTTCTGCCCTTGCGCAATTTACTACCCGCTCTGCCATGGCACAATCCAAATCTCCTGTAGTCCAAGTGCAGCATGCTGCTCCTCTTGCCACAGCGCAACCTATGACTTATGCTGCTATGGCAAAGTCCAAGACCCCTCTCCCTCTGGCGCAGTTGGCGGCCTCTTTCCCTCCTGCGCAATCCACTACTTCTTCAACCAGAGCGCAACTTAAGCACTCTGTAGCCAAGGCTTCACTTGCTGCTTCTTCCAGAGCACAGGTTGCACCCCCTGCTGGTTCTATGACCAAGAAGCTATCTGTCATCTCCTCTAGAGAGCAAGTTGTTGCCTCTTCTGTTCCAACGCAACCCAAAGGGGATAGTCCTTTGACTATTCTCCCCTCTTCTAATAACAAAGGGAAAGGCTCTGCCCCCTTTCAAAACCTCTTACTGCACTTGCGCAACCCACATGGGGTAGCCTTTTGACTATTCCTCCTCCGTCACAGAACAAACGGAAAGACTCTTTGGTCTTTTCTTAATTTTCCACAGTCCAAAACCTGGAAAACAACAGAGGGAAACGCTCTTTGGCCAACACTTCTTCACAAAATAAAGGAAAATGCCCTTTGGTCTTTTCCCAGTCTTCTCCGATTTTTACCTCGGAAGATCCATCTGAACATGCCTCGGCACCAAACAATACAAAAACTCTCTCAAACAAAAGTTCTTCTCTTCCTGTTAAAGAGAATAATATTGATCAGAGAGGCATCTTGCCTACTCCAGTAGCACACTTCCAAGATCTCCCAACTCTTCGGATATCCCGATCAAAGCAGGGGAAATTGCTAGTGTCTCAGACAGAAGCCCCTGGGGGTGAATTTGTCGATTTACGGACTTATCTCAGTAAGCGCAAGCAACCAATGTCGAAGGCGAACCTGCATCAAAAGCAAACTTCCAGGAGGAAAAATACTGATACCTATGCCAACGAGTTGAGTACTTCTCTGTATACTCATGGGACAAAGCATCTGAAGAATCAGAATCATGTTTCAAATGTCGCCAAAGAATATATCCCTGATCTTCGGGAACACCTCAAGCAGAAGCGGGATAACACTTCAACACCTCCAATCCACCCACTAGAACGCCATTGTAGTCACAAGGTGGTCATCAAGGGTTGTTGCCAGACGATAAAACGATCTGTCTTCGATCGTTTAACTTCTGAACCAATGTCAGGAGACGAAGACAAGGTGCTCTATGCCTCTGTAAATATGGCTTCTCGAGACACTGGGGGTAGGAAGTGTTCAAAGCACGGCAAGCCCCGCAAGCCCAGTCAACGATATCTAGATTTACTCCATGAATCTTCTGAAGGGGTATTCCGACACACCCGATCCCGAAGTCAAGACACATTCGGTCATAGAAATCTTCTCCAAGATCCCTCTGGTCATTTCTCCATTTCTCACTCAGGAGATGATTCTTTCTCTGATTATGATGCATATAGCGAAAGCTCTGAGCAGACAGTATCTTCTATTGTACCCAGAGAAGTGTCAGCCTATGTCGTTACTGAAGATCCAGATGCTTCTAGTTCAGCAAGTCAAGAGCAACGAATAGCCGCACTGGAAGATAAATTGAAGACCATGACTGAAATGATCTCAAATATGCATGCCGTTGTAACGCCCCAGTCCCAAAATACGTAGGACCAAGTACGTAGACATGCCAGCTGTATACATACGAAGTACATGAGCCTTGTATGTATACATAAGCTGTAAATTGTAGTAATCCAAGACAAACTAAGTCTCATCCACAATAAAAAGAATAATAATATAAAAGTCAACTTGAATATTTATGATACAATCGTTGGGCGGAGATAAAGTCCACTACCAACTATCCCAATAAAAGAAATGTACAAGAAATCGAGCGATAAAAATGGCAAGACGAACCAAGTGCAATTATCTTCGAAATAATGGAGAAGACCACGACCTTGGCTAGAATACCTGCGGAAGACATGAACACACATCTGGGAAAAAATTAGGTCCTTAGACGGACGTAGCAAGATACAGGAAGAACAAGCTAATATGAACTGTCAGAATAATATATAAATATATAAAAGACTATCCTAGACACAAATATGCAAAGGAGATTCTAACCGCCTAATGTGAAATTTAGAGGACAACTTTCATGCGCATGGGTGGAATTTTAGGCTATGTGTACGTAACTGGCATCCAGTGATCCGTATCCGTCCGTAACATCCAAAACGTCAGAGGGTATCTGCAAATAAATCGTCATAGTTCCATCCGGAGACTGTGGTTTACCTGTTTGGATTCGCATACGCACTAGCGACTGTCCTCCCCCAATATTTCCCATACTGTTCAAGTCATGTCCATGGCTCGTCCAGTTTTGTAACTGCTTGAGTCTCTAAAACCCTAGTTATAGCAGTTACGATCATCTATCCGTCACACGACTTCTTACATAAAGATGGCCAGTCAATATGCAAGCCGTGCCCCTAACAACATGTATCAAACCGTGTAGTGTAGGTATCATGGCCAACGGAGATATAAGAATATCCCACAATAGAAAGGTAGTCCACTACAACTAAGTCGACATGCAACAAATAAAATACAACAAGAAACGACTGATAAAGTCGTTTGCACCCAAGTGTGGCTTGGACGCACAGTTTATAAAAATATGAAACAAAGTAAATAAATGCTGAAAATAAATAATATGACAGTAAATATAGCAAGGTGTACTTGCCTGGTGATTGGAAGGTATTTTGACGACGTCCAATAGATAAAATTGACAAGTGAGAATAAGTTACAAGAGCGAAACCTCTGCAAACGTTCTCGGACACTGAAACAAACATCAAAAACGTTCTCGGTGAAGAAGATATACCTAGGAAACGCCTGTCCAAAAGTCTAATTCTGGAACAGGGGCAAAATCATAATTTCGGGTCAAAACGATGTCCGCCGTTGGACCCGCTTTGTACCGAAATGCGTGCCAGAACCTACGGTCTTTAAAGTCGTCAAACTACATGTCTACGGATTTAGTTTGAGGAGAGGAACTCAATGGTAGGTCCAGTTTTGGATTCCGATGGGCTGTGCACAAAATCGTCCGTTGAGTGGGTCGCGGGCCCGCCATTTTGATGTTCCGATCAACCTTCTCAGAATCGGACCAAACTTGGCATGTAGAACCAGAAAAATATTTTGAGTCCAATGGCGCAAGTTTCTTCGCTGTCTGACGAGTGTGCACAAAGTAATTGGAAAATTTTGGAATAGGCCGATACGGAGTTCTTCGACGGATACGGGTCAAATTCGTCGCGCACACGCGACCAATTCAAATTTCGTCAAAGCCCAAACGTCCACAAAGTCGATACGCACCTTTCGATGCCTTCAGTTTGCGATGGGGTCGTCCAGTTTGTCGGGACGTACCTCGTAACGGGATTTTTTTAAGTTTTAGAAAACTGATTTTTCGGGATTTTAGAATATAATTTAAACAAAAACTACTTGTCTAAAAATAAAACTATTTGAAAGGGGTTATACATGTTTAGGTTGTAACAAATTCTTATTCAGGAGGTATACTAAGAATTTATTTGGATGGACCGCAATCGGCCTCCAAAGTTGAGGGGTTGGGACTAAAGTCGTCCTGTTTCAACATTTTCTGAAACTCGGTTTTCGGGATTTTTGAAGACATTTCTCGAACCGATCATTGCTTCAGGATCTCCTCTACTGGGAGGGGATCGAAGGGGGTCATGCAGGCTTCCTCTACGAGTTTATAGATCGAATTTTTGTGAAGTAGAGATGAAGAAATTGGTGTGCGAATATGGGTACCTGACTGCTCGACTCAGAACAGGGGACCCTTTTCCTACTAGGTCTTTCGGCGACTGCGCGGTGGTTGACGGCGCCGGCGGCGGTTGCTGGTGGAAGGGGTGGTGCGCCGAGGTTGGAGGTGACTCTGGGATTGGGGGTTCGGTTACGCGAGAGGTTCTCTCGTAGTGTTTAAACGATCCTCCCCGTTGGTTTATACAAGAATTTAAATTCCATTGGGAGAGGAATTTGATCTGATCGGAGGAGAATAGGATAGGAATTCAATAGGATTTAAATTTGGAAGATATGATTTAGGATTTGATTTGGATTTAAAATCCGAAAGTTTAACAAAAAAAACTATTACACAGTAGCACAGATGGGGGGCGCGGCTCGGCTTTGGAAGGGATGAGCTACAGTGCCCCCCCGCACTGTTCACGTAATTTTTTTTTAATCTAATCTTTATCTAAGGGACTGATGGCCTTGGCCAAAAGTGTTGTGGTCGGCCCTTGGGTCGACCATTATGTTTGTTGTTTTTTTTTGTTTTTTTCTATTAATATATATATATACATTTTTTTTCTATTAATATATATATATATATATATATATATATATATATATATATATATAAGCTAATAAATGTCCAAAGTAGCTTATAATATGTCAAAAAATTATGTTAAAAATATATAAAAATATCTACATTCACTAACTATATTTGATATATGCGTATATGCATATATCTACATAGCTAAAATATGAGTCAACATATAAAAAAAATATTTCTATTAAAACATTAATACACTTCTATATTAATATTAATCATAATCATTCTAGTATGAAATATTAAAATAATTTTAAACAAATTATATTATATACCAAGGAAAATTTATTTATTATAGAGAAATGTTCTTTATGTTTAATGAAAAAATTTGACAAAATAATCTCCAACCCTCATAATATATACATAAATGAATATCTCACAAATATTTGTAGGATGAAAATTTTCATTAAAAATCTATCATTAATATTATTCAAAAATAAAAACAATAAACAATTAAATTTATATTTCATAAAAAAATAGTAAAATTCAATTTAAGCCAAAATAATGATAAAAAAAATTTCATAAAATTTGGGGGTTTTACATTCGTTATCGTAGCTCAACATACAATATCACCAACTGCACCTGCGGTAAATCCCTGTGGTAAATCCCGAGATTATAGCATCATCGGTGCCGGTTAATGCGGGTCTGGGGGTACCGTCTCCTCCAGTAGCCTCAATACCTATTCAAGTTACACCCAGTCATTCAGGGGCTGGGGGTAGTGCTTACCATGCTGTTCCTCCTCCTAACCCGGTAAGCCAGCCCATTACTTCTCCATCTTCAGAAGATGCCAATGAGGCTATAAAACTACTACATACTCAGTTCGAGGCCTTCAAAGAGAAAGATGGTCTACAGAGGCTGGGGATCAAACAACCTTACCCGGTTGAATGGAAGGAAGTCCCATTCCCTCCAAAGTACAAGATTCCCACGATCATGTTGTTTGACGGCAGCACTTCTCCGAGTCAGTTCATTAACCATTTCGAGGTAATGACTGTGCAGCTCCAGCCAAGTGATGCTCTTCTTACCAGAGTCTTCGTCGGCTGCTTAGCCGGCACAACATATGATTGGTACCCAGCCTGACTGATGGTTCTATCGCTTCATTTGTCGGGCTCAAGCAGATGTTCCTGGAATAATTCTACGAGGGTATCAACAATATGACTATATCCGCCCTCAACAAGATCAAGCAAAGACATAATGAAACTACTGAGAGTTTTATTGAACGATTCTGCCGAGAAGCACTCAAAATGCCTCCCGAAACCCCATATGTTGTAACGATAGACACTTGTAAGTCAAACTTGTTGGCTGTCATCATCATGTGGACGGGGTCAACACAGTTCCAGGACTGGCCGTCATTCATCGTCAATGCTAAAGCAGCTGAAGTTAGCGCCAAAAAGTTTAAACAGTTGGGGCACGTGATAAGGCACATGAAAGCACATGAGAACATGTAATAACATGAACTAGTACGAGTATAAGGAGTACCTGATGCACATGATAAAGTACATAAACATGAAATATCCGATGCACCTGTAGAGGGATAACATCTCAGGAAAGGATCCACATAGTACTAATCCGTGAAGATACGTATCAGCATCAAGTAAAGTACTCTAGAGCAAGAGTACAGTCCAGACAAGTATGAAAAGATCAAAGAATGTACTCGCCTGCTAACTGAATGTCCAAGACGAAAGTACTGTCCGAGGAATGGTGTCTGGCTCCTATTAGAACAGCACAAGTCACAACAAGTCCAGAATAGTAATAAGATACACTACGATGCATGCTACATGAATCTAGGTCAATCTAGACCAAAGTCAACTCTTGGTCAACTCTAGTCAATCCTAGAAGTCAAACTAGGTCAACCAAGTCAAACCTAAGTCAAACTAGTCTAACTAGTCTATTTTAGGTCTAACAAGCCATTTAGGTCTAACAAGGCTACACAAGTCTAATCTAGGCTCCACACTGACACACAGACACTCACATAGGCCATAGGCTAAGAGACTAGGCCATAGGCTAGGCCATGTCTAAAACCAACCATACATCACATCTACACAAGGCTATTCTATATCTAAAATAATACACAAATTACAATATTAATATAATCTAATATAGGAATTCATAACATATAGGTTATCTATATGTGTATATATCACCCAACATATTCATATCTAATATATTTATAATATGGTACACATATACATATAGGTACCCTTAATATCACTCATATATAATATCTATATCCAGATTACCAATATGGTACACATATATATATATACATGAGAAATGAAAGTGTGTGTGTATCATGAGAATGAGGGAAGAACATGTGTGTGATAAGTGTCAATTAGTGAGAGTGAGAGGGATACCTAGTGTGTCTGTGTCATGAAACATGAGTGTGTGGGTGAGTCTTAAAAACAGTGAGCTACTATAGGGAAAACAGTGAGTATGTGTGTGTGGGTTAGGGAGGACATGTGTGTGAGTGTATAATAGTGAGAAAACAGTATGGGGAATTACATAGTTGTGTGGCAACAGTGAAGCAAACCCCATGTCTCAGTTCATATATAGAAACCCATCAACAGTGATCATAGGAACATAGTGAATCTTTAAAACAGTCTAACAACTCAGAAATCTCAGTCAACCCATACTTCCAATCTCAGATAACAGTCCCAAATCAATCTCAGATTTAATACATTAATCAAATAGTTCACTGAATTTAGTTTTTTCAGCCCCTATTGAAATTCCAGATTTTTGAACCCAATCCACATCAAATCAAACCCAAATTCAACACATACTTAGATAACACATAGGTGAACACATTAGGGTTTTAAACTACACTAAGTAACAGCATATAATGGTTAAAATATGAAGACAAAATCAAAATTAAAAATCTGGAACAAACAAAAAATAGGGACAGTTATTAAGAATCAGTAAAATTAGGGAAATTGAGAATCAACATTGAAAATCGAGCTAAACACCCAAAATAGTGGTTGGTAATGTGAATACACATTGTGTACGTGTCATGTGATGAGTTGTGTCCACCAAAGTGGACACAAACATGTCCAATCATTTAAAACCCAAAATTAGGAAAACTGGACACAGTGCAACAGGAAGCATCGTGCACGTGTTCACAGTATCCGTGCACTCGATACGACGCGACACAAGCCACGTGGTTGTGTCCAAGTGTCGACCAAGTGTAGGGCTAGGGTTAGGACACCCTGCCACATGTCCACGATACGTGTGCGTGACACAGGACACACGTATCAGTGCTCGAATTTAACAGCACTCGACACAGTACAAAATCTGTACGCGCGCTCGTGCGTGTCCGACACGACACGTGGGACTCTAAAACTTGGGGAGCCCCGTGTCAGTATCGGCCCCGTGACACATGCCAAGTTTCACGTATCGGGGAGCCGTGTCCAGGGTGCTGTGTCCCCCGAAATACAGGGCATGCTCAGTGCCTGTGCACGCGTACGCACGACAGTGTGTTCGCGTGTCCCTACAGACTCGACACGACACAAAAATGACACAAGGACTCAAGAATCATGTAAGCGACATCTAAACCTAATTTTCTATTCAAACACTTCCCTAAAAATCATACGAAATGCCCATTGGGGCATTTCATCAAACACTTGCTAACATAGGCTGATACGTGCCCAATTAGGACACGAAATGGACACAAATTTTAGGGCTTCCTATTCCTACAGTTAGGTTAGGCCTAGGACTCCCTAGATATGTAATAAAATCAGAATTCTATGGTGTGGAATGGAAGTTACCTATGTGTGTCAAAATCCTCAAAAAGCTCCACAAAGAGGTGTTCTTCTTGATAGCCAACTCCTCCAATTTGCTCCCAAGCTGAGATTACTTGATACCAACAGCAAGTAGAGAAAAATTAGAACCCATTGCAATTGGTCTGGGTGAAAAAGGAATAAAAATGGATTTTTTATGATTTATTGAAGATGGAGGCTTACCTCTTCCTAAAATTTGGCAAAATTCCTAATGGAGGCTAGCCCTAACTTTGAGGAGTATTAAATAGGATGGGGGAGACCATTATGACCAGCCATGGGCTGATTAGGGTTAGGGTTTGGCTACATGGTGTGGGCTTATGGGCTTTATGGCTCAAGTCATTAGTAATGACTTATGAAGTCATAAGCCATTCTAGCCTAATCAATTTCTAATCTCTCTAAACAAGTTCCAATGAGTTAAACCTCACCAACTTAGGTCAAGCCAAGGTTACTTAACCTAACGAAGTGGTCATAACCTAGGTTAATCTCTAGGTTAGTCTCCTAGTCAATACTAGTCAGAGTCAACTATAGGCCCAAAATCAATAATACTAAAAATTACTAAAAATCACATTAATTATACTAAATCTAAATAATAATTAATAATTTCAAATAATTCTCAAAATTTCAAAAATGACCAAAATACCCTCAAGCTAGAAAAGTGGTAGTAACAAATCTATCCTCCTTAAAATAATTTCGTCCTCGAAATTAAAGGCGAAACTAAACTGCTGAGAAGGATAGAAAAATATACCTCAAGGTCCAAAAATATAGGGGTACCGCTCGCGCATCTCATCCTTCCGCTCCCAGGTAGACTCCCCTAGAGAATGATGCCTCCATGCGACGCGTACCAAGGGTATCACCTGGTTCCTCAATACCTTCTCTCGGCGACCCAGTATCTCCACAGGCTGCTCTAGATAACTGAGAGTAGGTCCAACCTCAATCTCCGAATGATCGAGCACGTGGCTAGGGTCAGCCACGTACCGTCTCAACTGTGATACTTGGAATACGTTGTGGACTTCCACTAGTACAGGTGGCAAGTCTAGCCTATAAGCCACGTCACCAACTCTCCCGCTGATAACGAAAAGGCCGATGAAGTGCGGGCTACACTTCCCACCTCCACCAAAATGTATCGTACCACGAGTCGGAGATATCCGCAGAAAAACCATGTCTCCAACCTAATCACAAGCAAGGTCTCAAGTTACTAAAAATCAAACATGATCAATCAAACAAAAAAAATAACAACCTACTTCTAATCCTATCTCTAAATCTGTACCTCAAACTCCAACGGCCTCCGGTGGCTATCGGCCCAATGCCGATGTCTATCCTGCGCCATGCGAAGTCTGTCCCTGATGAGCTTCACCTTCTCGGCTGCGTCAACAACCATCTCTGGTCCCAGTAAAGCTATCTCTCCAACATCATCCCAAGATAAGGGTGTACGATACCTACGCCCGTACAGAGCCTCAAACGGTGACATCTCAATGCTGGCCTGAAAACTGTTGTTGTAAGCAAACTCTACCAAATATAGTTGATCCTCCCAGGAACCTCCAAAATCCAGGACGCACGTCCGTAACATATCCTCAAGTGTCTGAATAGTCCTCTCTGACTGTCCGTCCGTCTGGGGGTGGTATGCAGTACTAAACTTGAGCTGAGTGCCCAAACTAGTTTGCAGACTCCTCCAGAAAGAGGAAGTAAAGCGGCTATCCCGATCTGAGACTATGCTGACGGGAACTCCGTAAATCCGGACTATCTGCCTCATATACAGCTCCGCAAGCCTCTCTATAGACGTACCCACCTTGAATGGCAAGAAGTGGGCCGATTTGGTCAACCTGTCAACGATGACCCAAATTACGTCTTTCCCTCCTGGTGTACGCGACAACCCAGATACGAAATCCATGGTGATATGTTCCCACTTCCACTCTGGAATGGACAACGGTTGCAATAATCCTCCGGGCCTCTGCCTCTCTGCCTTGACCTGCTGACAGACTAAGCATCTAGCTACGAAGTGGGACACCTCCCACTTCATCCTGTACCACCAGACATGCTCTCGCAGATCCCTGTACATCTTGTTGGCACCAGGATGTATAGAGTACTGCGATCTATGAGCCTCCTGTATGATCTGCTCTCTGAGCTCCCCGCTAGACACACATAATCGGGAACCGTGTCTCAGGGCACCATCCTCTGCAAGTGAAAATCATCATCCTCCAATCCTGCACTGATCTGATCTCGGATACACCGCAGAGCCACATCCTCGAACTCTGTCGCCTTGATCCTGTCCATCAAGTCTGACTGTATCTGAAGGCCCCATAACTGCATCTGCACCCCGGGCATGATCACCTCAATCCCAAGGCTCTTCAAGTCTGCAAGCAAGTGCCGATCCATAGTCAAACACATGGCTGTCAGATACCTACTCAAGGCATCGACAACCACGTTGGCCTTTCCCGGGTGATACTGAAGTGAGATATCAAAGTCCTTCATCAACTCTAGCCATCTGCGCTGCCTCATGTTGAGCTCTTTCTGTGTAAACACATACTTCAAGCTCTTGTAATCTGTAAAAATCTCCACCCTCTCGCCATACAGATAGTGCTTCCACAACTTCAAAGCAAAAATCACCGCTGCCAGCTCCAGGTCATGGGTAGGGTAGTTCTTCTCATTGGGACACAATTGCCTGGAAGCATAGGCAATCACCTTCCCATGCTGCTGCAAGACACAACCCAGCCCCTTCCCTGAAGCATCATTATAAATAGTGAATCCACCTGGTCCTGAAGGCAATGTCAGAATCGGAGCTGTCGTAAGCCGCTTCTTCAACTCATCAAAAGCTGCCTGACACTCTCCTGACCAAACATACTCAGCATCCTTTCGGGTCAACCAAGTCAACGGCTCTGCAACCCGGGATAAATCCTGCACAAATCTCCTATAGTATCCTGCCAGCCCCAGGAAACTCCTGATCTATGCCACTGAAGTCGGCGCTGTCCAAGCCTCAACTGCTACAATCTTCTTGGGGTCAACTGAGATACCATCTCCAGTCACCACATGCCCCAAGAAGTCCACCCGGTCCAAGAAAAACTCACACTTGGAGAGTTTCCCATAAAGCTGCTCCCTCCTGAGAGTCTCCAGCACTATCCGCAGATGCTCCTCGTGCTCCTCCTCTGTCTTGGAATATACCAAGATATCATCAATGAACACCACCACGAACTTATCCAAGTACTGGTGGAACACCTTATTCATTAGATTCATAAACACTGCTGGTGTATTGGTTAGCCTAAATGGCATAACCAAAAACTCAAACTGCCCGTACCGCATCCTGAAAATGGTCTTGGAAATATCCTCCCCCTTCACCTTCACCTAGTGATAACCTGACCTCAAATCAATCTTGGAGAACACCCGAGCTCCGCTCAACTGATCAAAGAGATCATCGATCCGTGGCAGTGGGTATCTGTTCTTGATTGTCAGGTTGTTAAGTGCCCTGTAGTCGATAAACATCCGTACCGACCCATCCTTCTTGGGTACGAAGAGTACCGGTGCACCCCAAGGTGAAGAACTAGATCGGATGAAGCCCTTGTCCTGCAGCTCATCCACCTGCTTCTTCAGCTCCACATGTTCATTGTTGTTCACTCGATAGACATGCTGGGAGATCGGTTCCGCGCCGGGAACCAAGTCTATCGAGAACTCTACATCTCTGTCCGGTGGAAGCCCTGGCAACTCCTCTGGAAATACGTCTATAAACTCTGCGATCAAGGGATGCGGAGCCACCTGCTCCTCAACTGAAGCTCCACAGAAGACTCCGCCGTCCTGCTCTGCCTGCCGCCGGGTGTACTCAAACTCTGGCTCTCCTGGCGCCCCGAACAAAACTCTACCCCTTCAGCAATCAATGCGGGCGTGGTGTCTACTCAGCCATTATATACCTAATACTATATCGTAGTTCGGTAATGGCATGACGAGTAAACTCACTCCCAACTCTCGGCCTCCCAATAAGACGCTCCGCCCTCTGCAAACATTACTCACAAGGATGACCCCACCCCCGGTCGTGATCTTGCAGGTCCTAGGCAATGGTTCAGAAACCAAACTGTGTCTAATAGCATACGATACTGACACAAAGCTGTGAGAAGCCCCGGAATCAAAGAGTGCAAATGCTGAAAGGGAGTCGAGAAGAACCAAACCTGCTATCAGCTCTCCGATGGCCTCGGCATCCTCAGCTGCCATGGCAAAAGCTCGCCCCTGCTGTCCACCTCGTGCCTGCTGCTGGTGCTGCTGGAATCTCTGCTGCTGGGTCTGCATGGCTGGTCCCCTCTGCTAGCCTGATGGAGCCTTGGCTCCACCTTCCTGAGCTCCTCGTCCAAAATCCCAGGGCAATCCCTCAACTGGTGATCTCCCGCACCACAAAGTAGGCACTTGCCTAGCTTCTTTCTACACTCATGGATCATATGCCCCGACTTCTTGCAGAAGGCACAAACGACTACCTGCTGCTGATGGGGTACCTACTGCTGATGCCTCTGCTGCTGCTGCGCCTGCTGAAAAGATGCACGACCCTGCTGCTGAAACTGCTGAGCTGGCCTCTGCTGCTGGAAGTGCTGCTGGAAGTGAGGCCTCTTGGCCAGCCCCTGACTGCTGCTGCCTCCCTGGAAGTCACGACCCCTTTTCTGCTTCAGCCCTAGGTCGTCTTCCGTCGCCATAGCCCCAGAAAATATCTCAGCAAAAGTAGCGTTCCGATCGCTCTTAGTCAGCGACCGAACCTCTCTAATCAAGCCCCAGCGAAACTTTCTCGCCTTCGTCTTTTCGGTCGAGTCATCCATAAATCGGGCCAATCTGCAGAACTTCCCGACATACTCAGCTACCGTCTGGTTCACCTGAACCAGACCCTCGAACTGTGCCTCGATACCTCCCAAGGCAACATCAGGAAAGAACAGTTCCTTGAACAGCTCCTTGAACTGGGCCCAAGTCTGGCCCTCAACTCCTACCCTGGGATCTCCCTGATACCACGCACGAGCTAAGTCCTGCATCTGGCTGCCCGCTGCCTCGATCTGGAGTCAAGCTGGTATCTCCGCCAGTCGGAAGATCTCCTCAATATGCTCTATCCAGTCGTCTGTAATGTGAATGCCCTCTGTGCCGAAGAACTCCCGAGGATGCATCTTCTGGAAGTCCTGAATGTCCTTCTCCCTCCGACGGGGCTGCTGCTGGGCCCCCTGAGCAGTAATCATCTCGACTGTGGTGCGAACCAGCTGGTGTGCCTCGTCGATCCCCTGACAGAAATCAGTAGTCTGCCTCGTCTGCTGCTGCTGGTGCAACTCAAGAATCCTCTCCACGAAGGAGAAAAGATGTGCAGCATCTACCATTCCGGCAGACGGAGGCTGCTGCAGTGAAAGGATCTCAGGAATCACAGGACTATGCCTCCTAGCTGCTGGAGGTGCTCCTCCAAAAGCTGCAGAGACACCGACTCCTGAGGGCTGCACTGGCCCTACGGTAATGGGAGCTGGCTGCTGGACACGAGAGGTGGCAGACCCCTCTACAGCCTCTACCGTCATGGGACGATGCAATCTCGTCTCAACCATCCTGGAGACACAGATCAAACAAGAAACAATTACTGAGAATGAGTCAAAAAATCAAAGGATGACAGTTAAAAATTCTAAGAAAGACAATAAGCAGCAAAATAGATATACGAAATCTGATAAAATTTTTTTTCTAGTGTGATTGAGTACCTTCAAGAATATACAAATTCCTACTGCAGGCTGCAGTGATATTCTAGTTCGAAAACCACTACATTTCCAACCTAGACCTGCATGGGCCACCACTAAAAACGTGTCACGACCTGCAACCTAGAGTAAGGGCACGAGACGTGGGTACGTCCAGCCTACGCCGCAGTGTCGGCGGTAGAACGCTATCCTAGGTCACAACATCTAGCAGTTAAAGGTACTAAACAGTTATACTCCCCGAATGGGGGTGACATAACGGAATATATCTCAATCACATCCGAGGTGGAACATGAAAGGAAGATAGATAGATAATAAAGATGCAAGTCCAAATCCACAGGAAATATAATAGAGAGAGAGAGAGAGAGCTAAGTGTCTATAATAAACTCCACAACATCCAGACATAATACAGATCCCAAATGTATATACAACTCAACTCCAATGCTATAAATAAGATAAAACTAACTATGGAGCAACAGTCTCTACTGCTAAGGGATCCGACTGGAAGTTCGGATCGCAAGTATCCTCTAAGGCTGTCCCATAGAAAGTGTCTATGAAGGCCTCCTCCTCGTCCTCTGTAAAATTGTCAACAGGTCCAATCATGACGGGAACGAGCACATATCTCTTAAACAATACATAGCAGGTTAGGAGTATGAAATCATGCAATAGAGTAAAATACAGGAAGTGTTGAAAGGAAGTACAAGTAAAACAGAAGATATTTTGTAACTGAAAATAAATACATGATAGTAAAGACTGTAAGTGGCTACGTGATTTAGAGTACAATATGGTTATGTAAACGGCTTAGGAGCACATAAGAAGCACATGAATACCTACTGGGGATAGTATCCATATAACCAATTCTACTCACCCCGCCCCAATCAATACACAAGGATCCGTTCAAGTTACGTTATAGGCACATAAATACAGCTAAGATACGTGAACTCATGTAATAAGTAGTATATGAGGCACGTGATAAGGCACATGAAAGCACATGAGAACATATAATAACATGAACTAGTACGAGTACAAGGAGTACCTGATGTACATGATAAAGTACATGAACATGAAATATCCGATGCACCCGTAGAGGGATAACATCTCAGGAAAGGATCCACATAGTACTAATCCGTGAAGATACGTGTCAGCATCAAGTAAAGTACTCTAGAGCAAGAGTACAGTCCAGACAAGTATAAAAAGATCAGAGAATGTACTCGCCTGCTAACTGAATGTCCAAGATGAAAGTACTGTCCGAGGAATGGTGTCTGGCTCCTATTAGAACAGCACAAGTCACAACAAGTCCAGAATAGTAATAAGATGCACTACGATGCATGCTACATGAATCTAGGTCAATCTAGACCAAAGTCAATTCTTGGTCAACTCTGGTCAATCCTAGAAGTCAAACTAGGTCAACCAAGTCAAACCAAAGTCAAATTAGTCTAACTAGTCTATTTAGGTCTAATAAGCCATTCTAGGTCTAACAAGGCTACACAAGTCTAATCTAGGCTCCACACTGACACACAGACACTCACATAGGCCATAGGCTAAGAGACTAGGTCATAGGCTAAGCCATGTCTAAAACCAACCATACATCACATCTACACAAGGCTATTCTATATCTAAAATAATACACAAATTACAATATTAATATAATCTAATATAGGAATTCATAACATATAGGTTATCTATATGTGTATATATCACCCAATATATTCATATCTAATATATTTATAATATGGTACACATATACATATAGGTACCCTTAATATCACACATATACAATATCTATATCCAGATTACCAATATGGTACACACACACACACACACACACACACACACATATATATATATATATATATATATATATATATATATACATGAGAAACGAAAGTGTGTGTGTGTATCATGAGAATGAGGGAAGAACATGTGTGTGATGAGTGTCAATTAGTGAGAGTGAGAGGGTTACCTAGTGTGTGTGTGTCATGAAACATGAGTGTGTGGGTGAGTCTTAAAAACAGTGAGCTACTATAGGAAAAACAGTGAGTATGTGTGTGTGAGTTAGGGAGGACATGTGTGACCGTATCATAGTGAGAAAACAGTATAGAGAATTACATAGGTGTGTGGCAACAGTGAAGCGAAACCCCGTGTCTCAGTTCATATATAGAAACCCATCAACAGTGATCATAGGAACATAGTGAATCTTTAAAACAGTCTAACAACTCAGAAATCTCAGTCAACCCATACTTCCAATCTCATATAACAGTCCCAAATCAATCTCAGATTTAATACATTAATAAAACAATTCACTGAATTTAGTTTTTTCAGCCCCCTATTGAAATTCCAGATTTTTGAACCCAATCCACATCAAATCAAACCCAAATTCAACACATACTTAGATAACACATAGGTGAACACATTACGGTTTTAAACTACACTAAATAACAGCATATAATGGTTAAAATATGAAGACAAAATCAAAATTAAAAATCTGGAACAAACAAAAAATAGGGACAGTTATTAAGAATCAGTAAAATTAGGGAAATTAAGAATTAACATTGAAAATCGAGCTAAACACCCAAAACAGTACTTGGTAATATGAATACACATTGTGTACGTGTCATGTGAAGAGTTTGTGTCCACCAAAGTGGACATAAACGTGTCCAATCATTTAAAACCCAAAATCAAGAAAACTGGACACAGTGCAACAGGAAGCATCGTACACGTGTTCACAGTGTCCTTGTACTCGACACGACACGACACAAGCCACGTGGTTGTGTCCAAGTGTCGACCAAGTATAGGGCTAGGGTTAGGACACCCTGCCACGTGTCCACAATACTTGTGCGTGACACAGGACACGCGTATCAGTGCTCGAATGTAACAGCACTCGGCACAGTGCAAAATTAGTACGCGCGCTCGTGCGTGTCCGACACGACACGTAGGACTCTGAAACTTGGGGAGCCCCATGTCAGTGTCGGCCCCGTGACACATGCCAAGTTTCACGTGTCGGGGAGCCGTGTCCAGGGTGCTGTGTCCTCCGAAATACAGGGCATGCACAGTGCCTGTGCACGCATGCGTACGACAGTGTGTTCGCGTGTCCGTGCACACTCGACACGACACGAAAATGACACAAGGACTCAAGAATCATGTAATCGACACCTAAACCTAATTTTCTATTCAAACACTTTCCTAAAAATCATACGAAATATCCATTGGGGCATTTCATCAAACACTTGCTAACATGGGCTGATACGTATCCAATTAGGACACAAAATGGACACGAATTTTAGGGCTTCCTATTCCTACAGTTAGGTTAGGCCTAGGAATCCCTAGATGTGCAATAAAATTAGAATTCTATGGTGTGGAATGGAAGTTACCTATGTGTGTCGAAATCCTCAAAAAGCTCCACAAAGAGGTGTTCTTTTTGATAGCCAACTCCTCCAATTTTCTCCCAAGCTGAGATTACTTGATACCAACAGCAAGTAGAGAAAAATTAGAACCCATTGCAATTAGTTTGGGTGAAAAAGGAATAAAAATGGATTTTCTATGATTTATTGAAGATGGAGGCTTACATCTTTCTAAAACTTGGCAAAATTCCTAATGGAGGCTAGCCCTAACTTTGAGGAGTATTAAATAGGATGGGGGATACCATTATGACCATCCATGGGCTGATTAGGGTTAGGGTTTGGCTACATGGTGTGGGCCTATGGGCTTTAAGGCTCAAGTCATTAGTAATGACTTATGAAGTCATAAGCCATTCTAGCCTAATTAAATCCTAATCTCTCCAAACAAGTTCCAATGAGTTAAACCTCACTAACTTAGGTCAAGCCAAGGTTACTTAACCTAACCAAGTGGTCATAACCTAGGTTAATCTCTAGGTTAGTCTCCTAGTCAACACTAGTCAAAGTCAACTATAGGCCCAAAATCAATTATACTAAAAATTACTAAAAATCACATTAATTATAATAAATCTAAATAATAAATAATAATTCCAAATAATTCTCAAAATTCCAGAAATGACCAAAATACCCTCAATTTAGAAAAGTGGTAGTGACATTCATCCTGATCTTGTTTCAGATTTCGAAGTTCCTTCTCCCTCCAAGCAAAAAGAACGCTCTGAGGGCAAGACAAAGAGCTGCAATATGGTATCTTTTGACCCCATAGTTGAAGAAAAGATCCTATTGGAAACCAGGTCAGGGAAAGCCTATCTACGGGAGCATCCCAAAACTCAAGAGGATCCTGCTTCATCTTCCGAGGCTGTTCCAGTGCAGCCTGTCTCTACGGAGGACATCCCTTCTACATCATCACCGGTTGTAGAACCAACTCCTCCTAAACCGGCAGCAGCCGACAAAGGCAAACAACAAGTCCGCTTCGACAAAATTTTGAAGAAGTCTTCCCCCTCTGGATTTAAGAAGCCATATAACTTTGACATATTGGCTCAATTGGCCAACACACAAGCCATGCTATCCATCTTCGAGCTCTTACGCCTCTCTAAGGAGACTCGAGAAACACTGAGTGAAGCTTTGATGCAGGCATAAACTTGCCTAACTCTTCTCAAGAAACCTGAATCAGAACCTGTCTCTTGTCTCCACTGTCACAATGTGCTGGAATTGATTCCAAACATTACCTTCACACAAGATGATATATTATTGGAAGACAATCGCCATGACCGTCCTCTCTACTTTACGGGATATGTTGACACCATGAAGGTCGACCGTATTCTGATAGACCCAGGGTCAGCACTCAGCATCATGACGAAGACGATGTTAGATGCTCTAAAGATTCCAGTGCATAGCCTTTCTGGCACTATCACTACCATTCTGGGATTCAACCAGGGAAGAAGTGAACCTTTAGGCAAGATACGCCTAAAACTCCAAATTGGTAATCTTCGCAGGAAGGTGACATTCTACATTATACACAGCCATGGTTGTTCTTACAATGCTATTCTGGAGAGACCATTCCTTCATGAACACAACATTGTTCCTTCTACTCTCTATCAATGCTTCAAGTACGTTAATGACAAAGAAGAAGTCCAAAAAGAAGTTGCGGATCTCTACCCGTTTAAAGGTATTGAAGCATATTGCAACGACGCTCGCATGTACGAAGAAGAGTTTACGAAGGTAGTACTGGCCATGGATGTTTTGGAAGAACAAGAAGCATTGCCCAATGACACTCTCATCATACCTGTCAAAGGGCGTGTTTCTCGTCCTCAATCCTCCAAACCACTGGCTATTCATCTGCCGTCCCAGAAGCAATCAACTGGTGGTAATCAAGATCAAAGGAAGCTCACCTATTCGGAGCCACTGGTTATCGACCTAGGTCGTAACAAGGATAAAAGAGAGATCACCTCTTCTGAGCCACTTGTTATCGACCTACGTCGTAATAGGGATAAAAGAAAGCTCACCTCCTCTGAGCCGCTTGTTATCGACCTTCGTCGCGACAAGTCTAATCCTCTTTGCTCTTCTTTTCCTCCCCTTGTAATCGATCTGACCAAGCCTGCTAAGGCTAAAGGTCTTGTTGTAAATACGGATGTACAAATCAATAAAAATATATCTACTTTCCAGTATAATGATGTCATTTAGCATACTAAATGCTCTTTGGATATGCTAGACAGCTTTCAGTCATTTACAATAGGGGTCGTACAATCCCTTCAGACAGAAGTATTATTTGAACATCGAGATGACTCATATTTTGTTGTCCCTTCTCGAAAGAGAGGCGAGAGTCTATTACTTTTTAGTAAAGGGCCAGAACAAAAATTCAGCTATACGAATGATAACAAAAGTAACGATATGGGACGTCTCCAACTTTTTCGTTATAGTCAACAATCAAAAGACATTATCCGAAAGATGGGTTATGACTTCAAGAATGGCCTCAATTATGGTAAGGGTAGACGAACTCCTATCCGTACGGTTGTTCTGAAAGAAAAATCAGAGATGTACTACAGCAGGACGAAAAGAGGTCTCGGATATACTTCACCTTCGGTCTTATCTCCAGAAGTCTCTAAATCCGATAATGAGGAGCGCTCTAACTCTTCTGATTCCAGATCATAGGATTCTGACACCAGCATTGGTCAAGTTCATCGATTGATCGTATCTTCTAACATGGTCTCCGCTGAACTCCCGGAAGGCTATGACGAGGATATCAAAGAAAATATCGAAACAGATCCTTGGGTTCAACAAATGGATACCCAATGGAAACTCCGATTCAACAATGAGAACCTCCTGCCGAAGATCAATTGGTTCAAATTGATGTAGGAGAAAATGGGTCACCTCGTCCAATATTCATCAGCAAGAACCTCCCAGAGGCGGATATGCAAGAATTAATTCTTCTTATTCGAGAATACATTGATGTCTTTGCTTGGAATTATGAAGACATGACAGGTTTAGATCCCAAAGTTGCTACTCATAAACTGAATATTTTGCCTAATGCAAAGCCAGTCAAACAACAACAAAGGCGATTCAAGCCAGAAATGATGGATGCAATTGATGATGAAGTCAAAAAGCTCATAGCTTGTGGATTTATTCGAGAAGAACAACATCCTGACTGGGTAGCCAACGTTGTTCCAGTCTTGAAAAAAACTGGCAAAGTTCGAGTTTGCATCGACTTTCGGGATCTTAATGAAGCTTGTCCAAAGGATGAGTTTCCTCTCCCTATTACAGATGTCATGATCGACAATACTTGTGGGTTTGAAAGGATATCCTTCATGGATGGATTCTCTGGATACAATCAGATTCAGATGAATCCTGAAGATGAAAAATATACCTCTTTCTGTACTCCTCGCGGAGTTTACTGCTACACTGTGATGCCATTTGGTCTCAAGAACGCTGGTGTAACTTACCAACGAGCTATGAGTACCATCTTTCGAGATCATCTGCACAAGACTGTCAAATGCTATGTCGACGATATTGCTGTCAAATGTCATCTAAAGGAAGATCACATACAAGATTTAGGAACTATCTTCAATCTAATGCGTCAACATCAACTAAAAATGAATCCCACCAAGTCATTTTTGGGTATCTCTAGTGGTAAATTTCTCGGCTTCGTCATTACCTCTAAAGGTATACACGTAGATCCTGAGAAGATCAAAGCCATTCAAGAGATGCGTCCTCCACGTAACTTAAAAGAGCTACGAGGATTCTAATGTCGACTTGCGTACATCAGGAGATTCATTTCAAATCTGTCTGGACGCTGCAGACCGTTTACTCAGTTAATGAAGAAGGGGGTATCTTTCGTTTGGACCGAAGAATATCAACAAGCATTTAACGATATAAAGCGGTATCTGATGAACCAACAAGTTTTAGTGCCACCAATTTTAGGCATACCATTCTTAATGTATGTCCGTGCTATGGATCATTCGTTGGGTGCTTTACTTGCCCAGAAGAACAAAGAAGTCCATGAACAAGCCATCTACTATCTTAGTCGTACTATGATCGGTGCTGAACACCGTTATAGTCCGGTTGAGAAAGAATTCCTAGCTCTTATGTTCACTGTTCAAAAGACTCGACATTATATCATTGGCCAAACCATTCACGTTATTTTCCGAGTTAATCCTCTTCGAGTACTGATGAAGAAGCCCAGCACACTCAATTTTCGACGGGCTACATGGGCCATTTTGCTAGCCCAATATGACATGGTTTATGTTCTGCAAAAGTCTGTTAAGGGTCAAGCACTGACTGATTTTTTAGCAGCTCATCCTGTTCCGGAGACATCTAAGCTTTATGACGAAATTCCAGATGAAACATTGGAATCAAACATGATCTCTGAAGAATTTCCTACCTGGCGTATGTTCTTCGACGGAGCATCCCGGATCGGACCAAATGGGACCATTGTTGTAGGAGTTGGAATTGTTCTAGTCTCTCCAGAAGGATTAGCTATCCAAAGAGCTTATTCCTTAGATCAGCCGTGCTCTAACAATGTGGCTGAATACAATGCCTTGCTTATTGGACTCCAGTTAGCTAAACGATTGGAGGTTGAATATCTTGAAGTCTATGATGATTCTAGACTGGTTGTCAATCAGGTTAGAGGAACATACGAAGTTCGCCATCAAGATCTAGTACCCTATCATGAAGCAACGATTTACATGGCTACATCATTCAAGGCTTTCTTTATTGAATACGTCCGACGAGCTTGCAATACTGAGGCAGATGCTTTAGCTAATCTCGCAGTAGTCTTAGCAATTCCCGTCAAGAGACAACAAGTGGTTTTTGTTTCCAACAGAGAGTTGTTCTGCATTGAAACCAATTGCAACATTGAGTTTAGTAACTTCGCCGAAGTGAATGTTATCAACGAAGATTGGAGAACTCCTTTTATTGACTTCGTAGTTCATGACATACTTTCTGAAGATCCTAAGGAGGCTACGAGTATTCATCGACGATCTCTTCGATTCTACTATAATCAGACCACCAAGACTTTCTATCGACGGACTTATGACGGCCTATTTTTGCGCTGTCTTGCTGGTTATGAAGCGAAGCAGGTGTTGCATGAAGCTTATGATGGTGTCTGCGGAGCACATCAACCCGGCCCTAAGTTACAGGATCGTATCCGACGAATGGGTTACTACTGGCCCTCTATGGTATCTGATGCCATCGAATATGCAAGAAAATGTCGAGCCTGTCAAATCCATACAGATTTCATCCATCAACCGTCAGAATTCCTTCATCCGACTGCTGCTTCCTGGCCTTTTGAAGCTTGTGGCATGGATATTATATGTAATGCCCTGCTCCGTACGAGGCATTTGGTTGGCTTATTGGATGGGATCAGAATATTGGACCGTGACTTATGTTGGGAATAAGAAGAATTGAGACTGATACAGTCTCTCTTAGCTGGCTAGACGGAATGGGTATTGGAACGTAGCTCGCTGGTGGAGCTACGCTTAGTAGAATTTTGGGTGAGTGGAACTGTCCTTCCTCCTCCTTACTCCTTCATGCTTAATAGATGAAGTATTGAAATGCTATGAACTGCCCCTAAATGTCCCATATGTTAGTTGCTGAATAATAGAGATGCTTTTGCTGAGAATTATTGAAATGTACAACACATTGAACTGCTAATATGATTCGATGCCTGAGATTGAATTGATAACCTTGTTCCTTATGCTTAATGCTGCTGAAACGATAAAACACTTGATTAATGAGATGCCTTGTGAATGATAGAATAAAAAGTGAACTGGCGGTGCTATCGACCCAATGAACTGAATGAAACACCAGAATCATGTACTCTCTCTATAACTGTTACAAGAATATGAAATGCTACCTGTCCCTTATAAGAAATGAATGTATGTTAAGTTCCTCTTAAGAAAGGAATGATATGAGATACATTGCAATGAAGCAATGAATGAGATATGATAAAGCTGGGATCGTTGAGATCACCAAATGGAATGATGGTAATGACGAAATGAATAAGTCATTGAATATGACTAATGATGCACTGTTGCCTTTACTTTCCTTAATATATTTTACCATGCGATTTTGTTCACAATCGAGTCAGACACGCATTCGCATGGTCATGGACAACTTGTATACAAGGTTTGAGTAATAATTTCCTCGAACGGTTCCTAGGGCCCTGGGGACCGATTCGGCCTAGGAGGAAATAATGATGAGTGCTATGGGAGCACGGATAAGGCGGGGTGGCATAGAGGCTCGCCACCTACTATGCTGACCGTATTATCTTAAAATGAAATAAAATGAAAAGAGTCCATATGGTTTAACAACACCAGTGACCATGTAGTCAGGATGCATGCTAATGAATATTTTGTGCAGGCAGAGTAAGTATATCAAATAACCTGTAATTGATATAGGTACGAGGAGTCGGCTATCGGTAAGAAATCACATAATTGTGATATTGTATAAGTTGGTTTAACTTGCCTGCTTAACATGTTCCATTTAGTATGCTAGAAAGATGCCTTGCTATAATTATTGCTCAAACACAACATACATGCTAAGTGATGCTTGAAGTAAGAACTGTTATAACATGTTTAAAATATTAATGTTAACGATGCCTCAATGATGCCTTTTCATGATAACACCTAGTATGCCTCAATGATGCCTTTGCATGATAACACCAAGAATGATAAATGATATGTCCACATGAATGCTACTAAGAATATGTTTACATGCTTCACTCTGATTATTGCCCATGAACTGTAAACTAATGCTAGGCCCCAAGTAGAAAGATCATTCTAATAAATGCTTGCTTAAATGATCACTTTAATGTTGGTTTATGCGAGTGGGTTGGATTCTGCTCGCCAGTACATAGATGATGTGCTGACCCACGTTTTGTGGGCAGGTGCTCGTGCTTGGAATGTTCTACACACGAAGATTGGCTTGATTGGTCCCGCGGTATCGAAGATTTGTTGGGCATACAGAAGCTCTCCTTGTACAAGATGATGTCTTCTGTTTATAAAAGGCATAATGTATGGAACATTGTAATCAGTTGTATCAGTGAGATTGTAAGCCAAGTCAGTATATCGAGTGGTAATCCAATGTATCCAAATATCAAATGTAAGCTGTATAGCATTGTTCAGTTGGTTTTCAATGTAAAGTGAGATGTGCTGTAATCATTGTACTTCAATACAAGTCTTGTACTCTTCTTCAATTATCAATAAAGAGAATAAAGTTCTACATATCTCTGTGTGGCTTCAAGTTACTCTTTTTCTCCGCTGCTATAAAGAAGTAATGTACTTCTATTCAATAAGAAAGATTGTCCTTATTAAATTCAATTTATCTGCTTCTGCCGCTGCGATGTGTTCCTATTTGAAGAATAATCGATTATGTACCATCTTTGCCTTGTACAAGTGCAATACCAGACTTGTACGGCATCACGCCCAAGCGAGGACGATCGATTCCAAGAGATAAAATATGTGAATAAATGACTCTATGAATCGGGGCGTAACAAATTGGTATCAGAGTACGGCTTTACGTCCTTGGTCTCTTCTTTGGTTCGTTTCAAATCAAAGTTGCATCGATGATTGACCAAAGTTGCTTCCGCGATTAAATCAAAGATTGCTTCCGCAATTATATTATTGTTGTTCTGTAATCATCCTATGTTGTTCGTGTCTGAAAGATCATTGACCCTCTTGGCTGCTCACTGGATGTTCCATACAATAAGTCTATATACATTGTGATGCCCCTGAAAGAATGATTGTTGTTGGTTTGGACACAAATAACCCAACAATGACTCGATGCCATAGTATGCTATATTATGAATGCTGTTAGAAATATGGGAATATAGAAAGGTGGCTGGGTATGCTGTAACAAGTTGAGAATTGCATGTGATGCAGAAAGATTTGGGAATGAATAATTGATGGATGAGTTCAGCAGAACTAGTGAGTTGACACATATGTGCTCGCTAGTACTTTCGAGACCTAAGAATGTTGGCTTGTTATATTGAGACCCCGAGATGTTGGCTAAGTGTTGTGACCATTATAAATCACGAATGTCCGGAATGGATTGAGTTGGTATTGTTTAAGGATGGCTTCGTTTCTGAGTGGTATATTGCCTCTACCACCTCAGAACGAGATGTTGTTGACCTTTCCATAGAATAGCAATGAGACTATCTGTGGGTACTGGGTAGTGTCGAGACTTAGCTGGGAGTCATGTATTATTGCTAGATGACTCGAGTGTCCCCTGACAGTGATGCTATGTTGGGTAGCGAGATTGTAGAAATAATAATGGTTGGCTTGGTTAGAAATTGTTTAGTCGAGTGATGACTCGAGCTAGTAAGACAGTTAGTATGCTACGGGTAAATAGACTTGGCTAGAGAATATTGTGGCTTAGAACATCTGAATGTTGACTTCGATTGGTTGGATACAAATCAAATGTGGCTAATACAAAGTTGGTTGCTAAGCTGAAAGTTTAAAAATATTATCGGTAAATCAAAGGGATATTAGAAATATGTGCCTTGATCCTAAGGTGTAATAGATGTCAATCCATCTTGATCACCAAAGGATAGTCATTGCATAGATGCATGATGCTGAAGAATTGAATTGTACTAGAAAAATAACAAGTAGTGACTCAGAATACTGTTGTTGCCTAGAGGATGGTTAAGTGATACATAAATTGTCGGATTGAATGGGATGAACTACTTGACCATTACTGCATGAGATTAAGAATGCCGTAAGATAGTTTGATGATTGAGAAACAAATGGAAATGAGAAATTGCAAACATGTTGGATAATGTCGGTATAGGTGATTGTTGGTTGGGATATAGATTGTTGGCTTATGACTTAGTGGGTTGACTCTGTCATACGGATCGAATAGTATGATTCCATAATTATGTTAAGACTATCGGAATCGATGACCCTTGAATAGTTAGCATTGGCTTATGGGTTCGTGTGGGTACAAAGGAATTTGAATAGAAATGTGGATCATTAGGAATTTACTTGATGGATTATTAGAACGATGAGAATCGTATGTCGGGTTGGAATTTGACCGTAATGTTGATAGATCGATCTTAGTCGATCGTTGGACAAGTCTAGAGTGAGCCTCTGTGGGAATTATTCCTTGAGGAAGACACTAGATAGATAGACTTGACCCTAGAAACTGTGGGCTGCATGACCAATTGTTGGCATAACCAACAATGGCGATTAGTTATTCAGACTGAGTTAAAACCCATAGGTTTGGGTAGAGTTCCTTAGAACTGTTGGTTGCTTGTTGGCCTTAAGAATAAGAAACTAGTATAACCCTAGTAGCCGTCCACTCTAGGAAAGTCACCTGAACGATTAAGTTTAGCTATCAGTGTAGCTAACCTTAGAGACTGACTGAATAATAGGTGACCATTGGAGACCCATAGGATGACCTTGTGGCATTGAATGAGAGACAACGATAATGAGTATTGACCTAAGGGAATGTATGCTTCAACATGAGCCTTAAGAGATGTTTGACCCTTGAGGATTATATGTCGGCTATAAGTGGGAATTGCAACCGTAAGGTAAGGCTTGGGTATACCTATAGTCGGATAGCTAAGTTAACCTTGACTGTTGTATAGAATTATACCCTGACTCGGGTAATCGATAGTGGGTGACGTCGGATTGTGACTTATAGAAAAGATGAGTTGCCTCGGTGAAAAATATTGTTGGATTTGGGAAGGAATATGATTGCATGTTGCGAACTCTTGATATGGTTGGCTCTAAGTTAGACCCTTGATCGAATGTTAGAAATGTTATGCTTGGGTATAAAACTTAACCAAGTTGTCCCTGATATTAAATATTGTGGCCGGGAAGATACTGATTGTGGCAAAATGAATAAAGCAATAAGTCAAATGAAAGGATGCTAAGTCGGATTTAGAAAAGAGAATTATATTGTGGCTGATCGAATCGCACTAACATGGAAGTTGGCTGAAGTACATATATTTTGGGGATGCCTAAAATATGTGTATGGATCCAGCCGAAGTGATTGGTTGCGACTAAGATAACATTATGGGAAGAATTTATCGCACTAGTACGAAATTTGGCTGAAATGCATATGTTTTGGGGACGCCTAAAATATGTGTATGGATCCAAATGAAGTGATGTATTGCGACCAAGATAGAATGCAAGGAAAATGTTAGTGAATCAATGAGAAGTTACAAGTAATTGAAAAAGAGATAGACAGATCGAATCGTTGATGGATTTAAATGGTACAGTTGGATATATATTTTGAAATGACCGAGTGGGCTGAAATAAATATTGATTTGAAGCTGAATGAGTAAACTCATGGTGATTAAGTGAATCTTGTGGAAGACTTGTTCCTTAAGTTTCGAGGATGAAACTTTTTCTGAGTGGTATATTATGTAATGCCCCGCTCCGTACGAGGCATTTGGTTGGCTTATTGGATGGGATCAGAATATTGGACCGTGACTTATGTTGGGAATGAGAAGAATTGAGACTGATACAGTCTCTCTTAGCTGGCTAGACGGAATGGGTATTGGAACGTAGCTCGCTGGTGGAGCTACGCTTAGTAGAATTTTGGGTGAGTGGAACTCTCCTTTTTCCTCCTTACTCCTTCATGCTTAATAGATGAAGTATTGAAATGCTATGAACTGCCCCTAAATGTCCCATATGTTAGTTGCTGAATAATAGAGATGCTTTTGCTGAGAATTATTGAAATGTACAACACATTGAACTGCTAATGTGATTCGATGCCTGAGATTGAATTGATAACCTTGTTCCTTATGCTTAATGCTGCTGAAACGATAAAACACTTGATTAATGAGATGCCTTGTGAATGATAGAATAAGAAGTGAACTGGCGGTGCTATCGACCCAATAAACTGAATGAAATACTAGAATCATGTACTCTCTCTATAACTGTTACAAGAATATGAAATGCTACCTGTCCCTTATAAGAAATGAATGTATGTTAAGTTCCTCTTAAGAAAGAAATGATATGAGATACATTGCAATGAAGCAATGAATGAGATATGATAAAGCTGGGATCGTTGAGATCACCAAATGGAATGATGGTAATGACGAAATGAATAAGTTATTGAATATGACTAATGATGCACTGTTGCCTTTACTTTCCTTAATATATTTTACCATGCGATTTTGTTCACAATCGAGTCAGACACGCACTCGCATGGTTATGGACAACTTGTATACAAGGTTTGAGTAATAATTTTCTCGAACGGTTCCTAGGGCCCTGGGGACCGATTCGGCCTAGGAGGAAATAATGATGAGTGCTATGGGAGCACGGATAAGGCGGGGTGGCATAGAGGCTCGCCACCTACTATGCTGACCGTATTATCTTAAAATGAAATAAAATGAGAAGAGTCAATATGGTTTAACAACACCAGTGACCATGTAGTCAGGATGCATGCTAATGAATATTTTGTGCAGGCAGAGTAAGTATATCAAATAACCTGTAATTGATACAGGTACGAGGAGTCGGCTATCGGTAAGAAATCACATAATTGTGATATTGTATAAGTTGGTTTAACTTGCCTGCTTAACATGTTCCATTTAGTATGCTAGAAAGATGCCTTGCTATAATCATTGCTCAAACACAACATACATGCTAAGTGATGCTTGAAGTGAGAACTGTTATAACATGTTTAAAATGTTAATGTTAACGATGCCTCAATGATGCCTTTTCATGATAACACCTAGTATGCCTCAATGATGCCTTTGCATGATAACACCAAGAATGATAAATGATATGTCCACATGAATGCTACTAAGAATATGTTTACATGCTTCACTCTGATTATTGCCCATGAACTGTAAACTAATGCTAGGCCCCAAGTAGAAAGATCATTCTAATAAATGCTTGCTTAAATGATCACTTTAATGTTGGTTTATGCGAGTGGGTTGGATTCTGCTCGCCAGTACATAGATGATGTGCTGACCCACGTTTTGTGGGCAGGTGCTCGTGCTTGGAATGTTCTACACACGAAGATTGGCTTGATTGGTCCCGCGGCATCGAAGATTTGTTGGGCATACAGAAGCTCTCCTTGTACAAGATGATGTCTTCTGTTTATAAAAGGCATAATGTATGGAATATTGTAATCAGTTGTATCAGTGAGATTGTAAGCCAAGTCAGTATATCGAGTGGTAATCCAATGTATCCAAATATCAAATGTAAGCTGTATAGCATTGTTCAGTTGGTTTCCAATGTAAAGTGAGATGTGCTGTAATTATTGTACTTCAATACAAGTCTTGTACTCTTCTTCAATTATCAATAAAGAGAATAAAGTTCTACATATCTCTGTGTGGCTTTAAGTTACTCTTTTTCTCCACTGCTATAAAGAAGTAATGTACATCTATTCAATAAGAAAGATTGTCCTCATTAAATTCAATTTATCTGCTTCTGCCGCTGCGATGTGTTCCTATTTGAAGAATAATCGATTATGTACCATCTTTGCCTTGTACAAGTGCAATGCCAGACTTGTACGGCATCACGCCCAAGCGAGGACGATCAATTTCAAGAGATAAAATATGTGAATAAATGACTCTATGAATCGGGGCGTGACATTATAGGTCCCATCAATTCTTCTTCTTCTAAGAGACATCGATTTATACTAGCAATAACAGATTATTTCTCCAAGTGGGCAGAAGCTATACCTTTGGCTGAAGTCAAAACCAGCAGCGTCATCAACTTTGTTAAATACCATGTTATTTACAGATTTGGTGTTCCTCAACAAATTATTCACGACAATGGACCTTAGTTCACCAGTCAAAAGTTTACCAGGTTCTGTGACGATCATCAAATTGACAATGTCGCCTCTTCAGCTTACAATTCGGCTGCTAATGGCTTGGCTGAAGCCTTCAATAAGACTATTATCAAGCTCCTTAAAAAGTTTGTGTCTACTAACAAACGGAACCGGAGTGAAAAGCTTGGAGAATGTCTATGGGCCAATCGTACTACGGTCCGCAACTCCACAGGCTGTACACCTTTCTCTCTGGTGTACGATTGTGAAGCAGTTCTACCCCTGGAACTTTAAATTTCATCTTTGAGAATTGCCATCGCTAATGAACTTACTACAGAGAATAATGATCTTCTTCGACTTCAAGAATTGGAGACGCTTGACGAGAAGCGGCTATTGGCTCAACAACATATTGAATTGTATCAATCCCGCATCTCGAAGGCTTTTAACCGCAAAGTTAAAGTCAGAGCCTTTCAGGAAGGAGAACTTGTTCTAACAGTCAAACGTCCTATGACTATGACTCACATGAGCAAAGGCAAGTTTGATGCAAAATGGGAAGGGCCTTATATTGTGAGTAAAGTCTTCTCAAATGGAGCCTATCAACTCACAGAGCTGGACGATCGAGTTACGATGATGCCTATCAATGGCAAATTCCTTAAAATGTACTATGTATAATTACAAAAGAGATTTCTTGTAAATACGACAAGACAGTTCATAAATAAAGTTTTTTATTTTATCATAAATGATATTACATGACATCAAGGATGAGAATCACTATCGTCATTTTTAAAGACAGGACGATGACCAATGCCGTCCTTTTCAAAAATATAGTCGGCAAAAGAGCCGAGGACATCCTTGCTCGATTTCACTAGAAACGCGCAAGCGGCCATCCTCATAGCCTCCTCTTCTTCAGTCTTCCTTGGATCTATTAGTCGCTATTTTTGATACTTGCCGACTGAATATCCGTCGCTACGTGGTCGAAGAATTGTCCCGCCAATTCTCCACACAATTCCCGCCAAATAATCGACTGCATAGCGACGGCTGACTATCCGTCGCTATATCTCCGACGCCCTAGCGACGAATGTGTGACCTTTTCTCCCCCTAAAAATAAAATAAAAATGTAACGGCTTGTCGTCGGTAATCCCCTCGACTAGTTCCCACAAAGCCGTCGCTAACGCCGACGAAAAATTTTTGTCGCTAATTTTCGGTTGCTAATTTACTGTATTTTGGTAGTGCTAGTTACACCGAATTCGTGTCGTGCTGAGGAAGATCGACTGATGATCGAAGCTCTGGATGGATGTGACTTTGGCTTCCATGACTAAGATCCAGCCGATGCAACTGACAATGAGGAAGCACCAAAAGAGGCAGCAGATGACGAGGAAACATCGGCAGAGGATGTTAACATAATTTCGGAAGAGGATGCTACTAACCAGGCATCACAGGAGAAGAATGGGTTCTGACCCAGCTGGTTTTGTATGGCCAAATTTTGGTGTAGTGCCCGATGATCTACCTGTCTTCCAGCCAGATGGTGAACACTAGACGTAACCCTGCCAACCAATGGGTTTCTTATTTTGCTCTCCCCACTCTATTGTAAAATTAATCTTTTGAGGCGTTTACCCGCCGGGTAAGTGTTAGCTCGTGTTGAAACTTATATTTTGTCTGCCTAAGGGCTGTAACATGATTGACAAATCCTAGGGTTGATCATATATGACTTTAACTCTTGCTAGTCTTCGTATTTTGTATGACTAGCTTCATGATTATCTGAATATGTAATGTTTGGGACGTCTTACTTTGTATGTCTGATGATCCAATATCTTGTAACATTTATTTGCTTGCTTGAGATTGAGACACTAGGCTTGTTCTTGACCATAAGAGACTGGTGGATTGTAGATAAACCCCCATTCATCTAGAAAGCCTTGACCGTATCGCGAGGTAGGTTGTACTTCAAGGTACGTAGCTGACTGTGTCTGTCCCCCGCTCTCAAGTATTCTGGTTCTGGGGCGTGACAAAAGCCGGCCGAAGTCTTCGTCGACGTGCTACTCGATGCTCTTGTTGAGATGCCGATCAACGCTTTATCTGAGACGCCACTCAACATCGACATGATTGATGGTAAGCAAAATTAAATTTCCCGGAGGCCACACTACATGGATGTAAAACATAGCTTCCAGGAGGGTACGAGTGCTGGCGCATCAGGGCGTTCATCACTGCAATACATGCCTCAACACCTGTCATGCATTATGATGCACGTAGACTTCACTTATTGGATGACTTGGTTCCTGGCGAACACTTTCATGTTGGAGCCTACATCATTTGTGGTGCGCACTTCAACCTCTGTCATGCGCCGTAACGTGCATAGGCGCTGTAAATGCGTTCACCATATGAAGTGTTGGCGCCAAGTTTTTGATGTGCAGTAAAACACATGTGCGCCACTGTACTACACGATGAAGTTTCTACTGTGCGCTTATGCACTCCTCTTGATAGGCGCGCCCTTGTGTTGTTCGCTTACTGTCGAGCGTACGGGACAACTTTCAGTGTGTGCCTTTCCGCAAGTCTTTTTTGAAGTGGACTGATGTCACGACCCGCTCCCGAATAATCGGACACGAGTCGGACACGCCCAGCCTTTGTCGTTAGACACAACAAAGTAAGCTGTACCAATCTAGGGAAACTAACCAGATAAATATGAGCATGTATAAAATCACAGCATCTATAAATGTGTCCCCAAATCTAGAGTAAAGTACAAGTATCAGAATTATTACATTCCAGCAAATAAAAGTAAGTCTACTAGTCTCAATACAGGAAAATATAAAATGCTAAAGGTAAGCTCTAGGCTTCTGCAGCCTCTAAGTCCAACACAGCTCCAGCTGGCTCAGCAAGAATAGCAACATCCTGTACATAATAGGTGTCACACAGGGCCTCCAACTCACCTGCAACATATCCTATTCAGGAGGGGAGTGAAGTACAGTTCTAGGTAATGAAACATGAACATGACATGAACAGAGTACATGAGTACATGAAATGAAATACAGGAATGAACATGAAAGTACAGGAAAGTAGTACAGGAAATAAGTACAGGAACTATAGTACATGAATATAAAGTACAGGAAATGAGTACAGAAACTATAGTACATGAATATAAAGTACCGGAACATGTAAAGTACATGAAATGTAATGTACAGGAATGAAACTAAAATCCTGTAGTACCAGACATGATAAGTGCACAATATTAAAATACATATAGTCCATGTGACCGGCTGGGGTGAGTACAGGAACATGCACAGGAGTACATGAATATGGTACGACTTAGGACCTGCGTGCACAGTGCGAGGCCTAAGCTAGGTACAGGAATATATAGTAACCGGGATTGGTCACATGGCTAGTGTATTTCCCCACCCGACACTAATAAGTACAAGAGCAAGGGTACAGGAATACAGGAGTACATGAATATCGTGCCATGACGTGTCACAAGAAAGGGTATAAGAATGTAAATGTACAAAACCATAGAAAAGTACTTGCCTGGCTCCGGGAAAGTACGGGTGAACAATGTAACTGGATGTCTTCCTGTTTAATAATTTCAAGTTGGTTAAGTTCTAACAAAATCTAGTTTTTATAACTATTTCCATTTATTAATTAGGATATTATAGGCTATTATACCACTACATATATGTACTAAATAAACCACTAGCACTTTTATATGATATAAATTATTTGCTAAAATAAAGTCTTACTTTGAAAAAAAATATTTACTAGTAAACTCACTTAATAATTGCTCATAATAAAACTTAATTTAAACATTTAACACTTAACAACCTTTTAAACCATTTTGTATAAAAATACTACCAAAATCCAAACCTTGCCATTTTAGGCCCAACAGTACTCCAACCCGAGCTAAAATATACCATCATACAGTTTAACATTTGTTCTAAACTATGGGTCCAGCCTTATTCTTTAGTTATTGGTCTACTAGCAAAATCACCCAAAAATAGCAATAGCAAAATGCTTAGAATTCAGCTATGCTGTTGCAAGTGTAAGCATGATAATTAACATTTGATTCCAGCTTCCCAAACGAGAATACTCAAACGGAACCACAGTTCATTAATTAAATCAAATGCAGCAATTGCCAGTCTCTCTGTTCCCTTGCCAATGGTCACCCAAATTTACAAATAAAATTTATAACTAAAACCTCCCCAACCCAGCTGGTACTATACACAGAACCAAAAGTATACCCATACGAATTTCTAACCACCCATATACAACTCATTGCTATCTAATTTAAAGTAAGAGAAGAGAACCCATCCAGACTTATTAGAAATAAAATAGGAACTTCATTCTCCCAACCCAGCTTCGGTTCACTGCCAATCACGAAATGAAAATAAATAAATTATAAGCTAACTCTCTAACAGCTTCCTGCTGTAACAACGTAACATAACCAACTCAATTTAACGGCTACTAAATTGAATTCAAAGCAGCAACCAACACAACATCACTCGATCAATCCTGGTTCAAGCTCGTATCCACCCCGACTTTACTGTCATCATTCAATGGTCACGAACAACACCGAACAGGACACGAACAACACCGAACAGGACACGAACAACACGATCAGGATACGAACAACACGATCATGACACGAACAATACGATCAGGACACAAACAAAGTCTAAAAACAACACTCGAGATGGGAATACAAGAGTCAAGGGAAAACAAGTTTACCTGAGATGAATTCCTGCCAAGAGAACTCTCCACGGAATCGGACACGACCCTTCGCGTTCGATCCACAGCTACGTCCCTGGTTGCAGCATAATTTCAAACAGATTGAAGTCAGAGATGGATCGAACGGTTTTAAGTCAAATTATAACATTCGAACAATGAAAATAAACAAAGAGACATCCCTAGGTCTCCATGATCCAACCAAACCCAAATTTAAACAAAAAAACTAACAATCAAAATGATTCAAACCTTCGTCACAACTGCTCGACCGAGCAAATTCAGAAGAACGATCATGAATTCAAATTCAAATTCTTCAGAGTCTCGGTTAGAACTCACCAGAATAACTTCAAAATCGAAGATCGCAAGGAGATCTTAAAATCCTCAGAAACTGATTCAGCACTTCCGATCTGAAGTGGATCGGATCAACAATTTAAAAACGAGAAAGGGAAACACGATTTGAGGAGAAACGAATCATTACAAAATTGAGTTCAGAGCTCGAATCGAAGCTCACCGATGATCGTCGGAGAGTGAATCAAGCTGCGCTACGTCATCGTCGAGTGGATTGGCACCATCGTCGTCATCGAGTCTCTGGAGAGGGGAGTCTCCATCGTCGAGTGGATCATCACCGAGCCGTCGTCGTCGCCGGATGGGTTCGTCACCGTCGCCGAGCCGTCGTCGTCGATCGTCACCACCGTCGTCGGTTCTCCTCCGAGAGAGAACAACCCATCAGAGAATTTTAATTAGCAGAGGAAAGAGTGAGGAATAAGAACTTCTGTTCTCTCTCATTGAATTATAAAGAAAAGTAACAATTGCACTTAGCCCCCCCCCCCCCCCCCCCCCCGCAACATACAATTTTTCCCTAAGTCCCTCCGCAATAGATTTTAAGCAAAAACCCCCTTGCCTTTTCATTATTTAGAAAATACTAAAAAAATATTTAGTAATTAACATGGTGGGTCCAAAGTTGTTACAACAACTTTTCAAATTTGAAAAGTGGTCCAAAATTAATTCCCTCCAAAACCAAATTACAAAATTTATAAATTAAAACTAATTTATTATTTAAAACTAATAATATCAATTGTTATAATTTTTAGCAATCAAATCATTTATTTTAAAAACTGGGAAGTGGAGTTACAAATCTCCCTCCCTTAAAAAAAATTTTGTCCTCGAAATTCAAAGGACTAAAAATAATCTCAGCAAATCACAGAGGTCCAAACACCAGTCATTTATTGAAAATAGAATTCCATAAAAACATAGTACAATCAAATCAATCGAACAGAGTGGGATAGCACTCCCGTATCTCGTCTTCACGCTCCCATGTGGACTCTTCCGGAGAGTGGTGTCTCCACATGACGCGAACAAGAGGAATAGTCTGGTTTCGCAAGCGCTTCTCCCTCCGATCGAGGATCTCCACTGGCTGCTCCTCATAGGTCAATCTCGGGCCCACCTCCAGCTCGGAATAGTCCACCACATGGCTCGGGTCTGGAATGTAACGTCGGAGCTGAGACACGTGGAAAACATCGTGTACCCCCTCCAAGCTAGCTGGAAGTGCTAGTCGATATGCCACCTCGCCAATCCGTGCCGTCACGTCGAAGGGTCCGATGAATCTCGGACTGAGTTTTCCGTCTCTGCCGAACCGAATGACGTCTCTGGTCGGTGAGATCTTCAGGAACACCCTATCGCCAGCTGCGAACTCCAATGGCCGTCTGCTGCTGTTCGCCCAGTGCTTCTGCCGATCCTGCGCAACTCTGAGATGATCCTTGATCAACCTGATCTTCTCAGCTGAGTCTACCACCATCTCTGGCCCAAGCAAAGCTCTCTCACCAACGTCATCCCAAGATAGCGGCGTGCGGCATCTCCGTCCATACAGTACCTCGAACGGGGTCATCTCGATGCTAGCCTGATAACTGTTGTTATAGGCAAACTCCACAAGGTGCAAATGGTCCTCCCACGAACCGCCGAAGTCGAGTGCACAAACCCGTAGCATGTCCTCCAGCGTCTGAATGGTCCTCTCAGACTGTCCGTCCGTCTGTGGATGATAGGCTGTGCCGAACTTCAACTGTGATCCCAGGCTCAGCTGTAGACTCCTCCAGAAATGTGATATGAAGCGACTGTCTCGATCTGAAATGATGCTCACCGGCACCCCGTGAATCCTTACGATCTGATGCATATAAAGGTCTGCAAGCTTCTCGGTCGACAGCCCTACCTTGAACGGAATAAAATGAGCAGACTTCGTCAGTCTGTCCACAATCACCCAGATAGCGTCCTTGCCACTGGGAGTACGCGGTAATCCAGAGACGAAGTCCATGGTATTGTGCTCCCACTTCCATTTCAGAATAGGTAAAGGCTGGAGTAGTCCTACTGGTCTCTGGCGCTCCGCCTTGACTTGCTGGCACACAAGGCATCTGGAAACAAATCTGGCGACCTCTCTCTTCATCCCATACCACCAAACATACTCACGCAAATCCTTGTACATCTTGGTAGATCCAGGATGTATAGAATACTGCGACTGGTGGGCCTCCTGCATCACCTCCTCTTGCAAGTCCTGGGGCACACACAGCTGGCTCCCATGCCTTAAGGATCCATCCTCCGCAATGGTGAAGTCATCGAGCAGTCCTGCCTCCGTCCGAGCTCTAAGACATTGGAGTCCTATATCAAGAATCTGGGCCTCCTTAATCTTCTCTAGCAGTCCCGACTATATCTGCATGTGCATCATCTGTCCTCCCAATCCTGGTAGTACAATCTCAATCCCCAGGCTCTCAAGGTCCTCCAATAGATGTCGGTCCATAGTGAGATACATGGCAACAGGATATCGACTAAGAGCATCTGCCACCACATTCGCCTTTCCAGGGTGGTACTGCAGACTGATGTCAAAATCCTTCCTGAGTTCCAGCCATCTGCGCTGCCTCATATTCAGCTCCTTCTGAGTAAAGACATACTTCAGGCTTTTATGGTCCGTGAAGATGTCTACTCTCTCCCCGTAGAGGTAATGCTTCCACAGTTTTAAGGCAAATATGACTGCTGCAAGCTCCAAGTCATGTGTGGGATAGTTTTTCTCATGGGGCCTCAATTGTCTAGAAGCATAAGCTATAACCTTCTTGTTCTGCTCCAGCACGCATCCCAAGCCTTTCCCCGAAGCATCGCTGTAGATGACGAATCCTCTCGATCTTGATGGCAAAGCTTGAACTGGTGCCGTCGTGAGTCTTCTCTTCAATTTTTCAAATGCTGTCTGGCAGGCGTCGCTCCATATGAACTCCTCGTCCTTCCGCGTAAGCTTCGTCATAGGCTCTGCTATCCTGGCGATGTCCTTCACGAATTTTCTGTAGTATCCTGCTAGACCCAGGAAACTACGAATCTCTGCTACTGACTTGGGAGGTGCCCACGCTTCCACTGCTTCAATTTTCTTGGGATCCACAGAAATCCCCTCTCCAGTCACTACGTGCCCCAAAAACTCCACTCGGTCCAAGAAAAACTCACATTTCGAGAGTTTCCCGTACAGCTTCTCCTTCCGCAGAATCTCCAAAACAATCCGCAGGTGCTCTACATGCTCCTCCTCTGTCTTCGAATAGATCAGAATGTCGTCAATGAAGACTACGACAAACTTATCCAAATATTTGTGGAAAACCTTATTCATCAGGTTCATAAACACAGCTGGGGCATTAGTGAGTCCGAACGGCATCACAGGAACTCATACTAGCCGTATCGGGTGTTGAAGGCTGTCTTCGGAATATCCTGCTCCCGAACCTTCATCTGGTGGTACCCCGATCGAAGATCAATCTTAGAAAAGACCTTCGCTCCACTAAGCTGGTCAAACAGCTCATCAATCCGTGGCAAAGGGTATCTATTCTTGATGGTGATGTTGTTGAGTGCACGGTAGTCAATGCACATCCTCACCGTTCCATCCTTCTCGGGCACAAAAAGTACCGGTGCTCCCCAGGGTGAAGCACTGGACCGAATAAATCCCTTGCCCTCTAGCTCATCAATCTGCGCCTTCAACTCTGCCGCTTCCTTCGGGTTGATCTTGTAACAATGTTGTGACTTCGGCGCTGATCCGGGCAATAAGTCAATGCCGAACTCCACATCTCGATCTGGCGGCAATCCTGGCAGCTCCTCGGGGAAGACGTCGAGAAACTCTGCGATAAGTGGATGCGGCAACTCCTGGTCTTCTGCAACAGCTCCGAAGTAGACTCCCTCTGGCCTCTCTGCAACTCGTCGGCTGATCTCGAACGGTGGAACTCCTGGCGGACTGAAGATCACCTTCCCTTCGTGGCAGTCTATTACAGCAAACTGCTCGCTCATCCAGTCGATGCCGAGGACTATATCGAATCCGGGCAGTGGCATCACTAGAAGTCGAGCTCTAATCTCTCTTCCAGCAATAGTGATAGGGTATTCCACCATCTCACTCACTGGCACAAACCCTCCTCCTGTCATAATCCGACAGTTCTTCCTAGTGGGCTTGGGTGTGAAGCCGTGTCTATGTAGAAACTCATATGATACAATGCTATATGTGGCTCCAGAATCGAACAATGTAATGGCAGGGAAGGAATGTAAAAGTATAGAACCTGTGATCACATCCGGTACTGCCTCATCCTCCTAAACTGCCGCCATGACGTAAGCACGTCCCTGCTGCTGTCCTTCCCTCTGCTGACGCTGTGCAAACTGCTGCTGATGAGTAGGTAAAGCTGGTCTCCTCTGTGGTACAGCTGGTAGAGCTCTGGGTGGTGCAGGTGGTGGTCCTCCAGCTCCTCTCGGTCCTCCAGTCAGTCTAGTCGCAGCCTGTGGGCAGTCCCTCATCTGGTACGCGTCTGATCCGCAGAATAAGCAGAGTCCGAGCCTCTTGCGGCACTCGTCGAAGCGGTGTCCCGGCCGATAGCAGAATGTACAAGTAATTTCCTGCTGCTGTCTCTGATGCTGATGTACAGGAGCTCTGGCTGGTCAATGCTGCTGCTGTGCCGGCTGCTGGGGTCTCGCCTGAGTCTGAGTCTGGACTCTCTTCGCTGGTGTCTGAAAACTGCTGCTGCCCACGTCTCGGTCCCTCTTCAGCCTTGGGTCTGCCTAATTCTCAACTGTCTGGGCGATCTTAAGGATGCTAGAGTAGGTTGTCGCCTGGCTAATCGCCACCGCATGTCGCAGCTCCCTGGTGAGACCCTTCTTGAATCTCCAGGCCCTGTCCTCTGGCTCTCTAATCAGGTTCTCAGCGAACCTGTTGAGTCTGGTGAACTCCGAAGTGTACTGTGCCACCGTCATCGTCCCCTGCTGTAGCGCCTCGAACTGCATCCTCAACTCATCACGCTCCACCTCTGAAAAGAATTTCTCCTTGAACGGTGTTTTAAAAACTGTCCAAGACACTCGGGGCTCCGTCAACTGGGGGGTCCTCCCGGTACCAAGCTCTCGCCAAGTCAAAAAGTCGCATGCTAGCCACTGACACCTTCTGGTCCTCTGGAATGTTCGCCATGGTCAAGGTCCTCTCTGCATTCTCCAGCCACTCATCTGCATAGATGATCCCCTTGTCGCCCCAGAAGTCCATCGGGCAAAGGTTCTGGTACTCCTTGGCTGTCCCCGGTCTCGGTCCTCGTGGCGCTGGAACTGCTGCTGGGGCTGGTGCTGGAGCTGCCGGCTCTCTGGTCCTAAGTGCGTTAATGACAGTCGCTCTGAACTGCGCTGCCTGATGGTTCTGGGCCTCCCTGAACTGTGCAGCCTGGTGGTTCTGGGCCTCCATAAACTGCTGGAACATCGCCATCACCTGAGCACCGTCGAACATCATCGTCGGAGGCAACGATGGAAAGATAGGAGGCGCTGGCGGAAGTGGATCTGCCTGAACGTCCGGTGCGGCCTGCTCTGAACTGCCTGCAACTCCAGTGCCGACTGCAACTCCTGAACCGCCTGCAACTCCTGGCTGATCTGCGGTCTTCCTAGTGGCGACCATCCTGCATAAAAAGAAAACATCGTGATTGATAAAAACCTAACCTACCAGAAAAATGTAAATATTTATATAATAACCATATGTACCCGATATACTCGTTTTCCTATGCTGTGATTCAAGTTTCCCTAATGTAAATCAAGTCCCCCAATAGTACGCTAAGACCTAGGTACCATTCGGATAGACCTGCATGAGCCACCACTAAAAACATGTCACGACCCGCTCCCGAATAATCGGACACGAGTCGGACACGCCCAGCCTTTGTCGTTAGACACAACAAAGTAAGCTATACCAATCTAGGGAAACTAACCAGATAAATATGAACATGTATGAAATCACAGCATCTATAAATGTGTCCGCAAATCCAGAGTAAAGTACAAGTATCAGAATTATTACATTCCAGCAAATGAAAGTAAGTCTACTAGTCTCAATACAGGAAAATATAAAATGCTAAAGGTAAGCTCTAGGCTTCTGCAGCCTCTAAGTCCAACACAGCTCCAGCTGGCTCAGCAAGAATAGCAACATTTGTCCATAATAGGTGTCGCACAGGGCCTCCAACTCACCTGCAACATATCCTATTCAGGAGCGGAGCAAAGTACAGTTCTAGGTAATGAAACATGAACAAGACATGAACAGAGTACAGGAGTACACGAAATAAAATACAGGAATGAACATGAAAGTACAGGAAAGTAGTACAGGAAATAAGTACAGGTACTATAGTACATGAATGTAAAGTACAGGAAATGAGTACAGGAACTATAGTACATGAATGTAAAGTACAGGAACATGTAAAGTACAGGATATAAAATATACATGAATGAAACTAAAATCCTGTAGTACCAGACATGATAAGTGCACAATATTAAAATACATCTAGTCCATGTGATCGGCTGGGGTGAGTACAGGAGCACGTACAGGAGTACATGAATATGGTACGACTTTGGACCCGCGTGTACAGTGCGAGGCCTAAGCTAGGTACAGGAATATATAGTAATGTGGATTGGTCACATGGCTAGTGTATTTTCCCACCCGACACTAATAAGTATAAGAGCAAGGGTACAGGAATACAGGAGTACATGAATATCGTGCCATGACGTGTCACAAGAAAGGGTACAAGAATGTAAATGTACAAAACCGTAGAAAAGTACTTGCCTGGCTCCGGGAAAGTACGGGTGAACAATGTAACTGGACGTCTTCCTGTTTAATAATTTCAAGTTGGTTAAGTACTAACAAAATCTAGTTTTTATAACTATTTCCATTGATTAATTAGGATATTATAGGCTATTATACCACTACATATATGTACTAAATAAACCACTAGCACTTTTATATGATATAAATTATTTGCTAAAATAAAGTCTTACTTTGAAAAAAAATATTTACTAGTAAACTCACTTAATAATTGCTCCTAATAAAACTTAATTTAAAGATTTAACACATAACAACCTTTTAAACCATTTTGTATAATAATACTACCAAAATCCAAACCTTGCCATTTTAGGCCCAACAGTACTCCAACCCGAGCTAAAATATACCATCATACAGTTTAACATTTGTTCTAAACTATGGGTCCAGCCTTATTCTATAGTTATTGGTCTACTAGCAAAATCACCCAAAAGTAGCAATAGCAAAATGCTTAGAATTCAGCTATGCTGTTGCAAGTGTAAGCATAATAATTAACATTTGATTCCAGCTTCCCAAACGAGAATACTCAAACGGAACCACAGTTCATTTATTAAATCAAATGCAGCAATTTCCAGTCTCCCTGTTCCCTTGCCAATGGTCACCCAAATTTACAAATAAAATTTATAACTAAAACCTCCCCAACCCAGTTGGTACTATACACAGAACCAAAAGCATACCCATACGAATTTCTAACCACCCATATACAACTCATTGCTATCTAATTTAAAGTAAGAGAAGAGAACCCATCCAGACTTATTAGAAATAAAATAGGAACTACATTCTCCCAACCCAGCTTCGGTTCACTGCCAATCACGAAATGAAAATAAAAAAATTATAAGCTAACTCTCTAACAGCTTCCTGCTGTAACAACATAACATAACCAACTCAATTTAACGGCTACTAAATTGAATTCAAAGCAGCAACCAACACAACATCACTCGATCAATCCTGGTTCAAGCTCGTATCCACCCCGACTTTACTGTCATAATTCAATGGTCACGAACAACACCGAACAGGACACGAACAACACCGAACAGGACACGAACAACACGATCAGGATACGAACAACACGATCATGACACGAACAATACGATCAGGACACGAACAAAGTCTAAAAACAACACTCGAGATGGGAATACAAGAGTCAAGGGAAAACAAGTTTACCTGAGATGAATTCCTGCCAAGAGAACTCTCCACGGAATCGGACACGACCCTTCGCGTTCGATCCACAGCTACGTCCCTGGTTGCGGCATAATTTTAAACAGATTGAAGTCAGAGATGGATCGAACGGTTTTAAGTCAAATTCTAACATTCGAACAATGCAAATGAATAAAGAGACATCCCTAGGTCTCCATGATCCAACCAAACCCAAATTTAAACAAAAAAAAACTAACAATCAAAATGATTCAAACATTCGTCACAACTGCTCGACCGAGCAAACTCAGAAGAACGATCATGAATTCAAATTCAAATTCAAATTCTTCAGAGTCTCGGTTAGAACTCACCAGAATAACTTCGAAATCGAAGATCGTAAGGAGATCTTAAAATCCTCAGAAACTGACTCAGCACTTCCGATCTGAAGTGGATCGGATCAACAATTTAAAACGAAAAAGGGAAACACGATTTGAGGAGAAAAGAATTATTACGAAATTGAGTTCAGAGCTCGAATCGAAGCTCACCGATGATCGCCGGAGAGTGAATCAAGCTGCGCTAGGTCGTCGTCGAGTGGATTGGCACCATCGTCGTCATCGAGTCTCTGGAGAGAGGAGTCTCCGTCGTCGAGTGGATCGTCACCGAGCCGTCGTCGTCGCCGGATGGGTTCGTCACCGTCGCCGAGCCGTCGTCGTCGATCGTCACCACCGTCGTCGGTTCTCCGCCGAGAGAGAACAACCCATCAGAGAATTTTAATTAGCAGAGGAAAGAGTGAGGAATGAGAACTCCTGTTCTCTCTCATTGAATTATAAAGAAAAAGTAACAATTGCACTTAGCCCCCCCCCCCCCCCCCCCCCCCCCCCCCCCGCACAACATGCAATTTTTTCCTAAGTCCCTCCGCAATGGATTTTAAGCAAAAACCCCCCCTTGCCTTTTCATTATTTAGAAAATGTTAAAAAAACAGTTAGTAATTAACATGGTGGGCCCAAAGTTGTTACAACAACTTTTCAAATTTGAAAAGTGGTCCAAAATTAATTCCCTCCAAAACCAAATTACCAAATTTATAAATTAAAACTAATTTATTATTTAAAACTAATAATATTAATTGTTATAATTTTTAGCAATCAAATCATTTATTTTAAAAACTGGGAAGTGGAGTTACAACTGATTCTTTGATTTTATCTTTTGTGCAGATAACGTCTTGACTTGTGCCTATTCAGATGGAGTGTGGAAAAACATCATCAGTCAGTTGATTCAAAGAGACAACCGTTTTGATGCGAGATCTTGTTACGGGATCAAGCAAAGCAATCCCCATTCATATAATATGCTAGCTGTCTTTTCTCCCGGGACGAAACGTATTGTCTGTCGATATAATACCGGATCTACAGGATTAGGACTGATTATCCAGGTTGGCACCTTGTCTTCCAACGAATTCTCCATATGGGCGTGGCGACCACTCTGCACACTTGAGACGACCTTCCTGCTTGTCTTAAAAAATTAATGTAGGCTCAATGCCAAAGAATTTGTGACATGATCGCCCACTGCCATGGGGCATTTGTCACATCACTGCCCTCTACAATGAGGGAGCCGTGAACCAGTAGTAGATTTCCATCATATGTAATCATGAATATCAATGCAAAATCTAATCACGGGTACCCTCTACCCTAGGAGGACACGCCCTACCCTTACCCTCTTGGAATTAGGGTAGGGTAAGGGTTTTATTCTATTACCCTAGTGCAATTACCCGGGTACCCGCCCTACCCGCTGCCCTGTAACCCTACCCTGAATCCTACCCTACCCTGTATCATTACCCTACCTACTACCTTGTAAATCTGTGCTTTGTAATTTTGTATAGTCCCACACTCCCACTGTAGTTATTACTGCATACTTGTATAGTCCCACACTCCCTCTGCCCTGTAACCCTACCCTGAACCCTACCCTACCCTGAATTACTACTACATATTTGTAGTTTTTTGTAATTAGTTAGTACTTAGGATTAGGAGACCTACATAGTGCTTGATCCTAAGGAATCAGGTCTAGCCCCCTCCTTTGGTATGTAGGCAGCCCAGGTTCCACTATATAACTGGGTTCAGCGCCTTTAGTAAAAAAATATTCCCCCTGTTATTTCTTGTTAAGTTGTTATGATTTTTGAATGTTGTAAAAATCTTAAGTATCAAGGTGTTTACTAGCAAAAAAAAAATTTTAAGTTAAAAAAACTGAGATGGCAGGGTAATACCCTTACCCTCCCTACCCTGACCCTCAGCTACCCTGTGAAGGTAAAGGGCAAGGACGGGTAATGGTATTGGTTTTTTGGAAGAGGGCTACCCTACCCTACCCTCATAACTCCCCTAGGGTATCAAAAAAATGTCAATACCCTACACTGCCCTGCCCTCTTCCTGCCCTTACCCTACCCTACCCTATCCATCGCCACCCCTACATACAATATTTGTGTGAAAAGGAAAATAGATCTTTAATCCAATCGTGTACATCACCCATATTCCTACCCTAAACCTCTAACAAGAACATTTAAAATCTTGGGTTTATTGATTTGGTTACTAGTGACTCGGTCTCACCACTCCATGTTGAGACAAACCCCAAACGTGTATATTTAAATATTCAAGAAATTATTTATTTTTTTGTAGACATGAGGTGTGTTAGATCAAGTAGTTAGTATGTTGAATGATTTTTAGTGGCAAGCTTCCCCTTAACGAGCATTTATTTTGTCACAAATTTCTTGGAGAAATACCTTTGGAGCTAGGCCCCACCTGAACTCAGATGTGGGCAAATGGCGATTTGATTGCAGTTCGCACATACACCTTAGGCGTGGATTTGACGCTCTTATGCGGAACAACACGATCGCCTTGTGGCAATACTGTCGGCAGCACTGCAGAAGCATTATAGAAGCTGCATTATAGTACTGCTTGTTGGCGCTAAAAAAGATCAAGTTTCGGTCCTCCAAATCCCCGAGAAAGTCACTTTTAAGTGCAAAAGAGTGCTACTCTCAAAAGAGTACAAATTAGCTTTCATATAGCATTTTTATGCGCAGGGTGCTTCCGCGCATAAATGAGGCACACATAAATGAGAGGAGGGTGGCTTCTATATAGCATTTATGCGCAGGGTGCTTCTGCACATAAATGAAAGCAACTACCCACACTTAAGAGTTTGTCAGCTACCAAGATCAAAGCTGAGAAGAGTTTCCACGTGGAAAGCATAGATGGTTGCAGTGGCAATTGTTAGCAATAGGCTAAATATATAATTATTTAAGCACCAGTGCTCTGCGCTTAAGAGCTATAATGCTTAAGATGAAGACTTGTCCATACTACGTTATTCACAAATGAGACCCTCCACGTGGAAGATATGCATTTGCATCAAGTACTGACGTGTCAAGCCCTGAATGCTCAAGATTGCCACGATTAAGCCCAATAATGCTCTACAATGAGGAGTTTCTTTGCTTAAGAGCTAGGGCGATGAGCAGTTGCTACGCTTAAGCGCTATGTGCTAATATGTCGCTTCCTCTTCCCTAATAAAGACATGGAGTTAATGACTGACATTTTGAATCACAAAGCGTGCGTTGCTTTTAATGGGATCTGTTACATAATTCAAAGTGATTATCATATTTATGTCGCCATAATTATGGGAATTAAAGTTATTCCTCATAAACTGATGCCAGTGTATTACGCGTATGTTTACGTTTGTTCAAATGCTAGAATCTATTTCCAATGAAGAATTTTAGCACCATTGCCTTTTGCGCAAAAATGGGTGCAACGGTGCAGTTTGCTCTTATTTTCGTGCGAAAAACCAACAATCAATAGTTACAACGTGAACTGGTTAAAAATATCTCGGTTTTTATGCTTCCAAAGATATGGAAAGCATCGATTTTTTTGCACTAGAGTCGTCTTGCTGCTGAATTCTGTCCTCCACAGTGTTATGAGCCAGAGTTTGCTTCTCATCTTTGGTTTGGATAGTCAACAGATCATAGCGTTCACGCACAGATCGAGGACTCCACCGCTACACTCTCTAGAATATTAACTTGTATTTAGAATTCTTTTGTGTAATTACAAGTATTGTAAAAGAAATTTTTTGTTGTTAACAAGTAATAACAAGTTTTTGTCAAAAGAAACATTCTTTCTTTTCAAACGAAAATAAGATGACAACTCTGATGGGGAATACCTTTTTTCACAGACGAGAAGGCCATAGCACAATCCGACATCACCAAGATGGGAGCTATTGTCACGCCCCAGAACCAGAATACTGGAGAGCGGGGGCAGACATAGCCAGCTACGTATATTAAAATGGAAACCACCTCGATATACGGTCACGGCTGTCTAGATATGTGAGGGTTTTCTACAAGCCAAAAGTCTCTTATGGTCATGAACAAGCCTAGTGTCTCAATCACCACAAGTAAGTAAAGTCGCAAGATGTATGATCATTAAATATACAATAATAAGGCGTCCCAAATATTACATATTCAGCTGATCATGAAGCTAGTCGTTACAAAATGTTAGGACTAGCAAGAGTTTAGTCATACATGATCAACCCTAGGGTTTGTTAATCATGTTTACAGCCCGTAGGCAGACAGTAAGTAAAAGTGCATCGAGCTAACAGGTGCTCGTCGGCTAAATGCCTCAAAAGAATAGTTTTACAATGAAGTGGGCAAGGCAAAAAGGAAAACCCACTCTTGGCCCGGGTTCTGTCTAGTGTTCACCATTGGGCTGGAAGCTTGGTAGATCATCGGGGGCTGCTCCGAAATCTGGCCACACAAAACCAACTGGGTCAACCCCAGAAAGAGCAAGTGCCACAAGGGGGCCACGAAATAAGAACAAAAGCCAGCAATCAGCACAAAAAAATATAATATTAAAACTAGAATTTACGAAAACATGACAGGATGATATATGACGAGATAACCATGGAACTATTCCGATAGCCAGGTTACAACCCGTAAACCAAACAAGGACCGGGGTTGTAACCCTTCACCTGAACAGAACTTGGTTTTCCACCATTTATCGGCAAGATAATAATGTAAGTAATCAAGACAGGAAGCAATCTTGCATGGGATCAAGACATGACTAGACTGGTTATACCTCATTCAATCAATCACGGCCAAGCAGATCCTACGGCTTACTACTTTAACTAACTAGGATTATCACAGGCCTAATTACTAACAAGATGCAGTGAGATTGTTCCACAGCCACAAGCCCTGCAGACCATCCAGGTTACCCGGGACGAAAGATTAGGGTTGAATTCAGGTGGGTACATCGTCCAGGAGACGCATGTATCCTTAGGTGACTTAGAGGGTGCAACACCTGACAGTGTGCTGGAAATGCGCCCTACTCGACGGCAGGCAACAAATCCCTGGAGCGCCCAGGTAACGGGATTGCCTGTAGTTGTGTCATCTTTTCATGACTAATGTGTTATTCTAGTTATTAGCCTTAATCCATTTTAGTAGGTACTCCTGACCGTGGTACTCAGGAGTCCCATCCTAGACATGATGCGAGACTGGACAAGTGGATTTAACAAGCAAGCAAGAAAGAACCACCCACGGTGTCAAGACAGGTCAAGCTAAGTTATCAGGTCATGTCAAGTCAGGAGTGCGCCGTCACGGGCCACTATCAAGTTATCAAGATAAATCATGTCAAGGTACTTGTCAGGAGTGCGCCACGATGGGCCACTATCATGTCAGATTGGTCATGTCAGAAGTGCACCACTACGGGTCACTGTCGTGTTATGCAAGTTCCTTGCCATACCAAGCCATGTACAATAGTCATTCCAAACATATTAAGTAAAATCAAGTTCATGACAAAAGGCGTAAGGATATAAAATGGGCATAAAATATCTAATAAGATATCAAGGTACAGGATTATAGAAGAGCCAAGCTTAAAGAAATAAGACCATAACTCCAAGAGCCAATGGGTTAAGCAAGGGGTCAGGGGAGCAGCGTAGGTGAAAAGTCACGCACGCCAGAGAGCAGCGTAGGTGAAAAGTCACGCATGCTACAGAGAGCAGCGTAGGTGAAAGTTACGCACGCTGAGAGAGCAGCGTAGGTGAAAAGTCACGCACGCTACAGGGAGCAGCGTAGGTGAAAAGTCACGCACGCTGAGAGAGCAGCGTAGGTGAAAAGTCATGCACGCTACAGGGAGCAGCGTAGGTGAAAAGTCACGCACGCTGAGATAGCAGCGTAGGTGAAAAGTCACGCACGCTACAGGGAGCAGCGTAGGTGAAAAGTCACGCACGCTGAGAGAGCAGCGTAGGTGAAAAGTTACGCACGCTACAGGGAGCAGCGTAGGTGAAAAGTCACGCACGCTGAGAGAGCAGCGTCGGTAAAAAGTCACGCACGCTACAGGGAGCAGCGTAGTTGAAAAGTCACACACGCTGAGAGAGCAGCGTAGGTAAAAAGTCATGCACGCTACAGGGAGCAGCGTAGGTGAAAAGTCACGCACGCTGAGAGAGCAGTGTAGGTGAAAAGTGACGCACGCTGAAGGAGACACGCTTCCAACAGAAAGTGTACCCAAGTCTGCGTACGCACGCTAAAGAGCGCGCACAGCTCAGTGTGCGTGAGCTAAACAGCTCTGCACACTGTTCACTGTCTTCTCCAAACAGCAAGACACCATGGATGAACCCAAGGCTTCAAAGCATCATAACTTGGCCATCCGAACTCCAAATACAGATTTCCAAAGTTCCAACTTGGGTAGAATTGAATGCTCTTCCACTTGGAAACACCAAAACCCCTGAAAATCCAACTTAAAGAGATCAAACCATATAAAATCCGAAAATGGAAATAACTTAGATCTAGAGCAAAGGAGACTTCAAATCACAAAACACCAAGTTCTAATGTTGATCACTATGTCCTAATCTAGCAAATGAACCAAGAAAATAGGGCTCTCATGAAGTGGCAAGGTGCACTTGCCTAGGGTTAGGAGAGTTGTGGAGGAAGGAGAAGAAGAAGAAGAAGGAAATTAATGGTGGAAGTTATGAGGAGAGAGAGTGGAAGGTGGGGGTTATAAAGAGGATGAGTTGTGGTGGGTTGAGGGGTAGCATAGGTTAAGGTAATCCAACTCACATAAAACCGAACCAATCCAAATAAAACCGAGCCATGCCAAAACCCAAAATACGGGAAATACCAAAATCCCACAAGTTTGAGAAAAATAATAATACATGCCAAAAATCTAGATACGAGTATAAATACAAAATACGGGAAATACGGGAAATGAGGGTGACAACTCTACCCACCTTAAAAGAATTCCATCTTCGGAATTTAATCAAGGAGCTAGAGATTGCCACGACAAGCTACACTAAGCACAGGCAAGCTACACTAAGCAGTCCAATCATACAATCATACAATGCAAGTAAGGAAGGGAAAATGTAAGGCATAAGAAAGACATTATACCTCACGAGTCAAACAGGTAGGGATATCGTGATCGGATGTCGTCCTTACGCTCCCACATTGACTCACCCAGAGAGTGATGATCCCAAGCAACACAGACTAATTTAATAGTCTTGTTCTTGAGTATCTTTTCCCTCCGGTCCAAAATAGACACGGGCCTCTCCTCATACGAAAGGTTGGTACCAACAAACAATTCTGAATGGTCTAGGATGTGGATCGGGTCCGGAATATACCATCGTAATTGGGACACATGGAATACATCATGCACCTCACTTAGCGACGGCGGAAGAGCGAGACGATAGGATACATCTCCTACTCGCTCTAGAATATCGAACGTCCCTATATACCTAGGACTAAGCTTTTCCCGCATGCCAAAGCAAATGACGCCGCGGTTAGGCGAGATCCTAAGGAATACATGATCGCCGACAGCAAATTCTAAGGGACGCCGATGAGCATCGGCCCAATGGCGCTGCCGGATCTGGGCAACTCGGAGGTGATCTCTGACCTTCCTGACTACTTCAATCGTCTGGGAAATCAATTCGGGTCCGAGTATCTGCCTCTCCCCGATATCGTCCCATGCTAGCGGGGATCTGCACTTCCTGCCATAAAGAGCCTCGAAGGGTGCCATCTGGATACTGGCCTGATAATTGTTGTTGTACGAGAATTCTACCAGGTGCAGATGATTCTCCCATGAACCACCGAAGTCAAGGGTACATGATCTCAACATATCTTCAAGAGTCTGGATTGTGCGCTCTGATTGACCATCCGTCTGTGGGTGATAAGCTGAGCTGAATTGAAGGTGAGTCCCTAAACTCTTCTGCAAGCTGCGCCAAAAGTGCGATGTGAATCTTGAATCCCTGTCCGAGGTGATGCTGACTGGCATACCGTGAAGCCTGACGATCTGCCTGAGATACATCTCTGCTAACTACGCCGTCGACTGTCCAACTCGGAATGGAAGAAAGTGTGCCACCTTGGTAAGCCTGTCCACAATTACCCAAATAGTATCTCTGCCGACCGGAGATCTGGGCAATACGGTCACGAAATCCATGGTTATATGTTCTCATTTCCATTCTGGGATCGGTAAGGGTTGAAGAAGTCCAGCGGGCCTCTGATGTTCAGTTTTAACCTGTTGGCAAACCAAACACCGAGAGACAAACCGGGCTATCTCCCTCTTCATGCCATTCCATCAGAAGTGCTGACGAATATCACGGTACATCTTTGTACCACCCGGATGAATAGAATATTGTGAACTGTGGGCTTCTGCCATGACTTCCTGTCTGATATCTCTACTGGGTACACAAAGACGAGTGTCGTGCCGAAGTGTACCATCTTTATGGATACATAACTCTGGCCTTCTTCCTGCTTCACACTCTGCTCTGAGTTGCTGAAGCTTAGAATCTGCTGACTGCGCCATCCGGATCCTCTCAACTATGCTGGACTGAACCTGTAGACTGGCCATCAATGCCACACTGGTAGGAAGAACCACTTCAATTCCCATCTTCTGAAGATCTGCCAATAATTCTGGTTGCGCCGTCAGGAAATAAACTCCGGCTCTCCTGCTCAATGCATCTGCTACAACGTTGGCCTTTCCGAGATGATACTGCAAATCCACATCATAGTCCACCAGTAGCTCTAGCCATCTTCTCTGTCGCATATTAAGGTCCTTCTGGATGAAAACATACTTCAGGCTCTTATGATCAGTAAAGATCTCCACTCTGTCTCCGTACAAGTAGTGTCTCCACAACTTCAAAGCAAACACTACCGCCACCAATTCCAAGTCGTGGGTCGGGTAATTCTTCTCATGATCACGAAGTTGGCATGACGCATAAGATATTACCTTCCCATGCTGCATCAAGACACACCCCAATCCTCTGCCTGAAGCGTCGCAATAAACTGTGAATCCTCCGGTCCCATCTGGAAGGGTGAGAACGGGAGCCGTTATCAAACCTCGTTTCAACTTCTCAAATGATTTCTGACACTCTGCTGCCAAACAAACGGCACATCCTTGCGGGTCAACTGGGTCATCGGCGCTGAAATCCTTGCAAAATCTGAAACAAATCGCCGGTAGTAGCCGGCCAATCCATGGAAGCTGCGAACCTCTGCCACTGAGCTGGGTACCGGCCATGACTCGATAGCCACAATCTTCTGGGGATCCACTTCTACTCCTCCTCGAGTAATGATGTGACCCAAATACGAAATGTGATCGAGCCAGAACTCGCATTTACTGAACTTGGCGTACAACTGATGCTCCCTAAGCGTCTGGAGGACGACTCTGAGATGCTGCTCATGCTCTGCTTCGCTCTTGCTGTTGACCAGGATATTATCTAGGAACACGATCACGAACTGATCCAAGTAAGGCAGGAAAATACGATTCATGAGATCCATGAATACGGCCGGCGTATTGGTCGCTCCAAAGGGCATAACAAGGAACTCCTAATGTCCATACCTTGATCTGAATGCTGTCTTCGGGATGTCCTGCTCTCTGACTCTGATCTGGTGGTATCCTGACCGTAAGTCGATCTTCGAGAACACTGAAGCCCCTTTGAGCTGATCAAACAAGTCATCTATCCTCGGAAGAGGGTATCTGTTCTTGATTGTCACTGAGTTCAAGGTACGATAATCTACATATAATCTGGATGTACCATCCTTCTTTTTTACAAGAAGCATCGGGGCTCCCCAAGGCGATCCACTAGCACGGATGAATCCCTTGGTCCTCAGTTCTTCAATCATCTTGTACAAAATCTCCAATTCTGAAGGCGCCATCCTGTAGACTCGCTCTGATACTGGTGCTGTTTCGGGGATTAAGTCTATAGTGAACTCAATCTCCCGCTCTGGCGGCATCCCTGGAAGCTTCTCTGGAAAAACATCTGGAAATTCTTCAACTATTCGGGGTAACTGCACTGCTGCTACTGCCATCCGCAATGCTGGGGAAGATGGCTCCACTGCGCCTCTGGAAAACGAGAACTCTGGCTCGCCTGGAATGCTGAAAACAACTCTGCCAACATGGCAGTCTATCCAAGCATACTGGTTCCTCAACCAATCCATGCCTAGGACTATATCATAGTCTGCCATAGGAAACTCTATAAATCTAGCGGGGAACTCCCTACCGCTAACTACGATCCGACACGAGGAAAACACACGATCTACTCCCACAAGACCATTACCAGTAAGTATATTGAGCCTCACTGATAATGACTCAGGCTCCAATCCTATCCGTGTCACGAATCGTGCAGACATGAATGAATGCGATGCACCAGAATCAAATAATACCGAAGCTGGAAAGGAGTTGACGAGAATAGTACCTGCCACTACCTCACCTGGTGCAACTTTTTCTTCCATAGCCATCATCATGGCCTGACCTTGTCCTCTGGCTGCAGGTCCCCTCTGTTGGAAACCTCTCTGCCTATTCTGGGTCTGAGCTTGGGCTTGTGCATACTGTTGGGGTGTTGTTGCTGGAATGCCTGAGACTGAGGCGGCAAGGGCCTCAAAGACTGATACTGCTGCTGCTGAACTGGTGCTGGGGCCGATCCTCTCATCGAAGAGCTAGAAGGGTTGGATGCTGATGAACCACCCCTATTCGGGCAAGCCCCAACCCTATGATCTGCTGCTCCACAAGCCAGGCACAATCCCTGTGCCCTGCGGCAGTCTGACACCACATGCCTTGGCTTCCCGCAATGAGAACATCCCATCGCGGAAGTCTGCTTCTGCTTCTGCTGCTGCGGGTACGTCGGGGTCGAATGCTGAACCGACGTCACTGAGGCCGCCCGCCTCGGAGTTCCAATGGTCAATCCCCTAGCTGCCGGGGCTGGAGCTGATGATTGTTGCATCTGGCTATGGGACCGCTTCCTACCTCCGGTCCTATCCACAATCCTCTAGGAGGTGTACTCATGCCTCCTAGCTGCTCTCAAGACTGCATCGAACGTCTGGTGCTCGAACTGCTCAACCGCCAACAAGGTCTCCAAATGTAGTCCCTGCTGGAACCGTTGGGCCCTATCAAACTCGGTCGCCACCAAGGTGGAGGCAAACCTACTGAGTCTAGAAAACTCTGATGCATAACTGTCGACTGTTCTGCCTCCTTGCTTCAAGTTGGTAAATCTGGTCTGCAGGTCGTACCGAGCCACAGCATCAAAATACTTCGTCTGGAATCTCTTTCTAAACACTGCCCAAGCAATGGGTGCCACTAATCCTATGGCTTGCGTCGTCCACCAACTGCGAGCCAAGTCAAACAACTGCAGACGCACCACCGCCACCTTCTCATTCTCGGGTGTCCTAGCTGCTTCCAGAATCACCTCGGTATCCTGAAGCCATGCATCCGCGGCAATCGCATCCTCGGTGCCATCGAAGAAAGGAGGGTTCAATCGCTTGAAGCTGTTGGCCGCCTGGTTCCCTGGATGTCCGCCTCGGGTCAAAGCATCTTGAACTGTCTGGTGCAGGGCATCGCTTCGACGATCTTGGGAAGCTATCAAGGTTCTGATGAGGACTACTAAGGTACCATCATCTGGCTCTACGGGCTGGACGGGCCGAACTGGTGACTCTCCTCCCGTGGCACAACTCTGGAGGCTACCCCGGAATGCTGGGCTTGATCTCCGGGTTGCTGCTGATCTACGGGAAGTGCTCCACCTCGTCGATCGGTAGGACCAGGTACAGTGCCGCTGAAGAAGACGACACAGGGAATAATAAGGAAAGGACCAGGACAGATCAATGATATAAGCACAGGATCAGGGCTAGAATCCAGGGATTCAGAGGATACGAACAGAGATCAAGGACGAGTACTGATTGAGACATCTATCTGGTAAACCCTCACACATCTTGATTTACAAGACCTGCATGGGCCACCACTTAAACCATGTCACGCCCCATAACCAGAATACTGGAGAGCGGGGGCAGACATAGCCAGCTACGTATATTGAAATAGAAACCACCTCGATATACGGTCACGGCTGTCTAGATATGTGAGGGTTTTCTACAAGCCAACAGTCTCTTATGGTCATGAACAAGCCTAGTGTCTCAATCACCACAAGTAAGTAAAGTCGCAAGATGTATGATCATTAAATATACAATAATAAGGCGTTCCAAATATTACATATTCAGCTGATCATGAAGCTAGTCGTTACAAAATGTTAGGACTAGCAAGAGTTTAGTCATACATGATCAACCCTAGGATTTGTTAATCATGTTTACAGCCCGTAGGCAGACAGTAAGTAAAAGTGCATCGAGCTAACAGGTGCTCGTCGGCTAAACGTCTCAAAAGAATAGTTTTACAATGAAGTGGGCAAGGCAAAAAGGAAAACCCACTCTTGGCCCGGGTTCCGTTTAGTGTTCACCATTGGGCTGGAAGCTTGGTAGATCCTCGGGAGCTGCTTCGAAATCTGGCCACACAAAACCAGCTGGGTCAACCCCAGAAAGAGCAAGTACCACAAGGGGGCCACGAAATAAGAACAAAAGTCAGCAATCAGCACAAAAAAATATAATATTAAAACTAGAATTTACGAAAACATGACATGATGATATATGACGAGATAACCATGGAACTATTCCGATAGCCAGGTTACAACCCGTAAACCAAACAAGGACCGGGGTTGTAACCCTTCACCTGAACAGAACTTGGTTTCCCACCATTTATCGGCAAGATAATAATGTAAGTAATCAAGACAGGAAGCAATCTTGCATAGGATCAAGACATGACTAGACTGCTTATACCTCATTCAATCAATCACGGCCAAGCAGATCCTACGGCTTACTACTTTAACTAACTAGGGTTATCACAGGCCTAATTACTAACAAGATGCAGTGAGATTGTTCCACAGCCACAAGCCCTGCAGACCATCCAGGTTACCCAGGACGAAAGATTAGGGTTAAATTCAGGTGGGTACATCGTCCAGGAGACGCATGTACCCTTAGGTGACTTAGAGGGTGCAACACCTGACAGTGTGCTGGAAATGCGCCCTACTCGACGGCAGGCTACAAATCCCTGGAGCGCCCAGGTAACGGGATTGCCTGTAGCTGTGTCATCTCTTCATGACTAATGTGTTATTCTAGTTATTAGCCTTAATCCATTTTAGTAGGTACTCCTGACCGTGGTACTCAGGAGTCTCATCCTAGACATGATGCGAGACTGGACAAGTGGATTTAACAAGCAAGCAAGAAAGAACCACCCACGGTGTCAAGACAGGTCAAGCTAAGTTATCAGGTCATGTCAAGTCAGGAGTGCGCCGTCACGGGCCACTATCAAGTTATCAAGATAAATCATGTCAAGGTACTTGTCAGGAGTGCGCCACGACGGGCCACTATCATGTCAGGTTGGTCATGTCAGGAGTGCACCACTACGGGTCACTGTCGTGTTATGCAAGTTCCTTGCCATACCAAGCCATGTACAATAGTCATTCCAAACATATTAAGTAAAATCAAGTTCATGACAAAAGGCGTAAGGATATAAAATGGGCATAAAATATCTAATAAGATATCAAGGTACAGGATTATAGAAGAGCCAAGCTTAAAGAAATAAGACCATAACTCCAAGAGCCAATGGGTTAAGCAAGGGGTCAGGGGAGCAGCGTAGGTGAAAAGTCACGCACGCCAGAGAGCAGCGTAGGTAAAAAGTCACGCACGCTACAGAGAGCAGCGTAGGTGAAAAGTCACGCACGCTGAGAGAGCAGCGTAGGTGAAAAGTCGCGCACGCTACAAGGAGCAGCGTAGGTGAAAAGTCACGCACGCTGAGAGAGCAGCGTAGGTGAAAAGTCACACACGCTACAGGGAGCAACGTAGGTGAAAAGTCACGCACGCTGAGAGAGCAGCGTAGGTGAAAAGTCACGCACGCTACAGGGAGCAGCGTAGGTGAAAAGTCACGCACGCTGAGAGAGCAGCGTAGGTGAAAAGTCACGCACGCTACAGGGAGCAGCGTAGGTGAAAAGTCACGCATGTTGAGAGAGCAGCGTAGGTAAAAAGTCATGCACGCTACAGGGAGCAGCGTAGGTGAAAAGTCACGCACGCTGAGAGAGCAGCGTAGGTAAAAAGTCACACACGCTGAAGGAGACACGCTTCCAACCGGAAGCGTACCCAAGTCTGCGTACGCACGCTAAAGAGCGCGCGTAGCTCAGTGTGCGTGAGCTAAACAGCTCTACACACTGTTCACTGTCTTCTCCAAACAGCAAGACACCATGGATGAACCCAAGGCTTCAAAGCATCATAACTTGGCCATCCGAACTCCAAATCCATATTTCCAAAGTTCCAACTTGGGTAGAATTGAATGCTCTTCCACTTGGAAACACCAAAACCCATGAAAATCCAACTTAAAGAGATCAAACCATACAAAATCCGAAAATGGAAATAACTTAGATCTAGAGCAAAAGAGACTTCAAATCACAAAACACCAAGTTCTAATGTTGATCACTACGTCCTAATCTAGCAAATGAACCAAGAAAATAGGGCTCTCATGAAGTGGCAAGGTGCACTTGCCTAGGGTTAGGAGAGTTGTGGAGGAAGGAGAAGCAGAAGAAGAAGAAGAAGTAGAAGAAAATTAATGATGGAAGTTATGAGGAGAGAGAGTGGTAGGTGGGGGTTATAAAGAGGGTGAGTTGTGGTGGGTTGAGGGGTAGCATAGGTTAAGGTAATCCAACTCACATAAAACCGAACCAATCCAAATAAAACCGAGCCATGCCAAAACCCAAAATACGAAAAATATCGAAATCCCACAAGTTTGAGAAAAATAAAAATACATGCCAAAAATCCAGATACGAGTATAAATACGAAATACGGGAAATACGGAAAATAAGGGTGACAGCTATGCAAGACACACTAGGCATAAAAGTCGACCAACAAGATTTCGAGGAAATGCTCTTCGAGGGGTACTCAAGTCCCACACCGATGCTCTATGTCGTAGAAGAACGGAAGGGTTTGGCTACCCAAATCACGATTCTCTTATCCCAACATCCTGATGACAAGGGAAAATGTCACGAATCGTACCCTAGAGTAAGGGCACGAGAAGTGGGTACGTCCAGCCTATGCCGCAGTGTCGGCGATAGAACGTTGTCCTAGGTCACAACATCTAACAATATAACGCTAACCAGTTTATACTCCCCGAATGGGGGTGATATAGCAGAATGTAAACTCAATTACAACTAAGGAAGAAGAAGTACGAGATGATATAGAACTCAAAATAAAATACAGATGATCAAAAGAGTCTAAGTGTGTAAGATAACAACTCAGCAACATCCAGAATACAAAGTCTCAACTACAGAATATGAAAGAATATATACAATCCAGATCTCAAATGACAGAATAGAGCCTAACTAAACCAGTCTAAGCAGTATGGACGACGTCCTCAGCTAGAGCTGGATCCCCCTGTGGGTCCAATTCACAAGTATCGTCTAGATGGGCTCCATAGTAGGTCGGGCATAAGTCCTCGATATCATCTGTAATATTTTTAACAGGTCCAGTCAGGACAGGAGCGAGCACAGTACATCTCATGCAGTTCATATCATGGCAGAAAATATAAAGCAAGCAATAGAGTAAGATACATGAAACGCTGTAAGAAGATGTACATGAAAACATGAGAGATATTTGATAACTGGAAATAGATACATGATAAGTAAGAACTGTAAGTGACTAGTAATTTAGAGTACGAGATGGCATGTAATTGGCTTAGGTTGAACATGATAAAACATGAAAAGTAACATATTGTATATGATGGATAAATCACATGACCATTTATACTCACCCCTACCCACAATCAATACACAAGGATCCAATCAAGTTACGTTACGGACATAATATTTTGGTTACACACGAAACACATGAGAAAACATGAACGTACATAAGAGCACATGAAAGTACATGAGCGTACATGAAAGAATATGAGAGAACATGAGTATACATGAATAGCGCAAGAGCAAAAAATATATGATGTACATGAAACACATGACATAAAGTATACGATGCGCCCGCTAAGGAGGATAACATCCCAAGAAGAGATCCATATAGTACCAATCTGTGATGTTAACGTGACAGCATCAAGTAAAGTAATCTAGAGCAAGAATATAAGTCGTGACAACTATGAAACGATCAGAGAATGTACTCGCCTGATACCCTGAACAGCTGATATAAAAAGATGGCCAACTGGAGTCATAGAGTCCTAGTTATAGCAACACAGGTTATAAAGAGTTTAATTTATATGGTAATTGAAATTATAATACAATCAACATGATTCTAAGTCAATCTCGGTCAAGGTCAACTATAAAGTCAAACTAGGTCAACTCTAATCAACTATGGTCAAACTAGCTAGGGTTGGGTCAACAATGGTCAACTAGTCTAGGTTAGTCAATTCTAGGTCTAAACAAACTAAGTATATGCAAATCAAGTATCCAAGATAGCAACTAACTCATAGCCTAAGTCACTTGCTAAACCAAGCACAAAACTAAACCATAAGCTAACAAGACACACAAACTTAGTCATATAATATATATATATATATATATTATTCACAGTCACATATTCATATACATAGATATATATAGGAAAGCTATATATATAGGCACATACATATATATATATATATATATATATATATATATATATATATATATATATAGAGAGAGAGAGAGAGAAAGAGAGGTAAAAGAGTAAGTGAGTATGTGTGTGTTTGGCATGTGTGTGAAAGGATATGTGTTAATGTTCTCAGACTTAGTGATAGGTAAGTGTATGTGACATGGGATACATGGTGTCAAAGAGTGTATGAATGCATGTGTGTAAAAGGTTATAGGTTAACTCAATTTATAGAAATGCATACATACATACTTACATTGTATACATGCAGTCATAGATATCATATATGCATACTTGCATTCATTCATGCACCTATACATACATACATACATAGATGCATACATACATATTTGAATACATTATATACTTATATACATTATATTCATATATGCATACTCTACATTATTTTACATTCATTCCTGCATACATGCATACATACATATCATGTATATTATATTACATGATACATACATGTATACTTGCATTACATTATACTTATATTCATGCATATATATATTACCTACATGTTTTGTACATATGCATACATTGTATATTCATATCATTTTATACATTAACATAGAGGCATACAAACATGCACACATCATATATTTTATACCTTGTATTACCTTACATATCATGTTATATATTATCATTCATTCCTTTCATATATTATATTATCTTTAAGTTGAATACATCATATATGGATACAATACATTATCTTGCATGCTTGCATTCATATATTACATTCTATATTACCTATATACATGTATTTCCTCCATTCATTCATGCTTGCATCATATACTCTATATTACCATACATGTTATCATTATATATTGTATTACAATATTTATACATTATGCATTCATATCTATCATTATATATACCTTGTATTCATATCTAGCATTTATTATATGCTTTCATGCATATATTGTATATCATTCTTTCATTCATGCATTTACTTATATATATTATATTAATTGCATTCCTACATGCTTGCATTCAACCATATATATACATTAATGTAAAGAGGATATATATCATATATATATCATTTCATTCATCTAACATATCATGCATTACATACTCTATATTCATTTAATATCCATACTACATAGGCTCATAGGTTACACAAAATGCATATATCGTATAGTCACTCTTCTACTTAAAACTAATACTGTACTAATTGGGCCTTCACTAAATTCTAGGATTAAAGTATGTTGTAGCCCTTCGTGTTAGCTTTCCGAAACTTCAAACGGATCACATTTTCGTGTCCGGAAGCTCCCGAAATCGCAAAAACACCAAAATACGTTCGTCTTTCGTACAGCTGACACTCAAATAATTTTACATAAAGTTTCAGAACGAATTTGGCTTATTAAAATATATATTTGGAAATCTAACTTCGATACAGTTCTTTAAAAAAACGGAAGATAAATCGAAATTCTAAGATAAAAGTTATGACATTTCTAAGTTGCTTTGGTTAATAAAAACGTGGATAAAAATTATAACGAATTTGGGTTGGCCAAGATACTTGGATACCAACATCGGTATCAAAATGAAACTCATTCTAACCATCCTAACTAAGATCAATCCACTCTCTAACCATTCTAAAATCGAATTTAAATATCTATTTAAACTATTATCATACATACATACACATGGGGTGTCCTAATTTGGGATCTATCAAGTAGGACACAAGACACACCTATAACATCCTCAAATGGACTCCAAATGGTCTCAAAATTGAATCTAAAGGGGACACATGCATGGGGGTGGATCCTTTGGATTCAAAACTAATTAATATACAAAGAAAATTAAGTTAGAGGATAGGTTTTACCTATTGGGAGTGGAATTCCAATGAAAATCTTTAGGACACGGCTCTGATACGAAGATCTATCCAAAAGGACACCTCCCTTTGCACCTTGCCCAAATGCTTGGATAGAATCCTTCCTTGATGGTTTGGGATGGATTAGGAGAAGTTTGGATGGAGGAATGTGAGGGAAAGTAAATCAAATCAAAGATAAAAGCTCTCCAATTTGGGAAAGAACACTTAGGATTCTATGTAGAGGTAAAAAAAGGCAAGGGTTTTCTTAAGAATTCTTTATAGAAAGGGGGAGAGGGCACTTGATGGCTGGTTATTAGATGAATTAGGATTAATTTTACATGTAGATGAGTGGCTAGGGCTTGTCCACGTAATTCTAAGCCTTCCTATTGGTTCAACTAGTCATAAGGCTTTCTTTTTCACAAATATCCTAAGGGGTAAATATCCTACTATGAAATATCTAGATATTGTTAATCTAACTTAACCATTAAGTCTCTAACCTTCTAACTAAACCTCCATGAGCATCATTAACATCTAGGTTTAGTCAAAACTAGGTTAGTCTCTAACAATTCAATTAGCACAATACTAATTAATCAAAATTTATTTTCATTAATAAGTCAAAAATGACCAAAATACCCTTAGGCTAAAAAGTAAAAATATGAGATTCTAAACACATGATTAGGTCTCCATGATCATGATTATATGACTAAGGTTACACTATCAAAATACCAAATTCACACATCACTATTTTAAATAGTTTTAAAATAACTAAAAATCACCAAAATCATATCATGACTAAAATCTAATATTTTAATGATTTAAAGTAAAAAATTTTAAAATTATCCTTATTTTAGAAAATTGGGTGTTACAGAAAAGATGCACTGTCCAGAGACGATGAGGTTATACTTATAGGTGGCTCAACTCCTACGCTCAAAGGCCACGAGTCAGTGGACCAAATCCTTTGCAAGGCAAGCACACCCGCTAAGACGAAGAACTTGCGAGCACCCACAACAAATCAAGTGCAAGTCGTGCTGACCGCAACAAAAGAATGTACTATGATGCTAAAAAGTATGTTGATGAGTGCTCAGCAAAATCTTTGCTTGCTCAGAACCGTGTTCAAGGCAAACTGACTAAGAACATCGCTACACCACAACGTTTCTGTAGCCAACATCAATTTTTGCGCAGAAACGTTGTTAACAATTTTTTCAACCAACAAGCTTTTCAGCGCAAAAACTTCAAAGCAAAAGCCAATGAAGCTTCTAGCTCTAATACTCATTTTTGCATAATGCTCCATGCATGGTACATCAAGCAAATTTATGTACGAAAAAGCGAGTTATAGCTGAAGCAGCCAACACACAGCTCCCCCCTCCCCCCCCACACACATATAGATAGAAGTGTTCATTTACGCACGAGGATAAAAAATAAAAAAGTCGCAGATGCCATAACTTTTATGTGTGACTACATATGTTGCACAAGTCAGAAGATTTTCTAACAATAAGACCTCAATGTTGCTTTTCCGCGATGAAGATGATGTTCTTTATCGTATCATTGATTTTACGAGCGGAAGGCCGTGCTCTTTTCCACACGTAACATGTAACAGCTAAACAAAATTCTCAGGCATAACATTTTCGCATAAAAATTTCTGCTAAATTTGTATATCCTCATTCCTTTGATTTGCGTGATATAATCAATCATAAGCGCAAGCCAATAGAGAGTGGTCCTTCTGCAGTGACATCTCCGTAAGAACATTGTTGCAACAAGATCGTCATCATCTGTTGTTTCTCCAAAGCAGTTAAAGAACTAGTCAATTGGTAAGTGTTTGACAGGTTGCAAGTTATCTCGCCAACCGAACAACGTTCCCGAAGGCGAAGACGCATTTATGAAAAAAGACTTACTATTTGCCTCTGTCAATATGATAGGAGGTCTTCTCGTAAAAGTAGAAGTAAGAGGAGAGGGATGACTTCTCACTCTCCAGCTACTCCATCCAATTCTTTCGATTCTGAGTATCGACCTAGAATTGATCTGTAGAACATTACTATGGAAGAGGGTATACCAAGGCACCCGCTCTAGGACTGCATTTCGACAACACAACGAAGTACCCCAAGCTAGGGGATAGTATACATTCGAATTCAGAATCCGACATTGTAAGCTTTAGTTACTCGACTCTATCAATTGCCCCTTCTTGTTTTCGTTTAGAAAAGAAAGAACGTTTCTTACTGTAATGCCCCGCTCCGTACTGTACATTATGCTTAGTCGTTAACTCGAAGAGTTGCGTTTACCCGATTACGTATCGATGCGAATCGATAGAAAGAGTTAGGTTGTCCTGAGAGGATGCATCGAGTCGGATAGTTACATTGACCCGAGGAACGCATCGAGTAAGATCGATACAAGTGTTAATTTGGTCCGAGGGAAAGTAGTGAGTCGGTTCGAAGATTCAAAGAAATCGAATCGACGCAAGGCAATTGACCGATTCGAATAAGTATTGATTTTAGTTGATTTCGTGTGCAGGCTATACGTTTACGCTGAAATATTAGAGGTCGACATTTTGCCTTATTCAGAAAGGGGTCCGCGAAACCAATCGTCGCCTTGCGACGGATTGAGGCGTTGGCACGGTAAGCCAAATCGGATGTATAATTCAATGAAGCACGAAGTGCTCAAAGGGCTAAGACAGAAGAGTTGGCCGTACAACGAAGTTATGAAATCGAGCTGCATCGGCTTGGCGAGACGATAAGGCATATCGGCATAAGGTAGGTGGACATTGACTTCTCTTTTCTACTCCTTCATGCCTAAGTAAAAATATATGTCATTGTATGATGAGTTAACCTATCGACGCCACGGGTGTGGCTCAATAGAGAGATAAACATAGTGCATACCGAACACTAGATAGAACAATTGAAATGAATCGTACAGCAAATGTATGAGTCACTATGGATCATTGAATATCGCAAAGGCGAGCACTTCAGTGCGCAAGCTATAAGAACATAGTATAACTGTATCGACGAGTGCCTCAGTGCACAAGTCATTCGTGCCCCATGTACGAGTTAGCATGCTAGAATATTGAAAGACTATATCGGCGCGAGTGCCTCAGTGTACGACCTATAGAACATTGAATAACCTATCAATGCGTGCCTCAGTTGCACAAGTCAGAGGGAAGGAACATAACTCTACCGCGTTGAATAGTAAGGTGTAGAATATGGAAACATGGCTTCGATGCGTGCATTGAATGCACGATGCAAGAAAAGACGGCGAATGTGTACAGATGCACGATACTTACAAAAGATGGCATCGTTATGAGGAAGAGAACAGTTGTGGCATGGATGTGACATAACTATCGATGCGGTATGGTGCCTTTGAAATGTTTATGGTCTTCGGGGCGTTCGTTGAGAACATTGGGGCGTTGTGCCAATTGAGATAGAGATAGATAAACTTGCTTAGTTGTGTGAAAGATAATATGCATTGCATGGTCGAATGGACTTAAAGATATGAAGAAGCCTCTGCACGGGCATCTCTCGAACGTGGTACGCCAGGGCGCTGGGACCGTTCGACCGAGGAGGAATATTGGATAAAGTTGGTATTGTTGGTGCACTTCATATAGACCGTTAGCGACCTACTATTAAATGTGATAAGCCACATACCAAGTATTTTAAGGGTCCTCTAATTGTTTGGGTTAGCAACCGCATAGGGTGATCATCGTCTTACATATTCAATTTGAGAAATATAAGTCCATTCTAGCCCGGAAGGCTAGTGACCTTCATATAGTTAAGGGCGATGGGTTGGAAGTGCAAGGTATACATATACCCTGTATGGACAGATCCTGGGTCAAAAGTGTAAGGTACACTCATATCGTGCACATATAGATACGCATAGAGAGCACTTATAACATGACAGAGAAAGCTGATAGGCGTATTCACCTTGCGTCGGTGCAAGGGCGAGTGCTTCGATGTTGGTAAGTCGTGCCATAAAACAAACACAAGATTGCTTGTCTGTTTACTTATGCAAATTGAATAACTTGCTCGTCATGATAACATGCTTTACAGTCTTCGAATATGACATGAACTGATCCTAAGGAGAACATAGAAAAAGAACTAAATTTATGTTTGTATGAATCAATATAATACTAAATGTCGGTTTGTTAAGTGGGTCTTTGATCAGTACAGCGATGACAAAAATACTAATCCCCCACTAGTTTGCTAGCAGGTTCAGGGATTTGGTCTGCTCGCGGTGGATCTTCGCTTGAATGCGTTGAGGCTTAGAATGTCGAAGCGTATTGAGACGTGCGACCGCATTGACGCTCGGACATGTAACAGGATTGATGCGGCTGTTTCACTTAACAAAATGTCATTAAAAGGCTTTTGAAAGAAAACGAGAAAAAGTACAAAAGTATAAGAAGATTCTGGGAAGTATTTCTATGGAAGTCTGATCTGAGGGCAATCACTTTGTTCCTTGGACCACACAATGATGATGAAGAAAAACTGCTGGAAGATGAACAGCTGGAAGAACTTAGTCACCAGAAAGGTATCGACACACTGGACACTGATGGCAAGATCGAATGCTTTCCTACTTTGCTTTACTCTGTTCTTGAAGAAAAGTTGAAGAAAAATGCTCTGGAAAATCACTTTGCTCTCAAAATATCTGGGCTCTGATCTGCGTGATGTGTTATGTCCTCTGTTAAAAAAATAAGTCTATTTATAGACTAGACCCTCTATGCGTAAAAAGTAACATAATTAGGTCTCTACGCAAGTAACTGCCACCCACGATTGAAAATTGACCTCTACGCATGATAACACGTGTCTCATATAGAGTTGTGGTCTCTACGCATGGTGACACTTGTCCCACAACTTCAACAATATAGGGAGAGCACGTACACACCTTCCTCGATAAGTGTGGCATGAAGGCCACGTATGAAGACCACGTTCTCATATAGCCAAAAAAGATTAAGCGTAAGATAACCCAAAATAAACTTCCTGCGTAGAACGGCTAAAAAGTAGCCTTGAGCGTATAACTAGCTCAAATAAACTCTACGCTCACAAAAGTAGCTGAGATAGTCTCGAGCGTAAAAACTCAAATAACTTTCATGCGTAAAGGAAGCGGTCTCTTGAGCGTAAAGTAACCCATCTGCACACTAAATGACAAGCGTTAGGCTCGGTACAAAAATCCTCTTGGCTTCCGTGCAATGTTCTGTCAAAAAATTATTCTGTCAGAACAGTATCACGCACATTAAAAGCGGTATGGACAGCCTGTCTATCGCGTAAAGTCTGAGGATGGCTCTTGCGTAAAGGAGCTTGCGTAGAGTTAGACTCTGTTTGATCTCTGCGTAGAGTCTTTAAATGGGCCTTACATAGAGTCTAAAACTGACTTTGCGTAAAACTCTCAATTTCTTTGACTTGGTCTATGAAATTTATTTATGCTTCTACAAGACCCTCTTCAAAGTTTTCAAAAAATTTTAATATTTGAAATACTTTGAACAGAAGCATAAAATCCGGGATATCCAACAATCATCTCAAAAGCGTAAAATTCGGAATACCCAACAGTCATCTCAGAAGCGTAAAATTTGGGATACCCAACAGTCATCTCAGAATTTGAACCGATTTCAAAATTTTCTATAAATAGAGCTTCGCTAGTAAAGAGAGAACTTTACTCATTCTCTTGCAATCTTAATTTTCTTTACTCTTGTCTACGAAATCCCAATCCAAATAAATGGCCCCAAAGAGCAAGACCACCGTCGGCGCTAAGGACAAGAAGCCCGCTGTTGCTTCGTCAAGGACTGAGCGTACGGAGACTACCGTCGCATCATCGGAGGCAACTCAAAAGACCAACCCCTATGTGGCTCCGGCCATGATAGGTAGAACCCTATCTAATTTGGCCATGGGTTCGTCGAAGAAGAAGAGGAACCGAACAAAAACCTTAAATTTTACGCCCACCTTTATACGTGTCAGTGTAGAATAAAAATAACAGAATACGCCCACGTCTATACGTGTCAGCGTAAAATAGAAACAAAAAAATACGCCCACGTCTATACGTGCCAGCGTAAAATAGAAACAACAAAATATGCCCACGTCTATACGTGCCAGCGTAAAATGTTAAGCATTAAATACGCCCACGTCTATATGTGCCAACGTAAAGTTAAAAATACGCAAATCACCCACGTTCATACGTGTCAGCGTAAAGCAAGTCAAAAGAATATATGCGTACGACTTTTACTCTTTTGAACAAAAAATAGTATGCGTAAATTTTTTTTAGTCATACACTGCATCAACTTAGAATATTTTCCAATTCCTTTATGCACAAATCTTCACTTGCGTAAAAAAACTCTTGCGTAGAGATGAACCAACTTAGGACATTTTTTAATCTTTTTGAAACAAAGAATGAAAAAATTCAAAATCTTTACGCACAAATACTTACTTGCGTAGAATCATTTGCGTAGAGATGTATAGAAATCAATTTGGAATTTTACTAACTTGATTTCTTTTTTGTTGTTATTCTTTTTGTAGTGGACTTGCAGATTCATCCTCTCTCTGGAGTCTTTGGTTCTCCAACTGGTATCTTGGGTTCCAACTATTTGGAGAATCTGTCTCATGTTGAATTCCCATAAACTGACAAATAGTACCCTGAAGAGAGACAACAACTGATAGTTGCTCAGGGAGACAGGATGCTGCTGATTTGATAAACGGAGAACTGTTAACATCGTTGGATGGCCAATAATTTTTGAAGCCTGCCTTCATTTTTGGAGACGCCATTGACTTCAAATCTCAAACAAATCCTAAGAATGAGTCCTGGGTATTTAGATTTGGGGAAAGAGCGATGTATCTTCCGTCAATGTCAAGGGATTATCCCCTGTCTTCGTTTGTTCACGCCACCCACCCAAGACAGATGATCTGGAACCTGACTCCCAACAGTCATGGTAGACCAAGAAAAATTATATTTAAGAGAGATGGGTCCAACCAAATAGGCTACCATACCAGTACTCCCAGTAGTGGTGTCATTCCTTTCTCTTGTTTACTGCCTGGATTCACACCAAGCGAGGATTCAGCTTTGATCCAACCAGTATAGATACCAATGTTCATAAACAAGTTAATGAATGTCTCAGTGCTATATTCCCAGGTCAACCCTAGGCTTCCAGGGTGGATGACCCCTCATAATAAGAACTGGATTCAACTCAATGCTTGGGTCATGTAGAACTTCGAAGCGGAACTGTGAGCCATTGGGTTGTTCGAAGCAATAGCCTCCACAAGTCAAGGCATACCAATGAACAATAACCTGTTCTTAGCTTTAATGGAGTTGTATATCAGCTCAACAGGGACTTTTGCAACCCTAATAGGCGAAATGGGTTTTGCACTACATGAAATGTAATTATTTCTAAGCTGCCAATGGGGGAAGCTCCATACGAAGAATATGTTCCCTCCAACCAGGAATTAGCAGATATCAGCCAGAAAAATCTCGATCTAGTCGAAGTATATCAAGAATTGATGTGTCATTATCTGATTTACACCACTATGTATAAAAGTGGATCGTATTTGGCATACATCAATAAATGGATAACATATCTATTCTACCATCAGAATAGGATATCCAAGGATGACAAAGGGAAGATTCCAAGACAACAAGGTGCAATCCATCAACCTTTGTTCAGTAATTCCTTCGAATTTGACCTACGGTTGGATGATCACATATAAGTCTCCGGACAACTATCTGACCATCAAGACTGGAGAATTTCCTGCGGGGACTGAAGCATTGAGCTATCTGAAGCATGGCAGTCGAAAGATCTCAAAGAAAGCCTTGCTGGCGGGCTTTCTTTCTCTATGGCTACGAAGATGGGTCGTACCAGGGACTGGTACGGTTGACAAAATTCACCAGAATGTACTATGGCCAGCGGTACGTTTGGTGTTCAAGACCAGACTCAGCCTATTATCGGCAATGGTGTGTCGGATAAATGCTGGTCTGCGAGCATTTGGTGAGGAGCTGATCAATAATGCTCCCTACCGTAAAGATTTTCCTAGGGTGGAGATGCCCTACACTTATTTAATGGGCTGGTTACTGTATCACAACTGCAGTTTATTGCCACCAGGCCCTGAAGATGATGCGGAGGTCTTCCTCCATAAGTTCAATAAATCCACGTGGATTGCGACTTCAGTGGCAGATACTCGAGTAGCATTAAACTACTCTCATGGGTGGAACTTTTTCTGCACACGACCACCAGTTCCAGCCGACTGCTTCGATGTGCAATTTGAAGATGTAGGTCAAGAGAGGACGGGGATCCCTGCGCCTGTCTTTAATTGGCTAATATACATCAGACCATCACATCTGATGTATAGGATTGAAAACAGCTGCATCTTCGAACCATACCTGCCTAGTCGGTTCGCTCGTCAGTTTGGGTATGACCAACTTCACGTTGGTAATCCCTCCACCAGCTTCAACCATTATGAAAAATTAGTTGATGGTGCAAGGGCATGGAGGTATTTCAGCTCTGGATGTACCGGTGCTAGATTTCGTGTGTCAACTGCTACAAGTATAACTGAGCTACGAATACTTCATTCGTATGCTCGTTTTTATGCCTTCATTCGTTCCTTTGCAAATGACTACAGCATGAAGGGGAGTCTTCGATGGTCAAGGAAGGAAACGTCGAAGAACCAGTTATGGTACCTTCGGACATACCTGATGATGTCGTTGTTCCAGATGAATATCTGGAAGTGATCCCAACGGGAGTAGGGAAAACAGCTGCAGGGTCCATTACCATCGCTACAACCTGGAAGCAGAAAACAGATACAGTTGTTACTCTCTGGGAGAAGAAGAAGAAAATCACTGTTAAAGGGCCTTCCAGACAGAGAGCCGCTACTCCAGAAAGCAAAACTCCTGTTGAGGATCCCCAAAATATTACATCTTCCTCAGCTCAACTTGGAAAAGGGTCTTCAGCATCCCAGACAGCAGCAGCAACAGAAGTTGTAAGAGTCCTATCTCCTGGACGCCTCAGCACTTTACTACAGCTAACTTCACCACAGAAGGCAAACGTTGTTGAAGACACCGCCTCCACTCATACTGTTGATCCGAAACCCATCCCCTCAGATGAACCAGCCCATGAACTAGAAGATGGTGACTGGGATATAGATTATGATGCACTTTTGACGCGTCCTGTACCTACTCCAGGTAAAGATAAATTACACAAAATTTATACAAAAATATGTATTATGATTTTGTATATTAACTATTTTGCTTAATCTTTGTAGGTGTCATTATTGCAACAAAATTTGTTGCTCCTCCTCCTTCTCAAGAGACTATCCATGAAGAGGAAATGGAGTCTGTAGAAGAGAATTATTCTTCAAAAAAAGATTCTGCTTAATGTTCTTCATCTATAGAATACAACCAGAGCCTGAAGTCGAGGTTCACCAGGAATTGCCTTCTCTTGTCGAAGAAAGAGAAGAAGGACCAGCATCAGAAGAAGAACTAGTTGCAACTGAAGTACTGTCAGAACTTGAAAGGTCTGCAGTCAGCAAAGGTGATGAAGACATTGTCAACCCGTCAACCGAAGTCGAAGACGTAGTAATAGCACCCTCAGTTATTACTACTGATTCGGAACAAGATAGTGTCCGAACCTGAATCGGTTACAACAATTACCAATCCCACTGCAACAATCACCACCACCGAAACTCAAGTAGTTTCAGCTCCAGAAACGGCTGAAGGAATAATCCACAAAAGTGTTGAAGATATTGTCTCTAAAACTCCTGGGGATCAATTAGCCATGGTAACAATAACAACTATGGCTTTAGCTCAACTTGCTACCAAGGCAACGACAACATCTGCCCCTAGTCTTCAGAAGAAGGATTTAGAAGACCTTGCTGCCACACCGAGTTCCCATGAAGAAATGAATCTTCTAGTTGAGATTCATACTGAAGCTTTCTATAAAACCTTGGCGGCCTTGATCAAGATGGTCCTGAAGAAGGGCCTAAATTATGAAAGCTTGAAGGCTGTGATTGCTCCCCCCATTGGGAATGTTGCTATGTTTAATGATGCTGAGAGAGCAGCAGCTCTGGAGAAAGTAGCGGAAGGACTTGAACAGCCTATTAAGGAATATCTAAGGCTGTCAAGTGAAACCCTCGAAAGTCTCATCCAGACCGAGTATGATGCTTTATCAGCTGAATACATCACTCGAGAGACTATTTTTAAAGAATCTCTTCAGGACTACAACAGCAAAGTTGCCAGGGAGAGGACTTTTTTGAATGAAACTAAACCTCTACTGGAGACACATAGAGAAGCCTATAAAACTTCAAACATGAGAATTCATCAACAAGATGATATAATTCGTGAAGTTGAAGCAGAGTTGGCTCGATTGAGGGCAGAGAGAGAGCAGATGATTGTAGCTCGAGATAAACATCTGGCGCAGAGCTCAATATTGGAAGAGAAGGTCTTTGGTGCTGAAGCTACCATTAAAACCCTTGATGAAGCCAAGGATAAGATGATAGTTACTTTTGTCGAACTCTCCCATTTCTGTACTACGAAAGCCCGAAGATCTATAACATATACAACTGTAGTGGGCTCTCGTAAAAAGCGACTGGCCGAAGTACAAAAGATGATTGAAGATCTGTCTGCTCCTCCTTAGGAATTTTGTATCAATAAAGAATTTTGTATTTCTTCCTTTCATGTTATCAATAAAGAATTTTGTATTTTGTCTTTCTTTTGTTGTAATATTTCAAATCATGCAATGAATGAAACAAAAATGGTTGTGAGATAGAAAACAATTATCAGAGGTAATAATCTGAACATGATAAGTCTTCAAAACTCAATGAAGTAGATTATATCTATCCAGAGGTAATGTGGACATGATAGATAATAAATCTTATTTTCTTTTTAGAGTATACAATAATATCAGAGGTAATATGAACATAATAGATCGTAATGACTCAAATAAAATAGATTAATATCTATTCAGAGGTAATATGAACATGATAGATAATAATGCAAATAAGTAGTTTTAATATTTATTCAGAGGTAATGAGGACATGAAAAATAATAAATCTTTTTCTTTCTGAAATCAGCTGGTAAGATAGAAAATCAAAATTCTCTTTTTGGAAAACAAATAATCAGCTTAACCAAACCTTGGTAGCTGGAGAATAAAGAAAAAATTCAAACGTAGTATTTCTTCAAGAATTTATCGTTAATTGGCATCATGAGCAAATCTCCATTAGGTTTAGATAACCTATAAGCACCATTAGAGAATATGGTTTCGACTACATAAGGACCCTCTCATTTAGCTTGGAACTTGCCTTTACTCTTATGAGTCATAACCATAGGTCTTCGGACAGCTAGAACTAGCTCTCCCACTTTAAACACCCTTTCTTTAACTTTACGATTGAAAGCTCGAGATATGTGGGCTTGATACAGCTCAATGTGATGTTGAGCTTGAAGTCGCTTCTCATCCAAACCTTCAAGTTCTTGGAGTCTCAAGCGATCATTATTCTCTGTAGTTAGCTCATTAGCAATGGCTATTCTAAGAGATGGTATCTGGATCTCCAGTGGAAGAACAGCTTTACATCCGTAAACCAATGAAAATGGTGTAAAACCAGTTGGAGTTCTGACTGTTGTTCGATAAGTCCACAAAAATTCTCCAAGTTTCTCATTCCAATCACATTTATTAGAGATGAACTATTTGAGAAGTTTAATAATAGTTTTTGTTTATAAAAACAAAAAGTTGATCTTTATTTCACAAACTTTGTAAGAAGATTACAATAGAATTTTGGAAAAGTACAACTGTAGAAATCCGATCTGAATGACGATCGCTTTATCCCTTGGACGATATGAACTTTGAAGATGATAGCCTCTGAAGTTGAAGGCGATAGCCTCTGAATAATGCAGCAGCACTTGGGCAAGAACTTCTGATCTCTGGTGGTGATAATGATCTGACCTCTGATCTCTATGATCCCCATAGGAAGGACTTAAAACTCTATTTATAGATGTTCTGGACATAACTAATTTTTAGTTATTCTGAATTGCACAGATACTGGACTACACAAGCAGCGAACTGCGCTGGCAGTTATTTGATCGTGGGCCAACTGTATGGGACACATAGTATTATTTGATTAAAATGCGCATGATCGTGTACAGACGATTGCCGCGTAGTGAGCAATTGATGGCATGAATGCCACGTACAAAATGTTAGTTGTTGATGGATTGTACCACATGAACTGCGCTGGCTTCAGACTGCGCTGGATTGGATGGCGCTGCAGGGAATCGATTAGATTGCGCTTCAATTGGGCTGGTAGACTGCGCTAGCTGTACAGCTGTCCTCGAGCGCTGTGCTGCATGAGAAATGAACAGTTTCCTCGTTCTTTGGGCTGTCAGCTGTCAGAAGATCTGATTCTGTCAGATAATGATGATGATGCCACGTCAGCTAGCGCACTTGGATGAGTGCGCACTTCAGCCTGCAGAATTGAGATGTTGCACAATCTATCTCCTGCGTAATTCATTCGAAGGCTACACAATTTGATTTTTCTTGCTTTTTTGATGGGTGCAACTTGATTTTTAGGACCTACAAGACTCCCTTCAAAGTTTTCGAATTTTGAAAGTATTTCAAAGTTTCGAAATACTTTGAATTTTGATTTTAAAATCAAGTTGCGCAAGTAATGCCTTGTCTGCGCAATTGGAGGAATTAGTTCCTATTTCTTCGGCGCAATCTGAGGTGTCTGTTTACTTTTGAAAAACTATAAATAGTTCTCATTCTTCTTTATGTTACTCTTTACTTGTTTCCAAACGTTTAAGAGAGAAAACTCCCGAGCCAACTCTGACTCTTCTCGGTCTTCTCCGTCGACAACAATGGCTCCGAAGTGCTCCACCGCCGAGAAGGGTAAAGCCCCCGCTGAGTCTTCGACTCGGGCTTCGCCGAGCATTTTTTGTCACAAAATCGGTCATCCCGCATTGCAAGGTAGTGAACTCGAACAAAAACCCTTTTTAGGGTTCTTTGACTTTGTCGAACTCTCAAACCTTTCTCTTTTTAGAGATTTGGTTGTACTGTGCCGCCCTATTTAGGGTTTTGGTTGCACAAAACTCAATACTTTTCATTTTTATGAAAACTATTTTCTTGCGCAATCGGTTGGAAAGCGCTGGCGAATGTTCAACGCAATCTACGTTTTGCACAAGTCTATCCAGCACAAACTGTTGTCTTACGCAAGCGTGTTAGCGCAATATGATGACTTGCGCAAGTGAATATGTTGGCGCAACTGGACAGTTTGCGCATAGAAGCTTTTTTAGCGCAATCTGATGCTTTAAAGACAGCGCAATCTGATGCTTGCGCAATTTGCTGATGAACAGAATCTTTAATTTTGCATGTACTAAATTATATCTTTTTGTTTGATGCAGTTAACATCGGAGAAGACCCAGATTATGAAATCTTTGCAGGGACCCTAGCTGAACCAGAGTTTAAGGAAGATCTGTCCCATGTAACATTTTCCCAATATGCTCTGCCGTCTTCCCGTCAAGCCATCTTAGTAGCACAAGACAACGAAACTTTATTGAGTCTGATGAACGGGAAGCCTCTGCAGACTGCCGATGCCATTATTCATAAGAAACCCCTATTTCTATTTGGTGAGGCTATTGATAAGATTTCTCAGCCGAGACCTCGTGTTGAGCAGAGACTCTTTCAGAGAGCCGAGAAGAGGATACTTTTGCCTGAGATTTCTAGGTACCTTCCTTTATCTTGCTAAGCTCATACGAGCTATCCCAGGAGGATGGACTGGGATATAACTCCTCTCCAGCAAGCCAGAACAGGAAACATTTGTGTAAAGAAAGGACCCAACAACAAGGACATGTTTTATAGTCCTTCGGAGCGTCACAGCTCTATGCTCAGGGGATTGAAACCTGGGTGCATCCCACCAGAGAACTCCTCCTTGCTGCTGGCAGTCCGAACACCTATCTTTACAAATGAATTTGCGAAGGTTGAGGGAAGATACCCGGATCAGGACATCCGCTTGACAGGTCTGATGAATCCAGATAACCAAAGGTGGAAATGCATAGCCAATTGGATATTGGCTCAGTTCGAAGAGAGGCTCAAGAAAATTAAGCTGTACCAGGCGGTATACTCCATAGTATACGGCTTTCAACCCAATCCTCACCTATTTCTGGCTTTGGCAGAAAGATACAACTTAAGGACAGGGACTTTCATGACGCCCAGTGGAGAAATTGGACTAGCTGTTCATGAGATAAAATACATCTCGAGTCTACCAATGGGGGAATTCCTCTACGAGGAATTTGTCCCAACAAATGACAAGTTGGACAAACTTCGTCAAGAGAACACAGATATGGTGGCCGTCTTCGAGGAGCTCTTGTGCCACTACAAAATATGTTCCTTGTATTACAAAAGCGGTTCATCAGGCACCTGTTATTCGTCGAAATGGTTACCATATCTATTCTTTAACCACATTATAGAGAAGAAAACCAAGAAACACGACAATTGTAACCCCAACTTCTTCAAACCACTCAGCAGCAGTGAGGTGATTGGGTTGATGGAGGAGAATAAGGAAATGAATATCTTGATCGATGATGATCTTCAATACCCTCCTTTCAAGACAGGAGATAATATCGAAAGTTTCATGAGGATGGGCTACAGGCTCATGTCAAAGGAAGCCCAGTTGGCGGGTTTCCTCACCTATTGGCTTCGACGATTCGTCGTCCCGGGAGCGAGCGATGTCGATCGCTTCCACCGCGGCGTGCTCTTTGCTGCCGTCTGTTTAGTCTTTGGCTACTGGATGGATCTGCTATCGGCAATGACCTACAGAGTGAACGCGGGTCTCCATCTTTTTGTTGATTCTATGCTCAAGGGAAAAGGCGAGAAAAGGAACTTCCCTCGGCTGGAGCTTCCCTACACTTATTTGTTCGGATGGTTGCTTCTGCACTATCCTACATTGATAAATTCTGATATAGGAGCTGTAGGCACCAGCTTCTTAAGGAGATTCTCTAGAAGCAAATGGATATACACCAGCCTAAGAGATTGCAGACGAGCTCTGAATCTCGGGAAAGGGTGGAACTTCTACTGTGTTTCCCCTCCAACTGGCTATGAACATATGTCTACGAATCTGATTGATCTTGGGAGGCAGCCTTTGGGTCGGGCAGTGTTTGATTGACTGAAGATGATCCGGCCGTCTCATTTGGTCTACAGATTTGAATATGAATGTTACTTGAATCCTATCTTCCCAGCCGATTTGTGCGCCAATTCGGCTATGACCAATTCTACGTAGGCAACGCTATTACGTGTCTGCGAGGAAAAGGTTATTTGATCGATGGCGCCCGGGCTTGGGCTTATTATAATGCTCGAGACACAAGAACAGTGTTCTCGATGCCGACGAAGGGTGACCATGGCCCTCGGATGTTGTACACCTATTCAATCTTCTACACATCAGTAAATACTTTTGCTGAGGATTTCAGTCTTGCTGATAGTTTTGCAACAGCAGTCCGATTGAAGAAGGGAGCGACTGTCATATCAGCCCCCGTAAATAACGAAGAATATGAGCCGATTGATGCCCCGTTGGAGGCTTCAAGGGAAGCCAACTTCCCCGAAGAAGTCAACGAGCCATTACGGGTCTCATTGAAAGTTGTCAAATCTCCAGCTAAAGAAAGGAAGAGAAGGATAGATGAACCTTCTTCTCATGTTGCCAAAAAGAAGCTTATCCTGGAACCTTCAGAAAAGGTCACCACTTGGTCACAATCTCGACAGCTGGCTGAGATGACTCAGAGGAAAGAAGCAACCACCCCAACTTCTATCCCCAGACAAGAAAATGTCATAGATGTAGAGAGTCCAGAGCGACCTCTTCACAGAAAGAAACTGGCCTTTAAAAGAAAGAGAGTAGTCACTCCTCCTAGACAAATCATATCCTCAGTTGTGGCTAGTGCTGTTGATAGAATTACAATGTCATCTCCTACAACTGCCTCTGAGCCCAGACAGGAAACTCCTAGTCCAGAACAGAGGGATGGGGATGAGCAGAGAGATGAGGCTGTAGAGCCTAGGGAAGATATTGTGGAAAGAGAGGACGAGGTTTTGCGATCTCCTTCACTGGCAGTGGAAACTACCCAACTTTCTGCTACACCAGGAACACTCCATGAAGAAGAAGATCGCTTAATGATTGATGCTCTAAATGACTGCAACTTCAGCATGCAGGAAGATGTAGATCCGGTCGTCGCAACGGACAGCGAAGAAGCACCAGAGGACAGTATAAGTAATGAAGATACATCAACAGAAGCTGTTGATGATACTTTAAATCCAGAAGAGGACGCTAATGTCCATGTATCCCCAAAAGCTATTGATGATACACTGAATCCTGAAGAGGATGTTGAGGTGCATGTGTCTCCAGAAAAGAATAAAGAAGTAACACCTGAGGAAACTACCACTGCTGATCCCAAAGATATTGAATGAGATTATCAATCTTCTTTTCATAGATAAAATGGCTGACATCTCTATTTTTTATCTATGAAGAAATCGAATCATCCTTAATTCCTCCCACATGTACAGATATAGTACCAATAACGGCGATATCTAGTGGTAGCCGACCTTTTTCGGGTGGCTCCGAGGCGGGTAGTAGCCAGGCAGTAATGTCTGAGGCTACTTCTGCTAGGTTGGAACCTGTGCCAACAGATGAAAGACTTGTTGCTGGACCAAGCCATGGTAAGATTGCTTTTACTTTTGATCCTTTTCGATTGGTTGCTAATGACAACAAAATGATAAGGTTCATTTGATTTTGCAGAAGAACATCCGGGAGGGGCAGCTAGCTCTACGATGGCTCCTCTATCCAGAGAGACCTCCATTCATGTGCAATAAGCTGCACGTCTATCCCAAGCACCTGCTGCTTCATCGTCAATGGGAGTAGCCGCGACACCTGGTGCTCTGGCTACTAACCGTTTTATCATAAGCTCCTTCTCCAACCTTTTCTTTACTTCGTTGGGACCCTTAGTAGATAGGGTGATAGAGAAAGAAGAAGTTAGTTTCTCTACAGTCAGAGGTCCAACCTCCATCTGATCAATGCCATCCGCAGTCAAGGCGACGAAGCTCAAGCCATTTTTCTTGATCATATACTAGATGAGCTGGAGGCATCAGTTAGGATCTACAAAGAGCTTAATAGAGGGAAAGTGGAGCCTTTGGTACAGGCTGAATTTGAGAAGATGTCACAAGAGGCTGCCGTTGCAAAAGTTGATCTCCAAGTTCTCTTGGACACTTTCTCTAATAAGTCTGCTGAGTATAACTCCCAAGTGGAAACAATAGCATCTGTTGCTGAGGAGAAGGAGAGGAAAGTTGCTGAGCTGCAAGCAGAATCTGCCTGTCTTCAAGAAGAGGTGAGACTTGTTCAGCTTGCTCTGGAGGATGAGACCGCACAACATCAAACTGCAGTTCAACAATTGGGTGCTCTGACTCAAGAAAGAGATGAGTATGTCGCAACTCATCAAGCTGAAATCTCTCGCAAACTAGTAACCATGCTGTCTTTTGACGATAAGTCTGGGATGGAGGAAGCTAGGAGGCGAGTGATGGACTCTCGTGAGGAGCGACTGCAAACTTTAAAGCAGCAGATGACTAGCTTGATGACTCCGTCAGCCGAATAGAAAGACTCTTTGTATCTTCTTATTTTGTGGCATGTATTTTTGTAATGTCTTCCCATTTTGATCAATAAAAAGACATTTTCTTTATGGATCTATTATTTATTGCATATCTTATTCAGATATAAATAATAGCGATAGAAAATATATTCAGAGGTACAGGACATGATATATTTCTTGATTTTTAGAAAATAATTATATTCATTATATCTGCTCAGAGGTAATGTGGACATGGCACAATATAATTTTGTTGAATATTATTATTTCAGTAGACAACTTAATCAAAGATGACAAATTGCTAGTGTGAATGAATGGATGAATGAACGAAAATGAGTCGTCAAAATGTGTGAACAAAATAAATCGTCGGGATGAACGGATGAACAGTCAAATAAATTGAATGAACGGGTTAACCGTTGGATGAATGAAATGAACGAGTGAACCGTCGAATGAATGTAATGAACGGGTGAACCATTAGATAGATGGAATGAACGGATGAATCGTCGGATGAATATGATGAACGGGTGAACCGGCAGATAGATGGAATGAACGGATGAACCGTCGGATGAATGTGATGAACGGGCTAACCGTCAGATAGATGGAATGAACGGATGAACCATCGGATGAATGTAATGAATGGACTAACCGTCAGATAGAGGGAATAAACGGATAAACCGTCGGATGAATGTGATGAACGGGCTAACCGTCAGATAGATGGAATGAACGGATGAACCGTCGGATGAATGTGATGAACGGGCTAACCATCTAATGTGTGCAATAAACGGATGAACCGTCAGATGTGTGAAATGAACGGGTGAACCGTCAGATGAATGGAATGAACGGATGAACCGTCGGATGAATGTGATGAACGGGTGACCCGTTGAATGGACGAAATAAACGGGTAAACCGTCGGATGAATGTGATGAACGGCTAACCGTCAGATAGATGGAATAAATGGATGAACCGTCGGATGAATGTGATGAACGGGCTAACCATCTGATGTATGTAATGAACGGACGAACCGTCAGATGTGTGAAATGAACGGATGAACCGTCGGATGAATGGAATAAATGGGTGAACCGTCAGATATATGGAATAAACGGACCCGTCGAATGGACGAAATGAACGGGTAAACCGTCAGTTCGTTGTTTTTAAGAATCTCTGCCTATAAATAGGACATAAATTAGATGGAATAATTTACTTTCTGATCCAAAATGTCGTCACGGAATGCATCCAAGAAGGCCGAGATCGCCCCGAAGGTTAAAGCTGGCACTGAGGAACATCATGCCGAACCGGTCCAGCCGAAACAGACAAAGACAGGCGAAAGTTCATCTTCACCCAAGTCGCCGAAGGATATCTTGGACTTCCTCCTTGAACCAAGGATGACTGAGGAAGAAAAAGCCATGAGGATGGCTGCTCGCAAGTTCCTAGTGGGTTCGAGCAAGGATGTTCGACTCTTTTGCCGACTATGTCTTCGATAAGGACGGCAGTGGCCCGCGTCCCAAATTTGAGAAGGATGATAGTGACCTTCCTTGATATTATGTATTATCATTCATAATGAAATAAAATCAAATTTTATTTATGAACTTGTCTGATGATTATAAGCACTTTTTTTTACATTTATACATAATACTTTTTGAGGAACTTGCCATTGATAGGCATCATTGCAACTCGACCATCCAGTTCTGTGAGTTGATAGGCTCCATTTGAGAAGACTTTGCTCACGATATACGGACCTTCCCACTTTGCATCGAACTTGCCTTTGCTCATGTGAGTCATAGTCATGGGACATCTGATTGTTAGAACGAGTTCTCCTTTCTGAAAGGCTTTGAATTTAACTTTGCGGTTGAAAGTCTTCGAGATGCGGGCTTGATATAACTCAATATGTTGTTGAGCCATTAACCGCTTCTCGTCGAGTGCCTCCAATTCTTGAAGTCGAAGGAGATCATTGTTCTTCGTAGTAAGCTCATTAGCGATGGCAATCCTTAAGGATGGGATTTGAAGTTCCAAAGGAAGAACAGCTTCACAGCCATACACTAGAGAGAAGGGTGTACAGCCTGTGGGGTTGCGGACTGTAGTACGATAAGCCCAAAGACATTCGCCAAGCTTGTCACTCCAGTTTCGTTTGTTAGTAGATACAAACTTCTTGAGGAGCTTGATAATAGTTTTGTTGAAGGCTTCGGCCAAGACATTAGCAGCAGGATTATAAGTTGTCGAAGCGACATTGTCAATCCGATGATCATCACAGAACCTTGTGAACTTTTGACTGATGAACTGTGGTCCATTGTCATGAATGATCCTTCGAGGCACACCAAATCTATAGATGACATGGTGTTTGATGAAGTTGATAATACTGCTGGTTTTGACTTCAGCTAGGGTATGGCTTCAGCCCATTTGGAGAAGTAGTCGGTTATTGCTAGTATGAACCGATGTCCTCTAGACGAAGGAGGATTGATGGGACCTATAATGTCCATACCCCAAGCTTCGAAAGGCCAGGAAGCAGCAGTCGGATACAGAAATTATGATGGTTGATGGATAAAATCTGCGTGAATTTGACAGGCTCGACATTTTCTTGCATATTCGATGGCATCTGATACCATAGAGGGCCAGTAGTAACCCATGCGTCGGATGCGATCCTGTAGCTTAGGACTGGGTTGATGTGCTCCGCAGACGCCATCATGAGATTCACGTAATACTTCTTTTGCTTCATCACCAGCAAGACAACACAAAAGAAGACCGTCATAAGTCTGTTGATACAGAGTCTTGGTAGTCTGATTGTAGTAGAACCGGAGAGATCGTCGGCGAACACTCGTAGCCTCCTTAGGGTCTTCGGGAAGTATGTTATGAACTACGAAGTCGATGAAAGGAACTCTCCAATCTTCGTTGATAACATTGGCTTCAGTAAAATTATTGAACTCAATGTTACGATTGTTTTCAATGCAAAACAATTCCCGATTAGAGACAACCACCACATGCCGTCTTTTGATAGGGATGGTAAGACTGCTGCAAGATTGGCCAACGCATCTGTCTCAGTATTACAAGCTCGGCGAACATATTCGATAAAGAAGGCTTTAAATGATGTAGCCATGCTGATTGCCGCTTCATGGTAAGGCACTAAATCTTGATGGCAAACTTTATAGGTCCCCTTAACCTGGTTAACAACCAGCTTGGAGTCGCCATAGACTTCAAGATATTCGACATCGAGTTGTTTGGCTAGTTGAAGGCCAATAAGTAGAGCATTGTATTCCGCTACGTTGTTGGAGCAGGATTCATCTAAGGAGTAGGCTCTTTGAACAGTTGACCCATCTGGAGAAACAAGGACAACTCAAACTCCTGCAACAATAGCACCATTTGGTCCGATCCTGGATGCACCGTCAAAGAATAGACACCAAGTAGGAAATTCTTCGAAAATTGTATTTAATTCTAATGTCTCGTCTGGAATTTCATCATAAAGTTTGGATGTCTCTGGAACAGGATGAGCTGCTAAGAAATCTGCCAGCGCTTGACCTGTAACAGATTTTTGTGGAACATATACCATGTCATATTGGGCTAGCAAAATGGCCCATGTAGCCAGTCGAGAATTGAGTGTGCTAGACTTCTTCATGAGTATCCGAAGAGGATTAACTCGGGATATGACATGAATGGTTTGACCAATGATGTAATGCCTTGTCTTTTGAACAGCAAACATAAGAGCTAGGTATTCTTTTTCGACCAAACTATAACGGTGTTCAGTACCAATCATAGTACGACCGAGATAATAGATAGCCTGTTCATGACCTTTTTTTGTTCTTTTGGGCAAGTAAAGCACCCAATGAATGATCCATAGCACGGACATACATTAAAAATAGTATGCCTGAGATCGGTGGCACCAAGACTGGTGGGTTCATGAGATATTGCTTTATATCTTTGAATGCTCGTTGACATTATTCAGTCCAAATGAAAGGTACACCCTTCTTCATTAGCTGGGTAAATGGTCTGCAGCGTCCAGACAAATTCGAAATGAACCTCCTGATTTATGCAAGTCGACCTTGGAATCCTCGTAGCTCTTTTAGATTGGGTGGAGGACGCATCTCTTGAATGGCTTTGATCTTCTCGGGATCCACATGTATACCCTTAGAGGTAATGACGAAGCCAAGAAATTTACCACTAGAGATACCCAAGAATGACTTGGTGGGATTCATTTTGAGTTGATGTTGGTGCATCAAATTAAAGATTGTTCTCAAGTCTTGGATGTGATCTTCCTTTAGACGACTCTTGACGGCGATATCGTCGACGTAGCATTCGACAGTCTTGTGCAGATAATCTCGAAAGATGGTACTCATAGCTCGTTGGTAAGTTGCACCCGCGTTCTTGAGACCAAATGGCATTACAGTATAGCAGTAGACCCGCGAGGAGTAAGAAAAGAAGTATATTTTTCGTCTTTAGGATTCATCCGAATCTGATTGTATCTAGAGAATCCATCCATGAAGGATATTCGCTCGAACCCACAGGTGTTGTCAATCATGACGTCCGTGATAGGGAGAGGAAATTCATCTTTTGGACAGGCCTCATTAAGATCCTGAAAGTCGATGTAAACTCGAACTTTGCCAGTTTTCTTTAGGACTGGAACAACGTTGGGTACCCAATCAGGATGTTGTTCTTCTTGAATAAAGCCACAAACGATGAGCTTCTTGACTTCATCATCAATCGCGTCCATCATTTCTGGCTTGAATCGTCTTTGATGTTGTTTGACTGGTTTTGCATTAGGCAAAATATTCAGTTTAAGAGTAGCAACTTTAGGATCTAAACCTGGCATGTCTTCGTAATTCCATGCAAAGACATCGATGTATTCTCGAATAAGAAGAATTAATTCTTGCTTATCTGCCTCTGGAAGATTCTTGCTGATGAATATCGGACGAGGTGACCCGCTCTCTCCTAAATCAATTTGAACCAATTGATCTTCGGTCGGAGGTTCTCGCTGTTCGAATCGGAGTTCCCATTGAGTATCCATTCGTTGAACCCAAGGATCTGTTTCAGGACTTTCTTCAATATCTTCATCATAACCTTCCGAAAGTTCGACGGAGACCATGTTAGAAGATACGATCAGTCGATAAACTTGACCAATACTGGTGTCAGAATCCCATGATCTGGAATCAGAAGAATTAGAACGCTCTTCACTATCAGATTCGGAAGCTGCAGGGGATAATACTGGAGGTGAAGTATATCTGAGACCTCTTTTGGTCTTGCTGTAATACATCTCTGACTTTCCTTTCGGGACAGTCGTACGGATAGGAGTTCGTCTACCCTTGCCATAGTTGAGGCCATTCTTGAAATCATAATCCATCTTTCAGATGATATCTTTTGATTGTTGACTGTAACGACGAAGTTGGAGATGTTCCGTATCGTTGCTTTTGCTATCATCCGTATAGCTGAATTTTTGTTCTGGTCCTTTACTAAAAAGTATTGGGCTCTCGTCTCTTTTTTGAGAAGGAACAACAAAGTATGAGTCGTCTGGATGTTCAAGTGAGACCTCTGTTTTAAGAGACTGTACAACTACCATTGTAAACGACTGGAAGCTATCTAACATATCCAAATAGCACTTAGCATGATAAATGACATTAGTATACTGGAAAGTAGATACTTTTTTATTGATTTGTACATCTGTATTTACAACAGGACCCTTAGCCTTAGCGGGCTTGGTCAGATTGATTACAAGATGGGGAGAATAAGAACGTAGAGGAGGTTTGTTACGACGAAGGTCAATAACAAGTGGCTCAGAGGAGGTGAGCTCCCTTTTATCCTTGTTATGAGTTAAATCAATAACAAATGGCTCAGAAGAGGTGAGCTGCCTTTTATCCTTATTACGACGTAAGTCGATAACAAGTGGCTCAGAAGAGGTGAGCTCCCTTTGATCTTGACCACAATTGGTTGGTTGCTTTTGGACTGGCAAGTGAATAGCCAGTGGTTTAGAGGATTGAGAATGAGAAACACGCCCTTTGACAGGTATAATGAGGGTGTCTTTGGGCACTGCTTCTTGTTCTTCTTCAGTGTCTAGAGCCAGTACAACCTTCATGAATTCATCCTTGTACATACGAGCGTCGTTGCAGTATGCTTCAACACCTTTGAAAGGATAGAGATCCGCAACCTCCTTTTGAACCTCTTCATTGTCATCAACATATTTGAAATATTGATGGAGAGTAGACGGAACAATATTATATTCATGCAGGAATGGTCTCCCCAACAGAGCATTGTAAGAACAACCATGATTGTCTATGATGTAGAAGGTCACCTTCGTGCGAAGATTGCCTATTTGGAGTTTTAGGCGAATCTTGCCCAGAGGTTCACTTCTTCCCTGGTTGAACCCCAAAATGGTGGTGATTGTGCTAGAAAGACTATGCACTGGGATCTATAGTGCATCCAACATTGTCTTTGGCATGATGCTGAGTGCTGACCCTGGATCTATCAGGATACGATCGACTTTCATCGAGTCGACGTATCCTGTATAATATAGAGGACGGTCATGTCTATTGTCTTCCATTAGCATATCATCCTGTGTGAAGGTAATGTTTGGAATTAACTCTAACACACTGTGACAATGGAGGCAAGAGACAGGCTCTGTTGTAGGCTTCTTTAGAAAGGCTAGGAAAGTTTCTTCCTGTATTAGATATTCATTCAGAGTTTTTTGAGTTTCTTTGGAGAGGCGCAAGAGCTCGAAGATTGACAACCTGGCCGGTGTATTGGCTAGTTGAGCCAAGATATCAAAGTTGTATGGCTTCTCAAGTCCAAAGGAGATGACTTCTTCAAAGGCTTGTCGAAGCGGACTTGTTGTTTGCCTTTGTCGGCTGTCGTCGATTTGGGGGGAATAGGTACTACAACCGGTGAGGATGCAGAAGGGATGTCTTCAGTAAAAATCGGTTGCACTGGAATAAACTCAGAAGAAGAAGCAGGATTCTCCTGAGTTTCGGGATACTCCCGTAGATAGGCTTTCCCTGACCTGGTGCCCAGCAGGATTTCTTCTTCAACTATAGGGTCAAAAGACACCATATTGCAAGTTTTTGTCTTACCCTTAGAGCGTTCTTTCTTTTTGTAGGAAGAGAAAACTTCGAACTCTGAAGCAAGATCAGGGTGAATCCACATAATCTCACCGTTGTCAAGAGATAAGGGGACGAAACCTTCACTTCATAGAGGAGGGAGATTCTCGATCTCAAGAGTGGTCTTAGGGATAGGGATGACACCATGTTGTACCATCTGTGGAGGGAAGTTATCGAACTGAACTGAGACCATGTTCGCGGTAACCATCTTCTCGTCTTGTTGTAGGGTAACAACACCAGCGTTGACTAGCTCTTGAATCTTGCCTTTGAGCACATAACATGCTCGAGTGGGATGCCCAATAAACCTGTAATAGACATAATATTTGGGATGATCGGTCTTACCGACTTCATCAGGTTTCTTTGGATCTGGGAGTTGGAGCTTATTGCTTTTAATTAAGCAATCAAAGATGCTCGCGGTGTCGTTCTCGTCAAAGGAATACTCCACTTTAGGACGGGGTTTCCTTGATGGAGGGGCAGAAGGAGTAGAAGTAGACGTAGGTGGAGCCACATTAATAGCCAGAGATTATTTGCTCTTCAAATTGATATTCAAAGTCTCTTTACTCTTGCGGTTGTTCTGGCGATTACCGCTACTCGATGTCTGATGTTCATCCCGGTCGGGGTTAGACATGTGTACCCCTAGCTGTCTGAACTTGTCAGTGCTAACTTCAGCTGCTTTAGAATTGACAATGAAGGATGGCCAGTCTTGGAATTGAGTTGAGCCCGTCCACATGCTGATGATAGGCAAAAGATTTGCCTTGCAGGTGTCTATGGTGACAGCAGTCGGAGTCCCGGGAGGCATCTTTAAAGCTTCTCGGCGGAACCTTTCAATGAAACTCTCAGCAGTTTTATTATGTCTTTGTTTGATTTTATTAAGGGCTGACATGGTCATGTCGTTGATTCTCTCATAGAATCGTTCCAAGAATATTTGTTTAAGACCCGAGAAGGAAGTGATACAGCCATCAGACAAGCTTCTGTACCAATCGTATGCCACACCGGCTAAACTGCCGACGAATACCCTGGTAAGAAGAGCGTCATTTGGTTGAAGTTGGACAATCATTACCTCAAAGTGGTTAATAAACTAACTAGGAGAAGTGCTGCCATCAAACAGCAAAATTGTGGGAATCTTGCACTTAGGAGGAAACGGAACTTCTTTCCATTCAACTGGATAGGGTTATTTGATCCCCAATCTCTGTAAGTTGTCTTTCTCTTTGAAGGCCTCGAACTGAGTGCACAAGAGCTGGACTTCTTTATTAGCGTCTTCCGATGATGAAGAAGGAGCAGACGGAATCAGAGTGTTAAGAGGAGGAACAGCATTGTAAGCGCTACCTCCAGCACCTAACTGGCTGGGTGTGGGTTGAATTTGTACAGGGGGTACTTGAGGAGATACTACCCCCATCCCTGCATTGACAGGCACCGACGATGCTATGATCTTAGAAGTTGTAGCAGGTACGGTCGGTGGCACTGTATGTTGGGCCACGATAATAAAATACATACTTGCAACCATTTCAGCCATGGTCTTCAACTTGTCCTCTAGTGCAGCAATTCGTTGTTCTTGATTAGCCGAATTAGAAGCATCTGGATCTTCAGTAACAACATAAGCTGCCACTTCTCTAGGTACAGTAGTAGACACTGTTTGTTCAGAACTTTCACTGTATGCATCATAATCAGAGAAGGAATCATCTCCCGAATGAGAAGTAGGAAGATGGCCAGAAGGATCTTGAAGAAGATTCCTTTGATCGATTATATCTCGGCTTTGGGATCGGGTATGTCGAAATACACCTTCAGAAGATTCTTGGAGTAAATCTAAATACCGTTGGCTGGGATGGCAAGGCTTGCCATGCTTGGAGCACTTTCTACACCCAGTGCCTCGGGAAGTCATGTTGACGAATGCATACAATACTTCATCTTCATCTTCCGATATTGGTTCCGAAGTTGAAAAGTTTAAACGATCGAAGACAGATCGTTTTGTATCCTGGCAACAGTACTGGATGATAACCTTGTGGTTACAATGGTGTTCAAGTGGTTGAACTGGAGGCGTTGAGATGTTGTCCCACTTTTGCCTGAGATGCTCCCGGAGATCAGAAACAACGACGGGACGAGAAGAAGTTCGAGGGATATGTTCTTTGATAACATTCGGAACATGGTTCCGGTTCTTCAGATGTTTTGTCCCTTGAGTGTACAGGGAAGTGCTCACTTCATTAGCATAGGTGTCAGGTTTTTTGATCCTGGAAGCTTGCCTTTGACGCAGGTTCGTCTTCGGCATTGGCTGTTTGCGTTTTACCGAAGTTGACGTAGACCGAGATCTATTTAGATAACTTCGTAGATCAGCAAACTCACCCCTAGGGGTTTCTGTCTGAGACACCAGTAATTTGCCCTGTTTTGATCGGAATATTTGGAGAGTTGGGAGATCTTGGAACTCTGCTACCGGAGCAGGCATAATACCTCTTTGATCAGTACATTTTCCTCTGGTCCGAAGAGAAGATCTCTTATTTGAGAGAGTTCTTGTACTGATTGGTGCCGGGGCACGTTCAGATTGATCTTCCGAGATAAAAACTGGAGAAGACTGAGAAAATACCAAAGGGACTTTTCCTTTGTTTTGTGAGGAAGGGTTAGCTAAAGAGCGTTTCCCTTTGTTATCTTTCAAGTCGTGGAACGAGGAAGTTTGAGAAAAGACCAACGGGTCTTTTCCTTTGTTCTGGAAAAGCGGAGGAATAGTCAGCAGACTACTCCCAGTGGATTGCGCTGGAGCAACAGGGTGCTTGGGAAGAGGAGCTGAGTCTTTCCCCTTGCTGTGAGAGGAAGGAAGATTAGCCAAAGGGCTGTCCCTCTTAGACTGTGCTGGCACAGTTTGCGCAGGGTTTGAAGTAGTTGTTGGCGCATTGGCTGATTGCGCATGAGGAGTTTTGGTAGATGGCCTTTTGGCCACTGACACAGCAGATTGCGCAGCAGGAATCTTGACTCCAGAGTGCTTAAGTTGCACTCTGGTTGCTGGAGTGGTAGACTGCGCAGGAAGGGTTGCAGCCAACTGTGCCTGGGAAAGAAGAGTCTTGCACTTTGCCAGAGCAGCATAGGAAGTGGTTTGTGCACTGGCCAGAGGAGCAACACACTGCACATGGGCAGTAGCAGTAGACTGTGCAACAGTTTTGGCAACAGAGGCAGTAGACTGCGCAGCAGTCTTGGGAACAGAGACAGTAGACTGCGCAAGTGGCTGTGCAGAGGTAGTAGACTACGCAGCAGTCTTAGTAATAGAGACAGTAGACTGCGCAGCAGTCTTGGTAACAGAGACAGTAGACTGCGCAGCAGTCTTAGGGACCCACACTGGGTGAACTTTGTTTGTGGCAGAAGTTGTTGCAGTGCGAGAGGTGGTCCTGGAGTTGATCATTGTCTCGTAGGCTGTCTGGTTGACCTTTACAACTAGCATCTTCTGCGTCTTTCCGATAGACGCAACGTCACATTGAGTTGTCACTTCCTCGTCAGAGGAGAAATTCGTCCCCAGCAGAGTCGCCATTTTGTTTGCAAAAACAAAAAGTTGATCTTTATTTCACAAACTTTGTAAGAAGATTACAATAGAATTCTGGGAAAGTACAACTATAGGAATCAGATCTGAGACGATCGCTTTATCCCTTGGACGATGTGAACTTTGAAGACGATAGCCTCTGAAGTTGAAGGCGATAGCCTCTGAAGAATGCAGCAACACTTGGGCAAGAACTTCTGATCTCTGGTGGTGATAATGATCTGACCTCTGATCTCTATGATCCCCTTAGGAAGGACTTGAAACGCTATTTATAGATGTTCTGGAAATAACTAATTTTTAGTTATTCTGAATTATGCAGGATGGATTGCGCAGATACTGGACTGCACAAGCAGCAAACTGCGCTGGCAGTTATTTGATCGTGGGCCAACTGTATGGGACACATGGCATTGTTTGATTGAAATGCGCATGATCGTGTACAGACGGTTGCCACGTGGTGAGCAATTGATGGCATGAATGCCACGTACAAAATGTCAGTTGTTGATGGATTGCGCCACATGAACTGCACTGGCTTCAGACTGCGCTGGGTTGGATGGCACTGCAGGGAATCAATTAGATTGCACTTCGATTGGGCTGGTAGACTGCGCTGGCTGTACAGCTGTCCTCGAGCGCTGTTCTGCACGAGAAATGAACAGTTTTCTTATTCTTCGGGCTGTCAACTATCAGAAGATCTGATTCTGTCAGATAATGATGACGAGGCCACGTCAGCTAGCGCACTTGGATGAGTGCGCACTTTAGCCTGCGCAATTGAGATGTTGTGCAATCTATCTCCTGCACAATTCATTCGAAGGGTGCACAATTTGATTTTTCTTGCTTTTTTGATGGGTGCAACTTGATTTTTAGGACCTACAATTTTGTTGAAAGCTTCTGCTAAACCATTAGCGGTTGGATTATAAGCTGTAGAAGCTATGTTCTGGATCCGATTCTTGTCACAAAATCGATAAAATGCCTGACTGGCAAATTGTGGTCCATTATCATGGATTATCCTTCGGGGAACTTCGAAACGATAAATGACATGATGCTTGATGAAGCTAACCACATAGACATTTTTACTTCAACAAGAGGAACTGCTTCTGTCCATTTGGAAAAGTAATCGGTTATAGCCTGGATAAACCGATGTCCTTTGACAGAACGAGGATTAATTGGACCAATAATATCCATATCCCAAGCTTTAAAAGGCCAAGAAGCTGCTATAGGATGTAAGAATTCAGAAGGTTGATGAATAAAATTAGCATGAATCTGACATACTTTACACCGTCTGGCATAATCCACAGCATCTACTATCATGGAAGGCCAATAATATCCTATTCTTCGAATACGGTCATGTAATTTTGGACCTGGTTGATGCACACCACAAACTCCATCATGAGCTTCACGAAGTGTTTGCTTAGCCTCACTTTCCGAAAGACAACGCAATAAAAGTCTGTCATAAGAACGACGATACAACATATGCATTAAAGAATCGTAGTAAAATCGAAATGTTCGTCTTTTGATTGATGTAGCTTCTTTTGGATCTTCAGATAAAATCTCGTAGACCGCATAATCAATAAATGGACTTCTCCAATCCCTTTGCTGAGAATTTGATTCTGTAGCATAACTCTGTTCGATATGTAAAATGTTCTTGACACAGAATAGATCTCTATCCAAGAAAGTAATGGTGTCTTGTCTCCTAATTAGAACTGCTAAGTCTGCAGCTAGACTAGCGAGAGCGTGTAACGCCCCAGTCCCAAAATACGTAGGACTAGGTACTTAGACATGCCAGCTGTACTCATACGAGGTATACTCCAATATATGGAAATCTCGTACGAATACATAAGCTGTAAAATGCAGTAGAACCATAACTAATCTCATCCACACAAAATAAATGATAAAAGATATCATATAATGATAAAGAATTGTCTTGATACAATATGTTGGGCGGAGACAAATCCACTAGCAACAAGTAAAGGAAAAATACATAAGAAAAAAAATAAATTTGGCGAGTGAAGCAAAGACGATCCAAGTGCAATCATCCTCGAAGATATAGAGAGGACCACGGCTAGAGCTAGAACACCTGCGGAAGACAATAGCACACACCTGGAGAGATAACTAGGTCCTCAGAGGGATGTAACAAGACACATAATATCATGCCATATAAAATGAATAAATATTACTCAAATAAATAAGTCAATTGAATTTATAACATGGTCCAATACGCACCTACTGAATGAGCGTACCATCCCCCCAACCAAACAAGGACAGGAGATGGTAAACTAATTCATGGTGACGTATCTATCCATGCCATAAATCCAATATGGTATCCGGACCCCAATAAGGTTCAATACCTTCTCATCGAAGTAGTAAGTCATACCTACAACCAAACAAGGACAAGATGTGACAAACTAGCCCGCGACAAGTTATTGTTCCAAGCCACGGTCAGATACAAGTACCCAAACCAAAAGTACTCGTACCTAACGGATAAAGGTGCCTATCCATTCTAGGTGAAATATAGTTAAGAACAATCCTTCCTACGCATGGGCCCTGTCTAAATAGGATCGACATGGTCCCCCCTTGGGCACCAAAGGCCCCATCAGTAAGAGCATGACGTTCCGCAGAATCGTTAGTGGCCGTCAGTAATCATGGATCATCAACCCCGTATCTCCAGCGGAGAGTCCGGGTCACAAGGAAAAGTGCATCGAAGCCCATACGCTAAGGAATTGTCCTCCCCGCCCAATGCCTACTATGTTGTATCCACAACTGTAACCTCTATAACCGCTAAGTCAAACTAAGCATGCAACATATATTAGCGGTTATTCCTATCGCACGGCTTATACGCACCGGTGGCCAGCCAGTCACGTATGTCCGTGTTCTACATGCGACACACAACTTTGTATTACAACGTGTCAATGCCAATGAATGCAACACACAAGGTGGTCCCTTAAATCTAGGTTTAATGTGTAAGAAAAATAATACATAGCAGAAAATATAAATGAACAGTAAGTTCGAACAGGTTATGCCATGTATCACAGTTTATTTTGCATAAAGAAAATAAATAATACATGAAATATGAGCTAAAATAAATAAACAGCAAATGGCAAGGTATCTTGCCTGGTAGTATGCCTGGTGTGCTACAATGATCAAGGTGGCATGAACTGCGACTTCGATACAAGGTGACATCTATTGGTGTCACGGACAGTTCCATTGGGTCCAGAAGGGTCAAATTAGTTGGGATGGACATATGGTAGTACGACATTGGCGAAAGAATAGGAATAATGGAATTGGTTATGGAAAAGAGGAAATCAAGGAAAATAGGATAAATAAATAATATATATACGATTTAAAACTATTTATAATACACGAAAATATTTTCTTAGTTAAAATAATTTATAGATAAACCTTTGAAAATACAGAAAAACTCATTTTAAGGAAAAAAAAAACTATTTTTGTCAAAATAACATTTGTAGGTCAAAGCTACAGAAAATATCACAAATAATACTATAGTTAGGCTTTGAAATTCAGTTTTAAATTTTACATATAGGGTCAAGACCTAATACGTATTTTGTTACTAATTAGTTTGGAAATATTAATGCCAATATTAGTAACTAAATACCAAGAATAAAATAATAAAATTATTGACTAAAATATATACTAGTGTACATACATATTGTTATCATATACCATATCTTATAATATAATATTTAATCAATGCTTATATCAACATATCTACACAGTAGAATATTATTACATATTAACACTATGTTATTGTATACCAAGGTAACACTAATAAGTAGACAATAAAGGTAAGAAACAATAATAGAATAGAATAAATTAAGATAATAATAATAATAAAAATATAATAATAATAGAAATAATAATAATAACAACAATAACAAATAATAATGAAATAATAATAATAATATTAATATTAATAATAATAGTACAGAGCCAACTGTTCTCCTTTGGGGAATCAAAACAAAGTAAAAAATAAAAAGACAAGGGAGAGAGAGAGTGCAGGATAAGAGGCGGCGGCCTGCGGCGAGGGGCTACGCCTCCGGGAGGTGGCGGAGGCCGATCGGTGTCGTGCGCATGGGGCGAAGACGGCGGAGGAGACAGGGCGGCAGAGGCTGGGCTGGTAAGGACGGGCGGAAGCGGAGGGTTTTGGGGAGTTCGTCGGCGGAGCAGGTCGGGAGAGGCGGTTTCGAGCGACGGAAGAGAGGGGAGATCGGCGGGGTCTGTGTGGAGCTTGGGCGGTTTTGAGCGGTCGGAAGGAGAGGACGTCGGCCGGACCCGGTGGCTCGACGGCGGAGAACGGACGCGCGCGTCGGCGGTGGCCGGGGAAGAGGGGTTTGTCGGGGTGGATGAGCTCGGGAGAGGCTGGAGAGGCGGACATGCACGGAGGCTCGTGTGGATGAGCTCCGACGTGGGCTAGCTTCACCGGCAGTCGTGTCGAAGCTACGGCTGCGCGCGGGTGAGTTTAGATTTAGGGTTTATTTTAATTTGGGTTTTTGGGTTTGTCGGTGGTTTGCCAATTTCTCTGGGATTTCGGGTGGCGGCCAGGGTGGTGGTGATGTTACTGATGGTGGTGTCGGGTCTGCCGCGGCAGCGGTCGCGGTGGTGGTGTTTCGGATGGTGACCACGGTGGTGGTTTGTGACCGGGATGGTGGCGGTGGTGCTGACAGTGGGGAGGGCCGTGATGAAGGCTGTGGTGGAGGTGATTCCTGGGTCGGGGTCGATTATCTGGGAAGGATGGTGGTCGGGGATCGAGTGCTCCGGCGGAGCGGGGTTTTGGCGGCGTGGTGCTAGTGATGGGGCAGCTGATGGTCGGGTCGAACGGGACAGGAGGAGGCAGAGGGTTAGGATTAGGACTAGGGTTTGGGAATTTATTGATGTCGTGGTGTGTCCGACACGGGGAAGAAGACAAATAATGTACATATAAAATAATGGAATAAGATTTTGGATGGACACAGACACGATGCACGTAGAATTATGGAGAAAATTTGTAGAAGATGAATTGTGGAAAAATAATGGAGGAGTACCTGCCTATTTATAGGATGTGGGAATTCTCATTTGGATAGGATTAGGATATTTAAACCCAATTTAGAATATTCGTAAGTTAGTTTAAATCAATTTAAACACAAATCCAAATATAAATCCAATTTAAATCTAATTAAATTTTTAGCTCAAAATCAAATGGGATAAATCAAACTTCAAATATTTAACTATTTAAATAAATCCATAAATTCAAATCAAGATTTAAATCTTCACAATAATTTTGAAATATATTTTCCAAAAATATTAATAATAATAATTTCAAAAATTACATTAATATTTTTAAATATCTTTTTGAATAATAAATTATTAATATTAATAAATCTCGAAAATTATATTTTTATTTAAAATAAACTAGCAAAATATTTATGAAATATATGTATGCACGAATAATATTATTTATTCTAAATAAAAGGCATTTCATAAATAAAATCATAAATTTAGGAAATTTTGATAGCTAAATTAAAAAAAAGAAAAATATTTTTCTAAAAATATGTACGCTCGTAAATATTCGCATTCGTCGAGCAATTACAAAAAATAAAATATCGTACGCGACGTACAATACGACTACGCGACGTACAATACAAAATTTTAAATCGGTACCAAATTTAATAATAATAAGAAAATAGTAGAAATTTAGGGGTTTTACAAAGCGTCAGCTTCCAAATTTTGAGAACGTTGTACGAATTCAATGAAGAACCCTTTGAATGAAAGAGCCAATTCGATTACCACTTGATGATAGGGAATGAGGTCAGGATTTCTGACTTCATATGTCCCTCTGACCTGATTGATAATCAGCTGAGAGTCTCCATAAGCTTCCAAGAACTCAATGTCCAATTATTTTGCTACTTGAAGAGCAATTAGCAGAGCATTATATTCTGTCATATTATTAGAACATGGTTTATTGAGAGAATAAGCACGGTATATGACCATTTTATCAGGAAAGACCAAGACGATGCCTACTCCAGAGATAATATTGCCTTTAGGCCCTACTTGTGATGCTCCATCAAAGTATAGCTGCCAAGTGTCATCCCTCAAAGTCATGTTGCAATCTACGACTTCATCCGGAATATCCTCATATAGCTTGGAAGTTTCAGGTATAGGGTGAGCTGCTAAGAAGTCCGCTAACGCTTGACCCTTCACTGATTTTTTAGGTATATAGACCATATCATAGGGAGTAAGCAACATTGCCCAGGTGGCTAACTCGGAGTTAAGGATACTCGTTTCATTAATACCCGAATAGGATTTATTCTGGATATAACATGAATAGTCTGTCCCGATACATAATGTTGCGTCTTTTGAATGGCAAAAACCAAGGCTAGACATTCTTTTTCTACAGGAGTATACCTGTGTTCAGTCCCGATCATCATTCGACTAAGATAATAAATTGCATGTTCATGACCTTTATCACTTTTCTGTGCAAGAAGAGCACCAAGAGAATGATCTAATGCTCGAACATACAGCAAAAATGGTCTTCCCACTACTGAAGGTGCTAGAACATATGGATTTGTAAGATATTGTTTGATGTCATTGAAGGCTTTTTGACATGCTTCATCCCAAACAAATGACACACCTTTCTTCAGCAAACGAGAGAAAGGTTGACATCTTCCAAAGAGATTTGATATAAATCTCCTGATATAAGCAATGCGACCTTGAAAACCACGGAGCTCTTTCAGATTGTGTGGAGGAAGCATTTCAAGAATTACTTTGACCTTATCTGGATCAACATGAATACCTTGAGAAATAATGACAAATCCCAAAAACTTGCCACTAGAAACCCCTAAGAAAGACTTAGTAGGGTTCATCTTTAATTGATGTCTATGTATCAAATCGAATACTGTCTTCAAGTCTTGAATATGATCATCTTTTAATCGACTTTTGACGGCGATATCATCCATGTAACATTCAACTATTTTTCGCAGATGTTCTTGAAAGATATTGTTCATGGCCCTTTGATAGGTAGCACCGACATTTTTCAGATCAAAAGGCATAACTGTATGGCAATAAACTCCAAGAGGTGTACGGAAAGCAGTGTGCTTTTTATCTTCTGGATGCATTTTAATTTAGTTATATCCTGAAAATTCGTCTATGAAAGACATGCGTTCAAAACCACATATATTGTCTATCATGATATCAGTGATAGGAAGTATAAATTCGTCTTTTGGACAAGCTGCATTAAGATCTCAAAAATCTATACAAACTCGAACCTTTCCATTCTTCTTTATGACATGAACAATATTGGCAACCCAATCCGGGTGTTGTTCTTCACGGACAAAACCGCATGTGATCAGCTTTTTAACTTCTGCTTCAATTATATCCATCATATCCGGTCAAAAATGCCGCTGCTGTTGTTTTACATGTTTGGTATTATGAAGGATATTGAGCTTGTGGGTAGCTATTTTAGGATCCAAACCTGGCATATCCTTATAGCTCCATGCAAAGATATCAATATATTCTTTAATTAGCTTTATCAACTCTTCTTTTTCATCCTCAGAAATATTTTTGCTGATAAATATTGGCTTTGACGTGGTTTCGTCTCCAACATCAATCTGGACGATTTTATCCTCTGTGGGTGGCTGTCGCTGTTCAAACCGAAGCTCCCACTGAGTATCCATTTGTTGTGCCCAAGGGTCATTTTCAAATAGTTCAGATTTACCATTGGTTTGAACCATGTTGACTGAAAAGACGTGCTCAGATTCAATATACTGGACTCCTTCAGAATCTGAGGATTGTGAAGAACTGAAAAAAATTCTTCTTTCATATCTTCATAAACATGTGGAATGGATCGTATCCCAAACCATGTCGAGTTCGTTGATAAAACGGATCACCATATAATGGTAATCGTCTACCTTTGCCTTGATTGAGACCTAGCATGGTTTTCAAATCATATCCCATATTCTGGATAATCTTAAGAGATTGTTGACTATATTTGTCAATTCTGATATTTCTTTTATCTTTCTCTACGAGATTATCTGTTTGAATAACAGGGATATTTCTAGCCAAGCCAAACACAATTTGATGTTTGTTTTTCTTATTAGACGGGATCACAAAATAAGATTCTTCGTGACGTCTATAAGTTACACAAGCTTGTGATGATGAGGCTACAGGTAGAAAATAAGAAGAAGATGTTAGGAACTTCTAAGCATAAGATCCAACATCGACATAAGGAGGAAAAGAATTCTCTTTATGATTAATATATAAGATTTTCTCTGTATTTATGTCAGTTTTATGTTGATGACTTTGATTATCAACAGATAAAGTCATTCTTTCAATAAATTTGACAGCCATATACTCCAAAAGGAAATCTTCATTAAAATGAGAGAATACAGAGTGATCAATATTTACATTATTTACAGACTCTCTACTACGTTTTGGATCGATCATTAATGGACCGTCATCCGTCTTCAGCGTAGACTTGCCAAGGTTGATAACCAGTGGTTCTGGATCAGTTGTACGAGAAGTACGTCCTTTAACCTTGATCATGAGAGGCCGATCTCCAGTGTTGGTTTGAATTTTGACCGAAACCCTCACAGCTTCGATGGATATAGCTTGAGTTTTTTCTTTTGACTTTAATCATCAAAGGTTCATCATTGATAGGTTGGGGTTGAATTCGACCTTTAACCTTAATCATCAAAGGTTGATCTTCTGAAGGTGATTGATCTTCTAAAACATATTGATCTTCTAAAGGTGATCGATCTTCAGCTATATCAGATATTTTCTTCGCATACTCCTGTTTGTAGAGTATTGAATCAGAAAAATAGGCTTCAACACCCTTAAAAAGATTGATGTCTGCAAATTCAGTCGTCACAATCCCTTGAGAATCCGTATACTTGAAGCATTGGTGGAGAGTTGAAGGCACAATGTTATGCTCATGTATCCATGGTCTTCCGAGTAGAATATTGTAAGATACATCTGAATTGATAACATAGAAGGTTGTCAGGGTTCGAAGATCACCTATTTGAATCTTCAGACGAATCTTTCCCAATGGTTTACTCTTTCCAGAGTTTAAACCAACAATTGTTGTACTAGTGTAAGTCAACTCACTAGTAGGAATCCTCAAGGGACGTAGCATACTCTGAAGAATAATGCTAATGGAAGACCCAGGATCAATGTAAATCATGTCAATTTCAGTAGAATCAATATACCCTGTATAACACAAAGGCCTGTCATGTCGATTATGCTTTAACAATATATCCTCTTGTGTAAAAGTAATGTTAGGAATTGATTCTATCACACTGTGGCATTGAGGACACGACACTGGTATATTGTCAGGACTTTTGAGTTGAGCTAAGCATGAATCTGCCTGTAGCAAAGCTTCACTCAAAGTTTCTCGGCTTTCTTTAGAAAGACGAAGTAACTCAAAAATAGAGAGCCTAGCTGTAGTATTGGCTAACTGGGCTAGTATGTCAAATTTATAGGGTTTCATTGACCCTTGATTTGAACTAGACTTCAACGGGACGTCAAAATGTACTGCCTTCTGTTTACCTTTTTCAACCACTGGGGGTTTAGAAGGCCTTGCCTCGGCAGGAACAGAAGATGACTGAGTTGGTAGTGTTTCAGTAACGTCCTCCGCTTCTTTGGAAGTTCCTTCATAATCTTTGTGGTAGTCCTTTCCAGATCTTGTACCAGTAAAGGCCTCTTCCTCTGACTCGGAAGAATGAAGTACCATATTACAGGATTTAGTCTTCTTTTTCTTAGTCTTTTTCTTACGAGATTTTTTATGAGGAACTTCAAATCCCAATCCGATAGATGATTTTTGACCTTGAATTTGTAAAGGAACTCGCATACCTTTACCATAGTTCAAGCCTTCTGCTTTTTGAATGTCATAACCCATCTTTTTCATGAGATGGACCGATTGTTGACTGTATATATGAGTGGGCAGTGGACTTTCACAAGATGTTTTAGCAGATGAAGAAGGAACGGAGACCTCTGTTTTTACCAAGGTGGAAGCTCTCAGTGCAGAAGGTACAATCCCAACCGGAGCTTTCTCATAAGCAGCAAAAACTTGTTGTGCCCTGTACAAAGAGACACTATTCATTGCTAACCACTGCTGATGAGTGAGCTTTAGTTTGGTAGGCAGAGCCAAACTCGGAGGGCATATGTTTAGACCCCTTAGCCTATTTTCTAAAGGGTTGTCATCCCACAAATGATCAGAATCATCATGATCTGAGGAAACAACATGAGAAATCATATTACAAGTTCTAACTTTTTGACCTTTCTTGGATTTTGAAATTTTACTTCCATATTCTATTTCAGGTACTAAGTCAGGGTGTACCCACATGATTTCACCATTTTTCAAAATGAGAGGTACTAATTCTTTACTTTGATCTCTAGCCGGTGGAAGATTCACAATCTTCATTGTCGCCTTCGAAATTGGAACAATTCCATCAGAAATTTACTGTGGAGGAAAAGCTCCAAATTAAAGAGAAATCATATTGGTTGTAACTGTATGCTCATCATTAGTTAAAGCTATAGCTTTAGCATTTATTAATTCTTGAATTTTCTTCTTCAAGACATAGCAAGCTTTAGTAGGATGATTTATGTATCTATGATAGATACAATATTTGGGATTATCCACCAAATCTACTTCATTAGGTCGTTTTGGCTCTGGAATCTGGAGTTTACCACTCTTCACAAGATATTAAAATATTCCAGGAATATCACTGTCATCGAAAGAGTATTCCTCTTTCGGCATAGAAGACTCCGAATTATTTGGGGGTAGCTTTGGATTTTGAAAGGTTTACCACTAGGGTTTCCTTTACTTTCCCATTGCGATTACCAGAGTTGTTACCTGAAGAGGCTTTCTTTCCTTTGTCTTTTGAGGCGAAGATCATCCCATGTTCACGAGCCAATCTACCATTGGTCTCAGCTAAAACTGCTGGTACAATAAATGAGGCCCAATCTGTGAATTGAGAGCCTGTAAAAATAGCGATGGTTGGTCGTAGATTCATTTTGCATGTATCAATTAATGCTGAATCTGGCATACCATGAGGCATTTTCAAAGTAGCATGTCGAAAACGTTCAATAAACGTCTGAGTATCCTCTTTCTCTTTTTGTTTAATTTCTATTAAGGAGCACATATTCATATCCATCCCTCCTTCATAGAAACGAGAGAGAAATATTGTTTTAAATTTGTCAAAAGACGATATGCAATTGTCGGGTAGACTACGATACCAATCGTATATAGTACCCGTCAAACATCCAATGAAAACTCGGGTAAGAAGAGCATCATTCTTCTATAGATGCACAGTTATAATATCAAAATAATTAATATATTGACTTGGAGAAGCCTTTCCATTAAATAATACCATAGATTGTGGCTTGAATTTGGAAAGAAAAGGCACATCATTCCAATGGGGAGGATAAGGTTGCTTGATCCCCAACCTCTGGAGCTGATCTTTGTGCTTAAGAGCCTCAAACTGTACTTTTAACTCACGCACTGCTTGAATAGCTTCACTATTTTGAGGAAGCACATTTGATTGAATAGTGGCTGGATGTACTATAACCCCCACCGGAGGTGATACATCCTCTGGAACGAGAGGATTTGGAGATGCGGAGTTTTGATTGATAGCAGGCTCTTGACTCAAATTATTCAAAAGTATGTCAACCCCTTGACTATCTTGAGTTTGTGCAGTTGCCTGTACTGGTGTTACCACTGCTGGTTGAACTACTTGTTGAGTCGTTATTATTTGATACATATTTTGTATCATGGCAAGCATATCCTTCAGCGATTGTTCTACTGCCGAAAGACGTTCTGTATTAGAAGTAGACGTCTCTGGTTCTTCTCTGATAACATAAGATTCAACCTCCCTTGAACATACAGAGGGATTGGTGTAGAGGTATGAATCAACGCTATCAGTTTCTGACTCCAAGTATTGGGTACCCCCAGCCTCTGAATCTGAAGAATGTATGTTTAAAGGTCGTTGATTTCTTGACCGAGTATGTTGATATACTCCTTCAAAAGTGTCAAGAATTTGGTTAAACCTTTGTTGACCTGGAGTCCGGGACGAATTGCGTCTTGGACGTCATCCTCTATTGATATGAGATGCCATATTGACTGATGTATAAGACAACCCATATTTTTGGTCATCAATTTGTTGCTGAGGTACATTGTAGCTTAATCGGTCGAAAACTGACCGTTTAGAAGCAGAACAGCAACATTTGATTACAATTTGGTGACATCACAATGATGATTTTCTTGAGGGAGTATCACAGGAGATATTTTATTTTTATGCTTTTGTACAAGTAACTCGCGTAAATCAGAAGAATTAGAAGGTAATATCTTCTTTTTTACATTTGGGACAGAGAAATATCTAGTCCCTTGCGTAAAAAGAAGATTACTAGCCTCATTGGCAGAAGAAAACTGTACATTTTTACGCGTTTGGAGTTGTGTGCGTAAATTCTGAGTTGATTTTTGTGCTTTACGAACACCATCAGCATTGCGCGTAATCCTAAAATTAGGAATTTTGCGTAACACAGCATTAGAAAATTGTTGGCGTAAAATAGAAATTTTGCCAAAATCTCTTGTCTCTTTGGACAAAATAAGGGAATTGTTTGTCATAAGAGACTGGTTTTTACGTTGTACGTGTGTAGGCAAGTTCATTTTAGATACAAAAGCACCATCGTGAACTTTATCTACCATGTCACCGACAGGAGATTTGCCTTTACGCGTATAGCACAAAACAGAAGCATCTGCCACGTCACAGACGGGAGATTTGCCTTTACGCGTAGAGCGCAAGACTTGAGTGTCTACCACATCACAGACGGGAGACTGAATTTTACGCGTAGGGCGCAACACTAAAGTAGGAACTGCCTTGTCACAGACGGGAGCCCCAACAACAGGAGTGGGAAGAATTCCCTTACCTTCAGAGACAGCAGAGAGATAAGAGAGTACTTTGGACTTATGAATCCAAACTTTTCGTAATTTTTGCACATTGGAGCAGCGAGCACTACCCCCAGTTCAGAGCATTTCTTCGTAAGCAGTCTGGTCGAATTGAACAACCAGAATCTTTTTTGTCGATCCAATCAACACATCATCGTATTGAGCAATTGCTTTTTCGTCAGAGGAGAAAGTCGTCCCCAGCAGGATCGTCATTTTATTTCACTTAACAAAACGCCCTTAAAAGGCTTTTGAAAGAAAACAAGAAAAAGTACAAAAGTACAAGTAGATTCTGGGAAGTATTGCTTTGGAAGTCTGATCTGAGAGCGATCACTTTGTTCCTTGGACCACACAATGATGATGAAGAAAAACTGCTGGAAGATGAACAGTTGGAAGAACTAAGTCACCAGAAAGGTATCGACACACTGCGCACTGATGGCAAGGTCGAATGCTTTCCTGCTTTGCTTCACTCTGTTCTTGAAGAAAAGTTGAAGAAACATGCTCTAGAAAATCACTTTTCTCTCAAAGTATCTGGGCTCTGATCTGCGTGATGAGTTGTATCCTCTGTTAAAAAAATAGATTAGACCCTCTGTGCGTAAAAAGCAACATAATTGGGTCTCTACGCAAGTAACTGCCACCCACGATTGAAAATCGACCTCTACGCATGATGACACGTGTCTCATATAGAGTTGTGGTCTCTACGCATGGTGACACTTGTCCCACAACTTCAACAATATAGGGAGAGTACGTAAACACATTCCTCGATAAGTGTGGCATGAAGGCCACGTATGCAGACCACGTTCTCATATAGCCAGAAAAGATTGAGCGTAAAATAATCCAAAACAAACTTCCTACGTAGAACGGCTAAAAAGTAGCCTTGAGCGTATAACTAGCTCAAATAAACTCTATGCTCACAAAAGTAGCTGAGATAGCCTCGAGCGTAAAAACTCAAATAACTTTCATACGTAAAGGAAGCGGTCTCTTGAGCGTAAATTAGCACATCTGCACACTAAATGACAAGCGTTAGGCTCGGTGCAAAAATCCTCTTGGCTTCTCTGCAATGTTTTGTCAGAAAATTATTCTGTCAGAGAAGTATCACGTGCATTAAATGCGGTCTGGACAACCTGTCTCTCGCATAAAGTCTGAGAATGGCTCTTGCGTAAAGGAGCTTGCGTAGATTTAGACTCTGTTTGATCTCTGCGTAGAGTCTTTAAATGGGCCTCGCGTAGAGTCTAAAACTGACTTTGCGTAAAGCTCTCAATTTCTATGACTTGGTCTATGAAATTTATTTATGCTTCTACAGCGGTCGAGATATAGAAGGCATGATGTATGGAACGATGAAATCCTTTGTGGGCAAGAGAGAACTTGAGTGTTGTAGCCAATCTGGCGAATTCAGTTGGGCTATTTGAAGCCTTTATAATCTCAGTTCGAATATCAATAAAGACAATTGTTTTGTATACTATGTTTTTCTTTCGTTGTTAATATCAACTCAAAGATAACCATTTGAGAACTTGTCATCTTACCTTGCACGAGTGCAACTCCATGCTCGTGCGGCATCACGCCCCCTGCAAGGACGATGATTCGGGTGATTCCGGGTCGGGGCGTGACAAATTGGTATCAGAGCTCTAGGCTCAATTTCCTCAGGACGCTTGCTTTGTTTCAATTCCAAAGAGTTGCCCACCACTAATCAAATCACTCTTGACTCTACTCGATACCGCACTGGATGTTCCATACAATAAGTCTAATACAAATTATGTAATTTTGTCGCGTGTTGTTTTAGAAATTACATGATGTTTGCTGGAAAAGTTGTGAAAGATTTGTTGCTGCAAGTGCAACAAGTTGCGAGATGTGAATTCAAGAATTTGTTGCTGCGAGTGCAATACGTCATGAATTGTGATTTGGGATGTTCGTTGTTTGCAACGATCGATATGAGAAATGTTCGTTGCATCGATACAATGAAAGTCGTAGAATGTTGTTGCAACAATTGCCACGCATTGATTGTAAATGATGCATTGAATGAGAAATGAAACAATACGTGAAGCGCAAAGGTTGCGAATATTGGTTGCACCAATACGAAAACTTAAATAATGCGTTGCAGGAAGTGCAACGAGTTGATTGTGAATATGCGTTGCAATAAAAGTGATAAGTCAATATCAAATGTGTTGAACGAATTTGAGCATTGACTTTGAATGTCGAGAATAAATTGTTGCACGAGGTGCAACAAATATCGAGAATAAATTATTGCACGAGGTGCAATGAATCTCAAAAATAAGTCGTTGCACGATGTGCAATACGTATCGGAAGTAAAATTGTTATACGTGGTACAATGCGTGTCAAAGTAAAATCGTTGCATGGAGTACAACGGATAATCGAAGACGAATCATTGCACGAGATGCAACGAATGGAAAACAAAAGTCATAAATCGATAGAAATAAATCGTTCGGCAGCGCATCGAACTTGAACTTGTATTGGCAAAATAAAAACATTGGCCGAGTTGTGTCGGATTTGATTAATCAAAGTTACGGTTGTGATCGGAATGATCACTGCGGAAATCGTGAGTCAAAATATATTGTTGGTTCGTACAGAGTATGTTGTGTCGGGAATAACTTGGTTGCTGAGTGGTATATGGCATACCACCGATGCGATGAATGGCTCAATTCTGAGTGGTATATGCAATACCACTTGTGCGATGGGTTGCATCGACGCGTTATGAGAGTTGCGAAAGATTCGTCCGCAACGGACGGGATAGCACTGAGACTCGATTGAGAATTTGTATGACGACCTGTTGATGTAAGTGTTCTTCGATGATCGGTTAGAACGGTAAGGCGGGATTTATATCATTGAATGATACATCGATTGAAAATTTTTATGTCAGTTAAATGACGAAAACTAGAGAAACGATTATGCCTTGAGGCAACAATCGGATCGACGGGATAGGAAACTTGAAACGTTGTAATCAAACCGTCTGACTTGCGAGCTCGATGAAAATGTTGGGCGATACAAATTTTAATCTAATCGCACGATTTGTGATCTCGACAAAAATATTAGAATACGCGAATGGTAATCGAATCGCACGACTTGCGATCTCGATAGAAATGTTGGACGAGGCAAAATATAATCAGATTGTACGACGTGCGACTACAGTAAAGAGTTGGTTGATGCGGATAAATAGTGCCCAAGAGATAGTTGGTTACGTTACGGCAAAACTCATTTGAGTACGACTGAAAAACACACAAAACTTAGAGGGCCAGATCGTATGACTTGAGGGTTCGATGTTGGATAATCGGCAACTCAGTTACGCGATCAAAGTATAGTGGGATGCAGCAAATTGGAAAATGAGTTGATGCTTTTGGAAAAGTCCGTTGCGAACTTGGATGTATGCGATGAGAGTTATGTTGACGTTGAAACGAATTCGAAGTCGACCCTCTTGCTATCGAAATTGATATAAACTATCAAAATCGATACGCCAAGAAACGTTAGCACGATATGAGAACACACAACGGGGTAGGCCTACGATATCGAGATTTTCAGAAACGATAATATGAAGGTGTCAACTTGATTGATCGTAACTTTGTGATTGATCAGGACGAGACTATAAGGTCATCAACGATTGTCCTGATGCGTATAGCATTTCGGATGTCAACCATGGGTAGAAAGACTCAAACTCGATACGAGTAGATGTTTCATAAGTTGCAAAAAAAATTACGATAGTGCATGAGTTAGTTGGAGGCTAGTTGCGCATCAGTTGCGTCGATAGAAAAGGTTGTGTACGGATTTAGGTTAGTCCAATAGAATGGTCGGAACATGATTTGGTTCCGAAATAAGATATAGCATGGTTCGTAGTAAACCATCCTTCAGTGATAATCTACAATTATCTAGCATAGCTTCAGGGTATCTGACCCTAGAAGACATGACCGCCAAATCAAATTGAATGTTACAGACCGTAAGATGACCTATGCGTTATCGCATACAAAATTGCATCGGTAACAAATATTGTGTGGTGCGTGTTGATGATAAATCTAGGCGATCAAAAATTTTTTGGAACAGCTTTCGATTGAATGATATAGTTATATTTTGAGTATTCATCGGATGAATGCTTGAATGGTTATGTTGGTCGACGATCGAACTAGAAATTCACCAACGAACATGGTGATTCGGATAGGTGATTGTGAGAATCGTGCTATGCACGAGAGAACGATAAAGGAATGACTTATGAGTCATGACGTTAGATTCAGATTCACCTTGCAATTGAGCTTGCGTAAATTGGAACTTTTATTCGATGTTGCGAGACGGACAAGTTTATAATTTGGTTAGAAATTTCCTACTCGAGAAAAATCGAACATAAGACGCGTCGTAAAGACCTTCGTGCTAAGGTGATCATTGCCTTGAGCATTGTTGACTTGAATTAAACTTTGTGTTGGATAGATTGTGGCCTTTGTGCAATATCAATTTAAAGTTGCTTCGGAAGAATTTGAGCACGGTGTCTAGGTAAATCACCTAACGGACGTAGTCCTGAATGTTGATGCTTTTGCAAGTCAAAAAAAATCATGTCGAGGTAAGATACGAAGTGAAACTTCAATAAGTTGGGTAGCGACATCGAACGCAAGGCGTTGCGGAGATTCACTGTGATCGGATGCACGACGGCTTGACACGACGTATAGAATTGATAGTCCCGATGAAACTTACGAAGTGAGAAATACAATTTTTTTAAATCGCATCGTGTGCCTTGACTTTTGTTAGATGATCGCGTGTGCATTAATATGCATATGCGCTAGAATTATGATAACAAGCACTAGAGCCCAAGTTCGATCGAAGATTTCGAGGTAGCAAGTAATCGAGAAAAAGAAGTTACATGTTAGCTTTGTTCCGATATCCTACAACTGAGCTTGGCTGAAATGCATATATTGGTGGGATGCCTAAAATATGTGTATGATTCCAAACTAAGTTGTATGATCCTAACGATAGTGAGACGAGATCGTGGAACGATCTAGCGAAACCTTTGGAAATTTAATGTTGGTTCGGTTCGAGGACGAACCGTGTTTTGAGTGGTATATTATGTAACGTCCTGCTCCGCACGGTGCATTATGCTGAGTCGTTGACTCGAAGAGTTGCGTTGATCCGATTACGTATCAATTTGAATCGATACAAAGAGTTACGTTGTCCCGAGAGGTGCATCGAGTCGGATAGTTATATTAACCAGAGGAACGCATCGAGTAAGATCCATACAAGTGTTAAGTTGGCCCGAGGGAAAGCAGTGAGTCGGTTCAAAGATTCTAAGAAATCGAATCGACGCAAGGCAATTGACCGATTCGAATATGTATTGATTTTAGTTGATTTCGTGTGCAGGTTATACGTTTACGCTGAAATATTAGAGGTCGACATTTTGCCTTATTCAGAAAGGGGTCCGTGAAACCAATCGTCGCCTTGCGATGGACTGAGGCGTTGGCACGGTAAGCCAAATCGGATGTATAATTCAATGAAGCATGAAGTGCTCGAAGGGCTAATCAGGAGAGTTGGCCGTGCAACGAAGTTATGAAATCGAGTTGCATCGGATCGGCGAAATGACAAGGCGTATCGGCTCAAGGTGGAAGAACATTGACTTCTCTTTCCTACTCCTTCATGCCTAAGTAAAAATATATATCATTATATGCTTGTAGAAGCATAGAATTTCAGGGCACATCTTGTAACGCCCCAGTCCCAAAATACGTAGGACTAGGAACGTAGACATGACAGCTGTATTCATACGAAGTATACTCTAATACATGGAAGCCTCGTATAAATACATAAGCTGTAAAATGCAGTAGAACCATAACTAATCTCATCCATACAGAATAAATGAATAAAAGTCATCATATAAAGATAATGAATTGTCTTGATACAATATGTTGGACGGAGACAAATCCACTACCAACAAATAAGGAAAAGTACATAGAAAATGAAATGAGTGGCGAGCGAAGCGAAGACGATCCAAGTGCAATCATCCTCAAGAAATAGCAATGAACACGGCTAAAGCTAAAGCACCTGCGAAAGACAATAGCACACACCTGACAAGACAACCAGGTCCTCAGAGGGACGTAACAAGACACATAATAGCATGCCATATAAACTGAATAAATATTGCTCAAATAAATAAGTAAATCGAATTATAACATGTTCCAATACGCACCTATTGAACGAGCGTACCATCCCCCCAACCAAACAAGGACAGGAGATGGTAAACTAATTCACGGTGACATATCTTTCCATGCTAAGAATCCGATATGGTATCCGAACCCCAACAAGGTTCAATACCTTCTTATCGAAGTAGTAAGTCACACCTACAACCAAACAAGGACAAGATGTGATGAACTAATCCGTGACAAGTTATTGTTCCAAGCCACGGTCAGATACAAGTACCCAAACCAAAAGTACTCGTACCTAACGGATAGGGTAGCCTACCGTTCTAAGTGAAATATTGTTAAGAACAATCCTTCCTACGCATGGGCCCTGGCTGAATAGGATCGGCATAGTCCCCCTTTGGGCACCAGAGGCCCCATCAGGAAGAGCATGACGTTTCGCAGAATCGTCAGTGGCCGTCAGTAATCTTGGGTCATCAACCCCGTATCTCCAGCGGAGAGTCCGGGTCACAAGGGAAGTGCATCGAAGCCCATACGCTAAGGAATTGTCCTCCCCACCCAATGCCTACTGTGTAGCATCCATAACACAAACCACTATAACCGCTAAGTCAAACTAGCATGCAATCTCTATTAGCAGTTATTCCTATCGCACGGCTTGTACGTACTGGTGGCCAGCCAATCACGTACTTCTATATTCTACATGTGACACACAACTTTGTGTTACAACGTGTCAAGGCCAATGAATGCAACACACAAGGTGGTCCCTTAAATCTAGGTTTAATTTGTAAGAAAAATAATACACAGCAGGAAACTGAACAGTAAATTCTAACAGTTATGCTATGTATTACAGTTTATTTTGCATAAATAAAATAATGAACATGCATGAAATATGAGCTAAAATAATTAAACAGCAAATGGCAAGGTGTCTTGCCTGGTAGGACGCCTGGTGTGCCGCGATGATCAAGGTGACACGATCTGCAACTTCGGCGCAACAACTATGCATAGGGACCTCCGATGATGGTAAGGACAGTTTCATTAGGTCCGGGACGGTCAAATTGGTTAGGGTGGACATATGGTAGGCTTGAATTTGAGAGAGAACATGAATAATGGGATTGGTTATGGGCAGGAGGAGATTTCAAAGAAAAAGAAAAAAATAATAATTATATGATTTTTAGAAAAATAATTTATAATACTTGAAATATAATATTTATTAGTCAAAATATGCTTACAAATAAATATCCAAAAATCAAAAGTCGATTAAAGGCAAAACTGTAAGTTTGTAAATGACAACTTTTAGGCAGAAGAACACCGTAATATATTTTTAGACTAACTCAGTTTGAAATCGATATAGGCAAAAACCAATGATAGAACTTTTTAGAAATTATTTTTTTATAATATCCTTAACAATTATATTAGTAAGGAACTACTAGTAGTAATAAAAATGATAATACCCTAAGAGAAAACATGATGATCATAATAAGGCTCCTAACAATTTTATACCTAATATAATATTATGCCAGTAATTTAGCAAAAAATATATATTGTTATATATATACTGCTTAAATAATAATGACAATAATCAGAATAAAAATAATTAAAATAACCATAATATTAAAACATCAGATACTAAAAAGTAGAAAAATAAAAATAAAAAAATAAACAAATGATAACCAAACACAAAATAATAATAATAATAAATGAAACATCAGCTGCTGAAGTCTCGTTCTCCTGAACAAGGAGGAATTAAGAAAAAAAAAAAGGACAGAGGATGAAGGAGAGAGAGACTCGGGGGCGAGGTTTTGAGCGAAGGGAGAGACGAAAGGGGAAAAGGAAGATGAGCTGCGGGAGAGAAGCGCTGGGTCGGCGCGATCTCGGCGGTAGGGGCAGCTCCGGGGTCGGCGACGACGGCGGCAAAAGGGGTTTCCCGGCGGGGCTTGAAGTGCGGGCGCGGCCCAGGCGGGGCAACGCGGCGAGGGAGGAGAGCGGAGTGGCTCGATCGGCGTGGAGAGAAGGGAAAGAGGGCGGCGTAGGCGGTTCGCCGCGGGGGTGCGGGTTCAGTCGGGTCCGGCGAGAACTGAGGCGAAGGATTTGAAAGCGGGGCGGCGCGGCGACCACCGGCGAACTGGCGGAGGCGGTTCGCGGCGAAGGGCTGGAGGAGGCTGCGCTCAAGCGGCGTGTAGGCCGAGCTAGGCCAAGCCGGCGGCGGCGTGGTCCTGGAGGCGAGGTAAGTTGGGGTTAGGTTTTCTTCTTTTTCTTTTTTTTTCTTTTTGATGATGGTTTGGTGGTTGGTCGGGGACGACCGTAGTGGCGGTGGTGATGGGTTAGGCGCTGGTGGTGGCAGGGTGGTTTGGGTGGTGGCAGGTTCGGGTGGAGGCTGGTGGTCGGTGATGGTTTTGGTGTTCCGACGGCGGTGGTGAGGTGCTGGTCGGGAAGGGTCAGGGTGCTGTGACAGTCGGGTTGGCCGGAGTCATTGGTTGGTGGTGGTTGCGGGTTTTGGCGAGGGGCTTGCTGGGTCGGGCTTGGTTGTGGCAGTGATTGCGGGAGGAGCGTCGAGGGAGGTCGTGGAGGAGACGGGCTGGGTGTTGGTCGAAGGTGGGGGAATTGGTGGAGACGGCCAAGGCCGAGGAGGCAGCTTGACTACGGCTAGGGTTAGGATTAGGATTGCTAGAGTAGGAATTGGGTTTTGGATGAAACGTGTCGGAGTTGTCGACACGGAAGAGATAAATTATAATATAAAAATATGGAATAAGAATTTGGATGGACACAGACACGAGGCACACCTTATTTGTGGTAGAATAATTTGTGGAGACGAATAATGAATTGGAGGAGTACCTGCCTATTTATAGGATGTGGGAATTCCCAATTTGGATAGGATTAGGAGAATTTAAAACCCAATAGATAAATCTATTTTAATTAAAATCAATCAAATCAAATCAAATCCAATTAAATCTAATTTAATCCTTTTAAAAAAATCAAATCAATTTCAAACATAGATATTGGTTTACTATTTAAATGTATCAATGGAATCAAATAAAAATTTAAATTGTTACAAATATTTCAAAAATATGCTTTTCCAAAATACTATAATAATTAATTTCGAAAATACATTATTATTTAAAATAAACAAATAAATAATTATGAAAATATATTTATACAATTAATATTTACATAGATATACTTTTCTAATTTACCATTTTATAGGAAAATTTTATCTATTATTATAACTATATAAATGAAAAGGCTTTTCATAAAAGTCATAAACTTGAAAATAATAGCTAGAAATAATTTTTGTCTACATTATAAATAATAAAAATAATGTTTTTCAAAAATATGTACGCTCGTCCATATTCGCACTCGACGAGCAAGAAAAATAATTTCGTACGCGACGTACAATACGACTACGCGACGTACAATACAAAACTTTAAATCGGTACCAAATTTAATAAAAAAAATTGTAGAAATTTAGGGGTTTTACATCCTACCCAACTTAAAAGAATTTTGTCCTCGAAATTAAGAATTCGTAGGGGGGTGAGAAGGCATAACGGTAGATAGGACGGTTCGAAGTTTATATGGTCGTAGTCTAGGTTTAGGATACGATTGAGAGACGATTGTAATCACTCTTAAATTCAAGTGATTAGAAAGTCAAAATGGTAGAATTATGGTCGAGGGAAAGGTCGAGTAGTTCAAGACAAAGATATGGCAACATTGAGTGATAATGGTCATAGCCGATAGGAGGGCTAGAGAAAGTTCTAGTATATCACCTTCGTCCTCATAAAAATAGGTGAAGGCGAAAGCAATATAGAGTTCGAAGAAGGCGTTATCGAATATTAATACATGATTCAAGGACCCGAAAAAAAAAATTCAAAAGGAGTTGTCAAGGCAGTCGCGGATGGGACTCTAGAGGATAAGTTTAACTATGTCCCCATCCACGTAAAACAATAAATGAAAGCGAACCAAAGTGCACTTGGTTGATCAGACCATTATGCACCGGTTCTGAAAGACAATATGTTAGTGGGGTACCTCCATTAACATATATGTCACGAACAACCTTGATAAAAGGCTAAGCTTGCAAAAACTAGGCTACATTAGCATCATTAGTCTAGATAGTAAAAATATAGGCACGATAATAGATGAATAAAAACAAATATGAATAGTCTAAGAGTCATAAGGATCTAGGTCTTGTTTATTCCTATACCATCATTCTACGATTTTATTGACCAAGGCTTGGTTGACCAAATGGGTTAACTTCCTCTAATCTCTATGGTATAGATAATACCATTTGTATTCCCTTAATGGTCAAGGGTGTGTGGGGTATTCTACCCAACTTAAAGAATTAAGCTAAGGGTGTTTTGGGACAACTAACTAGTAGGGTTAATCTCTAGCAAGCACGAAGGAAGATAAGAATAGGGATGGAAGGAAGCAAGCAAGATGCAATTGATGCGTCAAGCGGTAGATAAAATCAAGAAAAGAGGTCAAGTGGATGAGATCCTAGACTTCTAATCCTATACGCAGGCTTGCTTGGTACGGTAAAGTAACCAAATAATTTATCTTGACCTGCATGGGCCACCACAAAAACATGTAACGCCCCAGTCCCAAAATACGTAGGACTAGGAACGTAGACATGCCAGCTGTATTCATACGAAGTATACTCCAATATATGAAAGTCTCGTATAAATACATAAGCTGTAAAATGCAGTAGAACCATAACTAATCTCATCCACACAGAATAAATGAATAAAAGTCATCATATAAAGATAATGAATTGTCTTGATACAATATGTTGGGCGGAGATAAATCTACTACCAATAAATAAGAAAAAGTACATAGAAAATGAAATGAGTGGCGAGCGAAGCGAAGACGATCCAAGTGCAATCATCCTCGAGAAATAGCAATGAACACGGCTAGAGCTAAAGCACCTGCGAAAGACAATAGCACACACCTGGCAAGACAACCAGGTCCTTAGAGGGACGTAACAAGACACATAATAGCATGCCATATAAACTGAATAAATATGCTCAAATAAATAAGTAAATCGAATTATAACATGTTCTAATACGCACCTACTGAACGAGCGTACCATCCCCCCAACCAAACAAGGACAGGAGATGTTAAACTAATTCACGGTGACGTATCTTTCCATGCTAAGAATCCGATATGGTATCCGGACCCCAACAAGGTTCAATACCTTCTCATAGAAGTAGTAAGTCACACCTACAACCAAACAAGGACAAGATGTGACGAACTAATCCGCGACAAGTTATTGTTTCAAGCCACGGTCAGATACAAGTACCCAAATCAAAAGTACTAGTACCTAACGGATAGGGTAGCCTACCGTTCTAAGTGAAATATTTTAAGAATAATCCTTCCTACGTATGGGCCCTGGCTGAATAGGATCGGCATAGTCCCCCTTTGGGCACCAGAGGCCCCATCAGGAAGAGCATGACGTTCCGCAGAATCGTCAGTGGCCGTCAGTAATCTTGGGTCATCAACCCCGTATCTCCAACGCAGAGTCCGGGTTACAAGGGAAGTGCATCGAAGCCCATACGCTAAGGAATTGTCCTCTCCGCCCAATGCCTACTGTGTGCATCCACAACACAAACCACTATAACCGCTAAGTCAAACTAGCATGCAATCTCTATTAGCGGTTATTCCTATCGCACGGCTTGTACGTACTGGTGGCCAGCCAATCACGCACTTTCGTGTTCTACATGTGACACACAACTTCGTGTTACAACATGTCAAGGCCAATGAATGCAACACACAAGGTGGTCCCTTAAATCTAGGTTTAATTTGTAAGAAAAATAATACACAGCAGAAAACTGAACAGTAAATTCTAATAGTTATGCTATTTATCACAGTTTATTTGCATAAAGAAAATAATAAACATGCATAAAATATGAGCTAAAATAATTAAACAGCAAATGGCAAGGTGTCTTGCCTGGTAGGACGCCTGGTGTGCCGCGATGATCAAGGTGACACGATCTGCAACTTCGGCGCAACAACTATGCATAGGGACCTCCGATGATGGTACGAACAGTTTCATTAGGTCCGGGACGGTCAAATTGGTTAGGGTGGACATATGGTAGGCTTGAATTTGAGAGAGAACATGAATAATGGGATTGGTTATGGGCAGGAGGAGATTTCAAAGAAAAGAAAAAAATAATAATTATATGATTTTTAGAAAAATAATTTATAATACTTGAAATATAATATTTATTAGTCAAAATATGCTTACAAATAAATATCCAAAAATCAAAAGTCGATTAAAGGCAAAACTGTAAGTTTGTAAATGACAACTTTTAGGCAGAAGAACACCTAATATATTTTTAGACTAACTCAGTTTGAAATCGATATAGGCAAAAACCAATGATAGAACTTTTTAGAAATTATTTTTTTATAATATCCTTAACAATTATATTAGTAAGGAACTACTAGTAGTAATAAAAATGATAATACCCTAAGAGAAAACATGATGATCATAACAAGGCTCCTAACAATTTTATACCTAATATATATTATGCCAGTAATTTAGTAAAAAATATATATTTTATATATATACTGCTTAAATAATAATGACAATAATCAGAATAAAAATAATTAAAATAACCATAATATTAAAACATCAGATACTGAAAAGTAGAAAAATAAAAATAAAAAAATAAACAAATGATAACCAAACACAAAATATATAATAATAATAATATAATAAATGAAATATCAGCTGCTGAAGTCTCGTTCTCCTGAAAAAGGTGGAATTAAGAGAAAAAAAGGACAGAGGATGAAGGAGAGAGAGAGACTCGGGGACGAGGTTTTGAGCGAGGGGAGAGACGAAAGGGGAAAAGGGAGATGAGCTGCGGGAGAGAGCGCTGGGTCGGCGCGATCTCGGCGGAGGGGCAGCTCCGGGTCGGCGGCGACGGCGGCAAAAGGGGTTTTCGGCGGGGCTTGAAGTGCGAGCGCGGCCCAGGCGGGGCAACGCGGCGAGGGAGGAGAGCGGAGTGGCTCGATCGGCGTGGGGAGAAGGGAAAGAGGGCGGCGTAGGCGGTTCGTCGCGGGGGTGCGGGTTCAGTCGGGTCCGGCGAGAACTGAGGCGAAGGATTTGAAAGCGGGGCGGCGCGGCGACCACCGGCGAACTGGCGGAGGCGGTTCGCGACGAAGGGCTGGAGGAGGCTGCGCTGAAGCGGCGTGTAGGCCGAGCTAGGCCAGAGCCGGCGGCGGCGTGGTCCTGGAGGCGAGGTAAGTTGGGGTTAGGTTTTCTTCTTTTTCTTTTTTTTCTTTTTGATGATGGTTTGGTGGTTGGTCCGGGACGGCCGTAGTGGCGGTGGTGATGGGTTAGGCGCTGGTGGTGGCAGGGTGGTTTGGGTGGTGGCAGGTTCGGGTGGAGGCTGGTGGTCGGTGATGGTTTTGGTGTTTCGGCGGCGGTGGTGAGGTGCTGGCCGGGAAGGGTCAGGGTGCTGTGACGGTCGGGTTGGCCGGAGTCATTGGTTGGTGGTGGTTCGGGTTTTGGCGAGGGGCTTGCTGGGTCGGGCTTGGTTGTGGCAGTGATTGCGGGAGGAGCGTCGAGGGAGATCGTGGAGGAGACGGGCTGGGTGTTGGTCGAAGGTGGGGGAATTGGTGGAGACGGCCAAGGCCGAGGAGGCAGCTTGACTACGGCTAGGGTTAGGATTAGGATTGCTAGAGTAGGAATTGGGTTTTGGATGAAACGTGTCGGAGTTGTTGACACGGAAGAGATAAATTGTAAATGTAAAAATATGGAATAAGAATTTGGATGGACACAACACGAGGCACACCTTATTTGTGGTGGAATAATTTGTGGAGATGAATAATGAATTGGACGAGTACCTGCCTTTTTATAGGATGTGAGAATTCCCAATTTGTATAGGATTAGGAGAACTTAAAATCCAATACATAAATCATCTATTTTAATTAAAATCAATCAAATCAAATCCAATTAAATCTAATCTAATCCTTTTAAAAAAATTAAATCAATTTCAAACATAGATATGGTTTACTATTTAAATGTATCAATGGAATCAAATAAAATTTAAATTGTTATAAATATTTCAAAAATATGTTTTCCAAAAATACTATAATTAATTTCGAAAATACATTATTATTTAAAATAAACAAATAAATAATTACGAAATATATGTTTGTACAATTAATATTTACATAGATGTACTTTTCTAATTTACCATTTTATAGGAAAATTTTATTTATTATTATAACTATATAAATGAAAAGGATTTTCATAAAAGTCATAAACTTGAAAATAATAGCTAGAAATAATTTTTGTCTACATTATAAATAATAAAATAATATTTTTCAAAAATATGTACGCCCGTCCATATTCGCACTCGACGAGCAAGAAAAATAATTTTGTGCGCGACGTACAATACGACTACGCGACGTACAATACAAAACTTTAAATCGGTACCAAATTTAATAAAAAAATTGTAGAAATTTAGGGGTTTTACACATCTATGTGCCAGAATTCCTATGCGTTCAAATACTACTCAGAACATGCGCCAGGGAACTCAAACGAAGTACTTGGCACATCAAGACAGCAAAGTATAGACAGTAAGAGAAGATTTTTATTTCATATAAAGTCTATTACATGTCTAAAAGGCTTTACATAGGAGAATTTCTACAAAAAGAAAGATCCTAAGACTACAGCCAGGCGCAGCAAATTGCCATGCGCCTCCCACCAGGCGCATCATCAGTCAGGCGCATCACTTCAACGTATCAGTCAGGCGTGTCTCTTCAGCATCTCAGTCAGGCGTAGCCTTCAGCGTTTCAGTCAGGCACATCTCTTCACCGTCTCAGTTATGCGCATCATGAAGTCTCAGCATATGCGCTCCGCTGTGACCCGATCAAGTGCTTCGACTAATAAAGCATTTATTGAGCAGAACCTGGGTGGGCGATCAACCCCACCCTAGCTGGAGGAAGAGCTCTCCAAGGAAGAGGAGAGCACCGCAATTGATCCGTGGCTAAAGGAGCAGCTTTCAACATAACCAGAATGGGCAACACCCACTCTGGCAGGAGAAAGAGCTCTCCAAAGTCGGGGGCACCATAATTCCGATCTGCGGCTCTTCCAACATAACGGAGATAGGGCTTGAGCATCCCGATCTTTGGATGCAATAGGCACCTTCCGCCTACCTCAGAAGCCCTCGACTCCGACTTTTGGATGTAACAGTCACATTCAAGTGCATGAACGAAGACAAGTCATCGCATCTTCACCCTTGGGAGCATCTTGTCAATAGAATGTGCTCGAGCAAATAAGTTCATTTGGAAAGACATGAGAGAACGAAAAGCAAACTCTCTCCTTGCCACTATTTATAGGCTGGGCAAATCAAACCCATGTGTCAAGTGGCGGGCTCTCCGAATCCCGTGCAATGAATTTGCATTTATGGTGATGAACCTGACGCTTCGAATTCGACCAAGTCAAAACGGCTATTTAAAGCAGTTAAAGAACACAAAAGTTGGACCAATAAAGGCACGTCATGCAAAAGGATGTGCCGGTCAGACACCACGCATCGTACAGACGCGTCCATCAGTTCCAAGCATCACGTATGGATGCGCCCAACAAAGCACAGATCCATGCATCCTATATCAAACATGGACCCATGCGCCCATTTCGGCTCATCACCCATCAAACAATTAATGCTCGAGTGACAGAGTTGACAGCACATCCCCCAAGGACTGGACAATTAGCAGCTTTTTCAGAATACGAAGCGTCGCTGACATCAGCATCATCATTACTTTCCTCCGATGGTTTCGACCCACGTGGCCGACCAACCACTCGCATGCGCCTCAAAAGATGTACGCCCCGACCGGTTCGTGACTCCTGAAGTTGTGAGCCAAAGTCTTCTCATGCGTCCAATTCCAGGCGCATCCTACCAGATCACTCTCTACAAAATCCGAGATCTTTGAGCTACGGACACGCGCCACGTGCCCTTTGACTCAATTCAGCCTATGAAGGGGTGCGAATCACCCGAGATCTCAGCAACTGAAAGATCCTCTCCCCTGCTATGTGTCAGCTCACAAATGCAGCATGAAGGATTCAACCCACAAATGGTACATCATCCATGCGCCTCCCGCAGCTTCAACCACGTGGCATTCCTACGTATAGACACATCCTATATATGCGCGCATGAGCAGCCAGCCTGCAAACTATAAATAGAGGGATCATTTCTTTCTTACATACTACGTAATATACATACGTACACAGACAGAAAAAGGAATCAGAGTTATCATCCACCAAGATCGGAAGAGACACTCAACGTCTTCTTCCCATCTGCAAACTCCAATACCCAGAGCAACTCAGACCTTCAGAGAACCGAAAACCGTCGTCAGATCGTCAACGGTCAACGTATTACCACTCACTTCATCGACACAGGGACCCAGATAAACAAAAGTGTTCTCCTAGGACTACATCTAAGTCTTACATTGTAATACTGTTTTGTTTGTAATTGAAATTGCAATAAAAGATTTTAATGGCAAACAAGCTGGCGACTCTGCTGGAGACCTCTTTTTCCTCTACCGAGAAAGCTATGTCGCAATCCGATGACGTAAAGGTGGGCTTCTCCCATAAGATGCTGGTCGGTACGCCTCAATCAACAGGCGTATAAGGAGTTTATCTCTAAAGGCAGCGCAAGTCCTTCGAAGCGGCTGCTAAAGCCGAAGAAGACTCGCCAAGTCTGGGTGCGCAAGGTTGAGGCCCCTGGCACCACCACTGAAGGGGATGCGCCGATGCAGTCCACCCTGCTCGCTGACGTCCTCAGCAGCCAGGATGCGCCCACCGGTGCTGCGCATCTCTCAGAAAAATATGGTGCTGACCACATTCCCCAGTCATCTCATTCTCAGATAAGAAAGATGCGTCGATGGAGCAAGGGCGCATCTAACGCCCTGTGCAGCAACTCTGATGCGCCACAGAAGGCTTCTGTCTTTGATAGACTCACTCTCTGTCGTGGCGAGGAAAATTTAGACTCTGAGTACTATGTACCCCAGCGGGCTGGTGCGAAGAAGTCCAAGGCAGCACGAGCCATGCGCCTTAAACGTGCTATGCCAACGGCAAACCAGAAGCATGTACTCACAATCACATGCGCTGCCGATGGTAAGCTATATAAGGTTGGCTCGGATGCTTCTGCGCCAAAAATGAGCCGACCTTCAAAGTCCTTGCCTCGCTTGGGGGCATCTGTTGCGTTCGCAACCAAGTCGAGCAAGGAAAACTCTGTGGTCTTGAACCCCAGCACCTACATAGGATGTGCATCTGTGGCTGGTTCAAGTCACTGTAAATGTTGTACCCCCACTACTGATCTGAACGCATCTTCTGTATTGGTTTCAGGGGGCGCAGCATTCACCTGACCACCCCGGCGCCTGGCCTTGCCATGCGCCTGATGGGGGTGTGAAGGTGGCACTCTCACTTGACCACCCCGATGCTTGGCGTTGCCATACGCCTGATGGGGGTACGAAGGTGGCACTCTCCTCCAATGATTTGCGTAATATGATCAGTCACAAGCGCCGATCAGGAGAGTCGACTGACAAGCACAATGCGCCCCTCACAGGGCACACCTGTGATGTAGTCACCATCAACTGTTGTTGTAAAACAGCAGTCCCACCACCAAGGCAGTCGGTGTTCCAGCGACTGCAATCATCAACACCCCTCCAACGTCGTCTCGGGAAGAAGCTGTCAATTGAAGAGGAGCCAGAACTAAAGGTTGCTTCTTGCAATGTAATCTCTAACTCCTCGTCAATCTGAAAGGTGACTGGCAACTCCTCAGTCTCGTCCTCATCCAAGAACCAGTCGAGGAAAACTAACACAACTGTCCCTTCCTCTGGAGTGTTTGAAGGCACTCGGGAGAGAAAGAAGATCTTGGAGGAAACTGGGGGTAGTCAAGCCCTTATTGATCCTCCTTCTGAAGACGAAGACGTCCTCCAGAGCATAGCTGAGGGTAGCCAAATCCTTGATGATCGTCCTCCTGAAGACGAAGACGTCCTCCAGAGCACAGCTGGGGGTAGCCAAGTCCTTTCCGATTTTCATCCCCAAGATGAAGATATTCCCCAGAACATAGCTGGGGGTAGTCAAGACGAAGCTCCAGGAGAAGCGACTTCCTCTACAAGAGAGCGAGTCTTAAAGTGAGGCTTCAACCGATCCATCCACTTCCAGCCATATCATGACAGTATACATGACTGGGGGTGATACAGAGTCAGATGCGCCGCTAGCAGACCTCGTCCAGTGCATGGATAGTTTGGAAGGGGGACTCAAAACCCTCTCTGCCTCCATACAAATACTGACTCAAGCAGTGTTTGAGATACGGTCAGCTTTAGCAAGGGCACCTTCTACCGGTCCTGGCCCAGGGGCCAATGGAGAATCAAGTGTACCCCTTCAACGGGTATCCTTAGATACAGATCGCCGCGAAGCACCATGAACGTCGGAGCCAACAAATGCTCAACTCCAGGCTGTACCACCTTTCTCGACTCCCAGATCCACGGAAGACGTGGTTGAGATGATCAGGGACTTGCGTGAGCGCTTCGAGTCCAAGAACAGGCAGGAGGAGCGCCAAAAAATAGGGATTCCATAACCATACCCCCTCGAATGGAATAAAGTAGTTTATCCTCCCAAGTATAAACCACAAATATTGACGCCATACGACGGGAAGGACTCTCCACGCCGCTATCTGACATACTTCCAGTCTCAAACGGGACATCTCCCGAAGGAAGACGCGCTACTCACCAGCATATTTTTTGGGGCATTGAAAGGAGTGGCTTACGACTGGTACTGCAGTCTCCTTGACAAATCCATATCTTCCTTGATCATTTCTACGACGGAGGGAAGGACATGACAATGACGCCCCTCATAGAGATACGTCAGAAGGAGAAGAAAACAGTTCGAGAATTCATCAAACGGTTCCGACAAGCTTGCTTCAGACTGCCCCCGGGCATGCTAGAACATGTACTCCTCTCCTCCTGCAGCATGAACATGCTGACTGCGATCAAACTCTGGCTCAACTCCACTCCTTCTTCCGACTGGAGTTCATTGATCATCGAGGCCGAAGCAGCAGAAAAGAAGACGTCCAATGCTCGTCTTCTAGGAGTCAGTTTCCCTGCCTTTGAGGACAAGGGAAAACGGCCTGCAGCCAACAATCCTGGACGAGAGACGAAGGGAAAGCAGGCACTGACTATCAATGCCTCCAAAGGTGCACCAGCATCTACTCAGAAGCCTCCACTTGTACCGAGGCCAAAAGTGGTTTATTCTTTCAACGATGAAGGCACCCTGCAACTCTTTGAGATATTGAAGCAGGGTGACAAGATCAAGTTGTCGGACCCGAAGCATCCCGACGAGGTTGGAAGAGTGGACAATCCGAGGTACTGTCACTACCATCGGTTTGTCGGACATCCAACTAAGGACTGCTACATCCTCAAGAACTACATCCAGCGTATGATCAATACGGATGTCATCTCCGTCGACTACGAGGAGAAAACGGTCTCGGCCAACCTAGTGTCACTCCAATTTGGCACCTTACCGTCAACCACAACACAAGATGGCGTCATCCCCATCCCAAAGGCGACAATGGAGGTGGTTAACCTAACACCTACTCGCGATAATGTGAGTGGACTCATCCCACTCACCACATCCCGAGGAGAGGTCTTATGGGTTCACCCTGACCTCGTCTCCGAAGTTACTCAACCGGAGGTACGCTCTGCCTACAAAACCAAGGGCAGGAAGATCAAGTCTTGCCGTATGGTCTCTTCCTCTGCGGAAGAGGCACTTCCTGTACAGACGCGTTCACATCAGAACGTCCAACCTGACGAAGCTGCCGGCGAGGTGGTACCTCCTTGTACCGTCCCTGTTGACCAGGAAGAGGGCCCATCCAGGCCTCCAGCAGCCAATAAACAGAAGCATATAGAGGCCCATTTCGACAAGCCTTTGCGAAAGGAGAATGCTTCGGGGCTAGCCAAGCCCCACAACTTTGACATACTGGCACAACTGGCCAGTACTCCTGCCCGTCTATCTCTGTTTGAGCTTCTTCATCTTTCCAAGGACAATCATGAAACTCTTTGTGAAGCCTTGAAGGATGCTGAATCCTTCATCAGTCAGGTCAAGCAGCCTGAGGATACCCTGACCACATGTGCGCACTGCCATTATACGGATGAAGTTATCCCCAATATAACCTTCACCCAATAAGACATGCTGCTCAAGCACAACCGACACAACAGGCCACTGTATTATACGGGGTATCTCGATTCCGTCAAGGTGAAGCGGATTCAGATTGATCCAGGGTCTTCCCTCAGCATCATCCCGAAGACGAAGCTCTCAACACTGTGGATCCTAATGTACCGTCTGGCACCTTCTAATACTACAATCAGTGGTTTCAATGCCAGCGAAAGTGAACTGCTAGGTAAAATATGGTTGAACTGTCATATCGGTAACCTCCGAACCGAGGTAACTTGCTATATCGTGGACGCTGACGTCAACTACAACCTCCTACTGGATCGTCCGTAGCTGCATGAGTACATGGTGGTGCCATCTATACTCCACCAATGTATAAAGTACGTGTCCACCAACGACATCATCCGGACATAGTTCGCGAACATTGACCCTTTCAAGGGGGTCGAAGCCTACTTCACTGGTTCTACCATATACAAGTCTTCCGATGAAGGAGAAGCCAATGATGCTGACGATGAAGCAGAAATTGCAGCAGAGCCGGACATGGAGCCAGAGATGATTCCCGACGCTCCTTTGAAAATTTGACTCAAAGGGAAACCGCCTCAGATGCTGCCTCCCTGTTTTACTTAACAAAAAGCCTTTACAACTTCAAGAAAAGAAAACGAGAAAAAAAATACAAATTTGATTCTGGGAATGTATTGCTATGGAAGTCTGATTCACAAATGATCACTTTGTTCCTTGGACCACACAACGATGTTGAAGAAGCTTGCTGTCTTGAAGAAAAAGAACAACTGAAGAACGGAGGCTGTAGAAAGATATCGACGAAGTTGGCACTGATGGCACAAGTCAAATGCTTTCCTGCTCTACTTCACTTTGTTCTTGAGAAAAAGAAGTAAAAGAGAACACTCAGGAATTATAACAATTCTTTTGATTCCCTTTGTCAGATTCTCCCCCCCTTTTGCTGTCAAAATTACTGCCTATTTATAGGTTCAAGTCCTCCAAGAAATAAGCAGCAAAATAAGACCATTACGTATATTACGCATGCAACTGCCATACACGATCTCCTTTAGAGCTTTACGCAAGTGCCACATGTCCCACATACTGCTAACTGCTTGGCTCAACACAGTCTCCTTTACGCAAGTATTTTGGAAGCTGTACACAGACAATGCCACGTAGCCTACATATATACAACTGCTCAGCACGATCATATTCAGAGTATTACGCAGACGCCATGTGTCCCACGTAATATAATCTCGTACGCGTGTCTTCTACCACGTACCCTATACTTATGGTAATTTGCGTACAGAAGAAAGAAATGATTAAAACTCAATTAATGCTTCCCTGCGTATAGTGGCTAATCAGCCTTGGGTATTAAAATAACCCAAATAAACTAATACGCGTATACTTAAGAGTGGCTAATATAGCCTTAAGCATTTAATTAGCTTAAATAGACTCTTGCGTATAGGGGAAAATAATTGAGCGTAATATTTCTCCTCTGTTAGCACACTAACCAATGAATATTGAGTTACGTGAGATATCTTTTCGTAAACAGTGAAAACCATCATTATAGCCGTCTGCGTATCTCAATAAATCTCATCTGCGTAAAGCTTTTATGTATAAAATAGCATTTCCTCGATTTCAATATGTCTCTCCGACTTCTGTGCCATTAAATGTCAGAGAAAAGAATAATGTTTGTCAGATCCCATATCTCTGCATTAAATATAGAGATAACAGCCTGTTCCATTGCGTAAAGCAAACAAGACAGCTGTCAACTGCGTAATGCCCAACAATTGAAGTCTGCGTAGAGACTGATTTGTCTTGTAGTGCTGCGTAAAATCCAGTCTTCATTTGTCTTGCGTAAAGTGTTTTTCTGCGTAAAGCTAACTGTTTTATTTTTATTGCTTCTACAAAACCCCCTTCAAAGTTTTCAAATATACTTAAAATATTTGAAATACTTTGAATAGAAGCATAAAGAACGGGATATCCAACCGTCATTGGCCAGATTTTTCGAAATACACTTCTATAAATAGGCCTCTATTTCATCAAAGAAGAACTTTTATCTCTTCTCAAATTTTCAAAAACCCTTTCATCTTCTCCTTCTCAAAAGTTCTCCCCAATGGCTCCAAAAAGCAGAACCGCTGCTGGCAAAGGAAAGAAGACGACTGCACCGTCAGTCGATCGTGTTGAGACACTTGCTTCTCAATCAGAAGAAACCCTAGAAATTCCTCCAGTGGTGGCTGAACCGATTAAAGGTAAAGTTTCATCAAATTTCGATCATTGTTGGAGACGAACTTTGATGAGAATGAGGACGAGTAGATTAAGGATTTTGACCAGAACCTTAACCAAGATCATAAACCCTAAAAACTCTCACCTACGCTATGCGTATTAGTGTAGAGATTTGGGAAAATAATGATGCCCACGTGTATACGTGTCAGCATACAAAAGGATCAATACAATACGCCCACGTGTATACGTGTCAGCGTATGTAAAGATCAACACAATACGCCCACGTGTATACGTGTCAGCGTAAAAGTGTTTATTTACCAAATACGCGCACATTAAATGTGTAAGCGTATAGCCAAAAACTGAATCTTTACGCATGAATTTGTGTAAAACCATCTGAATAGATGTCTGCGTAAAAGTAATCTGCGTAGAGCTATTCGCGTAAGCTTTCGCGTAGACTCACTCGCGTAAGGTTGTCTGCGTAAATTCATCTGTGTAGACACTGCGTAGAGTCATCTGCGTAAGGTTGTCTGCGTAAATTCGTCTGTGTAGACACTGCGTAGAGTCATCTGCGTAAAACTATTTGCGTAAAGTAATCCATTTATAACCATCTGTATAAGAGATTTTGGCTATTTGACTTAACTTTACCATTTCTTTTTCTTTGCAGTCAATTTACAAATTCATCCATTGGCAGAAATATTTGGTTCTCCTTGTGGAATTATGGGCTCCAATTATCTGGAAGATTTATCACATGTTAACTTCCCACAGACCAATCCAATTTATCCTGAAGAAAGGAGTAATTTGATCACATCACAAGGGGAGAGGATGTTGTTATCTTTGATGAATGGAGAAATATTGATGTCTTTAACTTTAAAGCAATATTTAAAGCCCACATTTTTATTTGGAGATGCAATTGATAATGAATCCCAAACAAACCCAAAGAAGGAGTCGTGGGTATTCAAATTTGAAAATACGGCAATGTACCTCCCCGAAATGAATAGGGATTATCCGATTGCTGCCTTTTTTCATGCTACACATCCCAGAAGGATGGCATGGAATCTGACTCCTTATACAAACGGTAAACCTGGCAAAATAGTATTCAGAAGAGAACAGGCTAATTGTATGGGATACTTCACCAGTACTAGTTATGGAGGTGTGGCCCCGTTCCAAGGGTTAATGCCTGGAGAAAATCCCAGTGAAGACTCTTCTTTGATCCAACCGGTCCAAATAAAAATGAACATAAACCGGTTTATGAACAAAGGAGTATTATATCCTTCAGGGAATCCTAGACTCCAAGGATGGATGAATCCTCAGAATAAAAATTGGATCATGTTGACAGCCTGGGTGTTGAAGTATTTTAAATCAGAGCTGCAGACCATTGGACTATATAATGCAATTACTGCTACTAGTCAAGGAATCCATATAAATCATAATTTATTCCTGGCTCTGATAGAACTGTATATCAACTCCACTGGTACCATTTCAACTCCAATTGGTGAGATGGGGTTTGCACTTCATGAAATGGAGTATATTTCAAGATTACCAATGGGAGAACTCCCTTATGAAGAATATACCCCTACCAACCAAGAATTGGCAGAGATTCAGAAGCAGAATCCTCAGTTGGTTGAAGTATATCAAGAATTAATGTGTCACTATCTGACTTGTACTACCATGTATGAAAGTCCTTCAAATTTGGCCTACGTCAATAAATGGACAACATATTTATTCTATCACAAGAATAGACTTCTCAAAGAAGACGGAGAAAGGTTCCAAGAGAACAAGTCTCAAATTGTCAATCTCATGACCACAATGCCTGGGGATGTAATAGTTGCTTTGATGAATCAACACAAGATCCCGGACAGATATCTGTCATCAAAAACTGGTGACTTTCCAGCAGGGATAGAAACCCTCAGTTATCTTCGTCATAGCAGAAAGCACATCTCGAAAGAGGCCCTACTAGCTGGCTACTTATCCTTGTGGCTACGCAAATGGATTGTCCCTGGATCTACTTCTATAGATAGAATCCATCGAGACATATTATGGCCGGCAGTACGTCTAGTTTTCAGGGCTAAATTGAGTCTGCTTCCAGCCATGGTGTGTCGGCTTCAATCTGGTTTAAGGAGTTTCAGTGATGAATTAGTTCTAGGAGCTAAAGCTCGTAGCGAATTTCCCAGAGTGGAGCTACCCTTCCTGTTTTTGATGGGTTGGTTATTACTTCATAATAACCGCTTGATGTCTCCAGGCCCGGAAGATCCATCAGGGTTATTTCTTCTGAAATATAACAAAGCTTCATGGAAGATGACCTCTGTTGCTGACACTCGAGCATCATTAAATTACTCCCATGGTTGGAGTTTTTTCTGCATCCCACCCTCAGTTCCATCAAACCTTCTGGGTATACGTCTTGAAGATGGAGGTCAAGATAGAACATCACTCCCTCGACCGGCATTTAAATGGCTTTTATACATCAGACCATCTCATTTGATGTACAGGAATGGTGAACGCTGTATATTCGAACCTTATCTGCCAAGTAGATTTGCAAGGCAGTTTGGATATGACCAGCTTCATGTTGGAAATGCTTCAACAGTCTTCAATAGTTACGGGAAGTTAGTTGATGGAGCCAGGGTTTGGCGATATTTTAGTACTGGATGTACAGGAGCCCAATTCTATATACCAACTACTTCCATTACTACTGAATTGAAAATACTACGATCATACACAATCTTCTATTCTTCTATCCGTTCTTTTTCCCCCGGATATGATTTAAGAAGAAGTCTCCGAATCAGAAAAGAAGGAGATCCAGAAGAAGTTGTTCGAGTACCAGAAGATGCCCCAATAAATGATGTTGTTCCAGATGAATTTCTGGAAGTTATTGTCACAGATAAAGAAGAAGCTCCCGTACTTACTGCTAAAGGTGGGAAGAAACGGGGATTATCTTTGACAATCAGTTCCCCAAAGAAAAAGAGAAGAGCAATAAAAAGACCGCTTCTCCTGGATGAGCCAGAATTTGAAGAGGAAGTTTCTAATGTCAATCTTCCATCAACCATAGATCTTGAGGTAGGATCTTCATCTGCAGTTGCACCACAAGTTCAATATCTGGGATCCACCACTGATACTCATGCACAAATTGCAAGTGAACCAGCTATTCCTCCACAGATAACTGTTTCTCAGCCGATAACTGTTACTACCACAGTTTCAGAGATTACTCCAAATATAGAGTCTTCTACAGCTCTTCTTGAAGAAAATATAGAGTCTTCCACAGCTCCTTTTGAAGAAGGTTCTTCTGTAGCTCCAAGGACCATTGCTGAAGTCATTGAGTGGGATACTCCCACTGAGAATGAACCCATTCCCTCTGATGAACCAGCTTTAGATTTGGGTGAGGATGATTGGGAGGATATGGACTCTGATGATGACTTTTTATCAGGTCCAAATCTTTCTTTTATATAAAATAGATTTTATTCATATGATCAGATATTATAACTATTTTATTTATTATTTTCTTTACAGGGACAAGTTCTATACTCAAGAAAATCATTTCTCCTGTCAAGAAAGCCCCTCTTCAGAAGATTACTCCTCCTGTTAAACCACATGTAAAAGAAGTTGATGATTCAGATGAGGAAGATTCTGAAACTGAAAAATCAATTGAAAAATCTTCTGAAGAAGTTCCTGCAGAACCATCTTCTATTGTTCTTAAGAAAGACTCGGCTGTTGTTATGAACCTAACAGAACAATCAGTTACAGATGTTGCAGCTCTGAATGTCATAAACGTAATAGAAGATACTCCAGTTAATATTGAAGAATCAGCAACTGAAGATGCCGTGGTTACAGCTGCTGAAATTGAAGCCACAACAGGAACACTTTCTACTGATATAACATCAGTTCCTGTAGAAATAGTGTCTGAGCTAGCTCCTGTCATTGAAGTGAGCCTCCCTCTTGCTTTAATTCAAACATCAGCTCCAGAGATAGCTGTAGAAGTTACAAACATAGCTACTACAAACCTGATGATTGAAACTTCTATCTCAGCAACTACAACTCAGACTGCTCCAATAATACAAGCTCTTACTGCAGAAGCTACTACAGTAGCAACTTCGAGCTTTTCTTTGCCAATAAGAATGACAACAAGTGTAGCTACTCCAAGCTCGATCAATGATATGAATTTTCTAGCCCAAGTTCATATTGATACCTTCTACACCACCTTGATAACTTTGACAAAAATGATTTTGAGGGGGAGCTATCAGTATAAAGATTTGAAGGCCACAATCACCCCGGTTATTGGAAACGTTGCCATATTCCATAGTACCGAGAAAGCCACAACGTTGCAGGCTATAGTCGAAGGTCTTGAGCAACCTTTACAAGAATATGAAGAAATTTATCATGGCACTATAGAGAGTTTTATTCAAACCGAATATGACACTCTAACTGCTGAATACACAGCTCGAGAATTATCATTTCAAGAAGCTCTCCAGGAGTATAATGCCAAAGTTGCACAAGAAACAGCTTTTCTTTATGGAAGCAAACCTCTGTTAGAACAGCACCGAATCACTTATGAGAAATCACATGTACGGCTTATGGAGCAGGAAGACAAAATTCGTGAGGCTGAAGCTGTATTGGCTCGTTTGAAAGAGGAACGAGAACAAATAATTAATGAACGAAATAAATCTTTGGCCCAAGGTTCTGTCTTGGAAGAACAGATTTGTGGTTCGGAAAATACCCTCAAAATTCTGAACGATGCAAAAGAAGGGTTAGTTATGAGTTTTACGGAGCTTTCTCGTAAATATTCTGAAGAATCAAAGCGCCAAATTGCTTCTCAAAATGCACCCATCATTCGAGAAAGAAGAATAGCAGAACTGAGAAAAATGATCGAGGACATGATCACTCCTCCTTTGTAAAAATTTGTAAAAGAATTTCTTTCTTTCTAAACTTTTCTTCCATGCTGATGTGATATGTCAATCATATGAATAACACATTTTGGATTTTTTTGTGACTATCAAAAATAATAGAGGTAGGACAATTATCAGAGGTATTATGGACATGATAAGCCTTCACAAATAAATTGTATTCATCCAAAGATAGCTAATCTTACTCCTCGTAGGGTATACAATACTGTCAGAGGTAAATATGGACGTAACAGATTGGATTAACCCGTAAAAGGTAGATAAGTATCTATGGACATGATGGATAATAATTAACATCAGCCAGGAAGAGAAAAATAAAGAAAAAAAATCTCTTAAACAATTCTTTTGAAATTTTTAAATCAACCTGCCATAAATAGTTTACAAAGAACGTGCATTTATTTCGGCAACTTCTTTTCTAATCCATAGAAATAAATGGATGAATTTGTAATAATGGATGAACCCGATGAATTTGTAATTAATGGATGAACCCGTCAATTTCGAGAAGACAGATTGTTTCAAATTCCAAAACTATCAATTAACATTCGTCCATAAATAACTCTTTACTATAAATAGTTTAGAGTTTTCTTATAAAGTATCATTCTCTCTTTTTTTTTCAACGAAGCAAAAATGTCTTCCAAGGACGTGCCACAGAAAACCGAAGCCTTTGAGAAAGCGATTGAGAAGACGATTGAGACAACCCCCATGGAGCTGCCTCCGCACAAGAAGGAAAAGACTGGCGAAAGTTCTTCTACGCCAAAACCATCCAAGGACACCCTTTCTTTCTTAGTGGAGCCAGGAGAAACAGCCGAGGAGGAAGCGCTGAGGATGGTTGCTCGCAAATTTTTTGTGAGTTCAGGCAATGATGTCTTTGACGCATTGGCTGATTATGTATTCAACAATGAAGGCAGCGGCCCTGGTCCTCGTCCTTAATCTTTTGTATCTGAATTATAATATGATAAATAAAAGATTTTTATTATGTCTCTTTTTCCTTATACATAATATTTCTTCAGAAATTTGCCATTGATGGGCATCATAAGTAAATCTCCATTAGGCTTAGATAATCTATACGCCCCATTGGAAAACACGGTCTCAACAACATAGGGACCTTCCCATTTAGCTTGGAATTTTCCTTTACTTTTGTGAGTCATAACCATAGGTCTTCGGACAGCTAGAACTAACTCTCCAACTTTAAATATTCTCTCTTGACTTTACGATTAAAAGCTCGAGAGATGCGTGCTTGATATAATTCAATATGTTGTTGCGCTTGAAGACGTTTTTCATCCAAACCTTCAAGTTCTTGAAGCCGTAAACGATTATTGTTCTCTGAGATTAGCTCATTGACAATAGCTATTCTAAGAGATGGGATCTGAATTTCCAAGGGAAGAACAGCTTCACATCCATAAACCAACGAGAATGGCGTAAAACCAGTTGTATTTCGGACCGTTGTACGATATGCCCACAAACATTCTCCAAGTTTCTCGTTCCAATCACGTTTATTAGAAGAGAAACTTTTTGAGAAGTTTGATAATCGTTTTATTAAAAGCCTCAGCTAAACCATTAGCAGCTGGGTTATAAGCTGTAGAAGCCAGATTCTGAATTCGATTCTTTTCACAGAATTTATAAAATGAATGGCTAGCAAATTGTGGTCCATTGTCATGGATTATCCTTCGGGGAATCCCAAAACGATAAATCACATGATGTTTAATAAAACTAATAACATTGGAAGTCTTCACCTCAATCAAAGGAAGTGCTTCCGCCCATTTAGAAAAGTAATCGGTTATAGCAAGAATGAACCGATGTCCTTTAACAGAAGGGGGGTTGATAGGGCCAATTATATCCATGCCCCAAGCTTCAAATGGCCATGAGGCTGCCGTGGGATGAAGAAATTCAGAAGGTTGATGTATAAAGTCTGCATGAATTTGACAGGCTTTACACCTCTTTGCATAATCTATAGCATCTGCTATCATTGTAGGCCAGTAATACCCCATTCTACGAATGCGGTCTTGTAATTTTGGACCAGGTTGATGTGCACCACATACTCCATCATGAGCTTCACGGAGTGTTTGTTTAGCTTCATTTTCGGAAAGACATCGTAACAAAAGCCCGTCATAAGAACGACGATATAGCATATTCATAGAAGTGTCATAATAGAATCGGAATGATCGTCGCTTGACTGATGCCGCTTCTTTAGGATCTTCAGGTAGAATTCCATAGACAGCATAGTCTATGAATGGACTTCTCCAATCTCTTTGTTGAGGAGTTAATTCTGAAGCATAACTATGTTCGATATGTAAGTTATTTTTAATACAGAATAAATCCCGATCTAACAAAATTATTGAATTTTGTCTTCTGATTGGAACTGCTAGATCTGCTGCTAAACTAGCAAGGGCATCAGCTTCTAAATTTTGAGAGCGTGGCACGAATTCTATGAAGAATCCTTTGAACAATAGAGCTAGTTCAATCACTGCCTGATGGTAAGGAATTAAGTCAGGATTCCTGACTTCATAAGTTCCTCTGACCTGATTGATGATTAGCTGAGAATCTCCATAAGCTTCTAAGAACTCAATGTCTAGTTCTTTTGCTACTTGAAGACCAATTAACAAAGCATTGTACTCAGCTACATTATTTGAACAAGGCTCATTGAGTGAATAGGCACGGTATATAACTAGTTTATCAGGAGAAACCAAGACTACTCCCACTCCAGAGACAATATTGCCCTTGGGTCCGACTCGTGAGGCTCCATCAAAATACAGTTGCCAAATATCATCTCCCATAGCCATATTGCAATCTGCAACCTCATCAGGAATGTCTTCATATAACTTGGAAGTTTCAGGGATAGGGTGAGCAGCCAAGAAATCTGCTAACGCTTGACCCTTTACTGACTTCTGTGATACATAAACCATATCATATGGTGTAAGCAACATCGCCCAAGTAGCTAATCGAGAATTAAGAATACTTGGTTTCTTCATTAACACTCGAATAGGATTTATCCTAGAAATAACATGAATAGTTTGTCCTGTTATATAATGTCGTGTCTTTTGAATGGAAAAGACCAATGCCAGACATTCCTTTTCTACTGGAGTATACCTATGTTCAGCTCCGATCATCATTCGACTAAGATAATAAATTGCCTGTTCATGACCCATATCACTTTTTTGTGCAAGAAGAGCACCAAGAGAGTGATCCATTGCCCGAACATAAAGCAAGAATGGCTTTCCCATTATTGGAGGGACCAGAACAGGTGGATTTGTGAGATACTGCTTAATGTCATTGAATGCTTTTTGACAAACTTCATCCCAAACAAATGATACACCTTTCTTCATTAAACGGGAAAAAGGCTGACATCTTCCAGAAAGATTTGAAATAAATCTTCTGATGTAAGCAATACGACCCTGAAAGCCACGGAGTTCTTTCAGATTTCGTGGAGGACGCATTTCAAGAATTGCCTTGATTTTATCTGGATCCACATGGATGCCTTCAGAAGTGATCACAAACCCCAGAAACTTGCCACTAGAAACCCCTAAGAAAGACTTAGTAGGGTTCATTTTCAACTGATGTTGACGCATCAAGTCAAACACTGTCTTCAAGTCTTGAATATGATCATCTTTTGATCGACTTTTAACAGCAATGTCGTCTACATAACATTCTACTGTCTTCCGTAGATGTTTCTGAAAAATGTTGCTCATAGCTCGTTGATATGTAGCTCCGGCATTCTTCAAACCAAAGGGCATAACTGTATAACAATATACCCCTAAAGGAGTACGAAAAGCAGTATGTCTTTCATCTTCAGGATGCATCTTGATTTGATTATATCCTGAAAATCCATCCATGAAAGACATGCGTTCAAAACCACAAGTATTATCCACCATGACATCTGTGATCGGAAGAGGAAATTCATCTTTTGGACAGGCTGTATTAAGATCTCGAAAATCTATACAAACTCTGACTTTACCGTTCTTTTTCATGACTGGTACTATGTTAGCTATCCAATCAGGATGTTGTTCTTCACGAACAAAGCCGCAAGTAATCAGCTTTTTTACTTCTGCTTCAATCGCATCCATCATGTCTGGTCGAAAACGCCTTTGCTGTTGCTTTACCGGCTTAGCATTAGAAAATATATTGAGTTTATGAGTAGCTACTTTGGGATCCAGACCCGGCATATCCTCATAGCTCCAGGCAAATATATCAATATATTCTTTTATCAATGTTATTAATGACTCTCTTTCATCTTTAGAAAGATTCTTGCTAATGAATATTGGCTTAGAAATATTTTCATCACCTACATCTATTTGAATAACTTCGTCGTCCGTAGGAGGTTGTCGTTGTTCAAACCGCAATTCCCATTGATTATCCATCTGCTGAACCCAAGGATCATTTTCGAATGACTCAGACTCATTATCAGTTTGAACCATATTAACAGAGAAGATTTGTTCAGCTTCATCATACTGATTCTCTTCTGAATCAGAGGATTGTGACGTACTGGAGGAATATTCCTCTTCATCTTCATTATTCACTTTATGTGCATCATATCCTAAACCGCATCGGGTTTTCTGATAAAATGGATCTCCACGTAATGGCATCCGTCTACCTTTTCCCATATTGAGGCCCGGCATAGTTTTCAAATCATATCCCATTTTCTGAATAATCTTTTGAGATTGTTGGCTATATCTGTTGATTCTGATATTTCCTTTATCCTTCTCATCAAGATCATTAGTTTGTGTTATGGGAATATTTCTTGCTAAACCGAATACAATCTGTCGTTTGTAAGTTTTGGTAGAAGGAATCAAGAAATATGATTCTTCCTGCTGTTTATAGGCTACACAAGCTTGAGATGATGATGTAACAGGTAAGAGATAGGGTTCACATTTCAGGAATTTCTGAGCATATGGTCCTACATCAATGTGTGGAGGAAAAGAGTTTTCCTTATGATCAACATATAAAGATTCCTCTGAAAAAGAAGTTAAAAAAGCTTTGACATCCATATACTCCAAAAGAAAATCTTCATTAGATTGAATAAATACATGCCCAGTATTTACATCATTTACGGACTTCTTTACATTAGACGCTGATGGACTAACATCTTTCTTAGGCGTAGACTTGCCAAGGTTGATAACCAATGGCTCAGGATCAGTAGGACGGGATGTACGTCCTTTAACTTTGATGACCAAGGGCTGGTCACTCATGTCAGTTCGAACTTGACTTTTGACAGGTTTTTTCAAAGGATCTTCAGATGCGATTTGAATTTTACCTTTAACCTTTATTACCAAAGGCTGATCATCAACCGTTTGAGACTGAGTTCGTCCCTTGACTTTGATTTTCAAAGGTTGGTCTTCTACTGGTACCGAGCTTCCAGCAGATGATTGATCTTCCAAGGAAGGTTTGTCTTCAGCAATCTCAGAGATCTCCTTCATATATTCCTCTTTATAGAGTCGTGCATCCATGAAGTAAGCTTCAAGGTTCTTGAAAGGTTCAGAATCAGCAAACTCAGTCCTTACGTTCCCCTGTGAGTCTACATACTTGAAGCACTGATGAAGGGTAGAGGGTACTATATTATTCTCATGTATCCAAGGTCTTCCCAACAGGATATTGTAGGATACATCGGAGTTAATAACATAGCATGTCACTATCGTCCGGAGATCTTCGATCTGGATCTTCAAACGAGTCTTCCCCAAAGGTTTGCTCCTGCCAGCATTAGAACCAATAATAGTTGTGTTAGTATAAGTTAAATCACTGGTAGAGATTCTCAATGGTCTCAGCATGCTTTGAAGAATAATGCTGATAGAAGATCCCGTATCTATGAGGATTCTGTCCACCTCAGTCATTCCAATATACCCTGTATAATACAAGGGCCTGTCATGACGATTGTGGCCAAGTAACATGTCATCCTGTGTGAAGGTAATGTTTGGAAGAGTTTCCATCACACTATGACATTGAGGACAAGATGGAGACGTACTATCAGGAGCTTTAAGTTGAGCCAAACAAGAATCTGCTTGGATCAAAGCCTCGCTCAAAGCTTCCCTGCTATCCTTTGAGAGACGAAGTAATTCAAAGATAGAAAGTCTCGCCGGCGTGTTAGCAAGTTGAGCTAGAATGTCAAATTTGTAGGGTTTCATCATCCCCTGACTTTGGTTTGACTTCAGAGGTACATCAAAGCGTACTGCTCGTTGTTTCCCCTTCTCATTTACTGACGGTTTGGAAGGCTTCTGATTAATAGGTATTTGAGAAGAGGTAGGTTGATTTGGAGGTTCAACCGTATCTTCCATTTCTTTAGAAGTTTCTTCATAGTCTTTAAGATATTCTTTTCCGGACCTTGTTCCGGTGAGAACTTCTTCTGCAGACTCAGGAGATACTACTACCATATTGCAGGTTGTAGTTTTCTTTCCCTTTGGTCTTTTCTTATGAGACTTTTTGTGCTGGAAAGGGATCTCACATCCTAATCCAGTAGTTCTCTTCTGAGATTGCATTTGTAAAGGAAGCCGTATCCCTTTGCCATAATTTAATCCTTCGGCTTTCTGGAAATCATAACCCATCAACTTCATGAGGCGCACTGATTGTTGGCTATAGATATGCATGGGAATAGAACTTCTAGAAGATGCTTCAGTAGTATTTGGAGTATCAAAAACAACAATTTGTGACTCCGGCAGTGGTGAAACTTCATCGAGTAGAAGAGCATCAGAAGTGCTTTGAGTCTCAGCAACATGAGTCTTCAACTCAGGAGGTGGTAGAATTCCAAAGGGTGCCTTTTCATATGCAGCAAAGATTTGCTGAGCTCTATATAAAGGCACACTGCACATAGCTGTTTGTTGCTGATGAGTGAGTTTCAATTTGATAGGAGGGGCTAGACTCGGAGGACATATGTTAAGACCTCTTAACCTCTCCTCCAAAGGGATATCACCCCATAGATGATCAAGATCATCATAGTCTTCAGATATAACATGAGAGATCATGTTACAAGTAAAAACATTTTTATTTTTCTTGGATTTAGAAGTTTTACTTTCTTTCTCCAAATCAGGTATTAAATCGGGATGTACCCACATGATTTCCCCATTTTTCAAAGTAAGAGGGACTAATCCCTCAACTTGATCTCTGGCTGGTGGAAGATTTATGATCTCCAAAGTAGCTTTAGGGATTGGAATTACTCCATCAGGAATTTGTTGTGGAGGGAAATCTCCAAATTGTATAGAAGTCATGTTCGTTGTGACAGTGTGATCATCATTAGTCAATGAAATGACTTTAGCATTGATCAATTCTTGAATTTTCTTCTTCAAGACATAACATGCTCGAGTGGGATGGTTAATGTATCTATGATAGATACAATACTTGGGATTATCAGTCAAATTGACCTCATCAGGTCGTTTAGGGTCTGGGAGCTGGAGTTTGCCACTCTTCATCAGACATTCAAATATACTTGGAATATCGCTTTCATCGAAAGAATATTCCTCTTTTGGTTTCGATGGCTCAACATTAGCTGGTGCAGGTTTGTTTTTGGAAAGGTTTACCACCAATGTCTCCTTTCCTTTATCTCCTTTTCCACCACCTTTATTGTTATGACTTGGGCCAGCAGATGGCTTCTTTCCTTTATCTTCGGAGGTAAACATAATTCCATTTTCTCGTGCCAATCTGCCGTTATCTTCGGCTGAAGCAGCAGCCATAATAAAAGAAGGCCAATCAGTGAATTGAGTGGGCCCAATAAAGACAGCAATGGTGGGATGCAGGTTCATCTTGCATGTATCAATCAACGCTGCATCTGGCATCCCAAGAGGCAATTTTAGAGTCGCTTGTCGAAATCGATCAATAAATGCCCGAGCTTCTTCTTTATCTCTTTGTTTAATTGCTATCAAGGAGGACATGTTCATGTCCATTCCTACTTCGTAAAAGCGAGACAAAAACATTGCTTTGAATTCTTCAAATGATGATATGCAATTATCAGGTAAACTACGATACCAATCATAAGCAATGCCTGTCAGATAACCAATAAAAGCTCTAGTGAGGAGGGCGTCATTTTTTTCTAAATGAATAGTCATCATTTCAAAATGGTTTATGAATTGATTTGGAGAAGTTTTCCCATCAAACAAAACCATGGATGGTGGTTTATATTTGGAAGGAAAGGGAACGTCATTCCAGTGGGGAGGATATGGCTGTTTAATCCCCAATTTTTTGAGATGAGTTTTATGCTTCATACTCTCCAATTCTGCTTTTAATTCTCTTACTTCTTGCAATATACCATTGGATTGGAGAGTAACAGGGAGGATTGGAACTCCCATCTGAGGAAGTGGAGCACTTTCTGGATGAAGAGGTTCAGGAGATGCCGAATCCTGATTAGCAATGGGTTCAGGATTGTTTAGGGGTGTGTCTACCCCCTGTCCATCCTGGTTTGGTGTGACTACTTGAACCGGAGGTGGAACTGTATGCTGAGCTGTTAGAGTTTGCTGCATGTTTTGCATCATAACCATCAGCTCCTTCATGGTTTGCTCGACTATAATTAGTCTTTGTTCTGTATTACCGGAAGATTCCGGTTCATCACCTGCAACATAAATTTCTGCCTCTTTTGAACTTACGGATGGACTAGTGTAGAGATTAGAGTCCACACTATCAGTTTCAGAATCAAAATTCTGAGTACCCCCAGCCTCAGAATCTGAAGAGGGCATAATAGATTGACGACTCCTTGATCGAGTATTCTGATAAACACCTTCAAAATTGTCAACGATCCTGTTAAATCTCTGTTGACTTGGAGTCTGAGACGAATTATGTCTCGTTCCTCTTCGTCTAGGTATGTGAGAAGCCATATTAACAGAAGCATATGACAACTCAAAATCACGTTCATCATGTTGTTGAGACACATCATAATTTAATCGGTCAAAAACAGACCGCTTTGTATTAGAGCAACAACATTTTATTACAATTTGATGACTTTCGCAGTGATGATCATCATTAGAGAGAGTCATAGGAACATTTCTATCACTACGCTTTTGATTTAACATTTGGCGTAAGTCAACAGTAGGAGAAGGCAGCATCTTCTTCTTCTGATTTGGTGCAGCAAATCTTTGAGCCCCATGAGTATAAAGTGAGTTGCTGATCTCATTGGCGTAAGTGGCTGGATTTTTCTTGGCCTGAAGCTGCGTACGCAAGTCAGAAGTTGGCTTTTGTGCACAACGTTTACCATCAACATCGCGCGTAATCCTGAGATTAGGAATTCTGCGTGGTGTTTTGTTTGGAATTTGTGGGTTAAAAACCGAAGTTTTGCCCACAAAACGAAAGGAATTGTCTACGCTGTCTTCAACAGGAGACTGTTTGTTACGCTGTGTGCGTAGAGATGAGTCTACCTTGCCACATGCAGGAGACTTTCCCTTACGTGCAAGACGTAAAGTATTGATGTCTGCCACGTCAATGACGGGAGACGTACCCTTACGCAAGACAGGAGTATCTGCCACATCGAAGACGGGAGATTTTCCTTTATGCGCAGGGTGAGTTGCCACAGTATCTACCACGCCAAAGGCGGGAGACTGACCTCTGCGAACAGAGTTAGAGCCTGCCATTGGGACTGTCACGCCACTGGCGGGAGTCTCAGCAACAGGAGTGGGAAGAATCCCATCAGACTGTGAAGAAGGTACGTCAGATTTAGGCATCCAGACCTTTCGTACCTTACGCGACTTCAACACTTTGGAGTGGCGATTGCCACCCCCAGCATGAAGCATCTCCTCATAGGCAGTCTGGTCGAAAGAAACGACCAGAGTCTTCTTTGTCGATCCGATCGACGCATCGTCGTGTTGAGCAATTACTTTCTCATCAGAGGAGAAAGTCGTCCCCAGCAGAGTCGCCATTTTGTTTTACTTAACAAAAAGCCTTTACAACTTCAAGAAAAGAAAACGAGAAAAAAATACAAATTTGATTCTGGGAATGTATTGCTATGGAAGTCTGATTCACAAATGATCACTTTGTTCCTTGGACCACACAACGATGTTGAAGAAGCTTGCTGTCTTGAAGAAAAAGAACAACTGAAGAACGGAGGCTGTAGAAAGATATCGACGAAGTTGGCACTGATGGCACAAGTCAAATGCTTTCCTGCTCTACTTCACTTTGTTCTTGAGAAAAAGAAGTAAAAGAGAACACTCAGGAATTATAACAATTCTTTTGATTCCCTTTGTCAGATTCTCCCCCCCTTTTGCTGTCAAAATTACTGCCTATTTATAGGTTCAAGTCCTCCAAGAAATAAGCAGCAAAATAAGACCATTACGTATATTACGCATGCAACTGCCATACACGATCTCCTTTAGAGCTTTACGCAAGTGCCACATGTCCCACATACTGCTAACTGCTTGGCTCAACACAGTCTCCTTTACGCAAGTATTTTGGAAGCTGTACACAGACAATGCCACGTAGCCTACATATATACAACTGCTCAGCACGATCATATTCAGAGTATTACGCAGACGCCATGTGTCCCACGTAATATAATCTCGTACGCGTGTCTTCTACCACGTACCCTATACTTATGGTAATTTGCGTACAGAAGAAAGAAATGATTAAAACTCAATTAATGCTTCCCTGCGTATAGTGGCTAATCAGCCTTGGGTATTAAAATAACCCAAATAAACTAATACGCGTATACTTAAGAGTGGCTAATATAGCCTTAAGCATTTAATTAGCTTAAATAGACTCTTGCGTATAGGGGAAAATAATTGAGCGTAATATTTCTCCTCTGTTAGCACACTAACCAATGAATATTGAGTTACGTGAGATATCTTTTCGTAAACAGTGAAAACCATCATTATAGCCGTCTGCGTATCTCAATAAATCTCATCTGCGTAAAGCTTTTATGTATAAAATAGCATTTCCTCGATTTCAATATGTCTCTCCGACTTCTGTGCCATTAAATGTCAGAGAAAAGAATAATGTTTGTCAGATCCCATATCTCTGCATTAAATATAGAGATAACAGCCTGTTCCATTGCGTAAAGCAAACAAGACAGCTGTCAACTGCGTAATGCCCAACAATTGAAGTCTGCGTAGAGACTGATTTGTCTTGTAGTGCTGCGTAAAATCCAGTCTTCATTTGTCTTGCGTAAAGTGTTTTCTGCGTAAAGCTAACTGTTTTATTTTTATTGCTTCTACACTCCCATGACCATCAAGCTACCTGGAAAAGCCCCAACTGCTCTAGGTAGAACACCTACTGAAGCTCCCTTGAAGATACAGCTCAAGGGAAAGTCACCTCAAATATCGGCTCCCCTTGTGGCAAAACTACAGGAGAAGGCACCAATCACTGAAGGCGTAGTTGAGGCACCTCTGAAGGTGCGTCTTAAAGGCAAGCCTCCGCAATCATCTGTCTCATCCAAGCTGCCGGAGAAGGCCCACATAGCCCTCTCGGACCCCAAGGTCAAAGCTGCGGTGGACTCTCCCGAACCAACCCCAGTACTCACAGATGAAGAGCTAGGGGAATACATATCTGCTGATGTAGATGCACCCTCTCTAGACAATGTAATCTCGCGGAATGAAATCTCATATTTCATCAATAATAGAGTGTCTTTTAATTATTCTAGTCTTCCATATTGGAATGCCATGTATCATTAGATAACGCTCTACGTACGGTCATTGCAAACACAAATATCGACCGTCAATCATGTAAATCGAGTAGTCCCGTCCCAAGGGGTCTGTTTCGTAGTCCTACCGCGGAATCGAGACGAAGAATCCATCATTTTCGACAAAGTCGAGCGTCATCAAGACCTCCTGCCACTCAAGCAAGAACCAGATACCGGCAGAATACAGGTCTATCGGTACACGGACAAGGCAAAGTACCTCATCCAAAAGATGGGTTGCGATCTAAAAAGCAACAAAGGCCTGAACTACGGCAAGGGTCGACGTCTTCCTCTCCGGCTCCCAACACCTAAATGAAAGCAGCAGGACTACTATCATTGAACTCGACGGGGGGTGGGCTATGTCACACCACCGGCAACTCCAGAGAGTTCGGAGGCAGAAGAAGTAGAACATTCTCATTCGTCCGAAGCATCAACTTGGGATTCCGATACCAGTATCGGCTCAATCTTCAAGAAAGTGCTATCAGTCAACATGACATCTGCACAATCTCAAGAAGATGAAGGTGAAGACCAAATGTCAAAATTCTTCGAGGAAGAACCTTGAGCTCAACGCCTAGGAGCGCAGTAGGAGTCTCGTTTTGAATTACGCAAACCCTCTACCGAAGACGAAGTCGAGCAGATCGACCTTGGGGATGGATCTTCTTCCAAACCCATCTTCATCAACAAGACTCTAAAGGGACCAGACCGGGAATCTTTAATCCAACTGGCTAAAGAATATATCGACGTCATTGCCTGGAGCTACGAAGATATGTCGGGACTTGATCCCCAGATCGCGATGCATAGGATTAACATCTTACCTGATACCAAGCCTATAAAATAACAACAGTGACGTTTTCGTCCTGACATCATGAATGCTATCGATCAAAAAGTGGACAAACTCCTGATCAGCAGGTTTATCTGTGAAGAACAACACCCAGATTGGGTGGCCAACGTCGTCCCTGTCACCAAAAATAATAAGAAGATACGGGTCTGCATCGACTTCAGAGATCTCAATGCTGCTTTCCCGAAAGACGAATTCCCACTTCCGATCACCGACGTAATGATCGATAATACATGTGGCTTCAAACGCATGTCTTTTATGGACGGGTATTCGGGCTACAACCAGATCAAAATGTTCCCCGATGACGTAAAACACACGTCATTCAGGACACCGAAAGGGGTTTTCTGCTACACAGTGATGCCCTTTAGCTTGAAGAACGCTGGTGCTATATACCAACGAGCTATGAGTACCATCTTCATCAACATCTACGCAAAATAGTCGAATGCTATGTTGACGATATCGTAGTCAAGAGCCGACTCAAAGGTGATCACCTACAAGACCTAAAAACAGTTTTCGATCTCATGTGAGAGCATCAACTCAAGATGAACCCCGCTAAATCCTTCCTCGGTGTTTCTAGCGGAAAGTTCTTGGGCTTCATTATCACGGCGAAAGGTATTCATGTCGATCCCGAGAAAACCAAAGCCATCCTTGACATGGACCCTCCGAAGAACCTTCGAGAACTTCGAGGCTTGCAGGGGCGTCTGGCATACATCCGAAGGTTTATAGCAAACCTTTCCAGAAAATGCTAACCCTTCACCCAGCTCATGAAGAAGGGAGTCTCCTACGTCTGGATAGAAGAATGCCAAAAAGCTTTCGATGATATCAAAGCTTACCTGACGAGCCCGCCAGTCTTGGTGGCATCCGTCGCAGGCAAACCATTTATCCTCTACGTTCGTGCCATAGATCATTCCCCCGACGCTTTGTTGGCTCAGAACAATAATGTAGGCTACGAGCAAGCCATCAAGTACCTCAGTAGGACACTGATCGGGGTCGAATACCGATACAACCCCGTTGAAAAAGAGTGTTTGGCTTTGGTGTTCGCCATCCAGAAGACTCGCCATTATGTCTCGGGACACACTATTCAAGTCATCTCCCGAGTCAATCCACTCAGGGTCCTCATGACGAAGCCAGGATCATTGAACTCCCGGCTAGCTACATGGGCGATCCTGTTGACGCCGTACAATATGGTGTTCGTCCCAGAAAAAGCCGTCAAAGGTCAAGCTCTGGCCGACTTTTTAGTCGCGCACCCTATCATAGAGTCCCCCAGACTCTATGAAGACATCCCGGATGAGGTCCAAGAATCAAACGACATCGAAGAAAGCTCCGTCTGGCAGATGTTTTTCGATGGCGCTTCAAGAACAGGCCCCAAAGGCCAAATCATCGCCGGAGTGGGGGTAGTCTTAGTCTCCCCCGATCAGCTGGTCATCCAGCATGCTTACTCCCTTTCGAATACGTGCTCCAACAATATTGTTGAGTACAACACTCTCATTATGGGCCTCCAGCTCGCGCAACAGCTGGGAGAGGATCATCTGGAAGCCTATGACAACTCAAAACTCGTCGTTAACCAGATCAGAGGGCAATACGAAGTTCGTCATGAAGATCTGTTTCCTTATCATAAAATTTTATTGAACATTATTTCAATCTTCACCAAGTTTTTCATAGAATACGTACCTCGGTTACAAAACCTGGAGGTTGACACTCTGGCTTGCCTTGCCACCTCATTGGCAGCACCCCTCGGACTCAACACTACGTCATGGTAGTTGGTCGAGACTTGGTCCGTCCTAAAAACAACCTATGCTCACAAATGGCCCATGCCATGACAACAAGTACTAGTGTTAATGTCCGAGCCTGGAGGTTTCTGTTCATCGACTTTGCTGTCTACAAAATTCTTCCAGAAGACCCGAAAGAAGCCGTCTCAGTCAGGAGGCGTTCCTTTCGATTCTATTACGATACAGCTACTAAAATATTGTACCGATGCTCCTACGATGGACTTCTCCTTCGATGTTTATCCAACGAAGAAGCAGCCGAAGCCCTTCGAGAAGCTCATGACGGAACTTGCGGGGCTCATCAACCTGGGCCTAAGTTGCAAGATTGACTGTGACGCATGGGTTACTACTGGCCAACTATGGCAGCCGACACCGTCGACTATGCTAAAAAGTGCCATGCTTGCCAGCTTCATGCCGACTTTATCCATACACCGTCGGAAATACTACATTCTACGGTCGCCTTCTGGCCCTTTGAAGCTTGGGGAATGGACATTGTGGGACCTATCATCCCTCCTTCATCGAGGGGACACCGCTTCATCCTAGCTATCACTGACTACTTCTTCAAATGGGCAGAAGCAATTCCATTGGCGGAAGTGAAGAGCTCTAGGGTGATCAGCTTCATCAAGCACCATGTCATCTACCGTTTCGGGGTACCCCGGAGGATTATCTACGATAATGGTCCGCAGTTCATTAGCCATATTTTCAGCAGATTTTGTGATAAGAACCGCATTCAGAATGTGGCATCAACCGCCTACAATCCGCCAGCAAACGGATTGGCCGAGGCTTTTAACAAGACTATCGTCAAGCTACTCAAAAAGGTCATGTCATCCACTAAATACGACTGGAACAAAAAGCTCGACGAATGCCTTTGGCCCTACCATACAACGGTACAGACCCTGACGGGCAACACCTCGTTCTCCTTAGTCTACGGGAGCTAAGTGGTACTGCCTCTTTAGATCCAGATACCCTCACTCCGTGTAGCGATCATGAATCAACTTATGGAAGAAGATAATAAACGTCGTCGTCTGCGAGAATTGGAGGCACTAGACGAAAAACGTTTCCTAGCTCAACAGCGTATCAAACTCTATCAAGCCCGTATATCACAGGCTTTCAACAAGAAGGTCAAGCAGAGGACTTTCCAAGTAGGCAACCTGGTTCTGGCAGTCAGGAGGCCGATGGTGTTGACTCACAAAATACCAGAAAAGTTTGAGCCCAAATGGGAGGGACCCTTCATCATAGAGACGGTATACTCAAACGGTGCTTACCGTCTCGCCCGATCAAACGGAGACTTGTTTATGATGTCCATCAACGACAAGTTCCTAAAAAAGTACTACTCTTAACATCTTTCAGATATGTACTTCCACCTCTATCTAGCAAGAGAATCAGTGGACCTGATCATCAGAGCTCACATACACCTCCCTTTCACAAAAAATCATATGCTTTCGGAACCCAGTTGTTCCATTGTATTCTATCTCTAGTAGAAGGACAACCACGTCCACATTGCCTCTGAGTTGCTCCTCTATGCCCTACAAAGCAAAATCTTATGCTCTGTAAGACTACGCTACATATCATGTTTACCATATCCACATTACCTCTGAGTAAACATCCCGTACAAACAACCCCCGTGTTGCCGTACATTGATCGTAGAACTTCCATGTCCACATTACCTCTGAGTAGTTCCACATATCTCCCCAGAGTCACTCCTACCACGTCCATAACACCTCTGAGTAGGAAGATTCTATCATTTGAACCCCATATTTGCCACGTCCACATTACCTCTGAGCAAACATGTCGGTTCTCTCAAACTTATTATCTGTACCTAACGACCAAGGTGCGCAAAAGATAATAGGTCCACACAAATCATAAGTTCTTGACAACAAAAGATGAACACACCACAAAATTCTTTATTTTTCATCTAAAAAGTAAAGGATTACATCTCCAGCATACAACAAAAAAAAGAAAGAGAGAAGACTACAATTCCCTAGGCATCATTGGGATTGGCGGATAGCTCTTCGATACGACGCCTCAAGTCTGTAGCCCGGGTCTTTGTAGTCGCCAGGACCCGGTATTTAGCTTCCTGCCGCAGCATCTCCACATCTTCGGGAGCAGTATCATTCTCATGCTTGGCGTCCCACTCCTGCCGTTGGTGAGTCAAAGAAAGAATATGGCGAGTAACAACTGCCTCTTCCTCCTTGGACGAGATGTGCTCAGCCTGGGCCCGCTCAAGATCTAACATAGGTTGGGCCCTCTGGTCTTCTAAGAGGCAAATCCTGGCAGTAACCTCTGCTATACTTGCCTCCAATGAGGCCTGCAGCTCCACCTGCTCCTGTGTGGATTGAGACAGTCTCTCTACTGCAGCCTCAGCAGCGGCCACCTCGCCGTTCCAGATGGCCACCGTGGCCTGATAAGACGACTCAACCTCAGCTATCAACTTCTTCTGTTCTGCTTCTATCAAAGCGAAAAAGTCATTCCGCTGGATACTCTACAGTTCAGAAAGACGCTGGTCGAGCTCAACCACCGACTCCTCCAGAATTACAGCCATGTGATCGTGGCCATGGTACAAACGTATCAAACCAATGGAAGAGAACGCCATGGATTTCGCCATCGTAAAACTCCCATTTGCATTCAGTACAGTTGATACGCCCTTCTGCAGCATCTTGTACACTGCTTCAACAACAAACTGAACATATTTATCTGCATCAACCAGCACTTGAGGCATCATGGGAGGAGTTGCAGGAGGTACTGTGATAGACGGCGGGCCTGAAGAAAACCCGTCGACTTCAATCTGTGAGGCTGAAACCTCGGCATCAACGGACTCTCCCTCAACAGGGGCTTGAACTTCACCACTGGCCCGAGGAGCCAAGAGAGCGAAAGGGGCCGAGAGGGGCGCCGATATCGTGCCCCAAGTAGAAGGAGCAACAGGGGGTTCCAGCAAACCCTTACCCTTCTCAAGCTCGGAGGGACCACCGACATCAGGGGCTATCTCCTCCGTCTCCAACACACTATCAGCAGGCCGCACGGGACCTTCCCCCTCTGGCAAAACAGCGAGATCAACACTTGTTTTCTGACTCGGCTCCCCTGGAGTCAGGTTCGGCGGACGAGTCTCATCTTCCTCACTAAATCCCTCCGCGGGGATAGAATTTGTCGCTACCTCCCGGTCGGCAGCCACCTCAGCCTCCGCTGCTGAGTCTGGGGTAGGACTCGGCGACGCGGCAGCCGACCTTCCCTCATCATAAGAAGGAGGAGAATCAGCCCTCTCCTCTGTTTCAACCATGTCTGTTGCTCCTGCAACAGACTCACTCATCTCTGGAGGAACGTCATCTGAAGAGGACGAACTCCACTCCACTTCCTTATCTTGTAGCTCTGTGTCTGCTGGGTCCTCAATGCCAGAGGCCCCCACGGCGGCTTGCACCATCCCGAGAACTGCTGCATCTTCAGCTTCCGTTCCAACATAATCTAGAGATACTAAAATCTCTGCAGGAACGACATTGTCAGGATTCTCCTCCACGTAAGATGTTACAATCGGAGAAATGCGCTCGTCAGAAGAGCTCGCCACCTTCTTCGGTTTACTGACACCCAGTTTTGAAACCCGGGTTATTTTCTTCAACGGTTCCTACAAAAGAAAGTACATGTCACAAAAATGACATAATGAGCCAGACTATGGGGGACATCTTTACCTCAGCAGGAACTGATTCCATTGGCATTACAGGTGGCACTCCCGTAGCTCCCACCTTTGGAGTCGTCTCTTTTTTTCGACTATTTTGGTGCAGACGAACCAGCTTCTGCGTCAGCCCGCCTCTTCCCAGCTGGAGGATCTTTCTGAGTGCCTCTCGTTGATGCTGCAGCAGCAGCCCGATATCCCGCCAACTCTGGTGGACGATATGACCGGGTCGCCGCCAACATATTTTTCATAGCCTCTAGCTGAGTTCCAACGATGAAACTAGTCTCCCTGTCATATTCAAGAGATACAGTATTCATGGCGCAATACAGCCTAACAGCCGAATACAGGATCTGTGGCCGAGGGTTGTGAACTGGTGTATTGAAACGAACCCCAGTACACCCGGTATTGTAATATTGCCAACCCCGGGCTCCATCCAATAAACTTCCAGCAAACCCCAGACAGTTACTGGGGTTCCGTAACATTAGCTGGGTGTAACCAAACTAGCGAGCAAACCGGCTCGGCAAATACGGCTCCAGAAATACTTATTCTAGTTGCGGTAGACCAAGTGGGAAGGCCGAATACTCTGCAACCAACGAAAGCCCCATTTCGGCAGAGTGATCGCAACCTCACCAGAGTCTTCCAAATCTTGGTCAGCCTCAAAATTTTTGAAGATGGGACTGACCTTGACGATCTTCCACCCCTGAAGATAAGACAAAACTCTCCTATAGACAGAGACGCCGGTGTGCAGCCACTTCCTCTTATAGAGCGGCAGATAAAGGCATCACCTTCAATGTGATCATCTTCAGGACCCGGACTCATCACGTTCGGGTGATGCAGAATTAACCATCCCATCAGATAATGGAATTGTAGCTCAGCTCGAAAAAAGTTGTCTTTTCTTCCCCTCTCATGGGCCACATCGTCATCAAAATCTCTCAAACCCTGCAGCAGGTTACACACCATCGCGGGAAGGAGAGCCAGAGGGCGACCAAAAATCAGTTTTACTGCTGGCAAAATGAGGTTCCGGGTCACCCTCTCCATAGAGCCTGACCCACCTGAGAATACACAGTCCCGGAGCCATATCATCAAGTAGGCAGTCAACACTGCCTTGGTCGACATCCGATGCATGCAATGCCCGAAACAACTGTATGCGTCCTCGCCACTCTCATTTGAACGAGGAGCCTTCTCTCCTAATCGGCTCATTTCGGAGGTTACTTCTGAGGGCTTCAGTCCCTGTGGAGTCATAAACCGAATCTTCGTAGAGTCCGCCAGGTTCTGCTTGAAGATATAATCCCTCCAAGTAGTCACATGAGGTTGTGACTTGCCTTTGTCCTTCCGTTGCATCAGATAATGATGGCTCGCCACCTCCTTGAAAATAGCCATCATCTCTGGGTCCTTCTCTTCCAGAACAAGGATCTCTTCATTTGTTAGAAAATATTCCTCATACGATTCCGAGCCTCAGGGAAGCTTGGACACCTCGTACATCTCATGGAGAGCCAATCCCAACTCCTCCACCTGAGTAAAGTAAGCGCCAGTCTGGGTATTGAATATTTCTAGGAGTGCAAGGAACATATGCTTGTTGAGGTCCACGCCTGCCTGTGTGGCATGGATAGCGGCAGTCAGCCCAATCTCTTTAAGCTCAGCCTTGAACTTCGACAAAACCCAAAGGGTCAGCTCGTCCCACTTTGGCACGTGGTGACACCAACCTTCAACCCTAAAACCACCTTTCGGATACATAACCTTCGATGTTAGCATCCGATTTGCAAAGGTCGAAGCACCAAAGGCAAAGGTGTCATTAGGGACATCACTATAAAGGCTCCCAGGGCGCAAAGTTCGGCAACTGAACGAGGTTTCGGCTCGCGAGGCGGCCAAGGTATCCCTTTGATTCGAAGTAACGTCAATCGAAAGGGTCCCCCCCCCATTGCCCCTCCTTGAGAAGGAGTAAGTTCCCATGGCATCCTTCTCTTGGAAGCCAAACAGTAGAAGGCCGTCAGCGGCAATTGACGTTCAAGCTGCCGTATGTGCAGAACTATGCCCTTCGCAGAGAAGAACCAGTCTTCCTTGATATTCAGTACCTTCGCCTCCGTGGAGGTCAAACGGTCACCAAACAGAAAGGTAGGTTTCAAGAAAGTTGTATCCTCGGACTCAGCGGATTTCAGTTTGCCGCTCTGCATCATACTCAGGAGAAAAACAGGCGACTGATCCTGGATTTGCAATATTCTCTCGGAAGGCTGATTCAGTAGGATAGCAGCCTTCGCGGGGTTAATAACCTCCTCGTCGAAATCAACCCCCATTTGGCAAAGAGAAGCATCCAGAAGGACTTCATTCAGCAAAGGGATAGTCATCAACACTGACACAGCAAAGACAAAAGTCAGGCAACATAGAGACTTTAAGAAGACAAAGTATTCGGTGTGTCAAGCAGCCTGGCGCATCATCAGGGTCTAAACCCATGCGCGTCAGCAGTGAAGCTTCGGCGTATCATCAGGATTTAAACCCATGCGCGTCAGCAGTGAAGCTTCGGTGCATCATCAGGATGTAAACCCATACGCGTCAGCAGTAAAATCTCGACACATAATCAGGGCCTAAACCCATACGCGTCGACAGAATAGCCTCAGCGCATCATCAGGACAGGAGTCCATACGCATTAGCGACAAAGAGTTAGGGCACAACAACATGATGCAACTCATCCATGTGCTCCAGACTCGTCTAAAAAGATGGAAGATTACACCCACCCGTCACCGCAGGCCGAACGTCGGCCGAAGTCACAATGGTGACAGGAGCGTCCTCCTCGACGAACTCTGCGGGCTCCTTTCCTTTGCCAGCACCACCGCGAGGAGTTTTGGGGGACATCTCGTAAAAGAAGAAGTTAGAGGTTTTCGAAAGAAGAACTCTAGAGAAAAAGAAGGCAAAGAGGAGAAGAACCCTCTCTCTCTCTATCAGACGCCTATTTATAGACTTGGGCATACGCGAAAACCGATGAGGAGTGACGTCAGCCACCGCTTGGGGTTCTGCAAAATGATAACTGCAAATAATCCAAAAAAAGATCATCATTAATCTTTTTTTGATTACTTCGAAGCGTTATCATTTGCATTAACTGAGAGGAGCATGCTCTCCATCACTGATGCGCGGAGTAATCATGCGCCCGAATAGTCATGCGCCCCGTTGAAGACACCATCATGCTTCTTATTCAAAGTATTCCAAAATTTGACAAAAAGTTTTAAAAACTTTGAAGGGGGTCTTGTAGAAGCATGGAATTTTAGGGCACATCTATGTGCCAGAATTTCTATGCGCTCAAATACTACTCAGAACATGCGCCAAGGAACTCAAACAAAGTACTTGGCACATCAAGACAGCAAAAGTATAGATAGTAAGAGAAGATTTTTATTTTATATAAAAGTCTATTACATGTCTAAAAGGCTTTACATAGGAGAATTTCTACAAAAAGAAAGATCCTAAGACTACAGCCAGGCGCAGCAAACTGCCATGCGCCTCCCACCAGGCGTATCATCAGTCAGGCGCATCATTTTAGCGTCTCATTCAGGCGTGTCTCTTCAGCATCTCAGTCAGGCGTAGCCTTCATCGTTTCAGTCAGGTGCATCTCTTCAGCGTCTCAGTTATGTGCATCATGTAGTCTCAGCATATGCGCTCCACTGCGACCTGATCAAGTGCTTCGACTAATGAAGCATTTATTAAGCATAACCTGGGTAGGCGATCAACCCCACCCTAGCTGGAGGAAGAGCTCTCCAAGGAAAAGGAGAGCACCGCAATCGATTCGCGGCTAAAGGAGCAGCTTTCAACACAACCAGAATGGGCAACACCCACTCTGGCAGGAGAAAGAGCTCTCCAAAATCGGGGGTACCACAATTTCGATCTGCGGCTCTTCCAGCATAACAGAGATAGGGCTCAAGAATCCCGATCTTTGGATGCAACAGGCACTTTTTGCCTGCCTCAGAAGCCCTCGACTCCGACTTTTGGATGTAACAGTCACCTTCAAGTGCATGAACGAAGATAAGTCGTCGCATCTTCACCCTTGGGAGCATCTTGTCAACAGAATGTGCTCGAACAAATAAGTTCATTCGGGAAGACGTAAGAGAACGAGAAGCAAACTCTCTCCTTGCCACTATTTATAGGCCGGGCAAATCAAACCCATACGCCAAGTGGCGGGCTCTCCGAATCCCGTGCAATGAATTTACATTTATGGTGATAAACCTGACGCTTCGAATTCGGCCAAGTCAAAACGGCTATTTAAAGCACTTAAAGAACACAAAATTCGGACCAATAAAGGCACGTCATACAAAAGGATACACCGGTCAGACACCGCGCATCGCACAGACGCGTCCATCAGTTCCAAGCGCCCCGTATGGATGTACCCAACAAAACACAGATCCATACGTCCTAAATCAAATATGGACCCATACGCCCATTTCGGCTTGTCATCCATCAAGCAATTAATGCTCAAGTGACAGAGTTGGCAGCACATCCCCCGAGGACTGGACAGTTAGCAGCTTTTTCAGAAGACGAAGCGTCGCTGACATCAACATCATCATTACTTTCCTCCAACGGTTACGACCCACGTGGCCGACCAACCACTCGCATGCGCCTCAGTAGCCATGCGCCTAAAGACTCGCATGCACCTCAAAAGCCGTACGTCCCGACCGGTTCGTGACTCCTGAAGGTTGTGAGCCAAAGTCTTCTCATGCGCCCAATCCCAGGTGCATCCTAAACCAAATCCGAAATCTTTGAGCTACGGACACTCGTAACGTGCCTTTTGACTCAATTCAGCCTATGAAGGGGTGTTAATCACCCAAGATCTCAGCAACTGAAAGATCCTCTCCCCTGCTACGTGTCAGCTCACAAATGCAGCATGAAGGATTCAACCCACAAATGATGGTGCATCATCCATGCGCCTCTCCCAGCTTTAACCATGTGGCGTCCCCACGTATAGACGCATCCTACATATGTACGTATGAGCAGCCAGTCTGCAAACTATAAATAGAGGGATCATTTCCTTCTTACGGACCATGTAATATACATACGTACACAGACAGAAAAAGGTACCAGAGTTATCATCCACCAAGATCGAAAGAGACACTCAACGTCTTCTTTCCATCTGTAAACTCCAGCACCCAGAGCAACTCAGACCTTCAGAGAACCGAGAACCGTCGTCAGATCGTCAACGGAGTCAACGCATTACCACTCGCTCCATCGACACAGGAACCCAGAAACAAAAGTGTTCTCCTAGGACTACATCTAAGCCTTACATTGTAACACTGTTCTATTTGTAATTGAAATTGCAATAAAAGATTTTAATGGCAAACAATGCTGAGTTAACCTATCGACGCCACGGGCGTGGCTCGATAGAAAGATAAACATTGTGCGAATCGAACACTAAATAGAATAATTAAAATGAATCGTACAGCAAATGTATGAGTCGCTATGGATCATTGAATATCGCAAATGCGAGCGCCTCGGTGCGCAAGCCATAAGAACATAGGATAACTGTATCAACGAGTGCCTCAGTGCATAAGTCATTCGTGCCCCGTGCACGAGTTAGCATGCTAGAACATTGAAAGACTATATCAGCGTGAGTGCCTTAGTGCACGAGCTATAGAAAATTGAATACCCTATCAAGACGTGCCTCAGTTGCACGAGTCCGAGGGAAGGAATATAAGTCTAACGCGTTGAATACTAAGACGTAAAATATGGAAACATGGCTTCGAGGCGTGCATTGAATGCACGATACAAGGAAAGACGGCAAATGATGCAGCTACACGATACTTACAAAAGATGGCATCGTTGTGAAGAAGAGAACAGTTGTGGCATGGATGTGACATAACTGTCGATGCGGCATGGTGCCTTTAAAATGTTCATGGCCTTCGGGGCGTTCGTTGAGAACATTGGGGCGTTGTGCCAATTGAAATAGAGATAGACAAACTTTCTTGGTTGTGTGAAAGATAAGATGCGTTGCATGGTCAAATGGACTTAAAGATATGAAGAAGCCTGTGTACGGGCATCCCTCGAACATGGTACGCCAGGGCGCTGGGACCGTTCGACCGAGGAGAGATATTGGATAAAGTTGGTATTGTTGGTGCACTTCATATAGACGGTTAGCGACCTGCTATTGAATATGATCAGCCACGTACCAAGTATTTTGAGGGCCCTCTGATTGTTTGGGTTAGCAACCGCACAGGGTGATCATCGTCTTCCATATTCGATTTGAGAAATATAAGTCCATTCTAGCCCGGAAGGCTAGTGACCTTCAAATAGTTAAGGTCGATGGGTTGGAAGTGCAAGGTATACATATATCCTGCATAGACGGATCCTGGGTCGAAAGTGTAAGGTACATTCATATTGTGTATATATAGATCCGCATAGAGAGCACTTATAACATGACAGGAAATGCTGATAGGCGTATTTACCTTGCGTCGGTGCAAGGGCGAATGCGTCGATGTTGGTAAGTTGTGCCACGAAACAAGCACGAGATTGCTTGCCTGTTTACTTATGTGAATTGAATAACATGCTTGTCATGATAACATGCTTTACAGTCTTCGAATATGCCATGAATTGATCCTAAGGAAAACATAGAAAGAGAACTAATTGTATGTTTGCATGAATCAATACAATACTAAATGTCGGTTTGTTAAGTGGGTCTTTGAGCAGTATAACGAGGACGAAAGTACTAGTCCCCCACTAGTTTGCTAGCAAGTTTAGGTATTTGGTCTGCTCGCAGTGGAGCTTCGCTTGAATGCGTTGAGGCTTGGATGCCGAAGCGTATTGAGGTATGCAACCGCATTGACGTTCGGACATGCAACAGGATTGATGCGACCGAGACATAGAAGGCATGATGTATGGAACGGTGAAATACTTTGTGGGCAAGAGAGAACTTGAGTGTTGTAGTCAATCTGGCGAATTCAGTTGGGCTATTTAAAGCCTTTGTAATCTCAGTTCGAATATCAATAAAGATAATTGTTTCGTATACTCTGTTTTCCTTTCGTTGTTAATATCAACTTAAAGATAACCATTTGAGAACTTTTCATCTTGCCTTGCATGAGCGTAACTCCAGGCTCTTGCGGCATCATGCCCCCTACGAGGACGATGATTCGGATGATTCCGGGTCGGGGCATGACACTTTCGACAAAAAAATGCTATTACTTGCTAACAACAAAGAATTCCTATCACAAAACTTGTAATTACACAAAGAATTCTAGACAAGAAATAAGAGATCAGGAGAGTGTAGCGGTAGAGGCTCGATCGAGACATGATCACTATGCTCCATTGACGATATGACTTCAAATACAAGGATCGAAGGTTTTAAAGTGCGCTCAATGCTCACAAACATTGTTGGACATAGTGCTCTTGCAAAAGGTGCTCAAAAATGCTCCTGGCACCTGCTTTGGCTGCACAAAAAATTGAGGCAATTTATAGCCAAATCAGCTAAAACGTAGTGTAAATGAGTCTTCATCTTAAGCGTTCTAGCCCTTAAGCGCAGAGCAATGTTGTGCGTAAATGATGACATACTTAAGCGTTATAGCCGTTAATGTCACGTCCCGCTCCCGTAGGAGCGATCGTCCTCGCTAAGGCGTGATGCCGCACGGGCCTAGGTTGCACCCGTGCAAGGCTAATCCCAGAACGGCCGATTTGCAGCATAAAGTAAATGAACACGAATTGAAGCGAATTCAAACTCTTTATTGATAATCAAGAAGTTTACAAGCGGCACTAGGACGAGTTTACAAGTCTCTCAAGCTCTCTCTCTCTGAAACATAAAAGGCGTGCCAAGTGGCTTACAATATGGAATGATTCATGGCGATGTTCTGATACATTATGTCCTGTATATGGTGCTTCAGCTCCTTGCAATGCTCTAAGGCTCCAGAGATAGCTTCACGCCTTAGCACGTTCGAGGAAAGCTCTGCACCCGATAATGTCTCCTGCATCCTGCAAGCAGACTGTGGGGTTATCAGTACATTGTTATGCACTGGTGGGGAGGCTAGCTCGCCCACAATGCTATCATTACCAAACACGTTCCATTTACTTATGTGCACCGTCTATCATTCATTTTCTTTCTAATCTTACCTTAGGATCAGTTTTATGGCATAATTCGTAACCTATCTCGTGTTGCCGAATTCAAGTGTTTGCATGGAAATGCATGCACGACTTACCCATACTTACCGTTCGGCCTTCCCTGTCTAAAGTAAACCAAGTTAGTCAACAATTCAATATAAACTTTCAATGTCAAGTGTGTGTTCCTGCCTCAGGTTCTAAAACATCGTAGGCACGTTCTCTAACTTATTTTGCATGAATTACTCTTTATTCACTTGGTGTGTTACATTTCAAGCATGTTCAGAAGGCACTTCATTTAGTTAACTTAGACTACTTGTTTCAATGCAAGGACTTGCACGTGGATTGCCACCAGCATATCCCACTTAATCTACATGTACGGGTCGCTGGCATCACAAGCTATTTTGGACATATTCTTTTTGTCATTCTCACCTATCGAAGCGTGATGGCTGGTACACCCTGATAGTCTCTTAAAATGCCTGGCCTTACGTCTTTTTGAGTGGCCGAGCCCCCACTCAAAGTAGCCCGTAAGTCCCATGTTTTGATTCCGCCTAGACTGACCATAATATACCCCTCCATCGATCGTGCCGCGGAATCCTTCTTCTTTACGGCCACAGTATTCCTCTCCATCGCCCGTGCCGTTTATCCACGACCATTTCGTATTGACTTGTCATTTTACTTAACGGTTGTCTTTGAGCCAAAGGTTGTCTCTGAGCCATAATGCGTTATCGACTAGGTTGGAGTCCGTGCAGTGCGGGTAGCGAGCCCCGTTGTACGTGCCCGACATACCTGTCGCTAACCATTTTTTTCTTTCTTATCTTTTATTCACTCTTTTATTTCTTTCTTTTAGTTGTTCATTCATTTTGTAGGAACAAAATCATAAAGCAGAATACTTTAGAGGGGGTGAATAGAGTAGGCAGCAGAATATTGCTAATTAAAAACTTGTTAGCAGTTAGATGACAGATATAAGAATAATCATAAAAGTAAATAACAGAAATTAAAAGTGATCAGAAGGCAAACGTAAATATCGAGATTTATACTGGTTTTCCTCTTGTGAGGACTAGTCCAGTCGGAAGAACTCTAGCTTCCAGTTGAATCCACTATTGGAAAATCCCGCAAGTTTTCATACGAAGTCCTTGCAACTTCTACAGACGCGAGCTTTGATATGAAGAACTCGACCAACTTCAATTGTGAAGAGTTGTATCTTCTATCAAGCCTCTGATTATGATCGCTCTGAAACTTCTAAACCGTACCGCACTGGCAAATCGACTAGAGGATTGTAACTGGCTTGGGATTTGAAAATGAATTAGAACTCTTTGGAAGAATGTAAGCTTAAGGAAGAGAAGAGATTGAAAGTGAATTGGTGATTTGAAATGATCGAAATACTTTTCTATTTATAGTTTTTCCAAAGGCAGAACTCTGACAGAATTCGGGCAAAATTCGGACAGAACTCTTTGTAACAAACCGCAACTGAAGGATGACCAAGTTCAAAAACCAACGTTCACTAAAGTTCCAAATGGCCGAACTCTGGCCAAACTCTGGCCGAACACGGGCCGAGTTCTGCTGAGGTTCTGCCAGTTTATTTTAGAAAATAATTTTTGGCTTTTTGAAAAAATCCTTCATAAGCTCTTTGTGAAAAGAATTTTTTTCAAAAACATGGGTCATTTGTAAAAAATAGGATGGTTTTGAAAAACATTTTTGGATAGCCTATTTGCCAGTACGACTCGGTGTACAATGTATTCCTCGACTCAATAAAATAAAAAATTACATAGCTTAACAAGAAATACATTTGGAGTGGCAAACGGCTTCAGTCTTGAACATTGTTGATATCCATTGTTGAGTAGTGTCCAAAACGTCGTCGGTAAACATCTGAGTTGACTTGTATTTATATCGAGACAGAGTTTGATCAATTATTAAAATCAGGTTTGACCATGACCAGTGGGCCAACAATCTTTCCTATTTTGATAATTGACAAACCTTGCCGATATAACATTTAAGCTTGAATCAATTCAAAATAGTAATCAAAAGAAATTGTCCATAACCTATATTCACAAAAATGTTAGATCTTATTTCTCCCCCGTTGTCACTTAGCAAAATAATTGCAAAAGAGAAAGCTCCCCCGCAATCAATGCATAAGTAACAAACAGTGAAGAAACACAATAAAAAAAATAATCATGACAGGTATGGTATAAATAGTAAATATAGTAAGAGAAACAGATAGACTATAGAAAAACAACACAGGCATGTATTTGTCACAAGCAGTATTTAATAAAGAATGAAGCAACAAAAGATAGATTGTGCTACCATAAAACTGAAACAAATAAAGTGCTGTATAATAGACTAAGATGCCAAAACTGAGGCATAATCAAAAACCATGTCTATGAATAGTCACATAATAAAGTAAAAGTGCTGATAATAAAAAAGAGTACTGATAAAAGCTTGGAATGTCGGAGCATTTCCAAGTAAACATAAGACAAAACTAACAGTCTCAAAGTCTAACATCTCAAAACTCATCATCATCATCATCAACGTCATCAGCTGCAGCTCCAGCATTTCCAGAAAGACCAGCTCTTGAAGTACTAGCGCCAGAAGTGCGAGGAGTGGCGCCAGCGTAAAACTCACCGACATAGTCTCGAGGAGGGGCACGAGCAGTACGATACCAATCATAGGCGTTCCCTGGCTGGAACCGAGAGTGGACTGCCTCATCATCAATGCGGTAGCCAGAAACAGAAGGGTCTCGAGGTAGAGAGCTAGCAGAATGACCCGTCTGCGCAAATCTCAGTTCGGAGAAAGAGTTGGCAATCGCCTGGAATCGAGTAACATCACGGAACTCGTGTTCCCTAGAGGTCTCAACATAAGAAGACTGCAGATCTGATAAGTGCTGATATATACCCTCAAATATCATAGGGTAAGAATGAGGAGGAACAGGTATTGTGGGAGCTGTAGGAGTAGGTGCAGGAGGAGTAGGTGCAATAGGTAGAGGAACAGAGGTAATACTGCGACGAGAGAGTTTGAGAAACTTGGGCTCGGGGTCGACAGCACAAATAGATAGATCAATATCAAATCTCTGAAAGATACGTGGAATAAGCATCGTATAAGATAGGTTGCGGTCTCTCCCGCGGCATCTACCCATCATCTGGATGATAGTCTTAGGGGCAGAAAAAGGAATCCCCTTAAGAATATGATAAAGAGCAGAAAGCTCAAGTGCAGTGACATCATCTTTAGAAGTGGATTTTGGAAGTAAAGTGGAATAGATGATGCGATGTAATTCGTAGTTAAACAAGTTCAAGTTATTAGCCTTGAAATTTTCAGGATGAGCACGTGCGGGCGCACAAAGCTCATTCTTGAAACTAACGAGTGTCGTACCATTGGGGAAATCAAAATCAATGATGTCATCAAGTGGGGCAACTTCGTTTGGGAGACCAAGGATTTTTGCTAACGTTTCATCAATGAATTCGATATCAATTCCTCCGACACGTGTCCTCGCGGTAAAAGTGTCTAACACGAAATTATAATAGAATAATCTAATGGCATTAGTGGAAATAGGGAATTGTAAGGTGACAAATGTTGTAACCCTAATACCTCAAAATAAGGGGCGATGATCTGAAAAGACAGACCACTTAATCGGTGATCTGGTACAAATAGTATGCATGATAAAATTGGCATACCACAATAAAGCTTGATCGAAAATTTTAAAGTAAAACTCATCCGACGCACCATCGTCCAATTGGACAGGAGAAAAAAGGTAATCCGTATGTGGATCTGAAGAAGATGTCTCTTCACTGACATTGGTCTTCTTCCTCTTGAAGGGATTGAACTTAGGCATTCTTTTCCAAAATTTTCTAGAAACCCTAAGTATAGAAAAGTGGAGGAAAGAAGGAATTATACCTTCCAAGATTTGGATATATTGTAGAGGATGACGTTCTCCGCACGAATCCAAAGTTTTGATGAAAGACTCCACAAGGATTGGAAGAACAAGGATGGAGAAATTCTATGGTTTCGGAGGTGCGCTGCTGCTGTTATGAGGATGTAGGGAAGAATGAAGAAGAAGGAAGCCTCGGGTTTGTGCTGGTACATATATATACCCAGCCGAACTCTGGCCGAATTTGGACCGAACTCGGGCCGAATTCGCCAAGGGTTGCCTGGCTATATATATATATATATATATATATATATATATATATATATATATATATATATATATATATATATATATATATATAATTCAAATGAGGCCACATTCTTTTTTATTAATTCGTTTCAAATGTTTAATTCAAAGTTTAGTAATTTTAAATCTCAAAGTAATATAATTAATATTATTTTATAAATTAATATTCTTTACTCAGCATCTGTTTCAGATTAGTTGTAGGAGTACTGTCCCAGCTAACGGAGGTTCACCGGGAAACTCTTAAATACCGCTTCGCTTCGACCGTAGTCGTGGTGACAGACAGACTCTTTTTGGGCTTGTCTCGAAAACAGTTTTTGAGTATCGAATATAATTAATAAAACAAAATTAATTAAATTTATTGATATCTAAAATTCCTAATTCTCGACGTAAATAATTGAAACGATCTTCCGCTAAAGGTTTTATGAGTATGTTAGCTAATTGATTCCGTGTGTCTATGTATACAAGGTCTATATCTCCATTTTATTGATGATCTCTAAGAAAGTGATGTCGAATCTCGATATGTTTAGTACGAGAATGACATACTGGATTCTTAGTCAAATTAATAGAACTAGTATTATCACAGAAAATGGGTATATATGTAAAATGCAATCCATAGTCTTCTAAGGTTTGTTTCATCCACAAAATTTGTGCACAACAACGTCCTGCGACGATATGCTCAGCCTCGGTTGTTGATAATACAACAGAATTTTGCTTTTTACTAAACCAAGAGACTAGAGCTTTTTCTAGGAAATGACATGTGCCGCTAGTGCTTTTTCTATCTACTTTGCATCCAGCAAAATCAGCATCGAAATAACCGGTTAGGTCAAACGACGTAGTTTTGGAATACCATAAGCCGATAGAAGAAGTGACTTTAAGGTATCGAAAGATACGCTTAACTGCACATAAATGTGATTTCTTAGGATTAGCTTGAAGGCGTGCACATAAACAAACACTAAATATTATGTCTGGTCGACTAGCAGTTAAATATAGTAAGCTACCGATCATACCTCGATACTTACGTATGTCGACAGGTTTGCCTTGTTCATCAATATCAAGCTTAGTTGAAGTCGTCATTGGAGTGCTAAGTGATTTTGTTGTTTCCATGTCGAACTTCTTCAATAGATCATTTGTGTACTTAGCTTGATTTATAAACGTCCCATTGTTGGTTTGTTTGATTTGCAGTCCGAAAAAGAATTTCAGCTCTCCCATCATGCTAATCTCAAACTCATTCTGCATACACTTTGAAAATTCTTGACAAAGAGATTCATCAGTAGATCCAAAGATAATATCATCTACATAGACTTGAATTAAAAGAATATTATTATTCAAAGACTTTATAAACAAAGTAGTGTCAACCTTTCCCTTTGAAAAACCGTTATCAAGTGGAAAAGTGCTTAGACGATTGTACCAAGCACGAGGGGCTTGTTTCAGACCATATAAAGCTTTCTTCAACTTGAAAACATATTCAAGAAATTTGAAATCAGTAAAACTGGGAGGTTGAGCTACATAAACCTCTTCTTTTATAAAACCATTTAAAAATGCACTTTTGACATCCATTTGAAATAACTTAAAATTATGAAAATATGCAAATGCACATAACATGCGAATGGATTCTAATCTCGCAACTGGGGCATAAGTCTCATCATAGTCGATACCTTCTTTCTGATTGTATCCTTGAGCTACGAGTCGAGCCTTATTACGAGTCACTAAACTATTCTCGTTCAGTTTATTTCGGAATACCCATCGGGTGCCAATGACCGGATAATCAATAGGCATGGAAAGAAGTTTCCAAACTTGATTCCGTTTGAATTGGGGTTTAATTCCTCTTGCATAGCATCTAACCAAAATTTATCACTACATGTTTCATCAATATTTTTGGGTTCAAACTGCGAGACAAAAGCAACACAAGAAGCTATATCTTTATTAGAGGAACGAGTACTTACACCCTTGGTAATCTCACCAATTACAAGTCCTTTGGATGACTAGCCAAGAATCTCATCTCTTTTGGTGTAGTCTCAGGATTGCTAGTTCCGGCTTCTTTGCTTGGAGGTTCATCTGATGCCTGATGTGATGGTTCTGCATCTTTGTGTGAAGGTTTTACAGTAGCTGTACTCGGTGCAATTATGTCTTTATTGTCATCATCGTCTAAGTGTTGATTTAGCTCATCAAACTTGACGTTGATAGATTCTTCGATGATTATGGTTCTTTTATTGAAGACTCTATATCCTTTGCTCTTTGCTGCATAACCTAAAAATATACCTTCATCTGCCTTTTCATCAAATTTACTCAAATTATCTTTGGTATTAAGAATAAAATATTTACAGCCAAAGATTTTAAAATAAGAAACATTTGGTGTTCTATCAAACCATAATTCATAGGGAGTCTTCTTCGATATAGGTTGAATTAGAACCCTATTGAGAATATAGCAAGCTGTATTTACAGCTTCAGCCCATAAATATCTTGGTAGACTAAACTGATTTAACATAACTCTAGCCATTTCAGATAGAGTTCTGTTCTTACGTTCCACAACTCTATTTTGTTGTGGAGTCCTAGGGCAAGAGAATTCATGCAGATAACCGTGTGTGTCACAAAATTGCTTGAATTCTGCATTCTCAAATTCGCCGCCATGATCACTACGAATGCGAGTAATCATGAACCCTTTTTTATTCTGTACTTTCTTGCAAAAGGTGACAAATTTTGATAATGCATCATTCTTGCGTGCAAGAAAATAAACATATGTATATCTAGAGAAATCATCTATAATGACAAATGCATATAACTTACCACCTAGACTAGCAATTCTCCTGGGTCCAAATAAGTCCATATGTAACAATTGTAAAGGTCTAGTGGTACTTACAGCATTTTTGGATTTGAATGCAGATTTGGTAGCTTTGTTATTTTCACATTCACTACATACCGTATCCTTCTTGAAAGAAATATTCAGTAAGCCGCGTACCAACTTCTTCGTAGATAATCTTGAAATTGTATCCATGTTTGTATGACCGAGTCTCATATGCCATAGTTGACTCTCAATGCTTTTGGCCATCAAACATCTACCTGTTGTGTTAGCATCTTCTAACAAATAGAATACATATATATTGTCTTTCCTAATACCTTCAAATATAGTACTTCCAGTGGAACTATCAATTATAGTACATTTATCTTTTACGAAGTTAATGCCATAACCGTGATCAGCTAAATGGCTTATGCTGAGCAGATTATGTTTTAACTCGATAACAAGACAAACATCTTTAATCACTGGATAGGGAGCCTTACCTATGTCACCGATACCGATTATGTACCCTCTCAAATTATTACCGAAAGAGACGTATCCTTCTTTATTCCTCTTTGACAGTGTTGCAAATAATGAAACGTCACTGGTCATGTGCCGTGAGCAACCGCTGTCGAGGATCCATTTGCTCCTAGCATGTGAAGGGTGTCCCACCTACAAAACAATTTACAGATGAAACTTTTGGTACCCATTTCTTGTAGGGTCCTGACTGGTTAGTTTTCGGTATCCATGCATAAACATTTAATTCTACTAACTTTCTGATTCTACATGCAGAAGATATATGACCAATTAGGCCACAATAATGACATTTAGCATGTTGAGTGTTGAAAGTAGTGTGAGGTGCATGCTTGGTAGGTTTTGGTTTTCTAGTATAGAAGAATGCATGTCTATTAGTCTTCTTGGGCATAGTCTTGGTATGGTTTGGTCTGACAGTGTTGGACGTGTTCCGATGATTTGGTAATTGATACGTGTTAGAATAGTAAGCAGCAACTTTAGGCCGTTTTCCTAAACTAATTTCTAACTATTTAGAAGTGTCATATAATCTAATATAATCAGATATGAGTGATTCTAATCTGACATGTGCACACTAGAGACTCTTTCTCTCCTTAGATAGGTCTTCCTTTAACTGGATAATAGTTTGGTCTTTCTCTTCGGATAGCTTAACGGTCTCGTGTAACAACAATTTAATAGAAGAAAGCTCACCAGACTCATTTGAAGATTCATTATCTCTAACCTGATCTAGTAGGTCGGTAAGTCTTCTTATTTTACCTTTGTACTCTTTGAGTACCTTCTTAGAGGTTTCATATTTACTACGCAGTTTCCTGTAATCATCTAACAGTTTACTGAAGGCCTCTCCTAGTTGTTGACACAAAGTCACAGTCAACCAAATATTGACTACATTGACTAAATAATATCTGTATTAATTCAATACGACACACGACGTCTGCATAACAGTTCAAGACAGACGACAGCTCAGTCTCCGGCTCTCAGTGTGTTTTCGAGTCTGTATTTTATATTTTCATTGAGTCTAGACTTGTGTACTCTGAGTCTTGCTGAGCTCTTGACACTTAGTCTACAGCCTACCCAAAATCCCAAGCTCCACTGAACCAAACACTGCCCAAAAATCCCCTTAGAACCACTCTGTGCTCTGGAGACAGAGTTCGGGCCGAACTCTGCCTCCACACAGAGTTCGGGCCGAACTCTGTCCCCTAGAAATCAGGAACCCTAATTTTAGGGTTAGCTGGTTGCTAGTTGTCCAACGGCCAAATTTTTGAATTTTCCTACCCGAATTCTGGCCGAATTCTGCCTATAAAAATACTATAAATAGGGCATGAATTCTCTCATTCCAATCCATCCAATCTTCTTTTCTCTTCTCTCTTATAAGCTCAAGTAAGCCATACCCTTCCCATCTACTAGCCACAAGCCTCCTAAGTGTCGAGTGCTCAGCATCTCTCAGTTAGGATTCTTGTGCAAGAGTCGAAGAAGTCGCTTGGACAATTCCAAGCAAATCGCCACTGCGATCATCTGTTAGAAGTTGACGTGCTCTTCTGAAGAAAAGGTACGGGTTGTAAACTACTATTTCATAAATAGTGGATTTAATCCTGAGCTAGAGTTCTCAGGCCTGGACTAGTCCTCCACGAGGGAAACCAGGTTAAAATTGCTGTGTTTGCGTATGCTCTTTTGCTCTTCATTTATTTTCCGCACTTTACTCTGATTATTTATTGTTGGTGAAAGAGTTATTTTAATTGGCTATTTTTCTATATAAACTCTATTCACCCCCCTCTAGAGTTGCCAAACTGTTCTTCAATTGGTATCAGAGCTCTGTTCTCTTTTTAAGGACTAACATCCTAAGAGCTGATCCATGGCAACCACACAATCCTTGATTTCCAATCATGGTGAAGGTCAGTCCACTCATAGGCCTCCCCTATTTGATGGGACAAACTACACATATTGGAAAACAAGGATGAGCTTCTATCTTAAGTCTCTAGACTTTGACCTGTGGACTGTCGTCACTGACGGTTACAAAAAGCCCGCCAGGATAGTTGTCGATGGTGACCTCATTGAGAAACCACATGACAAATATTCTGTCGAGGAGAAGAAACAGGCAAGTCTAGATGCTAGGGCTATTAATGCTTTATTCTGTGCTATAGACAGGAATGAGTTCAACAGGGTCTCTACATGCACCACTGCTCATGAAGTATGGAGACTTCTAGAAGTGACGCATGAAGGAACCACACAGGTCAAGGAATCTAAAATAAGCCGTCTCACTCAAGAATACGAAGCCTTCAAGATGAAGCCAAGTGAGACGATCACTCAAATGATCACAAGATTCCTCGACATCATCAATCCTCTATCTTCGCTTGGAAAGCAATACTCAAACCACGAGAAGATTCGTAAGTTGTTCAGAGGGCTACCAAAGATTTGGAACCCTAAGGTGACAGCCATCATAGAAGGGAACGATCTCACAACAATGTCAATGGAGACCTTGATGGGTAAGCTCATGACTCACGAGCTTGACCTCAAGGACTTCGAAGAGCCTGCTCCGAAGACCAGGGAGATCGCACTCAAAGCTCATCGACGAAGGGCTGATCACGATGAGACCGAAGACGATAACTCGGATGATGAAGACCAAGCTCTCATGGTTCGCAACTTCAAAAAATTCCTTCGCTTCAATCGAAGGAAGAAGGATTCACAAGAAGATGATGAAGAAGAGCCAACCTATTACGATTGCAAGAAGACTGGATATGTCCGAAAAGATTGCCCATTCTTGAAGAAGAGCAACCGCTATGAGAAGCCATACAAAAAGAACTCATCAAAGAAATATGCCAACACAGGAATTTGGCATGAAAGTGAAGCGAGTGACTCCGAGGAAGAAAAAGGCTCTCCTCAAGATACAGCAAATGTGTGCCTAATGGCAACTTCCAACAAGGTATCTAACGAAACTCTAGATGACTTCTCTTTTGATGAACTTGGTGATGCTTTCACTGATTTACTCGATGATCACAAAAAGGTCATCGGTAAATACAAACATGCCAAGGACAAAATCAAAAGTCTTGAAGATGAGATACAAAGAATTTCCTTACTTCTTGATAATGTTAGAAACACGACACCCACAAATGACCCTGATGAAGTATCCAAGCTTAAATTAAGCTTACATGATGCTGAAGCACGTATTGAGCAACAAACTCAAGAAATCACTACACTCAACACGTTGCTTGCTGAAGAAAAGAGTAGACACAAGATTTCCATGACTAAGATATATGGCTTAAATATTAAGGTTGATGAACTGCAAGTTGTTTCTAAAAGATTAGAAACCAAATTGGGTAAACAGGTTGTTCAACCTCAAACCCAATCACATGGGCACAATACCACTCATGCTAGTCAACCACGTCATTCTCATGCAGCACATAACCATGCATTTATATACACAAACTTTCACAAACCACGTGCACGTAAGAATAATTCTCACTCAGTACACAATCATCATGCACAAAGACACAATCAACATCACTCCACACATAGGAATCATCATGCCATGCCATATAGACAAGATCATCATGCAATGCCATATAGACAAGATCATCATATGCCATATAGACAAAATTATCATGCCATGCCATATAGACAATATCAGCATGTCACACATCATAGACAATACCATCATGATATGCCTCATAGACACCATCACCATGCCACTCATTCTATGCATAATCATCATCACCATGCTAACTCTTCACATCATGACCATCCTCATCCTGTTGCTTATAGATATTATTCTCATGCTCCTAGTATAAATAAGAATGCTATCTGTACTTACTGTGGATTACATGGACACATCTCACCACAGTGCAAATTTAGAAGACTTGTAGATAAAAAGATATATACTTGGTTTCCAAAGACTAACTTTTCAGGACCCTCAAGAACTCGGGTACCAAAGGTCACATCTACTCTTGATGTAGGTGGACCTTCCCTCTTCAACTGAAAGTAAGTGGATTCTCGATAGTGGATGCTCGTGACATATGACGGGAGACGCAAATCTTTTTGCATCACTATCGATGAAGAGAGAAGGATATGTATCCTTCGGTAACAATCTCAAAGGGCACATAATAGGTAATGGTATCATTGGTCATCCTTCTTCTCCTGTAATAAAGGATGTCTGCCTAGTGATCGAGTTAAAGCATAACCTGCTCAGCATTAGTCATCTTGCTGATCATGGATATGATATTAACTTTGGACAAAACAGTTGCTACATCTATGATAGGTCAACAGGAGACATTGCTTTTGAAGGAAAAAGAGAGGACAACATCTATATTTTCTATCTTTCTGTAAATACTAACAATGCAGGTAGATGTCTATATGCCCACAAAGACGAACGACTACTTTGGCACCAGCGTCTTGGTTATGCCAACATGGATGCTATATCCAGGCTTTCTACCAAGAAGCTAGTGAGAGGATTGCCTGACATTACATTCAAAAAGGACACGGTATGTGCCGAATGTGAACTAAACAAGGCAACTAAATCCTCATTTCATTCCATCAACTCTGTAAGTACTACTAGACCCTTGCAACTACTTCATATGGATTTATTTGGTCCTAGTAGAATAGCTAGCCTTGGTGGCAAACTTTATGCATTTGTTATTGTTGATGATTTTTCGAGATTTACTTGGGTTTTCTTTCTCGCTAATAAGAGCAATGCTATCTCTATTTTCAAAGTTTTTGTAAAGAAAGTTCAAAACGAAAAAGGCTACATGATTACTCGAATCCGAAGTGATCATGGAGGCGAATTCGTAAATTATGATTTTGAAAATTTTTGTAATACAAATGGTTTTGATCATGAATTTTCTTGTCCTAGAACTCCTCAACAAAATGGTGTTGTGGAGCGGAAGAATAGAACTCTCGGCGATATGGCCAGAGTCATGTTGAATAAATTTTTACTTTCGAAATACTTTTGGGCAGAAGCTGTCAGTACAGCATGCCACATTTTGAATAGGGTGCTAATTCGTCCCATTACGAAGAAAACACCCTATGAGCTTTGGTTTGGGAGAACCCCCAATGTTTCTTATTTTAAAGTTTTTGGTTGTAGATGTTTTATCCTTAACACCAAAGACAACTTAGGCAAATTTGATGCCAAAGCTGACGATGGTATCTTTCTTGGTTATGCCGCCAAGAGTAAGGGATATAGAGTTTTTAATAAACGCTCACTTATTGTGGAAGAGTCAACAAATGTGACTTTTGATGAAGACAACAGTGCAGTAAGTACTCTTGATGATGACGTTGAGCCATCAACTTCTACTCCAATGAATACTTCAACCGAAACTAATTCTCTGGAGGGTTTGCCTAAGAAGTTCTCTTTCAAACCTTCTCATCCAGAAAATTTAGTTATAGGAGAAGTTTCATGTGGAGTAACTACTAGATCATCACTAAGAGACTCCGTTGCTAGCACTGCCTTCATTTCACAAGTAGAGCCTAAAAACATTTCTGAAGCTTTTAATGATGAATTTTGGATTTCTGCTATGCAAAAAGAACTCAACCAATTCGAGAGAAGCCAAGTATGGGAACTCGTTCCTAGACCGGTTAATCACTCGATAATTGGTACTAAATAGGTTTTTAGAAACAAAGTAAATGAAGATGGTTCAGTCACACGTAACAAAGCTCGTCTAGTAGCTCAAGGATACAACCAAGAGGAAGGTATCGACTACGATGAGACGTATGCTCCTGTTGCTAGACTAGAATCCATTCGGATGCTTTGTGCTTTTGCTAATTTTCAAAACTTTAAAGTATTTCAAATGGATGTGAAAAGTGCTTTCTTGAATGGTTTTATTAAGGAGGAAGTTTATGTGAAACAACCTCCTGGCTTTGAAAATCACAAATTTCCCGACCACGTGTTCAAGCTAAAGAAAGCGCTTTATGGCCTCAAACAAGCCCCCAGAGCTTGGTATGAAAGGCTAAGTAGCTTTTTACTTGAGAAAGGTTTTTCAAAAAGGAAAATTGACACTACACTGTTTATAAAATCTTTTAAAGACACTATTCTGTTGATTCAAATTTATGTTGATGATATCATTTTTGGTTCTACTGATGAAACCCTCTGTCAAGAATTTGCCAAATGTATGCAGACAGAATTTGAGATGAGCATGATGGGAGAGCTCAACTACTTTCTTGGTCTGTAAGTGAAACAAATGGCTAATGAAACTTTTATCTGCCAATCGAAGTATACCAAGGACATGCTGAAGAAGTTCGATCTTGACAACGTCAAACCAATCAACACACCAATGGCTACTTCAACCAAACTCGAACCAGATGAGAGCGGCAAACCCGTTGATCAACGTAAGTATCGAGGTATGATAGGCAGCTTACTCTATTTAACTGCTAGTCGTCCCGATATCATGTTCAGTGTTTGCCTATGTGCTAGATATCAAGCTAATCCTAAGGAATCACACATGACCGCGGTTAAGCGTATCTTTCGATACCTTAAGGGTACGGTTACAGTGGGCCTATGGTATCCCAAGTCAACATCATTTGATCTTATTGGTTATTTCGATGCTGACTTCGCTGGATGCAAGGTCGACCGTAAAAGTACGAGCGGCACGTGTCATTTATTAGGAAAAGCTTTAGTCTCCTGGTTGAGCAAGAAGCAGAACTCTGTCGCACTATCCACAACAGAAGCTGAATACATAGCAGCTGGGCGTTGTTGTGCACAAATTCTGTGGATGAAGCAAACCCTTGAAGACTATAAGTTATCTTTTATGCATATTTCTATATTCTGTGATAATACAAGTGCCATTAATTTGACTAAGAACCCTGTCTGCCACTCACGCACTAAACACATTGAGATCAGACACCACTTTTTGCGTGATCATCAGCAAAATGGCACGATTAACTTAGAATTTATCGACACTGATCATCAGCTAGCAGATTTCTTTACTAAGCCATTATCTGAAGAGCGCTTCAATTTCCTATGTCGTGAACTCGGAATTTTGGATGAAGCAGTTATAAGTTAAGACTCGCCTGCGTAAATATCGAGTATATTTTGATTCTTTTACAACAAATTTGGTATGGGTACAAGCCGAAAGGGTCCTTCTGACAACAAGGCGTAAAAGCCTAAGCGACACGGTGCACTAGTCCTCAGGACTACCGCTAGCTGGGATCCGGCCCCTGCAGCTAACCCATGGCAAAATTGAAATATTAAATTACAATATATTTCCTTGTTTATTATATGGTTTGTTTCGACTTAATACTGTCTAATTACTACATTCTAAAGTTTATTCTGACTTTTGAGTACCTCTCTATGTACTTCATTGATTTCATCAAACTTTTATCCTCAACCATCACTTTTCTTCAACACTTAACCAATTTTTCTATCTTTTCAGCCTGTTTTCTGTTCTGGACCACTAATCCAGAACTCGGGCCGAACTCTGCCCCCAACAGAGTTCGGGCCGAGTTCGGTCCAATTGTTCCAGCGTCGGGATCTGGCTCTGCCGTTGGATCATTTTAGATCCAATGGTCAATATTCTATCCGACCAAAGACAAACCCCTATTTTATTTCGGGATTCCTTCTCTTTCCTCCCATATTTCCTTCTTCTCCACCTCTTCAACCTTCTTCCTTCCAAACCCTAACCCTAGTTCTTGATCTAGAGAGCTCCATTTCTTCTCAAAATCAAGGGAAAGGGGTTTTTCAACATTCTCTTCCACTGTTTGGTATTATTTTCAGGTATAAGTCTCTCTTTCTATCATTTTCAAGATCTCCTATTTCTTTGCAAATGGCATCTCGCTTGTCCAAACGAGGGAGAAGGACTCGACATAAGGGAGCTTCCTCTTCGGTTCCTCCTCCTCCGATTGAACAAGTTGTTGAACAACACCCCATTCATCCGTTGTTCAATCCGCCGCGTCCCGATGACCCTAATACATACGACGACCGTCTATTTGTGTCGCTAGACGCCTCTAATGAATGGTTTAGCGATTTTAGGACTCGTCCGGTGTTTGGGGGCCATCCCATCAATTTCACAATATTTTCTCAATATGAATCTTTATTTCGTGATCTTTGTTTGGATGAACTAGTTGCTTCCAACTTTGTCATTTACCGTAGCGCAATCCAAATGTTCTACTGTAATCTGACTTACGATGCAACCCACATCTATTCCCGGGTTGCTGGCATTAACATTGCCTTCAATGATTCTGAGTTGGGAGACTTTCTTGCTCTCCCGGATCTTGATGTGTGGGACAAGCTTGTGGAAGCACGTCAACTTCAATTTGTTGGCGATACTTCCCTTGAAGGATTCAAGGAGGATTTATGTGCTCCTAACGTAAGTCCTCGCAAGCTAAAGGCCAAGCATCTCACCCCCTACTTTTATGAACTTCATCGCATCGTGTTCAATACTATCTTACCAAAAGCTGGTTCAACTGATGAAGTTACCTACTTTGAGATCTCTGCTTTATATCACCTTCATTTTCGTATCCCCTTCAATCTTCCTAGGACAATGATGGACTGGATGATAAATTGTAGGAAGAAACCAAGAGCTTTGGTTTATCCTTTATACCTTCCTATGGTTTTTCGTGCATTCATCATTCCTATTCATGACTGTCCGTTCTTGCCTGCTCCTGCTTTCCTGTCCAAGGCACGACGTACTCAAGCAGTCGTCGCCTCTCCTGAGGCTTCTGAGCATTCTGATGATGAGGAGCCAGACGCCCCTCCACTCGGTCAGGATGCACCTCCTCCACCTGCCACTCTTGACTCCATCCAGACCATGCTCCGGGATCGTTTCGACTTAGAGGACGATCGGTGGGCTCAGATGGACTACCGTACTACCCTGCAGATGAGTGCACTCAGCAACTCGCTGCATGATATTCGGTACTCCATGTCCCATCATCCTACTATGCCCATTCCCATGCAGCGGGATCCCGATCGTGAGGGCTATCGCATTGATGATCCGTGGGTCATGCGTTACCTGGATCCGGGTGCTGCTTTTGTGGATCCCAGACGTTCTGACACTCCTGGACCATCTCGTGCTCCATGATGGAGATTGGCTACTATCTGCTGTTGCTGCTGCTGATGATGACATTAGTTGATGTATTTTCTTTTCTAGTTAGTTAGTTTCAGTTTTATGTACTTGGATGCTTTTAAACTCTGGTTGTGTGTTTGACATTTGGTTATGACACTTTATGCTAGTACTTCTTTTGATTATTTCTATACTGTTTCTTCTCTGCTTGGTGTGGTTGTATTACTATTAATTGTCTACTGCAGTTTTCTTTTATTATTCATTTCTCTGCAGTCTATATTGCTAACTGCCAAAAGGGGGAGAACTATGTATATTCTGCCTGGATATATATGGCTGGATATACTTGTTTGGTATCAGATCCTATCTTTTCGTATTTCTGTGCTTGTTTGTGCTTTTTGGGAGATATTATACAGGTTCCATGCACTATTTACGGGGGAGCTATTGCTTCTAGCTCAACACCGTTCACTGATTACGGAGGAGCTATTACATTCTAGCTCGGCATCAAGTATGGGGGAGCTATGTTGCTATAATCAACTGTGTCCAGGTATGAATATTGAATATACATATATTATTTTGTCAATTATCAATATGGGGGAGATTGTTGACACAAAGTCACAGTCAACCAAATATTGACTACATTGACTAAATAATATCTGTATTAATTCAATACGACACACGACGTCTGCATAACAGTTCAAGACAGACGACAGCTCAGTCTCCGGCTCTCAGTGTGTTTTTGAGTCTGTATTTTATATTTTCATTGAGTCTAGACTTGTATACTCTGAGTCTTGCTGAGCTCTTGACACTTAGTCTACAGTCTACCCAAAATCCCAAGCTCCACTGAACCAAACACTGCCCAAAAATTCCCTTAGAACCACTCTGTGCTCTGGAGACAGAGTTCGGGCCGAACTCTGCCTCCACACAGAGTTCGGGCCGAACTCTGTCCCCTAGAAATCAGGAACCCTAATTTTAGGGTTAGCTGGTTGCTAGTTGTCCAACGGCCAAATTTTTGAATTTTCCTACCCGAATTCTGGCCGAATTCTGCCTATAAAAACACTATAAATAGGGCATGAATTCTCTCATTCCAATCCATCCAATCTTCTTTTCTCTTCTCTCTTATAAGCTCAAGTAAGCCATACCCTTCCCATCTACTAGCCACAAGCCTCCTAAGTGTCGAGTGCTCAGCATCTCTCAGTTAGGATTCTTGTGCAAGAGTCGAAGAAGTCGGTTGGACAATTCCAAGCAAATCGCCACTGCGATCATCTGTTAGAAGTTGACGTGCTCTTCTGAAGAAAAGGCACGGGTTGTAAACTACTATTTCACAAATAGTAGATTTAATCCTGAGCTAGAGTTCTCAGGCCTGGACTAGTCCTCCACGAGGGAAACCAGGTTAAAATCGCTGTGTTTGCGTATGCTCTTTTGCTCTTCATTTATTTTCTGCACTTTACTCTGATTATTTATTGTTGGTGAAAGAGTTATTTTAATTGGCTATTTTTCTATATAAACTCTATTCACCCCCCTCTAGAGTTGCCAAACTGTTCTTCACTAGTTGCTCAAAGGTGAAATCATCATAAGGATCAAATCGAGGATTAGTGATTACCTGATCGCAAGCCATCAAGCATACATTTGCAACGTCATCTGATTGTTCATCTTCTGAGTCGCTGGCTTCACTTTCATGCCATATGCTTGTGTTGGCGTACTTTTTTTATGTTGATTTCTTCAGGTAGCCTTTGTCATATTTGCTGTTTTTCTTTGATGATGATGCTGAGGGATAATCTTTCTTCATGTGTCCTTTCTTCTTGTATCCGTAGCAAATAGGATCTTCCTCGTTGTTGTTGCTGTCTTTTGTTCTCCTGTTAAATCTCATGAACTTCTTGAACTTTCTTACCATAAGAGCTTGATCTTCAGAGTCGGAGTCGCTGTCGTCGGAATCATCTTCGACGGTTTTTCTATGTTGAGCCTTGAGAGCGATCGTCTTCTCAGACTTCTCCTTTGGTGTAGCATCTTCAAAGTCTTAAAGTTCTAACTCGTGAGTGAGTAGCTTACCCATGAGTGTTTCTAGAGACATTGTTGAGAGGTCGTTCCCTTCAATGATTGTTGTAGCCTTTGGAATCCAGTTCTTTGTAAGGGCTCGTAGAAGTTTACGAATCTTCTCATGGTTACTATAATCCTTACCTAGTGAGGACATAGGATTTACAATATCCAAGAATCTTGTAAACATCTGAGTGACTGATTCACTTGGCTTCATTTTGAACGCCTCATACTCCTGAGTAAGTCTGCTGATCTTTGACTCCTTGACTTGTGTTGTTCCTTCGTGGGTTACTTCGAGAAGTTTTCACACTTCGTTTGATGTTGTGCAAGTAGACACCCTGTTGAATTCAGTTCTGTCTAAAGCACAAAATAAAGCGTTAATAGCACGTGCGTCAAGACTGGCCTTCTTCTTTTCTTCCTCTGTATATTTGTCATGGGATTTTTCAGCTAAAACACCATCAACATTAATACGAGGTGGCTTTTTATAGCCATCAATAACTACAGACCATAAGTCAAAATCAAGAGATTTCAGAAAGAAACTCATACGTGTTTTCTAATAAGTGTAGTTTGTGTCGTCAAACAGTAGAGGTCTGTTTGTGGCTTGGCCTTCACTTGTGAATTTCACAGTTGCCATGTGTAATGCTTTGATCTATATAATAATTGAATATAACTGCAATTTTACCTTGTTTTACCTGTATAACCCGCTCTGATACCAATTGTATGAACAAAATCGTAAATCAGAATACTCTAGAGGGGGGTGAATAGAGTATACAGCGGAATATTGCTAATTAAAAACTTGTTAGCAGTTAGATCACAGATATAAGAATAATCACAAAAGTAAATGACAAAAATTAAAAGTGATCAGAAGGCAAACGCAAACACCGAGATTTATACTGGTTTCCCTCTTGTGAGGACTAGTCCAGTCGGAAGAACTCTAGCTTCCAGTTGAATCCACTATTGGAAAATCCCGCAAGTTTTCATACGAAGTCCTTGCAACTTCTACAGACGCGAGCTTTGATACGAAGAACTTGACCAACTTCAATTGTGAAGAGTTGTATCTTCTATCAAGCCTCTGATTACAATCGCTCTGAAACTTCTAAACCGTACCGCACTGGCAAATCGACTAGAGGATTGTAACTGGCTTGGGATTTGAAAATAAAAACTTTTAGAACTCTTTGGAAGAATGTAAGCTTAAGAAAGAGAAGAGATTGAAAGTGAATTAGTGATTTGAAATGATCGAAATATTTCTCTATTTATAGTTTTTCCAAAGACAGAACTCTGACAGAATTCGTGCAGAATTCGGACAGAATTCTTTGTAACAAACTGCAACTGAAGGATGACCAAGTTCAAAAACCAACGTTCACTAACGTTCCAAATGGTCGAACTCTGACCGAACTCGGGCCGAGTTCTGATGGGGTTCTGCCAGTTTATTTTAGAAAATAAATTTTGGCTTTTTAAAAAAAATCCTTCAGAAGCTCTTTGTAAAAAGATTATTTTTCAAAACGTAGGTTATTTATAAAAGAATAGGATGGTTTTGAAAAACGTTTTTGGATAGCCTATTTGCCAGTACGACTCGGTGTACAATGTATTCCTAGACTCAATAAAATAAAAAATTACATAGCTTAATAAGAAATATATTTGGAGTGGCAAACGGCTTCAGTCTTGAACATTGTTGATATCCATTGTTGAGCAGTGTCCAAAACGTCGTAGGTAAACATCTGAGTTGACTTGTATTTATATCGAGACAGAGTTTGATCAATTATTAAAATCAGGTTTGACCATGACCAATGGGCCAACACATTCATTCATTCTTCACGTATTCATTCATTCATTCGTTGATTCATTCATTCACTTATTCGTTCATTCATTCATTCACTTATCGTTCATTCATTCATTTATTACGCAACTCCCCGTACGGGAGTCGCCTTGGCGACCCATCGGTCCCGAAGTCTTCCAATATTGCTATACTCTGCTCGGAACGACTATGTCGATAGTCTTCCGTTTCTTTATTATAAACCGTTTATTGTTTTATTGTTGAACGTATAGGAAACTTGAATGTAAGCTTGTGCCTTAGCACGAGCGTAGAGCGCGGTACGAGAGTTTCTATATTTGCCGAGTTCTTTTCCATGTTCTAAACAAGCATACAAGATGGGATTATTCCCTTAGCTAGGTGCGTTGAGTCATTCATTTATTAGCATGCGCGGTGTTGACGCCTAGCGATTCTAGCAATAGTGTCCGTATGTTATGTGTCTAGGCTAAGCAAAGATGGGTTCATCGGAGCCACCCACCTTAGCGATGTTCGCATCGGCCGAGCGATACTCCGAGCGCGCCTTTGAAAGTCTAAGTCGGGATTCCTCTTGACGGGCCAATGTAAGCCTTGTATCGATTCGTCATCAGGTCGATGCCAACTCTTCGGGTCGACGGCTCGTTTGAGTCGTTATACTTGCCGTTTGAATCGGCGTTCCGCTAGGGCGGAGCGGGTCATTACATAATACACCACTCAAAACAAGTCTCGTCCTCGAGACTTCCTGAGTGCAGGTCATCCTACCATTCCTTAACTCGTGTCATCGTGTTTCTTAGACAATTTCTATCGAATGGCTTTATCGCTCGATGGCATCGAACTATACTCGATACCTTTCTAAGTTCCGTGTCGCATACGTTTGGTTGATTTTTTAACTTCATTCATTTTAGAGTTGATGGTACTTATTCAATTCAAGTGTTTCTTCGTCTTGGTTGCTATTTCTTCGTGTCATGGGACTGAAATGGTCGCACGAGACACGTTGTAATTCGTCAAATGCGAGGGTCATAGGTTGAGGCAAACTCACTTGCGTTTATCTCGATCATCGAGATGACCCGATTCGCTTCTCAAGCGTTCTTGTCTAAGAAATCAGTATAATTTCTTCTTAGCGGGGTCGACCAAGTCTAAGTAATTTTCGTCTGATTCAAGACCAAGTATTGCACTATCATCGAGTATATCTTCCTATCAATGGTTCAATTCGTTATACCAACTTTTACTTGCACGATATCGATTTCATATCATTCACTTGTTTAGGGCCAATCTCGTTGTCGTTCACGCATACTCCGCTCACACGTTTCTTTGATTCTGAGCTACGCTCGTACTAGTATCATTCCTTTCTTTTAACACGATCTTATGTTTTCGACACTCTTCCATTCCTCAAGTCATGCTTGAACTCAACGTATCACTTGGCTGGATCGTGCACGCATTCCAGGCGTCCCCAAAATAAATGCATTCAGCCAAGCCGCATGATAGAGAATTCGTCATTCTCACTCGAGTCGCATCGTGCACATACTCAGGCATCCCTAAAATATATGCATGTCAGCCAAATCTCGTGAGCAGGGTTTCCTATTCTTGCATCATTCAATCCATCCATGTCAATCCTTAAGATCAATCTTTAAATTGCTAACACTTGAAACAGGGCGTCTCGCCTAACCGCTAGGCCATTTTTCAAGGCTAAGTCAATGTCAGGATTGGAATCATAGTTCCCCCAACAATAATGCCAACACTGACCCCCAATCCTAGGGTCAAACCATGGTCGATAGCACGGGGTTTTCTACCCAAGCTCGTGTCACTCAGATTTCTAAACATCGAGCACGATCACCTAATTCGTATCAAGACATCGTTGCACATATTCGATTCCATTCAATTCACCAATTCTAACCAATTCATGTATTCGATCACGAGGTCGTCTAGCTTTTGATAATACATTGCGCCCCAATCTCACGCGAGTCCGATTATCCACGGTGGTTCATGAATCACCATGCAACGCTCCCACGGAATAATCATTCTCATCGGGGCATAACTCTTGCTTGCGTCTAGACTAATTCATTCTCGATACGCGGATTGGACCTACGCAATCCTCAAGCTCAATCATCAAGCACACCAAGTCATTCTTAAGTTCACCTTCGCGTCACCACAAGTCGAAGCACACAAATTGCTACGCCATGCTAGTTCAATCACCCCCGCTGTATGAATCACCATAACAGCGCTCATGTGGAGTGATCACCCTAATCGGCACGACGCATGTGCGAGGCTGGAGTTGCGCTCGCATAAGACAAGAATGTCGACGTTGGGGTTATCGTCGAAGCAATCCAAATATTTTATTTTTATCCAAGCCGAGATCTCTATTCGATAGTCCGACCGTCATTCATTCAACCAGAAAATCCTCGAGCCACGTCTATATTTTCCTCGACACGTTTTAATATCCCGAGTATAGCATCCGTCAGAACAATAACATTTACACGATCGTCATTCGCTAAGTCAGAGTACCCTCGAGTTATCGCATATCGATCTTTGATACGCCTCAATACCATCGACGATATGTGTAACCTGACGATCTTCCTTTGCAACCAATTTTGAATCGTACGACTGATGCTATTATTCGAACTGGATATACCATAATTCCATTCGATTCAATCCAAGATCAAGTTCGATCGCTATTCCTCAAGTTAGTTTCAATATCGTTCTCCAAAACTCAAGTCACATTTCATTTGACCCAATCCAAAATCGCAAGTGTTATCCTCTAGCTTCCTCGATCAAGGCATACATCTTTATTCATCGTTCTGAGTCGTTTTCTAGCTTGTGTTGCCCATTGACAAGTTGTCCGAATGATATCTCGTTCGGGACATTTGAAATCACGACCAACTAAGCGTGACGCGTTCTAAGGCTTTGCGCGATCGCATCGCTTTGCCGACATACTCGTTCTATCCGTATATCCTTTAGTCTCACTCGAATAACTTCTATGACGTCCATACACCACTCAGGGTTCGAGCCACTCGACTAGTCGTCGACACTCATTCTTATTCTTCTCCGAACCTATCACATACACCACTCGGGTTCAAGTCATTCTATAAATCCTCAATATTTATCGAATGATTTCTAAGAAAATCCATACACCACTCGGATTTGAGCCATCCTATTTAATCCACAATCACATTCGTATCATTTGCTAAATATATCTCAGATTCGTTCGACGAATCTCTAGCGTAATCGTTCACGTCGTATCGACGCACTAAGTCGTCCGCACTATTCCTCAAAATCCAAATCAATCTTCCGTGCACGCCTAAGCGTGAACTCGATAGCGTTCCTATCGATATACACTCTAAGTGTAGCTTTGTTCCCGACCGAGCGGTACTTGATATCGCTCGCAACTCGATTGCACCAAAAAGTCGAGGTACACGACACGCGGCACAACTTAGCCAAAAGGCCGTGTGCATGTCACCCCCAGTTTCCAGAAACAGGGATATTTTTGTCATTTTTTATTTTTAAATTATTTTGAAATTATTTATTTATTTATTGTAATATTTTGGGGTTATTTGAGTCGGGTTCGAATTTTAACTCATTCCGACTTGTATCGGGGACCCGGGGTAGTTTTGACTCTAGCGGGCCCACACACTAGTTAGGTATGGCCCACATAATATTAATTTTAGTCCACATGATATTAATTTTAGTTAGTGACTAGACTAATTATTTTGGTTAGTATTAATATGGATTAGTGTTTTAGGATTGACCAAACTACCCCCGACTTAACCCCTTACCAATGTATTAGTAAATAGACTAGAAAAAGGGCTTTTGGACTTTTCCTAATAGGACAAAACTACCTTTATGGCCAGCCTCAATAAGGATAGGGTTGAGCCTCCCATTTGTCATTATCCATCTATTTTTCTCTCTCTTGTTCTTCCCCAAATTCCTAGAGAGCAATCCCTAGCAATTTCTCCACCAAATCATTCTATTTCACTACCAAATCTTCTTCTTTCCTTCTCCATTCTAGCCAAGGAGGAAGCTACCCAAGTTTGGGAGGATTCGGAGCTCGTTCGTGTCCTTTTGGAATCTCTACGTGTCGGTGTCGCTCCGGGAAGGCTTTTCTTCGATTCGATCTACCGGAAGGTATAAATCCCTTCTCCTTTTCATTTCCTCATGCATATAGGTCTATTTTAAACCCATAGGAATGACCCCATAGTTGTATCTCCATTTGTGTCCATTTCGTGTCCATTTGGAGGTCATAGGAGTGTCCTTTGTGTTGTGGTTGTGTCCATGTGGGAAAATCCCAAATTTGGACACACTATGTGTTGTTGTTATGTATGAATGAATTATTACATGTTTAATCTCATATTTTTGTATTGGAGATGTGTTCTATAGTGTCTCATATATACATATTAGTGTAGAGAGTGAGTTCTTGATATATTATGTTATATACTTGTGTTCTTTTGTCTCAAACTACCTAAATCCGTCATAATTTTTATCCACGTTTTTAATTTCAGCCCTAACTTAGAAATATCATAACTTCTAGCTCAAAGCTCGGTTTAATCTCCTATTTTTTTTAAAAGAAGCATATTGAAGTTAGCTTTCCAAAAACATATATTAATAGGCCTAATTCTTTCTGTAACTTTCTGGAGAATTATTTGAGTGTCAGCTGTACGAAAGACAAATGCGTTCTCGGTGTTTTCGTGATTCCGGGAGTTTCCGAAAACGAAAACGTGATCCGTTTAAAGTTTCGGAAAGCTAACACATAGATCTATAACATACTTTAATCCTAAATTTTAATTCATGCTGAGATAGTACAGTATTAATTATTAGTAGGAGTTACTATTCGGCATATGCATTTTGTGCACCCTTGTGTGTAATATAATGTTCTATTTGATTTTAACCCATGTTAATGTATATACATTATATAATTAAATAGAGAATACAAGCATGAGTAAATGGTTAAATAAATGATGTATGAGGTGTAAGTATCCTATCTAATGTAAGCATGTATAAGTATGGCTTGTAATGAATATGTAGGTTCCATAGTATGTAATGTATGGTACATATAGTGGTGCAAGAGAATAATGAATGATGAATGAATGCAAGCATGAATGTAATATAATAATAGATGTAATGTATGCAATATACTAGTTAATGAGATGTAATGTTCTATGTTAACACAAATCCTATATTACCTCATGTACCCCCTTACACTATGTTGACACTATCACACTTGACACATTGTTCACTTACACTTTGACACTCTTTGATATGTATACACTATGTATGCCCATTTAACCCTCACTTGCCCCTTTGCCATGTTCATATACACATACATAGCCTCTTAAATAAGTATTTATGAATATAGTTAACTTAGCTATGTATGTATATTATATATATGTTAGCATATTATGTTGTAATATATAAGTTTATATAACCATTTGAAATGCCATGATTATAGACCTAATGTTGAATACCAATATATGCATGTGTATATATGTGTAGACATATATAGCTTAAAGTAATAGATTACCTAGTGTATATCCAATGTGAATTCTTGCCTATTTGAGTATTGAATAATTGCATGCTATATAGAGTTGGGTGTATGTTGGCTTGTATCGCCTTGTATTGATGTGTGCTTGCTAGGATAGTCTTGGTTAGGCCTAGTAAGATTTACTGGGTTAGGACATGACCTAGTTTGACCTAATTTGACTAGTGCAATTGACCAGAGTTTACCAAGGGTTGACTTTGGCCTAGTTTGATCTAGATTCATGTAGAATGTATTGTAGTACTTTATATTACCCTTCTGGACATGTTGTGACTTGTGTTGTTCTAATTAGGAGCCAGACACCTTGTAACCTGTATTGCTTTAAATAGGACTCTATGGCTTCAGTGGGACCCCCCTCTACTTATCAGCTGTTTAGGTTATCGAGGCGAGTACATTCTCTGATCATTTTATATCTTGCTTAGAATTATTTCCTGCAGTAGATTACTTTACTTGTACTGTCACGACGGTCACACGGATTGGTACTATATAGATCCTTTTTTGAGATGTTATCCTTAGGGAGCATCGGGTACTACGTGTTCTGTGCGTTTCACTTACATGGCGTATCACTATGCTTCTTGGTTCACTTGATTACTTGTGACATGTACCCTCATGATCACAGAGTCTCTTGAATCTTACACAGTTGGATAACCCCCAGACTCCCTATTTATGGGACATCCATGTATCACCCTTCGGGGGCCGTGCATGGAATCATATAACATAACCTGGCTGGATCCTTGTGTATTGATTGGGGGTACGGGGAGTAGAAGTGGACATGTGAATAATACACCAGTAGTATCTTCATTGAATCATTTCGTAGTGTCTTCATTGAATCATTCCAGGCCATTTACATGTTCATGTTGTACTCTGACTCACTAGTCACTGCTAGTTCTCTATGTATAGTAGATATTTCTATTACAGTTCTTTCTCTATTTTTATACTGCACTTCTTTCAGTACTTGTATCTTACTTTACTGCATGTCTATATTTTCTAACCTGCTATGAATTGTTGAGATGTATTGTGCTCGCTCCAGTCTTGACTGGACCTGTTGATAAATTTTACAGATAGCCTGGGATTGCCTGCTAGCCTAGAGGAGACACAGTAGAGGTTGTTTAGGTAGTTATTTTATTTTGTCTGGAGTTGTATTTATTTTGTGGATTACTGTATCTGTATATGAGTTTTGAGATGTATTTCTGGGTTTATTTATCTTAGACACTTAGACTTCTATCTTCTGTATCTCTTTTGAATTTCATGTTTTATCCATCATTATCATGCTCTACCTTAGATGTGATTGAGTCTGTATCTGCTATGTCACCTCCATTCGGGGAGTATAAACTGTTTAGTCTTATACTCTTAGATGCATTGAAACCTAGGACAGCGTTCTACCGCCGACACTGCGGCGTAGGCTGGGCGTTGTTACGTTCTCGTGCCCTAACTCTAGGATGCGGGTCGTAACACGTTTTTTAGTAGTGGCCCATGCAGGTCGAGTTTATGTAGTGGTATTCGAACTTGAGTACCGCTACAGCCTGCAGTAGGAATAGGATATATTTTGAAGATACTCAATCACAGTTAGGAACCCTTGAGAGATTCCTGGGACGACCCTTGAGAATCTTATTTTAACTTCGATTTGAAACTCTTTTTCCCTTGATTTGATTTATCCTTACTTCTGTTATTAAATTTGATTTTGATGGATTATGGTTGAATTTGGGTTTGTATTTATTAATTTTGATGGAAGATTGTCGAATTTTGAATTTTGATAATAGCTGTTGCATTCGAGTTTGTATTTTGATGAATTTTGTTCATTTTTGAATTTTGATGTTCGTTGATAAATTGATTTGATTTTTGAGTATTCATTATTGATTAATTTAATTTTTGGCAAGATAAAATTATATGGGCTAGGTCATCTATGTTATGGAATCTAGTCTTCTATAGTCACATTAGCCAGCATGGTGAGGACATATAGTCTGACTCTGGATATATTTCTCGGGTGTGGGAATTTAAGATTTTTGCAGCCAAGCTAGCGGCACCGCAAAAATGTTAAATACCATAATTCTAGAGATATGTGCATAAGTCAAGGGCTCTGTGATTATCGTAGCCTTGCTTACTGGTATGACGAGGATTTAGAGTACCATGATTTTGGACAGACGCATATGATTATCAGATTGTACTTTAAATGTTTTTGAACATGTTTTCTCTACTTTGTTTCAGTCCTTCAAAAAAATTTATTAATTGTTTTGTTTAGTTTTGCTTCTCATTATTTAACTTAGGAGTAGCTTTAGCTATTTTCATAAACCTTTGTGTAACTTCTTCTATGAATTTCTTCTTAATACGATGAATCAATGATTTGCTAGACCTTATTTTGGATCTGATATTAGCTCTGATTTCAAATAGTTTCCTCTTTTAAAACGGATAAGTAGAACAGATTTTATTACCATTTCTTTTTCTGCCAATATTTTAGTACCATCATTCCTTGTCTTATACAACTATCCTGATTATATCAATTCCGTCTCGTATCTCATTCTGTCAGCTGTACTTGAACTCTTGAATCTGCATATCATTTTTATCTGAGAAATGTTGAGGAAGTGACGTAAATCATCTAGTATGAAAATAACGTAATCGGTTATCATGTGATAATTTTGTAGGAATCAAAATGTTGGATGTCAAATATGAAAAATTTGAAATGGAGATGTGGTAAAGGTTTAAAATGAAATCGAGGGATAAATGTTATCAATTTAGAAACAATCACAGAAAGTTGGTTATGGATAATTCATGGATGTATTTCAAAACTAATGAGGATGTTCGAGGTCAACCTAGTTTTGAGAACTTAGAAAATCTTGGTTATTGATTCTTGGGAAAACTTTTATTCTGAGGCGATGTGGAAATTTAGTAATGGAAAGAGAATTTTATAGTAACCAATGATTATGCAAAATTGAACTAGATATTGTAAGAAATGACTAGAGACAGATAGGACACAAGGATTTTAAGTTATAGGAATTATTTTGGATGAAAAAAAAATGTGTAGAATTCAAAAGGATAATAATTGAAGGTGAACGTTGAAGAAATGTGAAGGTTGATTTATAAAACGAGAATAAATTTTGCATGACATAGTGGTATTAAGGTTGAATAAATACGAGACTTGATTTAAACAAATACGAGGATTCCATAAACTGGATTTGGAGGTTTCGGATCTAATTTAGAACGAGGCGAAGGAATTTGAAATTTTGATTTAAATGAATAAGTGTCGACTCCTAAATAAGAGGGGTATGATTCATGGAAAATATTTTAGAAGTTTGAAATTTTGTCTATGGTGATCATGGTAAAAGTTTAGATGACTGAAGATTAAAAAAAAAAATTGAGGGTAGATATATAACGGTTGATTTTATATTGGGATTTGTGAGAAAATATGATTAGCAAATGGTAAACTGATAATGTTAGGGAGAGATGATTTACTGACTTCGTATGAAATCTTTTCCCGTTTTTCTCTAAAAGGGTTTTTCAATATCATTAAATCCTAGTTTCCTTAATCACGACCAAATCGACTTCGATTATCCTATCTTATCATATTAATATCTTGGGTTGTACTTAACTGAATTAAATTTGATTACGACCTAAATCTCCATCCTTGTATGCTCGTTCTCAGACTTTGTTGAATCTGTCCTCCACATTGCCTAAATTTTGATTTCCCCAATTTGATCAACTTAGATCGTATCGAGACTAAATATTTCTAATATATATTGTGATTGGATTTCCATGCAAGTGACTTTCATTCTTAACTTTGATTTTGATTTTTCTGAACCCTTTATAGATAATTGGTAGTTACCTTTCCTTATTTTTATGATAAGTACCAGTTTTCACATAGGATGGTAGGCTGTCTTACAGTTTTGATGATTGTTATTTCCGTATATTTCCTAATTTAGCACCCTAGACTGCTTGTGTGTTTGATACCCTATGACCGTCACCGTATGCCATGACCCTGTATGCCGTTCTTTTTTGATGGTATGTTTTATTTAAGTTCTGAGACTTTTATTGTGGGGGTTTGACCTAGAGGGAGTATGGACATTTTAATTTCGAGGACGAAATTTTTCTAAGGTGGGTAGACTTGTAACACCCAATTTTCTAAAATGAGAGTAATTTTGAAATTTTGTAATTTTAATCATTTATTGATTTGACATTTAAATCATGATATAATTTTTGGTAATTTTTTAAATCATTTTAAAACTATTTAAAATCTTGACTTGTAATTTTGATGTGCTAGTGAAACCTAGAGACTGTTTGACCTAGAGCCTAACCATGTGATTAGGATGTTTTAATGTCATTTTTGGCCTAAGGATATTTTGCATTAGACCTCCTTGAATTATTTTGATATTTATTGCGTTGGTGATTGTTAATTTTGACCTTTGATAGGTGTGATGGTTTTGTGTGCGTATCGGATACGTATCAGTTTTTATTTATAAATGTTTGATGTGCCTCAAGGAGATTTTTTTTATTGCTGATTTTTTGAAAAGTATTTGAATGAGATTGTTTTCTGCATGTGTTTCCTGTGATTACTTTGTTTTAATTTCGAGGACAAAAATTTTTTTAAGGTGGATAGATTTGTCACCCCCAGTTTCCAGAAACAGGGATATTTTTGTCATTTTTCATTTTTAAATTATTTTGGAATTATTTATTTATTTATTGTAATATTTTGGGGTTATTTGAGTCGGGTTCGAATTTCAACTCATTCCGACTTGTATCGGGGACCCGGGGTAGTTTTGACTCTAGCGGGCCCACACACTAGTTAGGCATGGCCCACATAATATTAATTTTAGTCCACATGATATTAATTTTAGTTAGTGACTAGACTAATTATTTTGGTTAGTATTAATATGGATTAGTGTTTTAGGATTGACCAAACTACCTCCGACTTAACCCCTTACCAATGTCTTAGTAAATGGACTAGAAAAGGGGCTTTTGGACTTTTCCTAATAGGACAAAACCACCTTTATGGCCAGCCACAATAAGGATAGGGTTGAGCCTCCCATTTGTCATTATCCATCTATTTTTCTCTCTCTTGTTCTTCCCCAAATTCCTAGAGAGCAATCCCTAGCAATTTCTCCACCAAATCATTCCATTTCACCACCAAATTTTCTTCTTTCCTTCTCCATTCTAGCCAAGGAGGAAGCTACCCAAGTTTGGGAGGATTCGGCGCTCGTTCGTGTCCTTTTGGAATCTCTACGTGTCGGTGTCGCTCCGGGAAGGCTTTTCTTCGATTCGATCTACCGGGAGGTATAAATCCCTTCTTCTTTTCATTTCCTCATGCCTATAGGTCTATTTTAAACCCATAGGAATGACCCCATAGTTGTATCTCCATTTGTGTCCATTTTGTGTCCATTTGGAGGTCATAGGAGTGTCCTTTGTGTTGTGGTTGTGTCCATGTGGGAAAATCCCAAATTTGGACACACTATGTGTTGTTGTTATGTATGAATGAATTATTACATGTTTAATCTCATATTTTTGTATTGGAGATGTGTTCTATAGTGTCTCATATATACATATTAGTGTAGAGAGTGAGTTCTTGATATATTATGTTATATACTTGTGTTCTTTTGTCTCAAACTACCTAAATCCGTCATAATTTTTATCCACGTTTTTAATTTCAGCCCTAACTTAGAAATGTCATAACTTCTAGCTCAAAGCTCGGTTTAATCTCCCGTTTTTTTAGAAGAAGCGTATTGAAGTTAGCTTTCCAAAAACATGAATTAATAGGCCTAATTCTTTCTGTAACTTTCTGGAGAATTATTTGAGTGTCAGCTGTACGAAAGACAAATGCGTTCTCGGTGTTTTCGCGATTCCGGGAGTTTTCAGAAACAAAAACGCGATCCGTTTAAAGTTTCGGAAAGCTAACACATAGATCTATAACATACTTTAATCCTAAATTTTAATTCATGCTGAGATGGTACAGTATTGATTATTAGTAGGAGTTACTATTCGGCATATGCATTTTGTGCACCCTTGTGTGTAATATAATGTTCTATTTGATTTTAACCCATGTTAATGTATATACATTATGTAATTAAATAGAGAATACAAGCATGAGTAAATGGTTAAATAAATGATATATGAGGTGTAAGTATTCTATCTAATGTAAGCATGTATAAGTATGGCTTGTAATGAATATGTAGGTTCCATAGTATGTAATGTATGGTGCATATAGTGGTACAAGAGAATAATGAATGATGAATGAATGCAAGCATGAATGTAATGTAATAATAGATGTAATGTATGCAATATACAAGTTAATGAGATGTAATGTTCTATGTTAACACAAATCCTATATTACCTCATGTACCCCCTTACACTATGTTGACACTATCACACTTGACACATTGTTCACTTACACTTTGACACTCTTTGATATGTATACACTATGTATGCCCATTTAACCCTCACTTGCCCCTTTGCCATGTTCACATACACATACATAGCCTCTTAAATAAGTATTTATGAATATAGTTAACTTAGCTATGTATGTATATTATATATATGTTAGCATATTGTGTTGTAATATATAAGTTTATATAACCATTTGAAATGCCATGATTATAGACCTAATGTTGAATACCAATATATGCATGTGTATATATGTGTAGACATATATAGCTTAAAGTAATAGATTACCTAGTGTATATCCAATGTGAATTCTTGCCTATTTGAGTATTGAATAATTGCATGCTATATAGAGTTGGGTGTATGTTGGCTTGTATAGCCTTGTATTGATGTGTGCTTGCTAGGATAGTCTTGGTTAGGCCTAGTAAGACTTACTGGGTTAGGACATGACCTAGTTTGACCTAATTTGACTAGTGCAGTTGACCAGAGTTGACCAAGGGTTGACTTTGGCCTAGTTTGACCTAGATTCATGTAGAATGTATTGTAGTACTTTATATTACCCTTCTGGACATGTTGTGACTTGTGCTGTTCTAATTAGGAGCCAGACACCTTGTAACATGTGTTGCTTTAAATAGGACTCTGTGGCTTCAGTGGGACCCCCCTCTACTTATCAGCTGTTCAGGTTATCGAGACGAGTACATTCTCTGATCATTTCATATCTTGCTTAAAATTATTTCCTGCAGTAGATTACTTGTACTGTCACGACGGTCACACGGATTGGTACTATATGGATCCTTTCTTGAGATGTTATCCTTAGGGAGCATCGGGTACTACGTGTTCTGTGCGTTTCACTTACATGACGTATCACTATGCTTCTTGGTTCACTTGATTACTTGTGACATGTACCCTCATGATCACAGAGTCTCTTGAATCTTACACAGTTGGGTAACCCCCAGACTCCCCATTTATAGGACATCCATGTATCACCCTTCGGGGGCCGTGCATGGAATCATATAACATACCCTGGCTGGATCCTTGTGTATTTATTAGGGGTACGGGGAGTAGAAGTGGACATGTGAATAATACACCAGTAGTATCTTCATTGAATCATTCCGTAGTGTCTTCATTGAATCATCCCAGGCCATTTACATGTTCATGTTGTACTCTGACTCACTAGTCACTGCTTGTTCTCTATGTATAGTAGATATTTCTATTACAGTTCTCTCTCTGTTTTTATACTGCACTTCTTTCAGTACTTGTATCTTACTTTACTGCATGTCTATATTTTCTAACCTGCTATGAATTGTTGAGATGTATTGTGCTCGCTCCAGTCCTGACTGGACCTGTTGATAAATTTTACAGATTGCCTGGGATTGCCTGCTAGCCTAGAGGAGACACAGTAGAGGTTGTTTAGGTAGTTATTTCATTTTGTCTGGAGTTATATTTATTTTGTGGATTACTGTATCTGTATTTGAGTTTTGAGATGTATTTCTGGGTTTATGTATCTTAGACACTTAGACTTCTATCTCCTGTATCTCTTTTGGATTTCATGTTTTATCCATCATTATCATGCTCTACCTTAGATGTGATTGAGTCTGTATCTGCTATGTCACCCCCATTCGGGGAGTATAAACTGTTTAGTCTTATACTGTTAGATGCATTGAGACCTAGGACAGCGTTCTACCGCCGACACTGGGGCGTAGGCTGGGCGTTGTTACGTTCTCGTGCCCTAACTCTAGGATGCGGGTCGTGATAGTGCATAATCATCCCGTTCGAACTATACTTCGGTCTCGTGTACGCGTTCGCTACTTTCAGCGTAAGGTTATTCAAGTACGTACTGCATTTGCTAACTTTTAGCATGCGTTCCTCCCAACTCGAGTCCGTCGCGGTTTGGCACAAAGGCCTTCGTCCATCGATCCCGTTCAACCGAGTACTTGTACGAGCTTTTGAAAATATTAGACTTATTGTATGGAACATCCCAAGGCACGACGAGAGAGCGCGTACACTTATTTTGTTTCAAAACCGAGCTTTCAAAACTGAGAGAATCGAAATGAAGTCCAAGGACGTAAAGCCGTGCTCTGATAACAATCTGTCATGCCCCGCTCCCGTAGGAGCGATCGTCCTCGCTAAGGCGTGATGCCGCACGGGCCTAGGTTGCGCCCGTGCAAGGCTAATCCCAGAAATGGTCGATTTGCAGCGAAAAGTAAATGAACACAAATTGAAGCGAATTCAAACTATTTATTGATAATCAAAAAGTTTACAAGCGGCTCTAGGTCGAGTTTACCAGTCTCTCAAGCTCTCTCTCTCTCTCTGAAACATAAAAGGCGTGCCAAGTGGCTTACAACATGGAATGATTCATGACGATGTTCCGATACATTATATCATGTATATTGTGCTTCAGCTCCTTGCAACGCTCCAAGGCTCCAGAGATAGTTCCGCACCTTAGTACGTTCGAGAAAAGCTCCGCACCCGATGACGTCTTCTGCATCCTGCAAGCAGACTGTGGGGTTATCAGTATATTGTTATGCACTGGTGGGGAGGCTAGCTCGCCCACAATGCTATCATTACCAAACACGTTCCATTTACTTATGTGCACCGTCTATCGTTCATTATCTTTCTAATCTTGCCTTAGGATCAGTTTCATGGCATATTTCGTAACCTATATCGTGTTGCCGAATTCAAGTGTTTGCATGGAAATGCATGCACGACTTACCCATACTTACCGTCCGGCCTTCTATGTCCAAAGTAAACCAAGTTAGTCAACAATTCAATATAAACTTTCAATGTCAAGTGCGTGTTCCTGCCTCAGGTTCTAGAACGTCGTAGGCACGTTCTCTAACTCATTTTGCATGAATTACTCTTTATTCACTTGGTGTGTTACATTTCATGCATGTTCAGAAGGCACTTCATTTAGTTAAATTAGACTACTTGTTTCAATGCAAGGACTTGCATGTGGATTTCCACCAGCACAGCCTACTTAATCTACATGCACGGACCGCTGGCATCACAAGCCATTTTGGACATATTCTCTTTGGCATTCTCACCTATCGATGGCTGGTACATCTTGATACTCTTGAAATTCCTGGTCTTACGTCTCCTTGAGTGGCCGAGGTCCCACTCAAAGCAGCTCGTAAGCCCCATGTTTTGATTTCGCCTAAGCCGGCCACGATATACCCCCCCATCGATCGTGTCGCAGAATCCTTCTTCTTTACGGCTACGGTATTCCCCCCCCCCATCGCCCGTGCCGTTTGTCCCCGACCATTTCGTATTGACTTGTCATTTTACTTAACGGCTGTCTTTGAGCCATAGGCTGTCTCTAAGCCATAATGCGTTATCGACCAGGTTGGCGTCCGTGCAGCGCGGGTAGCGAGCCCCGTTGCACGTGTCTGTCATACCTGTCGCTAACCATTCTTTCCGTTCTTATCTTTTATTCACTCTTTCATTTCTTTCTTTCACTTGTTCGTTCATTCATTCATTATTCATTCATTCATTCGTTGATTCATTCATTCACTTACTCGTTCATTCATCCACTTATTCGTTCATTCATTCATTCATTACGCAACTCCCCGTGCGGGGGTCGTCTTGGCGATCCATCAGTCCCGAAGTCTTCCAATGTTGCTATACTCTACTCGGAACGACTATGTAGATAGTCTTTCGTTTCTTTGTTGTAAACCGTTTATTGTTTCATTGTTGAACGCATATAGGAAACTTGAATGTAAGCTTGTGCCTCAGCACGAGCGTAGAGCGCGGTACGAGAGTTTCTATATTTGTCGAGTTCTTTTCCATGTTCTAAACAAGCATACAAGATGGGATTATTCCCGTAGCTAAGTGCGTTGAGTCATTCATTTATTAGCATGCGCGGTGTTGACGCCTAGCGATTCTAGCAATAGTGTCCGTATTGTTATGTGTCTAGGCTAAGCAAAGACGGGTTCATCGGAGCCACCCACCTTAGCGATGTTCGCATCGGCCGAGCGATACTCCGAGCGCGCCTTTGAAAGTCTAAGTCTGGATTCCTCTTGACGGGCCAATGTAAGCCTTGCATCGATTCGTCATCAGGTCGATGCCAACTCTTCGGATCGACGGCTCGTTTGAGTCGTTGCACTTGCCGTTTGAATCGGCGTTCCGCTAGGGCGGAGCGGATCATTACAGTTAACGTAGAGAACTTGATCATTTTTTGAGCGCCAACAATAGATTGCTCCTTTTTGTTTAATGTTCCGAAGTTTTTTTCAATTACCAGAATTCATGAGCGATACTTTGCTTAAGGTGCCTGCCCCTTAGGCCATGTTTTGTTCATGGAATTTGCCTCAATGATTCACTTTCTCACCTCAAGGATACACTTTTCTTCCAATTTCTCTTGCTTTTCCAAATATGGATCTTTTAAATAGAAATTACAACTTTTCAAAGAAAAGTAAAAGCAAGGAATTGATTTTCTTTCCACGAACCAAACTAGACCTAATTGTTCCTTAAACTAGGTGGGCCAAGTGCAGTCCACATGAGCCAAGAGTTTGTTATGGCCCACATGTTATAGGCGAGATCGAGGAAGCGACCAAGTGAAGTATATCTCGTACGGGATTAGCCTCAAAATCAACACCTGAAAAACTTCGATGATCTAGGCCTCGTTTGGTACACTGTAATATAATCGTAATCACAATGTAATGAGATGATTTTTTTATTTGATTACATTACGATTACGATTACGATTACATTACAATGAACAAAATAGGGTTCTAATGTCATTATCTCAGCATCGTTTGAATTTCTTTTAGTTTGTCTCATTAGCTCTTGTGGGAGAGATCACAATAAAAGAGGATTAATAATCGATTGGGATTTTTTTTTTGTCTAATTCATTATTTTCATTAGCGATATTGCCTTTCAATGACTTTATTATCACTCAATCTAATATTCTTTTTAGTGTTGGATCTTCAGTTTGTTGGCATGTTTTTGTTACATCTTGTGTTACTTAAGTGTTGTCAAACGTTGCCAATAATGCTCTCGTGCAAAGGACGGAAGCAGAAATTTGAGCGGCCAAAAATTCGAGAGTGGCTAGGGTAGTCTAGGTGTGGATTGACAGATATGTAAATGTTGAGAATCAATAAGGGACTTTTAGTCCCACATCGAAATATCGAGTATGTAGAGGAGCTAGACTCCCTATAAGTAGAAGTAGTCCATCAATAAAAATTATCCAACCATTATTTTCTACATGGTATCAGAGCCATAACCCTCTCCCTCTCTCCACAAAAAAAAAAAAAAAATTCCCTCACCCGCCCCCCCCCCCCCTTGCCGACCCCCCACCCCTCGCCGACACCCCCCTCGCCGACCCCCCCCTCGCCGACCTACACCAGCGGCCACCCGCCCTCTTGCCGACCCCCCCCCCTAGCCGACCCCCCCGACCACCAGCAGCCCCCCCCCCCCGGACCACCACCAGCCACCCCCCCTTCCCGACCTCCAGCAGCCCCCCTTCCCAAACCCTAACCCTAGCCACCACCATGTCTAACCCTAGCCTTTTCGTCTCCTACAAACCCTAGCCGTCCTCTTTTTTTCTGAGAAAAAAAAAACGGCGTATTTCGAAGACAGATGGCTGCCAAATGCTTTATTTGCACCAACTTTGTTCCTCGCTTACGCCGTTTGGAACTAACAAATGCTTTCTTTGTTATTCCTTCTTCACATCGGGATCTATACAGAGACTGATCATGTCTTCTCTGGTGTCCTGACGTTTTCACTTTACATGCGCGCGCCGGTGCTGGCCAAGTTAGTAGCGCATTCGTAAAGTCAATGCAAAACAAGAAAAAGAAAATTTGGGTGAGTTGAAGCCCACCACGTTCTAAAAGTCGTCTTAGGCGGCGCCTAGGCACATAATGTCTGTCCGATATCCGCCTAGCCGCTCACCTAGCCTCCACCCCCCCTCCACACCCCCCCCCCCCCCTTCCACCCCTTGTCAAATGTGGTCAATAATGCTCTCGTGCAAAGGACGGAAGCAGAAATTTGAGCGGCCAAAAATTCGAGAGTGGCTAGGGTAAGCTAGGTGTGGATTGACTGATATGTAAATAAAAAGAAAAAGAAAAAAAAAATGCAAAACAAGAAAAAGAAAATTGGGGTGAGTTGAAGCCCACCACGTTCTAAAAGTCGTCTTAGGCGGCGCCTAGGCACATAATGTCTATCCGATATCCGCCTAGACGCTCACCTGGCCTCCCTCCCCCCCCCCCCCCCAAAATCCCCGACCATGTATGTTTTTGGAATTTATGATTTATTTATTTTTTACAAATTTCAGTAGTTTTTTTTTAAGTTTTTTTTTTTTTCCCGCAACCACTACTAGACGTCCTGTGTCCACCAGTCAATCATCATGCTGTCGAAATAACAGCAACAAAACCATATGGATGCACGTGTACATTGGCACAGAACACTTAAGTGGCGGATTTAAGGAATTGCATATCTCAAATTTCTCAACTTCCCTGTTAGCAAATATCCACAAGTTTGCACTCTTCCCATCCAAGCACAAGATGAATTCTCATTAAAAGCAGTAGAAAACATTACAACGTAAAATAACAACACAAAAACTCTTCAACAACAATACTTTCGTTTAAAAGTTACAGTCCACAAACACGTACAAAGCAATTGTGAGCAACTTTATCTCCAAATATTAAGAACTTTCACTACATCAGTAGAAACAATAAATGATTGATCAGCAAATCTATTGTGAGCCAGTACCTGCTCACATATTCTAACAGACCATATTAGCCATATCAGTTCCCTTCTCCTGATTCAGGTTTGGGGGCCTCCTTGATCTCATCTCCGGCATTTTCCTCCTGGCAAGCAGAAAACAAGGATGATAAAATGATGTGAAACACTAACTCGGAAAACAGACCAAGTGAAAGAAAAGAAAACTTTTGCTCTTAAGACACGAAAACATAGTGAGAGAGAGAGACCTGGGTATCGGAGGTCCATAGAGTCAAATTGTCTCGGAGAAGTTGCATGATCAATGTGCTATCCTTGTAAGAGTCCTCTCCTGGAGAGTCAAGCTCAGAGATAGCCTCATCAAATGCCTGTGAGGAGCACAAGCGCCACGTTCATGAGAGAAGTATATCAAACAAATAAACCAACCAAGTATGCAAAGTCAGAACAAGAACTCATTGGAGTTTAATGTAAACAAGTAAAGGTATCTAGAACGACTGGCCAAACTTCACAGATCAGTAAGAGAAATGTACCAACTATACGTGAGCATAAAGTTTCATATATAACTTCCATGATAGAAGGCCCTGAGAAAGTCCTGACGTCCATGTATTTTGAAATTTTTCGAACAATCCTACTGCAATTTGGAATTCCTAATTTCCCGTTTGGATTAAAAGGTAGGACTCAAAAATATATAGCTCAAATTACTAACTTGAACCTGGATTACTGAGGTCTAGACTAAGAAGACAGATTTCATGTGTCTTGTATGATTCTAGTCAACTCTTCATTTATGGATACAGGAGCAAGGAAAGAATAAGTTGAGGGATCAGAATATGGAAGGCTAAAAGGCAAAACAACAGTAAGATGCCTTCAACGTCAACTGTTCAACATACTTTACAAGATTTACTGACTTGTAGATCCAACAGAAGAAATTTGACGAATCAAAAAAAGAAGTTTGATGATAAAAAGATTTCAGTACAAGTTCGCTTATCCAAATTAACATTGCATAGATTTGGTATCAATGTCACAAAGTCCTTCCAAGTTCCAACAAACAATAAATTATGGAGAACCATTCTCTACTACAGTGATAAAACTAAAGAAGAGTAAACTATGATCAACTTCCACAGTCAGATGATACAATCAATCAAACAAATTGATATCGATGTGCCAAATATCAGTATAGTGTCCAATGTGATGACTAATAAATATGTGGCAAGAATCAGTATAGTGTCCAAGGACGTAAAGCAGTGCTCTGATACCATTCTGTCATGCCCCAATTCCGGAGGATCGAAAACTAGCCACTGGGCGTGATGCCGTACAAGTTTAGATTGCACTTGTACAAGGCAAAACCGTTATAGTTCCTAGTATTTCTCAGAATTTATCAACATCTAGATTTTCAAATGTTTACCCTTCAAATACCATTTCATGGAAGTTGTTTGAAAATCACGAGTGATCTCTTTCAATTGGTACATGTTTGCATTTTGTAGATATTACCAAGATTAAATCATCTCATGAGAACTGGGTTGACTATAAAGCAAAAGAAAGCTCCATAGAATAAATGACATCTTATGAGATAGGAGAGACTGTCATTTGTCCAATAAACTGAAACAAAGATTCTTCCCCTTTTCAGTTGTAAATATGAAGCATAAGTACAATATCATGGAAATAGGTGCACAGACGAAGTGCAAGAGACTTGTAAGTGCATTTGAAAGCTTCACAAAGAAACAATTTCTATGACCATCTATCAACATAATGCTAACCGTCTATGGTGATACCAAATTCCTTGAACAAGATGATGAAGATCCAGTTCGAGTTTCAGATGAATCGAGTTAGTTATATTTGGATTTAGTTGCTTTTACTTGAGTTTGGGTGCTTTTTAGCTTGTTTGAATCTACTTAGGTCCATTGGAGTCTGAATCACTTTTTAATTAGCATGCAGCTGATTTAGGAGTTATTGTATTTCGGACTAGTTTTCAAAGGCTACGAAAGTCTATTAGTAAGGATGTGATCAGACCTTTACGATTATTCAAAGAATTACTGGATGAGTTCATTTGAGACTACACGGAAATTACAAATTGGTGTGAAATCCAATGCTAACCCTAGGTGTGAAACCTAGAGGCCCTGATCAATTTTCTTCTTCTAGTCACTCAACATCCTCTATGTGCGGTTTTTGCCTCCCAACACTAGGATCCCTCCTCTTTTCTCTTTGCTAGTTGTTGTATCCGACCAAGAATTCGACCCCTTCTTCCCTGGTTGCACCCGCCTTCAAGCAGGCTTCTTACCAGCTTGCACCCTCTACAAGCAGGACTCCTCTCCTCTCTGTGTTGGCAAAGCCAGCACCTTCTTTGCTGTCCAGACCAGACCAGGAACCCCCTTGCTGCTGTGCAGCCCAACCGCTAAAACCATGGATGCCTCACCCACCAACAACCCAAACAGCCCCAATTTTTTCCCCCTTTGTTTAAAAATGAGCCACTATTCATCTACTAATCATCTATTACACAATTAAAACCCAAACATCATCGTCATCCTCAATAGATTAAGAGCCATACATCGGAGCAGATGCAAAAGCTTCAAGCAGGGGAACATCTTCAAAAGGCAAGATTGGGCATGTTTTGATTGTGTGGGTAGATTCCACTGAGCCTTAGGTGGACCCTAATCTTATTTTGTTATCCGATTGTAATGTTTTGTAATTTCTACTTTCTATGTTGCCTCTTGATAGATTCACGGTTATCTTTGTATCATTGCTTGATTTACATGGATTTCTTTTTGTGCCCTAGCATCATCATCGTCTAGGATTGCATCTGCACACTGATATCTGTTGCACTTCATGTAGTTTCATACATTACCAGTTTGTGACTTTGTCCATGGTTCTTGCATTTGTATGATTGATTGTCATCATCTGCATAGTTCCATCTAGGGTAACTTCTTGTCCTGCGTCACATAGCCTTGCCAAGATAGGGTCTTGCTACAACCTAAGAGGCTTCGCATCTAATTCTACCTTGTTGGTAATGCATTATAAGCTCATGCAACCAAGAATCATCCTCCAAAAGTCCCCAAAACTAGAAGGGGGTCTAAACGAGTAGGTAAGTTTGCATGATTTACTACAGGGAACCACATTCACATCTATGACACAAAGACGAAGAGCAAAAAGCAATGACATCCCCACATATTTCACATAAATATATGCAAGTATTGCATTGACATGAGCGTCATGGTAGTAAGCATATTATATCTACATATGTTAACTCATAGATGTATGCCTATAGCTATATATGAGAGTTTATAAGGATAATCTATTGGACAGCATAGGATAATTGAGTTAATTAGAAAACATGGGAACATGTTTAATACAACATGTATATTGATTAGGACCATAGGGGATCATGTGAGATTTGCTCAGCTTCAATTAGAAATGTTGCATATAAGCAACCATAAAAGGTCACATTCCATTTTTCGAAGAATTGGGTCGTCTTTGAAGTTGAGTACAGCAGGAAGAGGAACATGTGCTCATACTTCAAACGTGAGGCAGGTTTCCCTTCCAAAAGAGCTAATGAAAAAGTGGTGCAACAGATAGAGGCAGCAGTTTTCACCCCATTTATGCTTGAAAGTGTGTTTATAACTTTTGTTGGAGTCTGTGAGATAGTATGTGCTTGTGATAAATGTCCAAGTTACATGAGACGATGACAATTGCTTGAGAGTGTCTTTCTTTGTTATATTCCACCAATAGGACAGTTCAAAAAGAATATTTTAATGACACGGTTAAATTATCTATCCTGCATCATTCCTGTTTACTAAAATAAGGAAATATCATTAAATTGGTAATAGAGATTTCACTGCATATGGTAAAAGCATTTTTTTTTTTGTTGCATGATCAGACAATGGTATATATGATACTGACATGGTCAAATAATTAAATCCATATTGCCATGCCCATGTATATTTGGTGTGTTCATGTTGCTTCCAATACATGCCTGACATAGACATAACATGACACGGCAACTGTATCACAGCATCCACGCTTTATAAAACTGTAACATCTATGAATATTCTTACTCACTCTGATAATGCTTACCAAAGATATATATATATATATATATTTTTAAAAGGGCATTAAAAAACAATCTACACTTACAAGGTACACCATATTGTAATTCTGGTTAAACTTTTATTGTCAACTCAACAATCAATTAATTCTATATGTATTATGTAAACCAAACCAGATGCAGAAACGAACCTGCTTTGCAAGCTTGCAAGCAAGGTCTGGCGAGTTCAAAATCTCATAGTAGAACACTGAAAAGTTGAGCGCCAGGCCGAGCCTTATCGGATGAGTTGGGGTCAGATCAGCAAGTGCAATCTCCTACACATCAAACAGTCCAAATTTTAGGCCAAATATACGACAACTATGTTAAACCAAAATATAATAAGAAATATTTTTTGATTCTCAGACCGGAAAGAATGGCCAAAGCAGATAAATATTATTGATCACAAAACCTGATAGTTAGATTACTCCCTTGTTAACATCAAGACATCAAAAAAAAAAAAAAAAAAATCCTAAATTAACATGGTGTAATGGTTGCAGAATGTAAAAGAACAACTGGAAAGTCAGGATCCATGTTCAAGTATAAATATATCTGCAACATATAGGGGCTGTTTGGTTCGTTGAAAGTGGGGGTGAAAGTTGGAAAAATTTGCAAGTCCGCTGAACTTGCTTCAGTTCAGCTGTTTGGTTGAAAAGTTGAAAGTGGGGTGAAAGTGGTTGATGGGACGCGGGGAAGTTCCTGTCTCCTTCATTTTTGGTACACTTTCACCACACCATTTTTTTGGTGAAAGTGGTGGAAAGAGAAGGAAAAGTGTGGAAAGAGAAAAGTGGTTTTCGTTTAATATATCTCCAACCAACATCCACTTTCAACAACCATCCAAACAACGGAACTCTTTTTTTTCCACTTTCAACAACCATCCAAACAATGAAACTCCTTATTCCTCCACTTTCATATTTTTCAACCATCAACCAAACATCTTTTGGAAACTCAAAATTTATGCGTACGCATCGCGTGCGCAAGTTTCGTTTTTCCACTTTCGCACTTTCATACACTTTCGTGCAACCAAACAGGCCCATAGTACAAAAGGAAAGTTATATGGCAAAAAGAAAGGAATTGATATAATTAGGGGTCGACCTGAGCAGATTTGTATGCCACTAGAGTGCTATCAGCTGCCTCTTTTCTCTCAGCACCACTATGGAACTCCGCAAGGTACCTAACAAGAATTTAAACAATATAACTAAAGATGAGATGGGAACTTCTCTTCCGTGATTGTATAAAGAACAATTTGCTAACAGTTTTTTTTATTTTTTTCCTTCTCCTTATGAATCCACATATGATATGACCTGTAGTAGTCTCCCTTCATCTTGAGGTAAAAAACCTTGGACTCGGCACTAGTAGAGGAAGGGATGAGGTGGGTCTCAAGGAGCTTGAGGATTCCATCGCAGATCTTGCCTAGCTCGATCTCGATCTTGCCTCGGTATTCCTTGATCTTGTTCACGTGGTCTTCGTTCCCGCGGCTCTCCTCCTTCTGCTCAATGGAGGAAATGATGCGCCACGAGGCCCGGCGGGCCCCAATCACGTTCTTGTAGGCGACGGAGAGAAGGTTCCGCTCCTCCACGGTGAGCTCCTCCACGTCCACCGTCTTTGCCAACTTCTCCATGAACTCCACCATCTCCTCGTACCGCTCCGCTTGCTCAGCTAACTTAGCCATGTAAACTGTCTCCTCGCGCGATGAATTGTCTGAAGACATCTTTCTTTCTCTCACGTTTCCACTCTGCAAGCAGACGAAACTCAATCAAAATCTAACTTCACACAGCAAAAATTGATTTATTGTCAATGTATTAAAGAAGATGCATAAGCGGAGAAATAATGAGCAGAATATTAATGTCTACACTTTCGTTTATGATAAACTATGTTGCAGGCGCACGGATACGACAAGCTACTGATACCGAACTGATACCTATTATAGTGTGTTACTGATATATTTTGGAGTGTCTGTGTCCGTGTCCAATACATGTCGGAGACGTAATGTTCATGCTTTCAAGATGAAAGATCAAATATATGTATAAAAAAAATGTTCGTTAAGAACTAAAAGAACATGGGAAATAAAAATCACAATGACACATTACTCTTCCTCTATTCTATTTTAATAGACATAAAGAAATAAAAACTAACAATAATAAACAAAAGCTTCGATTCTAGATTTTTCAATAGAAATTAAAAGGCATGGGAAAATCTATATGGAATCAAGTAAAAAAAAAAACAAGATAAATTTGTGGAATTAAACGAGTGATTATATCGATCTATGAACAGAAGAATAATTACGAAATTACAGGAAAAATGAACATAAATACATGTTATATTTTTGCTGATTGATGATGCGAGCAGAATCGCCCAAATAAACTATAAATTTATAATAATTATCACAATAAATCACAGCGAAATCGGATAAATTACCTAGAAATAATTTTGTGCGGATCTGTGCCAAATTTCTGAACTAGGATTTGGAATGGAGAAGGAGATGGAGAAGGGGTTCTAATAATAGAAATGTTGGAGAAGGAGATGGAGAAGGGTTCTAATAATAGAAATGCTCGTCCATGACCAGTCAGGCAACCAGTAGAAAGTCGACACGTGTCCGATTGTCCGTTATTCACCTGAGAAAAGGTTATTTTTGTTCCTAAAACAACGAAAATGATTGTGACCTGTCACCTGGAACAGAAAACGTGGGTCCACTTACAATGGGCGAAAATAATTTATTGTGTGGTCGATGTGTTATACTGTTATGTTCAAACGTGGGTCCATTTACAATGGGCACAATTTTTACAAATATTTTTACTATTTTCAAGAATGGCATTATGTACGTTTAATAATTTAAATTTTTTTGCTGTCAAAAAAACATAATTTAAATTTTAATATTATACTGATATGAATAGTATATATATATATATATATATATATATATATATATATATATATATATATATATATATATATATATATATATATATATATATATATGCAAATGACCTCTAGCCTAGTGGTTAAGAGAGATACATGTACGTGGCCCAAGTGGTCGGAGTTTGAGCCCCAGTTTATTTTTAATATATATACATATAGATAATTTTATTTAGATAGAGTTATGTTAACATATCCTTATGACACATTTTATACAATGATAAATGTATTTTTTATTTATTTATTGTGGGAGTTAGAGGACAATGGATCCAAAAGACATGATACAGTGTACACAAAAAGTTCCGAGCGCTAACACTGTAAAAAAAAAAAAAAAATAGATGCACTATTTAGGTGATTACGTCTACGAGCACATTTATCAATATATTTAGTTATAAATAAATAAATATATATTAATCTTCTACTATATAATGATGCTTCAAACGGTTCAAAAGTGAGCCGTTTAAGCCGTATGAATATCATCAACCATTAAAATAAATAAGTAAATGATAATAATAATAATAATAATAATAACAATAATAATAACAACTAATTAACTACATGAATACTTCACTAATTATTTAAAAGAAATATAACTAGGTATTTAACTATCTAATATGATTTATTTATAACTAAATAGTCTAACTTGAGTGGTTAAGATAGGAGGTAGTTTTCTTGGTTACTTGAGTTCAAATTCTAAGTTTGATTTTTCTTTTATAATAAATTGATATTTATTACTTTTAATATATTTTTCGCACGTGTATTTGCACGTACACACTACTAGTAAATATAAATTGTCCATTGATAAATGTGTTTGTGTGAGTATCTATGTAAAATACACATTTATCAATACATTATAACATAACCCATGTTTTAAATATAATATATATAACATAACTATGCAGTTAAAAACGAATATAAATCAGTTATATCATCGATATATAACGGTATTAGCTCTGAACCGATATATTTTTTTGCAAAAAAATGGTTAAATATCGGAACCGATATGATCGGCCGATATGACTGGTATGTTCTGATATACTGGTTTTGAAAAAAAAATCAATTTCTCACAATTAAGGGGTGCAAATTGGGCGGGCTACACCTATAGCTGTCAAGACGGACCGGCGGGGCGGGCCGGCTCGTAACCCACCATAACCCACCATTTGGCAGGGAGGGGCGGGCCGACCCACCATTTTGGCGGGCTAGAAAAATTCCAATCCAGCCCAACCAACCGACGGCCCGCGGGCTAGGCGGGCCGGCCCGCTAAATATTTTTAAATTTTTAATTATTGTTTAGATTCTTAAAAGGAAAAAAATCATATATATAATATTTTTTACTCACTCTCATATGCATTAAATGACAAGTAAAATACAAGAAACATTACAATAGTATATATTTCTTTAAAACACATTCATTCATGTAAATAAATGACCAAAATTAATATTTTATACGTCATTACTTGCATTAAATGAGAATTTTTATCGTTTATAATACATATCTCATATATGTGCTAAATAAAAATATTAAAAAATTTATAAAAAAATAGATGGCGGGTCAACCAACTTGGCCCGCGGGCTAGCCCACCACGGGGCGGGCTACTAGCGGGCCAGCCCACGTAGGCCTGCCTGTTTGACGGGCTCCTAAATGCTCTGCCTAACCCACCTTTTTGGCGGGCGGGACGGGCCGGCCCAACGGACTTAGCCCCTTTTGACAGCTCTAGCTACACCCGAGCACGATCGGGTAGACCCGTTAATGAATTGGGTTAGAGTTGGAGATACTCGGGTTCGGGATCCGGCTCGGGTTAAAATATTTGAACCCGATCAAAAATCGGATTGGGCTCGGGTTAAAATATTTGAACCCGATCAAAAATCGGATTGGGCTCGGGTTAAAATATTTGAACCCGATCAAAAAATCGGATTGGGCTCGGGTTCATGTCTCGGGTTACCCAAAGAACCCGAAATCCGACATACATATAATTTATATATATTTATATATCTATATTTGTCATACTTCTTAAATAAAAGCTTAAACGCTAAATTTTTCCAACCGAACTTTTTAACTCATTATCCTAAATCTCATTTCAATTTATATTTTGTAATGATTGAGACTTGTTTGCTATTTGATTATATTTTTAATATTACTTTTGTTTAAAATTATTATTATATTAGAGTCCGATAAACCCGATGGACCCAATTCAAACCGAGCCCAACTCGATCCTCCGGGCTTGGTCTTGGACTTCATATATTGAACTCGATGTCTGGTTGGACTTGGGCTCGGGCTAGACTTATGATTCATCGGGTTAGACTCGGGTTGACCTCAAGTCCGACCCAACCTGTCTGAGTTGCACCCCTAACGATTATGTTAGGTTAAAAGATATGAACGATTGCAGGGTGAGAGGAAGAAAAAAAAAAAACAGACTGCTAGCTGTTGCGCGAGAGGAAAAGGGAGAAAAAAGCATGTTGTTGTTGACCTATTGTTGATATGTTTCTTCTTCTTGTTGTTCTTCTTCTTCTGCAACTGCACCTCTTGTTGTTGCATTTTCTTCTTCTTCTTCTTCTTCTTCTTCTTCTTCTTCTCTGTTTTTCATATTAGTTGAACCGAAGTATGTAGTTTTTATATTTTAATGTTGGTTTGGGTATGAGATTTTTAGTTTTAATGCTTCAAGAAACTCTTTTTGTACATTTTATAATTATAATAGATAACTATTAAGTCCCCGTGGCCGTAGCCCGTTGGGAACGGTGGAGCCCCCCGACGCAGTGGCGCGGGTTCGAGCCCCCTTGGAGGCATGCCTCTAAGCACCATAAGAAGTGGACACCCTCAAAAAAAAAAAATGAAGATAACTATTAAGTGTTTTGTTCATATACAAAATTGTGATAAAAATATAAACTGATATTTACCGTTATAAATTTGATATATCAATGATATATCAATAACTCTACTAGATAGTTATCATGAACAAACAGTTTTAAATTGCATGGTAACGAAGTAATAAACTTCTAATTCTAAACGAGTGATAAAACAAACAAAACATCTTGAATCACTCACGTATCAGGGTGTCTATCGGGTCGGGCCCAATGTCGACCGAAGTTGGACCGGATTAAGCAATCCAAAATCGATAGCCAGCTCGGTTCAGAACTCGAAAGAAATGTGAATCAGATTTTACCGGCTTGGGCTCTTTCCGATTGTGGGGTTGCTTGTAGTTTGGGCCAAAAAAAGGGCTTAAAAACATTTAGGTTTTGGACTTTTTGAGGAGGGACCGTGGACTTTGAGTATATATATAAAAGTGATTATATATATATATATATATATATATATATATATATATATATATATATATATATATATATATATATATATATATATATATATATATGGTGGGGATCAGGTGACACATACAATTTGACATCTAAAAAAACACGCAATTTCAGTCGCATATCATTTAAAATGAATGGTCCAGATTTAAATGCATGCCAAATTTACATACATGGAAGTCAAATTTGACATACATACTAATTAATACAAAGTATGCATTTAAATTTAGACCATTCATTTAAAATGATATGCGGTTGAGATTGCATAATTTTTAGATGTCAATTTTTATGTGTCACTTGATCCCTAATATATATATATATATATATATATTTGTTTTGCTTCAAATACCTATTGCTTCATATATATATATATATATATATATATATATATATATATATATATATATATATATTTGTTTTGCTTCTGCAAATGACCTCTAGCCTAGTGGTTAAGAGAGATGCATGCGGCCCAAGTGGTCGGGAGTTCGAGCCTCAGTGGAGGCGAGTTCGCCACAAGTACCCATTGCTTCAAAAAAAAAAAAAAAATATTTGTTTTGCTTCAAATACCTATTGCTTCATATATATATATATATATATATATATATATATATATATATATATATATATATATATATATATATAAAAGTCAATATTTTATACAACCTATGTTTGAATTTATATTTTCAACCTCTTTACAATCTCTTTTTTTTGTAGTACTACAAAAGAAATTTGAAGAGTGTGAAAGTAAAAAAACTCAAACATAAGTCGCATCAAAAAATAAACCTAATTAATACATATTAAAAATGATACATTTTTTCAAGAAGATGCACGATACTAGATACAGTTGTCTAGATGCCTATGAAGATTTTCTACACTATAGTTAGGTTTTTCATTGGAGTTAGGTTTGAACCGGATCTACGGACTAGGATTCTATGTGGGTCGGACCGAGTCAGTTTGTTGACCGGACCCAGACCGGTATAGCATGGGTTTGACAGGGACGGGACCATGCGGTCCATTACACACCTTGACTTTCCACTTGGAATTAGCTTTGGGTTTCCCAACCGCACCCCCCCCCCCCCCCCCCCCCCCCCTGTGATCATGTCCATATGCCTCTAGTGGCCATGGCCATATTCCTACCACCGCCGGTACGTTCACCGCTCACCACAACCCCACTCCTCTCCCTAAACCCACCTCCCTCTGTTCCATCAGTAACAACAACAACAACAACAACAACAAATGGAGGAGGAACAGTCACGTAGCAAGCGCGAGGAAAGGGCTCTCGTCGAGGAGCCGGAGGTCCGAGAGGAAGACGGGCAGTGCTGTCACCAACCAAGGAAGACGAGGAAGAAATTGGTGGACGCAGCAGCAGAAAGAGGAGTGAGCTCTGCTGCTGCTTATGTTGAGAGATTTGGCGGTGGTGGAGGAGGAGAGATGGATTGCTCGACGGAGCCGATGCTGAGGCTCGAAGGTCTGGAGACCGACTTCTGGGAGGGTCCAAGTGGGACGCTCTCGACTTCTTCCTACACCACACGTGGGCTTTCCGCATTCTCTTCGTGGTAAATGGTTGTCTATTTGTAAATCGTACGTTATGTGTTTGATGAAATGTCGATATGAAAAAAAAAAAAAAAAACAGATGAAATTGGTGGATGCTATGAAAACTAGTGAAGAAGTGGGGTCATATTTGTCTATAGAAATTTCAAGGAGAAGAACTACCCGAAACCTGTGGGCTTCCTGACAAGAAAAAATTACATACACGGACCTAGGAAGTTTGCATGCTCTGGAATTGGTGTCCTATCATATCATATTCATCTCCGTGCAACATAGATAGATCCGGGTGCTTAGCGTATTCTTGTCGAGGAGGCAGATGCTCATTTGCGAGAGGACGATCTACCAACGGGAGTCTAGACTAGGATTTGAGGTAAGCTTGACCATAACATTGTGATCTTTGGCAATGTCGCCGTGTTGTTTGGACTTTCACCGGGATCATTGGACGGAAGGCATGATCGAGATCAAGCTGTATCACCGGCTCTTATTAATGAAACATACACGGCCGTTTAGTATCAAAGTATATATATGTCTTTCCATCATGTAGTGCGAATCTAGTTCTCTGCCAGTGGCCCTTGGCCCGCGAGGACGTATTGGAATATAAATATATAATCCTTAATCCTCACTAGAACTCTAGAAGTTTGGTGTTGTGGTCGCAGTCTCAACCCATAAAATGGGTCTTTACTTGTGTAGGAGTGTTGAATATAAATATATAATATAACCCTCATCCCTCACAAAACCTATATAATTTTTGTGTAGTGCTAGGGACTTTAACTGATGGTATCTATTCGAATGAAGTGAAGGGGATGAAAAATGAATCTTATATTTATTAGCTATGTTCCAACATTATGGGTTTCTTCCATCTCATTCAAAATCTAAATCTGAAGCTTTATGTAAATGTTTTTTTTTTTCACAAACCGTTTTGTATCTAACATGAGTTTTTGAGGAGTTGCTTGGCCTTCTGCTAAGATTGTTGTTTGCATCCTGGAGGATGCGGATTCAAGTCACTGAATCCATCTCTCCATATATATGGGGTATGCATAAATCTTGACCCTCCCATACTGTGCATAAGCAAGCCTTATGAGTTGTGGTACTAGAAACCCTTCTATCTAAACTTGTCTTTGGCTTTTTGACCAATACTTTGCGAGGCATGTATGCAAATTTCAATTGTAATTGTTGTCAGTTTCTTAGTTTAGACTTATTCCTAACCTACAATGGTTATGGAGATGTGCTACTTGATTGCGTGAGCTTTAATTACATCATCGATATGATAGTTTTCCCAATCTACCAGCTAATCTTTTAGTCCTAGTCCTTTCACAAAGGCACTCTCCCTTCAAGTAGTTGGTCACACAGATGGCACAGACTCATGGAGGGATAGTCGATTCTGTTGAGATTGGGTATAACAACTTGGTCAACTCTTATTTAGTTTCCTTTTTGTATCATGTTCCAGTTCGATCCTACCCTACTTTCACATCCAACTCGGAAGAGGAAAAAAAAAACTCTTTAACTGTTCCACTGTGAACAGTGAGCAATACCATGAATTTGGTCCCTAGTTTTGATTCGGATAACTTGAAGTTTAGTTGTATTTATCAATAATTATTTTAAGATGATAAACTGCAGTATGCTTACAACATCTGTTCTGAATTGAGAAAACAAATTGCTTTCTGCAGCTGGTTGCTTGTGGAATTATGGTGGCTAAGCAAACCCCTCTGTACAAGGAATCAATCCAATCAAGGGAGCTACTGGAAGAACCAGAGGAATCTAACTATGATGTTTTTAAGGCTAATCCGACTGCGATGCACCAAATTTGGAGTAATATCTCGACTGTCAACATGATCAGTAGTGTTGGATGTATTTGTCTTGTGTAATTGATGGAGGAAATTCAATACATCAGGCATCTGCGAGCGGTTGAAGGTGAGTCACTATTGTTTATATTGTTTATGTGTTGTATTCTTACCAATATTTTGGTTAGTAGGGAATATTATGTTTGTAAAGTTTCAACCCTTAAAAGCATGGAGGGCTGTTCATAAATTCTCAGAATTGATGTGATTTTTTTTCGAGATGGGATCAAGCAGATCCCAGCCATATTTCATTAAAATAATATAAAAATAATTAGTACATAGAGAAAATGTTCATTGATATAGTACACAATAAAGCTGAAACTAATGGAGGTAACGGCAAAGGACTTCCCTGAAGGTCAAGTGAGCCGGTCGAGAGTCATGAGGACAAAACCCTTCCAAGATCCACGTGGTAGAACCATTAGTACAACAAGCAACGTCTATTGAGTTCCACTTGACTTTATTTGATCGAAGGCTTCTCCGGCCCAGAAAAGATAATAACGCTCGAACTTTTTGATGAGTCTCTTCAAAAAAGTTATTCGATTTCTCTAAATATACTAGATGAAAGTCATGAAGACACAATCACAAAGGAGATTCTTAGAAAACAAACAGAAAGAAACCCTCATATTACTCCAAACTTCAAAACGAGAAGCTGTTTGAACTCGGATTCGATAAATGTGATTTCATCCAATTATACGAGTCATCACTTTCCTTCAGTTGTTGGCCTGAAATTGTTCCTTCAACGATGGTGCACTCCGACATCTTGACTTTTCTGTCTGTTGTTTGAAAGCTATGTTGGGAATCTAACCATATTCGAACTTTATGGTAGTCTAGAGCCTCTGCAAAGATGACAGATTAGTTGCCTCAATTTGACCCACCAGAACAACATTGGTATACTGACGGATATTGCTTAAAGTTTCTAGCAGCTAAAGTTTGTACATATTAAACATACCGCTGGTATATCAATCCTGGATATTTTTGTGCGTTGTGGGATTTCAACAGATTTTTGGAACATTGGATCTACCGTTTGGACGGTTTAGATTGGTACTGACTGGTTTAGGAGCTAAGCTAGTTTTTTTGGCTCTATTAAAGAGGGCAAAGGACTCGATGATATTTGTATCAATCTTGTTTTTTACATAAAAGTTTGGGATTTATATGGGTTGCGAAGCTACCATATATATGCGTTTGTGTGAACTATGCTCCGCTTTTGCATAGCAGGTTATGGTTCGTTATCTTCTTTGTTGTGAAATTTCGGTGCTCTCTTCTCGTAAAATCTATTGTGCGCGTCTCTGAATCCGAGCAAAGTGGTATTAGAGATCTCGGTTCGAGAGGACGAATGTACAAACCATGACTATAGAGAAGTTTAATTTGTGTATGATTATTCTCACATAGGGAATTAGACGATATGGAAGCCAATGCTGAGGGATCTGCTTTATTGCATGTACTTGCACGGTCCTTTGGTGGGTGATAACGCCAAGCCAAATGATATGTCTGTTGATGACTAAAAGAAGGCGGATTGGAAGGTCATTTGGTTCATCCGCTAATGGTTGGACGATTCGGTGTTTGATCATGTCTCGACGGAGAGTTCTCGTAAGGAATTGTGGAAGAACTGCATTCGCTGTATGGAAGGAAGACGACTAAGAACAAGGCATTCCGTATTCGTCATCTCATCATCTTGAAGTACACGAATGATGCCTTGGTGGGGCAACATTTGAACGACGTTCAATCTATCATCAATCAGTTGTCTGCAATGAAGATGGTGATTGAGGACAAGTAGTTTCATGCCATACTGTTTCTGAGTTCTCTGTTGGATAGTTGGTAGACTTTGGTGGTATTGGTAAGCAACTCCTCGTCGAAAGGAGTTGTCATGATGAAGATGGTAAGAATAGAGCATGCTGAATTAAGAGAACTGGTATCGCTTCTGATATGAAGGTGAGGTCCAAGACAGGCGAGAATGAGAGGAGGTTTTCGGGATCTTGCAAGTGTATATTACAAGAACGACTACCTTTATTGTGGTGAAGGGGGACATTATAAACGGGACTGCAAGAAGCTCAAAGGCGAGAAGGCCAAAGAAATGATGGATGATCATAATGATCTCTCGAATACGAGAGATCTCATCATCACGGCGATCGGGATTGTGAAACCTTCTGCCACGTGTCATCACCACGATTGAATCTTAGATACGGGGGCGTCTTACCATGCAACATCACAGAGGAGGATCTTTATGACGTATCAGAGTGAAATATTGGTACATGTCAAGATGGGCAGCGAGAGGACAATGATGGTTGTGGGAATCAATGATAGTACACTTGACGACATAGTTTGACGATAGGCTTGTCCTTAAGGGGGTTCGTCGTGTTCCGAGTTTGTGCATCAATTTGCTGTCAATCGGGAAGACGATGGATGGTGGTTGTCGCAATATGTTTGGGACAGGGAGTGAAAGCTTACAAAGGGTTTATGACTGCTGGTTCGAGGGAATATTTTTTGTAACATGTACAAGCTGAAGTTGTTGGCATGAATTGTGTGATAGCTTGAGAGGTGTTCGAAATAGGGTTGTTGAGCGTCAAGGGCTTGTCTAGAAGGGTCTTCAAGAAGATTTAAGAAAAACAGAGGATTCGGTTCGTCGAGGGAACGACAAATGAGGATGTGTCCTATTTTGAGGATCAGATTATCAGTCATATGACAGCTTGTCATTCTTTAGGTGGGGGTTCTACGGATCGGAGTTTGGGGCCGAGAGAGTATCGAAATTTATTGGAGCGACATTGATTTCTACGGTTCGAAGCTGGAAAGAAGATTAATGGATACAACCTACTCAAGATACGACATGTACATTTTTGTTTGCACAGTTTGGGAGGAGTCGTGGGCCTTCGACGTGTGCATCGGACATAGTACTTCTCTACTCGAGGATGCAGATGTATCCGCCAATAGGATTTCAAGAGAAGATTTTGTCCATGACTGCTCTATAAACAACCCATTAAAGGACTAAACAAAGGGCCTTCTTCCTGGAGCAGTAGAGTTGAGTTCCCTGAGAGAGTCTTCCTCTTAAGCCATTTGGCTGCCTCAAATAAGGCCTTTCCCCTATTACTCTCCATATATCAAAAAGGACCCTTTGGTCGTCTCCCTTTTGGCATGTATAGATCCAAAGAGTTCTCGGATTAGTATTTTGGATTCTATTAGCTTCCTGAGATCCTCAGCTCTTAGCCTCTTAGACTCTTTTTAAGTTCAGTCCCGAGCGACCCCAATCCTCTTGCTGCTTCTTAGCCCAGCTTGGGCGTCTTTGGAAAATGTTAGTCCCAAGCGTCCCAACCCCTCCGAGGCTTCTTAGCCACCATATGCTTTTACATCGTATGCTACGTCCCATTATGCACATGCTACATCATCCATTACATCATGTGCTGTGCCAGAAGAATACACAGATTGGTCGCATGCTGACCAGACTTCTATCGGCACACTTTTCGAAAATCTACACTTAGTACATTATTCATTGTAAAACTCTCATTTCAGAGGCTTTCTTTCTAATTTACTACCATATAAAAGTTTACCTTCTTATTGTCAAATTCAACGGTTAACAATTGCGGCGAAACTGGGGCTCGATTTGAGCTACAATAGCAGTGCCGATATACCAACTATATCGGATACTTCTCAAAGTCTCCAACAACTTTTGATACAAAACTTGTGCGTATTAAACATACCGGTGGTAGTCGATCCTGGGTATTTCTAGCAGTGCGGGATTTAAGCAATTTTTTAGACCTTTCGATCTACGTTTGGACGGGCCTAGATTGAAGCTGACTAGCTTAGGGGATAAGCTAGTGTTTCTTGGATCTATAGAAGGGCTGAGGGGGCTCTTTCTTTGGTATGCTAAGTGAGAATATTCAAGGAGAGTCCCCACCACTTCTACTAGGAGATATATGTGTAGTGTCCCGCTCCACGAAGGCACTATATAGACAAGAGAAATCGGTTGTACTGGCTCGAGAGGAAGCCTTCACGAAGACAATTGATTTGGGTGAGTGGACAAGATTTCACTTTCTGATTCTTTCAACCCTAATAAAGAATCCATAAGTTTTGAATGAATGCTTATTGCTATGAACAAGTTCGTAATCATCGAGAATGTTAGTACAACAACACAATATGCTTTAAAAGAGAAATTGCATGTTGCTTAATGAACGAACTAATGCTATGCTAAGACAAGATAAGATTACAATGCTAAAGTTAGAATGTCGTTTCATTTTAAAGACCGTTGCCATGCTTAATAAGAAGAAAAATAGAATGTTTACATGTCCCTAATAGTATGCTATCAAGAGTAGAGTTCCTGCTTAATGTTTTAGAACTATTGCCATGCTTGTAAAAGATGAATGATTTCATGTTCCTTTATCCAAGGCCAGTCCAGAGTATTTTGGGGCCCCAGATAAAATTAAAAATGGTGCCACTTGTTTTAAAAATCCTGAAACCATTTATAAAAAAAAAACAAAATAGCTTCCACTAAGACTTGAACCCATTACCTTTTACATAGTAGGTTTAAGTGAAAACCAACTACACTAAGTAAGTTATTATGTGATTTGTATGAACACTAATATTTAACATATTAAAAAGGGGATATATATACAAAAAAAGATTTTTGAGGCCTTCCTAGTTTGTAGTACATGAACGGTCGTCCTGGGCCAGTGCCGATCCTGCCTTTATCGTATGCTGAAATGATAGAAATGTATGGAAGGCACTTGTGCTGTTAAAAGAGATGGTACGACTTGTCCGTATAGAGAAAAGAAGAGGAGAGCTATTGGCTCACTAATATGCAAAAGAAGAGAAAAAGATGGAATGTTTTGCTCAGTGCAATAAAAATTAGGCTGCCGCCTAGGCGCTGTTCGGCACCTAGGCGACCTGTTCGGCTAGGCGGGATTTTTTTTTTCAACATTTCAAATTTCAAAAAAAAATAATAAATAAACCAAAAAAATTCAAAAAAAATCAATTTTTTATAAAATTTTCAAAAAAAAAATTCAAAAAATTCAAAATAAAAAAATCAAAAAATTCAAAAAAAATCAAAAGAAAAAAAATATTTTTTTTATAAAATAAAATTTCTAAAAAATCTGCACAACCGCCTAGGCAGCCTTCCGTTGTACCATTCCGTCTAGCGAAATCTATAACACTGGTTTTGCTTATTGTTTAACTGCTACGCTGTGAAGATTTTATCCGATATAAATATGTATCATATATTGGTCTCGGACAATTTGTACACAAGGTAATGGTCTCTCGACGGTTCCTGGGACACTGGAAATCTATCGGCCTAGGAGAGATTGTAAGGTACTCTGAGGTGAAAAGATCTCGAGATCAGTGTGTTGTCCATTAGTGTAAGCTGAACAAGCGAGTCACAGCTGCTAATCATGGGGAGTGACTCATAGACCGTTATGTAGATAGGTGTTGATTAGTGAAGAGCTGAACTCTGAGCCGCAGCTGCTAGCATGTGCGTATATCAATGAAGAGTTGAACCGTGAGTCACAGCTGCTGGTATATGCATGTATTAGTGCAGAGCCGAACCTCGGGTCACAGCTACTAATCGGGTTGTATGCATATGAAAAGATTGTTGCTACCCTAACAATACAGAGACAAATATGGAACATATTGTACATATTCAGTTTATTCTAATCCTTGTCTTGTGTAGGGATGGGTTGTCGACCGTGGGTAAGAATCACTGAATAAGTGATGTTCTTAATGCTTCTTATTCCTATCATGAACTGCTTTATGAATAATATTCTTTCACACAAAATGTTGCCATACCAATTATAGTTATAGAACTGTGTTAGTCCTATGTTGCTGTCTGTTCAAAAGGAGAAAGGGTGCTAAATGAGATATTGCTGATAATGTCCCTAAAGAATCGACTGACTCATGATATATGATGCGCATGTATAGAAATGAAATGTGGATTTTCGAAAATGCTTTTAAAAGAAGTAATCTGATTCTGTATTGCATGAAATGAATCTAGGTAAAAGTAGCAAGATCATTATCACAGTAAATATTTTCTCACTAAAATACTTAGTGATTGTCTCAGATGATGTAGCGTTTGTCTTTCACTGGTGCAACAATGTACTGATCCCCTACTAGTTTGCCATCAGGTGCTAGATGTTCGAAATGGATCTTCCGAAGCGATAGCCAGATCCTCATACTCGGGGGTCGAAAATTAGAAGAAGAAGATGCAAATAGATGTTTTTCTATATAAAAGGATGTAATGTATGGAACGATACAAAATCATAGCTTTGCCCTTGCGAAATGGTACCAAAAGAAAAATACATAGAAGCAACTTCCAAAAATTGAAGTCGACAAGATAAAAGGACCTTACAAGAATTAAATTCTGAAAGCAAAACACTTTATATATATATATATATATATATATATATATATATATATATATATATATATAATTCTGAAAGCCTTGTCCCGAATGCCACATCTATCCCGATCTGCACCAGCACCGCAACTGCACTACCACGTGCCGGCAGCTCCTCACATTAATTTTTCCCATAAAAAAATTAAATGTGCGTCCCTCATGGCTTGAACTCAAGACCTATGGGGGGATACCTCACTCCTAACCACTTGAGCTAGAGGTTATTAGTGCTGTCTCTCTTATATATATATATATATATATATATATATATATATATATACATTTCCAAAATATATATACACTTCCAAGCTTATCTTGAGGCGCAGGGAGGTTCTACAATCTGCCATCCGGAGGATCATGAAAGATGGAACTGGAACGGACCTCTGACAGGATCCGTGGATAGATCGGCAATCTCTGTTAGAGATCATGAGAGTCCGGATGCACCGGGAGGTTGGAAGGGGGCTGACTTGCCAACGCATTATTCGGAATGGAGGTTGGAGTCCTGAGTCATACCGACATACTGTGGAGCTTGGAGAGGTGATCAGCACGGTTGTTATTGACCCGGCACAGCCAGCTGACTGTTGGATCTGGGACCCGCCGGAAGATTCGGTGGGTTCTGGGTAGTTCGGGTTCCAAAGCTGCTATAATCTCATTCGACGTACATCCCCTCCCAGTGCTGACTATGAGTTCATATGGTGTAAGGGACTAGACAGGAAGATGCAACTTTGTGTTTACCTACTTCTACTGGGCCGCCTGCTGACGAGGAATCGTCTTATTTCTTTTGGGATTCAGGTAACTGATCCAAAGTGTGCGCTATGTGGCGGGAAGAATGAATCTATGAGACACATATTCTTTAAGTGTGAGGTGACCTGGCATATCTGGACGGAACAATGCAGGGCACTGGGCGGTTGTGACTCGGAAAAGTGGATCGGTGATATTATCACTGAGATTCGGGACAGAAGAGGGAGAGGGCAGGGCTGGTTTAAGACCACTAGAGTTCGGCTGGCTGCTGCTGTCTGACATGTATGGAGGGAACGAAACCACCGCATCTTCGAGGGGCTTATCACCCCTCCTGTAGGCATCCTCCATCACATTGAATTTGATGTAAAATCGATGGATAACTGATGAGTGGGACACTCACTCGGAGTGTATGAGTGTATGATTGTATGATTTTATGTTGTTTTGGAATAAAATTTACCATTTTCCAAAAATATATATATATATTCCTGACTTGAAAATTTAGAAGAACAATTGTCATCTGCAGATATCTCTCGGAATTGATCAGATATAAAATTGAGAATCGTATCTATAAGCTTATCCATTTGGCTGTTTGTTTGCGCAAGTGCGGCATCATAGGCAAAGTGAATGTGAAATCGTATTGAAACCACATTTTGCATTAACTTGTGGCTAAAGGTAGCTAGTGACTTTGATTATCTGGGTTTGTGTGTCTTCATTCTTGATATTGTCGCATCTTTATCGTAACAAGAGAAACTGGATGAACCTAGCAATGTTCAAGTCTCTAGAGAGAAGGGCATATAGGTTGACATGCTTTTTTATATATATACTGAAGAAGAGCAGTCTTGTTAATGTAAAAAATGTAGATGTAGAAGTCCACCACCCCCTCCCTCTATCTGTGTGTTTGTGTATGTGTTTGCATGTACCAGATGATTTTATTTGCTTATTGCTTGAACTGGTTAGCCATTAAAGGTGGTTAGTGTATGATGTCTTTAGTTGCTTAATTGCTTGCATTGGTTAGCCATTAGAGGTGGTTCTTGTATGAGAGGTCTATATTCGCTTGTTCTCAGAATCTACCCTCAACTCTTGCTTTGTTATGGGATGGAAATGGTTCGTCGGAACACGCATAGAATTCTATAGACTTCCTGCTTGTATAGGTTCATGCGAGAGGCAAGCACCAACAAGTTGACATCCAGTTATAACATATGATACTGACATTACCATTCCTTTTATATGTTCTTTCTGCAGCTAGGCAAGAGCTAATTCTGGGAAAATTATTCTGTTGTGCAGTTTCAGAAGAAATGGTATTTCCATCCACACAGAGGATGGTCACTTCTTACTTAATCAGGAGTTCAAGCAGAGTATCACATCACACCAGTTCATGCCTATAGGAGGAGTACAGATGGAGAAGCCTAGCAATTCCTGTGAGCAATGCTCTTTTGAACCCCCCCCCCTAGCTTTCTGGGAGATTCACACAATGCATGGCTTACTACCCACGAGAAAGGAAAGCAAAAGCACCCTTTCTCTCCCTCCTATAAAACTCATCCCCCCTCCTTAATTTTCGTTCAAGTATTCGTCATGTTTCTTTTGGATATGCTAGTGAAGTCTCTCTTCTTCTTCGGGCCTCTTCTTCTTTCGGGGGCGGTGACCTTCGCGGTGGGGGCATGGGTGGTGGATCAGCTGCAGGAATTCGAGCAGCAGGTGGACGAGCAAGCGTTCGCCGTGGGCCAGATACTGTTTGGTCCTCACCCGGATCAACCGGAGGATGTGCCGGTGCCGAAGCCGACTCGCTCTCCGATCCCAGAATTCGATCATGGATGATGATAACTTCGGGTTGCTGATTGTTTCTCTCTTTAGTTAGCGGCAGGTTATATCAGATGCTGATCATCCTAAGAAGTACTTGCTATTGTCATGTTGTAATTGTTACCATTGCCCTATGTTTATAATGCTTCCATGCGTTGGTTTGATTACTTCTCAGATGTAATGTTCATATACTTATTCGAAGCAACTTTATTTTCTAAAATCTAATTTTCCCAACCTTCTATACAAGAAGAAAATAGATAAGTCTACAATCAAATAAAGGTATTTAGAATCATGGGCGTAGCATGGGTCTATGAGTCTAATAAGGAAGGTTTGGGTATTGGAGAATTTAGAGCTTCTCGAGAAGAGCTGTCACATTTGGGCTCTAGGCAAATTATTTAAATGAGTCTCGGTCAATTAAATAACTAAGGAGATAATTGTTGTCCCGAAATTGAAAGGCATAGGCTCAGCATTGTGCTATTTTTTTATTCTTTTTTTTTTTTACCCCATATATGTTTGATACACACATATATATACTAGTAACATGCACGTAGAATACAAGTGCATAAAATATTTTGTTGAAGAAATTAAATTAGAAATTTGGATATATGTTTAGATAATACTATGTGGTTAGTTTAATATTTAATATATTTTAATTAAAATTTAACTTTTTTTTATAGAATTTTAGATATATGTTTAGATAATATCATGTAGTTAGTTTAAGTATTGAACATATTTTAATTTAAAGTTGTTATATACATGTTTATAAGATTTTGGATATATGTTTAAATAGTTATTAAAAAATTAAGTTCATTTTACATTTAGTTATATGGATTTTAAATTATTTTTAGGATATCGAGGATCGGCACCATTCTACCACGGGTATAAACGACGGTCGACCACGCAGCCCGTCGTGCGGCGCTAAATGGGCGTTGGAAAGATGTCGTAAGGACGTCGTGTGCATAGAACGGGTGGCTGGGCGGCATCGGCTGTCGTAGGCGTCGTGAAGACGTCATGGGCGCCTTCGACGTCGTAGGCGAAGCGAGATGAGTTGCCGGCGTCGAAAGACGTCGGCCGTTCCGTGAGGCTCGGGAGCACGCGGAGTGCGCGAGGCGTACGTGTAGGACGATGATGAAAAAACCAGTGCGGACAAAATCCGCACGAAGAGTCCGAAGCGACATGATGACCGGCTAAAAATCGTGTGCGGGGAGACACACGATTTAACTGAGCCCGCACATGCTGGATTTAGATGATAATAATAATAATAATAATAATAATAATAATAATAATAATAATAATAATATGTATATTTTTTATAATAATAATAATAATATATATATATATATATATATATATATATATATATATATATATATATATATATATATATATATATATATATATATATATATATATATATATCAAATGACCTCTAGCCTAGTGGTTAAGAGAGATGCATGCGGCCCAAGTGGTCGGGAGTTCGAGCTCCAGTGGAGGCGAGTTTGCCACAAGTACCCATTGCTAGAGGTCATTTGCATATATATATATATATATATATATATATATATATATATATATATAAACTATCTTTTATTGATTAACTTTCAACGAGAGTACATGATACTTTTTCTGTCCAACATAGAAGACCACACTTGACTAGGACTCTACCCTTCTTATTCTACTGACAATCCTTAAGACTAATGCCTATATTTTGCAGGAATTTTAGACTTGATCGAGGAAGATGACCTTAGGTTCATGATTTGCTGCAGAAATATATATATATATATATATATATATATATATATATATATATATATGGCCGAGATCTCGTCGAGCCTGCGACGAGACTCCAATTGGGAGCCGGCGAGTCGGACCCATTCCTGGAGCGATGGACCGGGGACAGCTTAATCCCTAGTCTCACGGAGACCCCGAGAGATAGCAGAATCAGAGACTTGTGGAATTACCTCACTAACGATTGGAACTGGGACAAAATTCGTGAATGGGGCGGTTATGAAGCGGTAGACAGCATCCGTCGGAACGGAATTACTCTCGGTCGTGACGCTGATGCGCTTAGGTGGACGCTCGAAGCATCCGGGACGTTTTCGGTGAGGTCGGCGAGGACCGCTGTCCAAGGGATCGGACAGCCGCATCGTCCCATCGCGCACTATTGGCAAACCTGCATCCCCAGGAAGTGGTCCATCCTCATGTGGAGAGTCATCAGCAAGAAACTGCTTACTGACGAGATCCTCAACACCTTGGGGATTAGCTTAGCATCAGCCCGCAATTGCTGCCCAGATCGTCAGATGGAGACCATTGACCACATCTTTTGTCAGGGGACCCTGCCAGGCAATACTTGGAGGACCCTCAATCAGCACTACAACATTGAGCCGGGTGGTGGACGCTTCCACGATCTGGCGGCCGCTTGGGGCTCTGCCTCCCATGGCCACCAGATTGTCGCAGCGGCCGCCACGTGGGTGATCTAGAAAAATTGCAACAAGACGAGATACAAAGGACACCAATACTCAGCTGATCAGCTCATTCGGGAAGTTTTCCGCCAATGTCGTAAACGGAGCACCCAATGCTCCCACAGTCCGAGAGCATTCTGGTCCTCGACCCACCCCTAGTTCTTGTCGGTTGAGCTCTTCCTACCCCTCTTCGATCCTTTTTGGTGGTATACTTGTATAGGTTTTGTCTTTTTCTGCCTTGTATACGTGGTCAGGCTTCGACATTTTGAGCCTTGTTTAATAAAAGGAAGGGGTTTTCCAAAATAAAAAATAAAAAATAAAATAAAATAAATAAATAAATAAATAAATAAATAAATAAATAAATAAATAAATAATATATATATATATATATATATATATATATATATATATATATATATATATATATATATATATATATATATATATATATATATATATATATATTATGTGTGTGTGTGTGTCCTTAAATTATGGGACCCTAGGCACAAGACTAAGGCCATCTCAATGGGGGTTTCTATCTTCCCTATTTCTGTGGGTACAACATTTTTTTAGAAAAAAATTCTTCCAACAATGGTTTATATCCCAATTTTTATCCTACATAGTGCGGATGTATGATAGATAATTTCTAATTTTACATGTAAAAACTCTTACAGAAATTTATCATCTTAATATTGGACTCCACTTTCAAGCTACATCATAATTTTTTTTAATATTCTCCATCTTAATATAGGCAACGACATGCAGTATAGAAATTGTGAACCATTGGAGAATATTTTTTTTATAATTTCTATGTAAAATCTCTGTCAACTAGGATATAAATTTTCTTATAAATACAATGTCAAGTAGGACAAAAACTCAATTTTAGAAATTTTCATTGGAGATAGTCTGTGACTGTAGAGCCGGCTCTGAGTATATCCAAGAGTATACCTCGAAGATTACCTATGGTACATAAGCATTTAGGGGGTCACTATGTAGTATAGACTCCAATAGTTGTACCTAAAGGGCTCTTAGAATTTTTTTTATTAATATTCTATAAATATTAAAAATCTTATATCAATTTTTTATTTAATTAATATATTAATTTGTACTATGTAATCTTGGGGAGAAGAAGGGGGGGGGGGGGGGGGGGGGGGGGGGGGGGGGAGTTAGGGGATCACTTAAGTAATCCCTATGTTAGGGGCACTTAGGTAATTTCTTGGAGTCTATTTTTATCCTCTACCTCAGTTAGGACTAGTTTTGTACCATAGGTAAGGAATGGTCACTTAGGCCTAGTTTTGTTTCCAGTTGAAACTGAGAACACACTATTTCAAATGACAAACGGAGAACACTTTATGTTTTAATGACAAAAGTTCCTCTACGCAACATTTGGCGTTTACCATTTTTGACATTTTTGTATGGTGAAAATGACAATTGTTATGTACGGTGAAAATTACAATTATTGTGAACCAAACAATAATGTCAAAAATATTGGAGTCTATTAGCTTATGTTAGGAGATATTGTTAGCTATTGTTATTGTTAGGAGATGTTGTTAGCTATTGTTATTGTTAGGATATATAGTTTATCTTTTCCATTGTTACTCTATCTTATCTTTAGAATATTGTTCTTTTCTATAAATTTCAGCCCTTTGAGGCATAATAAACACAGAGAAAAAAATTCAATCTTTGTCTCATTTCATGGTATCAGAGCGGGATCAATGGATTGAACGATCCATCCAATAAGCATCGAGTTGACGCTCCACCAATTGTCGATAGCCTCGGAGTTGATGTCCGGTGCTGGCCGAAGGCATGGGCATGGCTACACTGGTGTCGCTAATGCCGCCCAACAACAGTCCAATAACCGTTCAGTAACGGCTCGTTGATAGCCAAAGACAAGGTTGCGTTTGGTCCGTCGCTCAATCAGGAACAGTGGAAAACGGTTATGCAGATGTATCAATCCTTGAACACTCCTTCTGGCTCCTCCTACGACCCGTCTGGTAAGAATTATTCTTGGATTTTAGATACAGGAGCATCTCTCCACATGACCGGGAATCGGGATCTTATCCAGGATCTTGTTTCGATCGATCCGGTTACTATTAAGCTACCTGATAACCGTTTAGCTACTGCTATTCAAGAAGGATATTTAGTTTTTTTCTCTATCTGTTAAGATTGATCATGTTCTATATATTCCTTGCCTGGGTTGCAATTTGATCTCATATGCTCAGTTAACTATACACACTCAATGTGTTGTTACTTTAACAGATAAATTGTGTGTCATTCAAGACCGCATTTTGAGGACGGTGATTGGTGTGGGTGAGCAACGGGGTGGGGTCTACTGGCTGCATAATTTCTCTGCTGTTCGAGCATGTCACTCCTCTGCTTCGTCCTCTGTTGTCTCTGCTTTTATCTAGCATCAACGACTGGGTCATCCTTCTTCATCTGCGATTTCATCTTTACCTGTTATTCAGCATTCCATTAGCTTTAGTGAACCTTGTGAGGTTTGTTTTAAGGGTAAACAAACTCGTGTTTCTTTTCCTATAAGTTATAATAAAGGAGATGGGTTGTTTCAGCTTATTCACTGTGATGTCTGGGGTCCCTATAGCACCCCCTCCTCTTGTGGAGCATCTTATTTCTTGACAATTTTGGATGATTACTCGAGAGCTATATGGGTTTATTTGATGCATACTAAGTCTGGTGTTCCTGCCATGATCAAACAATTTTATGCAATAGTTCAGACTCAATTTCAAAAGCAGGTTCAACATTTTCGGTCAGACAACATAACTGAGTTTCTTCGTCTAAAGGACTACTTTGCTGACCACGGTATTCTCTTTGAGACGTCATGCGTGTATACTCCACAGCAGAATGGGCGAGTTGAACGAAAGCATCGTCATCTTCTCAATGTGGCTAGGGCACTACATTTTTAGGCTTCTCTTCCTCTTCAGTTTCGGGGAGAATGCGTTCTTACAACTTGTTACTTGATCAATAGAACGCCTACGCCACTTCTGCAGAACAAGACTCTTGACCAACTCTTATTTGGGCATGAACCGATATATTCCTATCTCAGGGTGTTTGGTTGCCTATGCTTTGCTTCGCGTCTACCCCGGTCCAAGGACAAGTTTGCTGCTCGTAGTCAGAAGTGCATTTTTTTTGGGGTATCCAGTTGGTAAGCGTGGTTGGCGCTTGTTTGATCTCGAGACCAAAACAGTCTTCTACTATAGGGACGTCGTCTTCTTTGAGGATGTGTTCCCTTTTCAGACACCATCAGAACCGGTGTCCCAGCCTGCGCCTCCTCCTCATTCGGTGATATTTGATATCCTGGACCCGGCTCCCATTGTTAGGCGGAGGAGTCGCCCATCTCGGTCGGCCTCGCCAGCGCGCGGCCCCGACCACTCGCCAGAGGCAGCCTCGACCACTCGCCAGAGCGCGGCCCCGACCACTCGCCTCCAGTCGATAGGGGGAGCAAACCTGTGGCTGAAGTCCGACGCAACACCAGGTCTCGACAACCCTCTATCTTGATTCATAATTATGTCTGCAGTACAGTTCTTCACGACCCCCACCCCCTCTTGGCTCTCCACTCACACCGACACCGGCCTCAGGTAAACCCTATCCTATAGCTGCATATGTTTATTGTGCTCGGTTCTCTAACCATCATACCAAGTTTTTAGCCGCTGTTACCGCATGGCACGAACTGTCGCATTTTTCGGAGGCCGTTAGGCATGCTCACTGGCGTATTGCAATGTAGAGTGAGTTAGATGTCCTTGCCAGAAATCAGACATGGGAGCTGACATCCTTGCCTGCAGGCAAGAAAGCTATTGGGTGCAAATGGGTCTATCGTATCAAGTATAAATCTAATAGGAATATTGAGTGCTACAAAGCTTGTCTTGTTGTTTTATGCAACAAGCAGTTGAAGGCATTGATTTCAATGAGACCTTTGCTCCAGTTGAAAAGATGGTCACTGTCAGGATCTTTCTCTTTGTAGCTACCATACGTGGACGGATGTAGAGGCTAAAAATTAAGAGGCGCCACCCATTAAAGTGTTCGATCATCAAATGATGCCAAAACGTTATGTTGCGCCAGATCATCAAGTTGCGTAGCATCAGACTACACCAACGTCAGGTTGCGCTGGGGTCAAGTTGCGCAAGCGACATGTGGTGCACTTCCTCGAGAAGTTGTAACGGCATCATCATTTTTCTGACAACTGACAGCACGGAGATTAAAGAAAATCTATTCGAATCCCGCACAACATGGCGCCCGAGAAGATTTTATCAGCATGTAATTAATGCTGACAGCTGGTTTGCACAAGTAACTAAATGGCGCGAGGATTAATCAGTACAGCACAGAAGACCTAGTCGAAAGGTGCCAGTCGTTGAGTTGCACCTATACGCAGCCTAACAAATTGACGCCACTTGATCAACTCTTATTTTAAAATAGGGTGATGTGACGCACAAACCATCAACTTTGCAGAGCGTGCCCACTACACTGCCCACGACCACGCGCATTTCAATCAAACGATGCCTCGCGTCTACAACAGTTGGTACAAACCGCTTGCGCAGGTTGTTACATTGCTCCCATGCGCAACCTGATGAAGCACGCGCAAGGTGATCAAATAGTATTCACGACAGAGTGACGTGGCGCACAAGCCACTAACTTCGCAGAACGTGCCTACTACACTGCTCACGACCACGCATATCTCAATCAAACGATGCCACGCGTCCACAACAGTTAGTGCAACCGTTCGCGTAAGTGAACATGCCACGTGCAACCTGAAGCGCACATAATCCAGAATAACTGCTAAACAGTTATTTCAAGAACTCTATAAATAGAGTTTCAAATCAATCCTAAAGCATCAAAAGTAATCATAATCTCCTGCAAAAGTACTGTTGCATCCTCCAGAGGCTTGTGTCTTCGATATCACATCGTCCAAGGGATAAAGTGATCGTCTTCTGATCAGATTTCTATAGTTATACTTCCCCATAAATCATTTGTACTCCTGTACTCTTTTTTGTAATTTGTAATAAAACTTTTTGTTCTTTGCAAATAAAATGGCGACTCTGCTGGGGACGACTTTCTTCTCCGACGAGAAAGTGACAACTCAATGTGATACCACGTCAATCGACAAGACGCAGAAGACCCTGGTCAATCAAGTCGACCAGACAGCCTACGAGACCATGATCAATACTGGGGGTGCCAGGCGCACTTCCGCCGCTGTTAAGAGCAAGACGCGCTCTATTTGGACTCCTAAGTCCTCGACGGTGTAATCTCCTACCTCTGTACAACTTGCGCCCATCACTGCTTCGACGCAACCTAAGGGAAACAACCTTTTGGCTAACCTCTTCACTTCTCTGATTCTGAAATCGAAGGAGACTTCGTCTCGACACACTGCTGTCCAAAATAAGAGAAAGTGCCCTTTAGCCTCCTCTTCCCTAGCGCAACCTGTACCTGTTCTTGCCTCTGCGTAACTTGCGCCCATCACTGCTTTGGCGCAACCTAAGGAAAACAACCTTTTGGCTAATATAACGCCCCAGTCCCAAAATACGTAGGACCAAGTACGCAGACATGCCAGCTGTATACATACGAAATACATGGACCTCGTATGTATACATAAGTTGTAAATGTAGTAATCCAAGACAACTAAATCTCATCCACAATAAAAGGATTAATAATATAGAAATCAACTTGAATATTTATGATACATTCGTTGGGCGGAGACAAAGTCCACTACCAACTAATTTAAATAGAGAAAAAATATACAAGGAAAGAATTTAGCAAGCGAGAGCAAGTGACGAGTCCAAGAGCAATCATCGCGGAGGAAGGAATGGCCTTAGCTAAAGCACCTATAAGAAGCCACAAAACACACACCTGGGGAAAAACCAGGTCCTCAGAGGGACGTAACAAGACACATAATATCATGCCAATAACTGAATAAATAAGCTCAACAGAAAAGTATGCATGAGTAAAGGTTCCTACCCATTCTAGGTGATATGCACTTTAAGGACAACGTTCTACGCAGGGGCTGTAACGGATTCACGCAAGCAAGTAATAGAAAGTGGCCAGCAAGTAGCGCTCATCCAAGACGCTATCAGCCTGGACAGAAGGTAGTGCTTATGAGAGTCACCCTCGGCCCAAAATGTGTGTAAAAATAAAATGTAGCCCCTACACTAATAACTGTCCCCTCCCCCCAATGATACTATACATGTGTCGACTCCACGACACTGTTTAATCCTTAATAACTGTCAAAATCTTCTACACAATCTATTAGCAGTTATATTCTAATGCATGCGCACGGGGGATCAGCCCACACGCAAGTGACCACTACATGATACTCACAACTCTCACACACAACTCGTGTACAATCGTGACAAGTCAGTGAGACACACTAAATTTGACGGTAGTCCCTTAACTCTAAGCCAATTGCATAAAATATAGTAATTTGCATTTACATATAATTTATAAAGAAACAACTAAAACATGCATGATATTGAGCAGAAAATTTAAACAGTAAAGGCAAGGTGTCTTGCCTGGTGTTACGCCTGGTGTGGTGCAATGATCCGACAAGTCCTGTTTGTCTAATAGCCATGGTCGTTGCGAAAAGAGTCCAAGTTCACGAGAAAGTAAGAGTGTTTGACTAGACACAACCAATGATGGTAATCAAAGAAAATTTATGGAAATAATTACATATAGTATTATTTTAGAAAATATTTTATAATATACTAGAAAATAATTCTACTTAAGTACTTGAAATTTTATATAATATAATTTGTAAACTACATTTTTATTAATCATATATGTGTCTAGATGAATACTTGAAGAATCAAAAATCTTTTTTTAGGCTAAACTTTAAATTCGTAAAAGTACAAATTTTTGTAGAAAACTACTTTTCATTGGTCAAAATATTTTAAGAAAAATATTCTAGTGATACTAAGTTTTGTCAAAATAATTTTGGAAATTATTATTTATCTATTTATTTAATATAACAATTAATAACAATAATAGTAATACTAATAATAGTAATACTTATAACAATATATTAATAATAATAATAATAATAATAATAATAGTAGTAATAATAATAACAAGAATAATAATAATAAAACTAATAATAATAATACTAATAATAATAATAATAATAATAATAATAATAATAATAATAATAATAATAATAAAATATAAACTAAGAACTACTTCTTGTTCGTTTTAAGAAAGTAAGAGGAAGAGAGAGAGTACAGAAGAGGGTAAAGGGTTTTGGGGATTTTTACCTCGGGGCGGTCGGCGTGTCGCCGGCGATCGCCGCGCGGCGCGAGGGAAGGCGGCCTGGCGAACGCTTCGGCGTGTATGGCTCCGGTGATAGCGCCGGGCGGAGGCTCGCGGAGGCGGGAAGAAGGGTTCGGCGTCGGAAGGGGAGGCGGCGCCGGGCTTGGCGCGGAGGCGCTGGGGGACGGCGAGCTCGGCCGGTCGGCGTCGGCGCTCGAGGAAAGGGAAGGAGCGACGGTCACTGTGAGCCTGCGGAGGAGGCTGACGCGCTCGCGACGGCGTGGTCGACGCGGCGGCGGAGGGGCTGGTCGTGGACGGCGCCGGAGGAGAGAGATTTCTCGCTGGGGACGTACGGCGCGGTGGCTGGGCTCGCAGAGGGCTGCGGGGAGGCGTCGCACCGGAGATCCAGGCGGCGGGACGCGGCGGTTGCGGCGGATCGGTCGCAGCGGAGGTGAGTTTCCTATTTCCCATCCTTAGATGGTGGTGGTGGTAAAATATGGGTGGCGGCCGGCCGGCTTGGCCGGGGTGACGGTGGTGTTTGGGTGGCTGGTTTTGGCAGGTAGGTGAAGGCTGTGGCGGTGGTGTTGATTACTGGCGATGGCGGCGGGGCGTCGTGTAGATGACAGGGGGTGATGGTGTAGACGGGGACTGGACGGCGATGGCCGGAGTCGAGTGGCCGGACGTGGTGGTGCTGGAGGTGGTAGGGAAGGTGTTTGGTGGTGGTGGATGGGATGCCAGATGGGGTGTTGGTGCTGGTGTACGTGGTGGTGACAAGGTGGTTGTTGCGGTTGCTGTTAGGGATTAGGTTTAGAGAATTCTGTCGTGTCGGGGGGTGTGTCCGACACAATATGGGTGGACGTCCGGGATTGTCGGACGGGATAAAATATTGTATTTGTAATGGAAAAAAAATTAGTGGATGGGAGGCATGGACACAATGCACAATGATGGAAATAATTTGGATGAGTACCTGCCTATTTATAGGATGTGAGAATTCCCAATTGGATATGGACTAGGACTTTTTAAAACCCAATTAGATAATTCGTGTATTAATTTAAAATCAATCAAAACAAATCCAAATCCAATTAAATCTAATTTAATTCCCTTAGTTTAAAAATCAATCAATAAATCAAATTTTAATTATTTAACTATTTAAATAAATACCTAAATTCAAATCATGATTTGAATCTCCATAATAATTTCGAAATATATTTTCCAAAAATTCTAATAATAATAATTTCAAAAATTACATTAATATTTTTAAATATCTTTTTGAATAATAAAAATATCAATATTTATAAATCTCAAAAATTACATTTTATTTAAAATAAACTAGCAAAATATTTACGAAATATATGTACGCACTAAGAATTTTATTTATTCCAAATAAAAGGCTTTTCATAAATAAAATTATAAATTTAGGAAATTTTGATAGCAAATAAAAATATTACATATATTATTTTGAAACTATAAAAATAAGAAAAATATTTTTCTAAAAATATGTACGCTCGCACATATTCGCATTCGTCGAGCAATTACGAAAAATGAAATTTCGTGCGCGACGTACAATACGACTACGCGACGTACAATACAAATTTTTTAAATCGGTACTAAATTTAATTAAAATAAATAGTAGAAATTTAGGGGTTTTACATCCTACCCAACTTAAAAGGATTTCGTCCTCGAAATTGAGATTTAGTAGGGGGTGAGAAGGCACAACGGTAGATAGAAGGGTTCGAAGTTTATATGGTCGTAGTCTAGGTTGAAGATATGATTAAGAGACGATTGTAATCGCTCTTAAATTCAAGTGATTGGAAAGTCAAGAAAGGGTCGAGGGAAGGTCGAGTAGTTCAAGACAAAGATATGGCAACATCGGGTGATAATGGTCATAAGTAATATGATAGCTAGAGGAAGTTCTAGTATAACGCCTTCGTTCATCTAAAATAGGTGAAGGCGAAAGCAATAGGGAGTTCAAAAGAGGTGATATTATCGAGTACGAATACGTGGTTCAAGGACGACCGAAAAAGTTCAAAATGAGTTGCCAAGGCAGTCGCGGATGGAAGTCTAGAGGACAAGTTTAGCTATGTCCCCATCCACGTAGAACGATAAATAAAAGTGAACCAAAGTGCACTTGGTTGATCAGACCATCATGTACCGGTTCTAATTAGACAATATGTTAGTGGGAGCGACCCAATAAAACATATGTCATGATCAAGCCTGATAAAAATATGCTTGCAAAACTAAGCTATTTTAGCATCATAGGTAAATAAAATAATAAGTAAAGGGTGATGATGAAAGAATCAATTAGTCCAAGATCTTATAAAATCTAAGTTCCGCTCAAAATTTGGGCCTATGTAGTCGGCTTGGTCGACTAGATAAGTTAGGGTCTACTGAATTCTAGGGTCCAAGTGAACCTATCAATGTGGTCCACAAAATGTTGGTTAGGTCATGAGATATTCCATTCAACTTACAAGAATTAAACTAATGGTGCCATGGGACGATAGGTCAAGCAATCAAGATAAAATGCAAGGTTAAGCATGTAAGGAGTTAAATAAAACAAAATCATATATCGGGTCGAAAGAATGGAGTCGAGGTCGCATCTCATCTATAGTTTAAAGTATATTGGTTTCACGGCAGGGATTTGAGTCCAGTCATTTTGACCCGAAAGTCGCAATATGAAATTTGAGTACAAGGGGACGTGTTTTAGTGGCACGTGATATACCTACATGAAGGTGGACTCGTGTAGGTCTTGTTTGTGAAATTTGTGGGAAGAAAAAGTCTAGTGTTGTGCTCCAAATACCCAAGTCACGGTAAAGGACACAAAAGAAATTAAAATAGAAAGTGGGAGTTCATGAGATAATGATTAACAAACCAAATAAATGACCGAGCTATAATAATTCAGATTCTAGTAAATCAAGGTAAAATAAGTTAGAAATCCAGCTTCTAAAGATATGATAGCCACTTAGATGGTGTATGATCAAGGAACAATCTAATCATTTCTCAAGTTTCAAATGACTAGATAGTCATGACAAAAGGTCTAGGATTGAGGGAAGGTCGAGTAAGTCAAAAGATATGTTCATCGGTTTGGTCGATGACTAACTATACTTGTGTATATGCAATATCATAATCATAGGTGCATTGACAATTTAATGTAGAATACTTCTATCTCACTAGGGTAACCTTTTTTGCTTCTTGGTACTCTACCAATATGATCTAATCTAAATTTTAAGTTCCTCGAAGTTCTCAATAAAATTTTCAAGATACTCTGCCACCATTACCAATTATATTAGACTGCCAAATTAATTGAAATCTCTAATAATTCTCAAAATAGTACTTGTATATCGCAAATTAAACATGCTTTTTACCAAAATTTAAATATCCATAATAAAAGGCCTTCAACTCGAAATTTAAATAACTCTATAAATCATAGATCATAGGACAAAATTTGAAATTTGAATTTTCCTTCAAAGTCGCTTTCATATCCTCCAAGTATTTAAACAAAATTTTACCATCATTTCTTCAACTCAAAATTTAAAAAAAAAAAACTTATGAATCGTACGGCTCAATTTTAACCCTCAAGCTCTCTCAAACTAAACTTTCATCTCTCTAGTTGTCTATAAAATCATAATTTAAACTCTTTAAATAATCTCGAGATAAACTCTATCATGTTACAATCCAAACTTAAGTTAATCATAAATCAAGTGTCATAATATAAAAACTTAAATCATAACTATTTCACAATTTTAAAATTCATAAAATTTTCTTTCCCAATCTAGCTATCCCCTTGTGTATACCACCTTGTAAATTTAAAGTAAAATTTCAGCTATACTTTGATGGCGGTAACATGCTACCACCCGACTTGGAATTAACTAATCCTTATGATCATATCTCTAGGAAAAAATAAATGTCTTTATACTCAAATATAACCTCAATGGATATTAATTGTCAATGCAATCTATCTAGCCATGTGTTTAACCTATGGGCATATACTAGTGTGGTCATCTTACTAAACACGAAACTAAGAAATTTACGGTAGAAGGAGTCAAGCAAGATGCAATTCAAGGAGGTTGAACGCGAGTTCGGAATTGGAAGTCAAGAAAGGATGTTAAGTAAGTGGATGAGATTCTAGACTCTAATCCTATATTGCAGGCTTACATCGGTACGGTAAAGTAACCGAAGTGATAAACTGGACCTGCATGGGCCACCACAAAAATATGTAACGCCCCAGTCCCAAAATACGTAGGACCAAGTACGCAGACATGCCAGCTGTATACATACGAAATACATGGACCTCGTATATATACATAAGCTATAAATGTAGTAATCCAAGACAACTAAATCTCATCAACAATAAAAGGATTAATAATATAGAAATCAACTTGAATATTTATGATACAATCGTTGGACGGAGACAAAGTCCACTACCAACTAATTTAAATGGAGAAAAAATATACAAGGAAAGAATTTAGCAAGCGAGAGCAAGTGACGAGTCCAAGAGCAATCATCGGGGAGGAAGGAATGACCTTAGCTAAAGCACCTGCAAGAAGCCACGAAACACACACCTGGGAAAAACTAGGTCCTCAGAGGGACGTAACAAGACACATAATATCATGCCAATAACTGAATAAATAAGCTCAACAGAAAAGTATGCATGAGTAAAGGTTCCTACCCATTCTAGGTGATATACACTTTGAGGACAACGTTCTACGCAGGGGCTGTAACGGATTCATGCAAGCAAATAATAGAAAGTGGCCAGCAAGTAACGCTCATCCGAGACGCTATCAGCCTGGACAGAAGGTAGTACTCATGAGAGTCACCCTCGGCCCCAAATGTGTGTAAAAATAAAATGTAGCCCCTACGTTAATAACTGTCCCCTCCCCCCAATGATACTATACATGTGTCGACTCCACGACACTTTTTAATCCTTAATAACTGTCGAAGTCTTCTATACAATCTATTAGCAGTTATATTCTAACGCATGCGCACGGGGGATCAGCCCACACGCAAGTGACCACTACATGATACTCACAACTCTCACACACAACTCGTGTACAATCGTGACAAGTCAATGAGACACACTAAATTTGACGGTAGTCCCTTAACTCTAAGCCAATTGCATAAAATATAGTAATTTGCATTTACATATAATTTAAAAAGAAACAACTAAAACATGCATGATATTGAGCAGAAAATTTAAAGAGTAAAGACAAGGTGTCTTGCCTGGTGTTACGCCTGGTGTGGTGCAATGATCCGACAAGTCCTGTTTGTCTAATAGCCATGGTCGTTGCGAAAAGAGTCCAAGTTCACGAGAAAGTAAGGGTCCGTTTGGATAGCTTTTTTGAAATTTTGTTCTGAAAACAGTTTTTGGAGAATGATGTTATAAAATAGTTTTCTGGATATAAGTTTCTGAGTTTGCGTTTGGTTACTTTTATCTGAAATTTTTTTTTATAAAAAAATTGTTAAAATTTTGTTTGGTAAATTTTTTTCTGAAATTATTTTTTATGTTGTGTCCTTGCCACAGTTTGTGTCCACCCCCTCCCCTCCGTGTCCTGGCTTTGCTGTCATGACCCGTTACCCAAATTGTTGGGCCGGGCCGAACCATGTCCAGCCTACGCTCAAGATAAAACGTAGTAAGCTATTCTAAAGACAACAGGATAAGACTAAATGTACTAACAGTTCTATAAGTGAATAAAAGTTATAAATGCTCTAAACACAAAAGTCGTCTCATATAGTAGAATATCTAAAGTACAAGTCTGAAATGTAAAACTGGATACATGTCCAGTTACAAAATATGTAGTCTAATACATGACTACACTAAGTATCCCAAGTGACTACACAAACTAGGCGAGTCTCCCCGCAGGAACATCCTCGTATGGCAAAGCCGGGTCCTCGGCAGTAACTCCATAATATGAGTCGCAAAGCAACTCCTCCTCGGTAAGGATACCTACAACGTTATCCTGTCAGGACGGGAGTAAGTACAACCTCTACAACTAAAATACTGAACATATAATGAAAGAGATGTACAACAAGAAATATGGTGTGATAAGTCTATAAAACAGAAAATACTGGAAAACATGGGCTCATGGTACAATTGGGATCATAGTATCATAGTAACATAGGGAACATGGCATATCATGGTTTAATTGGTTCTTTTTAGAAATGACAACATATAGTTTAAAAGTTTAAAACTGTAGTATGTACGTGAATCGGTCAATAGGTAATCAGGATGTACAGTGGCACATATCAAGTTTTTCTGGCATGCACATACGTGCACGAACGGCATCGGTGTATATCCATACACAAACGCGAGATCAGAACCTACGGCAAGGTTACATATAGAATGTCGCCGAGCGCGGTAAATACATACGGAGAAGGGGGTCATGTTCACGTACAATACTAACAGTTTTCCCTTAACCCGTTATTTAAACATGTGAGAGATATGAGAACAGTAAAAACATGTGGGAGATACTGGGAGCAGTATAAGCATGGCAAGTACTGAAAGTAATACAACATGTGAAGACAACTTGCTACCTCAAGGATCAGTATTTTAATAGGGTTAATACATGTTCTAGCATTAAAAGACAGTAAATGAGTTTGTAGATGTACTTGCCTGGGATCCTGCTATCAATATGAATCAAGGCTCGGAGTGACGCCACAGTCCTAAAGATGAGATAATACAATAGCTAATCAGGGTGAAAAGACATACTATAATGTCTAGTTAACTAGGGCAAACTAAGACAAACTGGGTCAGAGGTTGACTTATAGTTGACTTTGGTCAACTGGTCAACTCCGGTCAATTCCAAGTCCAATGTGGGGTGACACTATACTCAAACTAACTTTCTAGGATCTAGAAATCAATAAGAAAATCAAGTCATGAGTGCGCTACTACGAGCCACTATATCGAGCTAGGCATATATAGTAATATGGAGTGCACCATAACAGGCCACTATCTATAATTTGGACATAGAACAATACATAAACATAAGCATGTACCATGTATATAGAGTGTACAATCATTCTTTAACTATCCAAGGTCATCTAATCATGTTAAGAGCCTATTACAATCGAGAAAATATCAAAAACGGACAAAAACGGGCAAAAACGGACAAAAATAGCCTAAAACAGCATAAAACGGCATACCGGCGGTATACTGCGGCATATCGGCAGTATACTGGACTAAAGACAGTAAGTTTATGGTGCCAAAAATGGCATACCGGCGGTATACTGCGGCATACCGGCGGTATACCGGTTTTTCAAACAGCAACGAAATTCAGAAAATTGCCAAAACTTGTTTCGGCCATAAAATCTTCATTTTAAATCGAAATTCGGACTTTCAAAAGTCAAAATTGAATAGAATTGAATTTCCAACAACATGGAAGTATTAGTTTTCACAAATCAAAACATTTGATAGATCAAAACCTCAAAATACTCGAAAATCATATCTAGAAACTCAGATCTACGCAATACTGTCAATCAAAACCAAAAGTGCTATATACTAAACATGTTAACAATTTAAAGAAGCAAATTATAGGCCAATAAAACTCTAGTTTCCATGGAAAACAAAAATAAAGTATGGTCATGCCACTTTTGAGCAAGATACACTTGCCTAGGTTAAGCTCCAAGCCTAATCTTCTAGTCCACCACCAAGAGGGGTACGAAACCACACTCTAGACCTCAAGGCCAAGCTCCTAGCAAAGCTCCAAGGGAAGAGAAAGGAAGAAGAAATGAAGAGAGAGTGAAGAGAATGAAAAGAGAGAGGAGAGAGAAAGTGAAAGGGTTTATATAGAAGGGGGAATTAATCTTAGCCGTCGGATCGTGATCTATGTCAAAATCTAAGTCAATCATGGCCATTCAAACAAAACCAAATGTCCATTGGGTAATAGGGTGCTTCTACACTATTCATGAAAATATCTAAACACTATTCATCAAAATATCCAAAACACTATTCATCAAAATATCTAAAATCGAAAATATCTAAAATGTAGAAAATCTGTCTGGACGGTATGCCGGCCAAGGAAAAATCTATAAGTTAGGAAAAATTTCAAGGCATTACGAAAACCAAGAAAATACGAAATACGCTACAAAATACGTATTTAAATTAAATGTTATTGAAAATTATAAAAACTATTTATTTATTTATTATTATTTTTTTTTTGAAATCTAGGGGCTTACAAATCTTCCCTCCTTGAAAAATTTCGTCCTCGAAATTCACAAGGATTGAAGACCCAACAATATTTCTAACATAGCAAGCAATGCAATAAATGACTAAGGCTACGATCAAAACTAACCTCCTGAAACCTGTTCCGGCTCCGGCTCAAGGACTAGGCTATAAGTCTATCAGCAGAAATCCTGCTGCCTCGACCTGAAGGTCATCCGGCATCCTAACTTCCAGAAGCTTCCTCTCTACCGAATCTAGCCAGTCATCAGCTACTACTATGCCCTCAGTCCCTGAGAACTCCTTGGGATTCGAACCCATGAAGTCCTTGATCGTCCCCGCTCTCTGCCGTGGCTCTACAGGTGGTGGGACCACGGGACGTCCCTCAGAACGCTCCATGCTCTGGCGGAGTAGGGTAGTCTGCTCCTGATGGGTTGTTAGGAACCCCTGGATCAGTGTGAGCAGCTGGTTCCCGTCGAGTGTGACGGAAGCCTGGGTGGGTATAGTGATAGGGGGTTGTGGAAGTATCGGGTCCTGCCGGGTCTGCGATGTGGAAGGTCGTATATGGGTCTGTGGATCTGTGGAGTGGGGGAATGTGGTATGTGGCGATGTATCAGTCAACTGGTCAGCTGACTGGATATGGAGGGCCCCATTCTCGGGGGTAACATACTGGGATGAACGAGTAAGCACCATCTAAATTACAAATAAAAAGACTTGTAAGGACTTATTTTAAAGTAAGCAATCATATGCAAGGAAATCTAATTATAATAGCAAACATGTGACATATTTCCTATGTTGCAATCCTAGCATTTCTCTAGGTGTTCTAAGCGTCTTTCCTAATGTTGTCTAATTACCTTAAGTTCCTAATTGCAGGCATGTTTGGTACAATAACGTAACCAAACAGTTTAGTCAGGAACTGCATGGGCCGCCAAAAAAACATGTCACGATCCGTTACCCAAATTGTTGGGCCGGGCCGAGCCATGTCCAGCCTACGCTCAAGATAAAACGTAGTAAGCTGTTCTAAAGACAACAGGATAAGACTAAATGTACTAACAGTTCTATAAGTGAATAAAAGTCATAAATGCTCCAAACACAAAAGCCGTCTCATATAGTAGAATGTCCAAAGTACAAGTCTGAAATATAAAACTGGATACATGTCCAGTTACAAAATATGTAGTCTAATACATGACTACACTAAGTATCCCAAGGGACTACGCAAACTAGGCGAGTCTCCCCGCAGGAACATCCTCGTATGGCAAAGCCGGGTCCTCGGCAGTAACTCCATAATATGAGTCGCAGAGCAACTCCTCCTCAGTAAGGATACCTACAACGTTATCCTGTCAGGACGGGAGCAAGTACAACCTCTACAACTAAAATACTGAACATATAATGAAAGAGATGTACAACAAGAAACATGGTGTGATAAGTCTATAAAACAGAAAATACTGGAAAACATGGGCTCATGGTACAACTGGGATCACAGTATCATAGTAACATAGGGAACATGGCATATCATGGTTTAATTGGTTCTTTTTAGAAATGACAACATATAGTTTAAAAGTTTAAAACTGTAGTATGTACGTGAATCGGTCAATAGGTAATCAGGATGTACAGTGGCACATATCAAGTTTTTCTGGCATGCACATACGTGCACGAACGGCATCGGTGTATATCCATACACAAACGCGAGATCAGAACCTACGGTAAGGTTACATATAGAATGTCGTCGAGCGCGGTAAATATATACGGAGAAGGGGGTCATGTTCACGTACAATACTAACAGTTTTCCCTTAACCCGTTATTTAAACATGTGAGAGATATGAGAACAGTAAAAACATGTGGGAGATACTGGGAGCAGTATAAGCATGGCAAGTACTGAAAGTAATACAACATGTGAAGACAAGTTGCTACCACAAGGATCAGTATTTTAATAGGGTTAATACATGTTCTAGCATTAAAAGACAGTAAATGAGTTTGTAGATGTACTTGCCTGGGATCCTGCTATCAATATGAATCAAGGCTCGGAGTGAAGCCACAGTCCTAAAGATGAGATAATATAATAGCTAATCAGGGTGAAAAGACATACTATAATGTCTAGTTAACTAGGGCAAACTAAGACAAACTGGGTCAGAGGTTGACTTATAGTTGACTTTGGTCAACTGGTCAACTCCGGTTAATTCCAAGTCCAATGTGGGGTGAAACTATACTCAAACTAACTTTCTAGGGTCTAGAAATCAATAAAAAAATCAAGTCATGAGTGCGCTACTACGAGCCACTATATCGAGCTAGGCATATATAGTAATATGGAGTGTACCATAACAGGCCACTATCTATAATTTGGACATAGAACAATACGTAAACATAAGCATGTACCATGTATATAGAGTGTACAATCATTCTTTAACTATCCAAGGTCATCTAATCATGTTAAGAGCCTATTACAATCGAGAAAATATCAAAAACGGACAAAAACGGACAAAAACAGCCTAAAACAGCATAAAACGGTATACCGGCGGTATACTGCGGCATACCGGCGGTATACCGGACTAAAGACAGTAAGTTTCTGGTGCCAAAAATGGCATACCGGCGGTATACTGCGGCATACCGGCGGTATACCGGTTTTTCAAACAGCAACGAAATTCAGAAAATTGCCAAAACTTGTTTCGGCCATAAAATCTTCATTTTAAATCGAAATTCGGACTTTCAAAAGTCAAAATTGAATAAAATTAAATTTCCAACAACATGGAAGTATTAGTTTTCACAAATCAAAACATTTGATAGATCAAAACCTCAAAATACTCGAAAATCATATCTAGAAACTCAGATCTACGCAATACTGTCAATCAAAACCAAAAGTGCTATATACTAAACATGTTAACAATTTAAAGAAGCAAATTATAGGCCAATAAAACTCTAGTTTCCATAGAAAACAAAAATAAAGTATGGTCATGCCACTTTTGAGCAAGATACACTTGCCTAGGTTAAGCTCCAAGCCTAATCTTCTAGTCCACCACCAAGAGGGGTACGAAACCACACTCTAGACCTCAAGGCCAAGCTCCTAGCAAAGCTCCAAGGGAAGAGAAAGGAAGAAGAAATGAAGAGAGAGTGAAGAGAATGAAAAGAGAGAGGAGAGAGAAAGTGAAAGGGTTTATATAGAAGGGGAAATTAATCTTAGCCGTCGGATCGTGATCTATGTCAAAATCTAAGTCAATCATGGCCATTCAAACAAAACCAAATGTCCATTGGGTAATAGGGTGCTTCTACACTATTCATGAAAATATCTAAACACTATTCATCAAAATATCCAAAATACTATTCATCAAAATATCTAAAATCGAAAATATCTAAAATGTAGAAAATCTGTCTGGACGGTATGCCGGCCAAGGAAAAATCTATAAGTTAGGAAAAATTTCAAGGCATTACGAAAACCAAGAAAATACGAAATACGCTACAAAATACGTATTTAAATTAAATGTTATTGAAAATTATAAAAACTATTTATTTTTATTTTTTTTTGAAATCTAGGGGCTTACATTTGCCACGGCGAGGTCACCGACCACAGCGAGGACAGATCCGCCGTCGAGCTCGTCCCCCGTCGACTTCGTGAAGGCCGTCGACTTCGAGCTCGTCCCCGTCGATCTCGTCCCCGTCCAAAGAGAAGGAGAGAATGTCGGAGGGAGGAGGAGCAGACGCCACAACGGTGGCGACAGCCCTCACCACCACCGCCGTCGACTTCGAGCTCGTCCCCGACTTCGAGCTCGTCTCCAGCAGCCCTCACCACCACCGCCGTCGACTTCGAGCTCGTCCCCGACTTCAAGCTCGTCTCCAGCAGCCCTCACCACCACCGACGTCAACTTCGAGCTCGTCTCCAGCAGCCCTCACCACCACCGCCGTCGACTTTGGGCTCGTCCCCGACTTCGAGCTCGTCTCCAGCAGCCCTCACCACCACCGACGTCGACTTCGAGCTCGTCTCCAGCAGCCCTCACCTCCACGAGCTCGTGGCGGAGGAGTTCGCGGCGAACAACCTCGGGTCGAGCTCCGCCAGCCACCGCTACCGTCCGGCCACCGCCACCGTTCTCCACCGACACTGCCACCGCCATCGACGAAGGCTGCGCTCGAGGGAGGCGAGCCTTTGCTATGTTGTGGAGGAAAAAATAATGGAGGAAGAGAGAGAAAGTTGGGGGTTTGGGGGTAGGTGGGGAGATGGGGGACCCACAAGCATTGAATTTTTTTTTGGGAAAACAGCTTTATGCTGTTTTCTCAAAAGTTAGTTTAAACTCTCCATTCCCAAATTTTTTTTTCTGAAATCGTTTTCATAGTTGGGATAACCAAACACAAGTTTTGGAAGAACTAATGTTTAAACACAAAACATGGGTTTACAAAAGAGAACCAAACAGGCCCTAAGAGTGTTTGATTAGACACAACCAATGATGGTAATCAAAGAAAATTTATGGAAATAATTACATATAGTATTATTTTAGAAAATATTTTATAATATACTAGAAAATAATTCTACTTAAGTACTTGAAAATTTATATAATATAATTTGTAAACTACATTTTTATTAATCATATATGTGTCTAGATGAATACTTGAAGAATCAAAAATCTTTTTTGTAGGCTAAACTTTAAATTCGTAAAAGTATAAATTTTTGTAGAAAACTACTTTTCATTGGTCAAAATATTTCAAGAAAAATATTCTAGTGATACTAAGTTTTGTCAAAATAATTTTGGAAATTATTATTTATCTATTTATTTAATATAAGAATTAATAACAATAATAGTAATACTAATAATAGTAATACTTATAACAATATATTAATAAAAATAATAATAATAATAATATTAATAATAATAACAAGAATAATAATAATAAAACTAATAATAATAATAATAATAACAATAATAACAATAATAATAATAATAAAATATAAACTAAGAACTACTTCTTGTTCGTTTTAAGAAAGTAAGAGCGAGAGAGAGAGTACAGAAGAGGGTAAAGGGTTTTGGGGATTTTCACCTCGGGGCGGTCGGCGTGTCGTCGACGATCGGCGCGCGGCGCGAGGGAAGGCGGCCTGGCGAACGCTCCGGCGTGTATGGCTCCGGTGACAGCGCCGGGCGGAGGCTCGCGGAGGCTGAAAGAAGGGTTAGGCGTCGGAAGGGAAGGCGGCGCCGGGCTTGGCGCGGAGGCGCTGGGGGACGGCGAGCTCGGCCAGTCGGCGTCGGCGCTCGAGGAAAGGGAAGGAGCGGCGGTCACTGTGCGCCTGCGGAGGAGGCTGACGCGCTCGCGTCGGTGCGGTCGACGCGGTGGCGGAGGGGCTGGTCGTGGACGGCGCCGGAGGAGAGAGATTTCTCGCTGGGGACGTACGGTGCGGTGGTTGGGCTCGCAGAGGGCTGCGGGGAGGCGGCGCACCGGAGATCCAGGCGGCGGGACGCGACGGTTGCGGCGGATCGGTCGCAGCGGAGGTGAGTTTCCTATTTCCCATCCTTAGACGGTGGTGGTGGTGAAATCTGGGTGGCGGCCGGCCGGCTTGGCCGGGGTGGCGGTGGTGTTTCGGGTGGCTGGTTTTGGCAGGTGGGTGAATGCTGTGGCGGTGGTATTGATTACTGGCGGTGGCGGCGGGGAGTCGTGTAGATGACAGGGGGTGATGGTGGAGACGGGGACTGGACGACGATGGCCGGAGTCGAGTGGCCGGATGTGGTGGTGCTGGAGGTGGTAGGAAAGGTGTTTGGTGGTGGTGGATGGGATGCCGGATGGGGTGTTGGTGCTGGTGGACGTAGTGGTGACAAGGTGGTTGTTGCGGTTGCTGTTAGGGATTAGGTTTAGAGAATTCTGTCGTGTCGGGGGGTGTGTCCGACACAATATGGGTGGACGTCCGGGATTGTCGGACGGGATAAAAATATTGTATTTGTAATGGGAAAAAAATTAGTGGATGGGAGGCACGGACACAATGCACAATGATGGAAATAATTTGGATGAGTACCTGCCTATTTATAGGATGTGGGAATTCCCAATTGGATATGGACTAGGACTTTTTAAAACCCAATTAGATAATTCGTGTATTAATTTAAAATCAATCAAAACAAATCCAAATCCAATTAAATCTAATTTAATTCTCTTAGTTTAAAAATCAATCAATAAATCAAATTTTAATTATTTAACTATTTAAATAAATACCTAAATTCAAATCATGATTTGAATCTCCACAATAATTTCGAAATATATTTTCCAAAAATACTATTAATAATAATTTTGAAAATTACATTAATATTTTTAAATATCTTTTTGAATAATAAAAATATCAATATTTATAAATCTCAAAAATTATATTTTATTTAAAATAAACTAGCAAAATATTTACGAAATATATGTATGCACTAAGAATTTTATTTATTCCAAATAAAAGGCTTTTCATAAATAAAATTATAAATTTAGGAAATTTTGATAGCTAATAAAAATATTACATATATTATTTTGAAACTATAAAAATAAGAAAAATATTTTTCTAAAAATATGTACGCTCGCACATATTCGCATTCGTCGAGCAATTACAAAAAATAAAATTTCGTGCGCGACGTACAATACGACTACGCGACGTACAATACAAAATTTTTAAATCGGTACTAAGTTTAATAAAAATAAATAGTAGAAATTTAGGGGTTTTACAGCTAATCCCTCTACTTCTCCAACTCCGAAATCGAAGGAGACTCTATCTCGACACACTGCTGTCCAAAATAAGGGAAAGCGCCCTTTGGCCTTTTCTTCTCCGGTACAACTTATGCGTGTTCCTGCTCCGGCACAACTTGCGCATGTTTATGCCCGGGCGCAACCTGTACGTACTTCTACACCAGCACAATATAAAGAGAAGTACTGTTTTGTGATTCCCTCTTTGCCACTAAATTAGAAGTTTAGTAAGAAATCACTAAATCAAGGAAAACGCTCTTTAGTTTTTCATCATTCTGTTTGAGTCGTTGACTGGGTGGAAAGTACTGCTCTCCTTAACAGAGACAACCAAATATCTGTCGAGAAAATGGGTTCTATTCAATAAACCTTCCATACAAAAGGGCATTATGCCTACTCCAAAGAGATCATGGCAGGATTTACCAACCTTATGTATTTCAAGATCCCGACGAGGCAAACTACTAGTATCTCAGGTAGATGCACAAGCAACGCCTCTGTCAGACTTGCGCACCTATATCAACAGGTGCCAATTAGGCTCAATCTCAGGAAGTCACAAGATGTATCTAGCACAACCTGCACCAGTTGCTAACTTACACCAGAGGAAGAATGCTGTGGTGGAAGATCCTATGACTTATGCTAACCAGCTTAGCACGTCTTTGTACACTCAAGGTATACGACACCTCAAAAACATGAACCATGTCCCGAATATCATCAAAGACTACGTTCCTGCAACTTCTTCTCATCCTGTTAGTGACCTTCGTGAACTCATAATACAGAAACGGAAGTTGTAAATTCATCCCGTACAACGGTGGTCCAACAACAAGAACATTATTGCAACCACCATTATGAAGTTGTCATTAAATGCTGCTGTCAGTCAGCCAAGCGGTCCGTCTTTGACCGTTTGAATTACGTTCAGACTCCTGAACCAATCCTAGTGGACGAAGATGAATTACTCTTTGCTCCTGTCAACATGACATCTCGAAGCACTGGGGGTGGAAAACGACCAAGATGTAATGCATCCCGCAATTCTAGCCAGCAATACTTAGATCAGATTCATGAATCCGATGAAGGAGTATATTAATATACTAGATCAAGAAGCCGAGATACAATCAGTCAAAGGAATCTTCTTTTCTACCAAGACACAATCAGTCAAAGGAATCTTCTTGATTTTAACCAAGATTCCTTCAGTCAAGATATCCCTATCACTTATTCTTGGGGTAGTTCTTTATGTGACTTTGATGCTGACAGTGAAAGTTCTGAAAGGACCATTCTTTCCACTAGCTTATCGTCAAAGGCTAAAGAAGTGATTGCTTATGCCGTCACAGAGGATCAAGATACTTCCAGATCTTCCAGTCAAGAGCAGAGAATTGCTGCTTTGGAGGCTAGTTTGAAGAACATGGCAGAGATGACAGGCATGCATGCTGTGATTATGGCACAACATACAGTTCTACTGGTCGTGAATCTGATTTCTACTCAGGAACCTATGACAACATCAGTTCCCACCAATATTGATCTGGGGGTACAATCTTCTCACACTGCTTCCATTTCTGCGCAGGCTATTCCAAGTCAATCTGGTGCAGGTGGTGATACTTATCATGCGGTACCCCCTCCTAACACATTGAATCAATCCACTACTCTGCAATCAACAGAAGATACCAATGAGGTCGTAAAACTTTTACGTACTCAATTTGAGGCTTTCAAACCGAAGGATGGCCTACAGAAGCTTAGGATCAAACGGCCTTATCCCATAGAATGGAAATAGGTTCAATTTTCTTCTAAATACAAACCCCCTACTATCATGCTGTTTGATGGTAACACGTCTTCGAGTCAATACCTCAATCAGTTTGAAGTAATAACTAATCAACTTCAACCAAATGATGCTCTTCTTACTAGAGTATTTGTTGGCTGTTTAGCTGGTGCAGCATATGACTGGTATCGTAGTTTACCAGATGGATGTATAACCTCTTTCACTAGCTTCAAGCAAATATTCTTGGAATAATTTTATGTGGGAACCAACGACATGACTATGTCTGCTCACATCAAAATCAAACAACGACATAATGAAACGACTGAACGTTTTATTGAACGGTTCCGTCGTGAAGCACTCAAAATGCCTCTCGGAACTCCAGATGCTTTAACTATAGATACTTACAAATAAAACTTGTTGCCTATAATCAGCATGTAGACATGATCAACACAGTTCCAGGATTGGCCTTCTTTCATAATGAACGCCAACGCAGCAGAAGAGAGCGCTGACAAATTCAAGCAATTAGGCATTAAAATGCCTAATCTTGACAAAGATGAACGTGCCACACCAATAATAATGGCCGTCAGAACAATCGTAAGAGCAAGAAAACTTTGGCCATTAACCTCAAAAGCAAGAAAGCCCTAGCTGTAATGCCCCAGTCCCAAAATACGTAGGACTAGGATACATATATATGCCAGCTACGCATCGAAAGGACTCCAGTCCAGCTCGAATACGTATAAGCTATCTGGTTATTCTAGATTAACTATATCCCAATCCACATAATAAAGATAAATATGACGAATCAAGTACAGTAAGGCTGATCAGGCCATGATACACTGATTCTAGATTAGATAAATATGTTAGAGTGGACCCCCAATAACACATTCATCATGAACAAGCTAGATAAAAATGAAGCTTGTACAAGACTAGGATATAATGTAGCAAGAATCAAATATAGGACAAAATCTAATTACGGAAGAGAAAGATAAAATACCAACTAAATATACCTGCAGTTTCGGTGTAGCAATTATTCTCCATCGGTGTACCATACCTTCATCTAGTACCTGAAGAGATCACCAGGTCCTCAGAGGACTAGCAAGACACATAATATACATGCCAACTGTACAATAAATAACATGCAAGAGAAATAGGAAAACAAGTAGAGGAAATGATAACACATAAAGAAACTCTAGAGATGGTGACATGTCATGAGAATGTAATATTAATCATGGCTAAAACCGTAGCCCGGAGAGGTACTAACAGTCCTATAATAGGTTCTCTATCGTAGCCCGGGGAGGCACTAACAATAGAGGATAGCCACGGCTAATAAAATAATATCTCCTAAGGTACTAGGAAGTCAAGCCTATCCAGTCATGTCCAAGTCAAGTACAGGTCAAACAGGTCAGGAAAAATATGGCACAGGCATATCAATACTATCACTATACATGAACAAGATAGAAAAGATAGAACAAGTAGTATAGAAAGAAAAATCAAAATCTACGTGCACGTGTAACTAGAAAGAATCATGAGGGAAAACAAGAGAGATATGCAACAAAGCAAGAAATACTGAAAATATAGGAAAGCATATAAATGCTGTAGTGTTTGGCAAGGTGTACTAGCCTGGGTCGTAAGCACTGTAGTGACGAAGATCAGACAGGAAAGTAGGTGGAACAACGGCTACCGAGGAACTAAGGTCCAAACAAACGTCTCCGGATGCTGAAAATAGTCTATTATCTAATTATAATTAATATTGTACTATTATATTTATTTAGTTAGGAGATGGTATAGATCTTTGTATCAGCTTTCCGAAAAACTAAATGGATCGCATTTTCATTTCCTGAATCTCCAGGAATCGCAAAAATATCGAAACATGTTTATTTTTCGGGAATCTAATACTCAAACAATTTTACAAAAATCTACAGAACGAATTTTGTCTATTAAAATATGTTTTTGAAAATCTTACCTCGATACGCTTCCAACAAAAAAAACTGGAACACGTTTCGAGTCCCGAGCTAGGAGATATGGCCCTTCTAAGTTGCTTTGTCGGGTAAAAAATGTGGCCGACTTTTCTAGCAAATTTGAAGAATATTTTTGGATGAAAAAGAGAAGGTCTGCATGATTTTTAATATAAGAATTATGGGATACTCATATATTTATATATATATATATATATATATATATATATATATATATATATATAATTAAGATAGATATGTATTATTTAATTTAAGTATGATTAGATTGGACATGTTAGAATAAGATAATCTGGATAGTAGTAGGATTACCAATAAGGCTAAATTTGGAATATAATTTGTTTAAATATTATAATCAATGGTCATTATTGAAGGAAGCTTAATTTAAAATCTATGTGCTGCTACTAGATAAGAAGCATATAAGTTTAAAATATTAAATTTAGATTTAATTAAAATACAAAGAAGATTTGCATGAAGGGTTTCCTAATATGGAACTAGTTAGATTTCTAAATATAAATACAATCTAAATCTGAATAAATATAAATATATATGGTTATTAATATATATTAATCCCCAACATGCCTACATAGGTTTGGGTTGGACTTTGGGTCAAATATAAACTAATGCCAACAAGGATTACACTAAGATTACACGTAGACACTTCCTATAAATAGAAACTTTCCAAAATTGAGAACATATTACTATTAATAAGATATATATACAAAATATATATCAACATGAAGGTATTTGAGAGTACTACATGTCTATTTAGATTTGGATTTGGTTCAGGTCAAGTCGGGATCGGTACAATCGGAATTACTAGAAAGTCAATAATCTAATAATAAATCATCTGTGGGGGTTAAGTCACAATTTTATCTGGTTTTCCTACTTGGGACATAGCTATGCCGGGCCTTCCCTATCATGACTAATATACTAGTCAAAGCACACAACTACACTAACCGTACCAAAATTCCTAGTCGCTATGCATCTTAGAACTTAACCATGACTAAGGCCATATCTATATAAAATATTAGGCTATTATAAATATAATCATATATATATATATATATATATATATATATATATATATATATATATATATATATATATATATATATATATATTCAAAATTGTATATAAATCTATTTGGATGTATAACATCCCAGAATAAATATCAAAATAATTATACTAAGCCATGGCAACCTATCATGGCTCTATAAGTGAGGTTGGCTAGGTTAGGGTCCAAATATATTTTCTAGTCAAGTCGAACTCGAAAAGTCAACTAATGAGTCTCTTGTGCCATTCGTAATTAAATAGCACATAGAAATTCGATTAAGTGGCACACCCTTAGCAGGTGTGTCGTAGACTCAAAATGGGTCAAAATTATATATTGGGTCAAATGGTTTTGATCTATATCGAGTTTCGAACTCACATGGGAAGCTAGGTATAGAATTATGGTAAATAATCTAATTGCCTAAATTTGACTCGAAGTTGCGCGAAGTCAAAAGGATAATAGGGGACAAATTCGGATGAGACATGATATATCAAATTGAATGTCATCCTGTCTACTACAAAACTCATAAAGGACGTTTCGAGATATGGGCATGTCTTGTGCTCCAACAATCAAAGACACAAAAAGTACATATAAAATCCTAATTAAATATACAATATAACATAATAATTAGAAATACTATAAAATAAAATAAAAATAATTCCCAAAAATTAGGGTCCTCACACTAGCTATCAATGTAAATCAGCCAACATCTACTCCTACAGCACCACCACAACGGACACCTCGTCCAAAAGAAGAATACTCTTTCGATGAAGATGATATCATGAGTATCTTTGATTGCCTTATCAAGAGCAATACACTCCAACTGCCAGAACCTAAACGACCAGATGAAGTTGGTAAGACTGGCCATCCTAAATATTGTCTTTACTACAGGTTTATTGGACATCCAACTCGAGCGTGCTATGTGCTCAAGGGTAAAATTCAAGAGATGGTCAATTCCGGTGCAATCACTCTCCAGCAAGACGAGAAAACTGTAATGGCTAATGTCGTCTCTTTACAGTTTGGAGATTTTCCAGCTCAACTTGTGCAGGACGGCGTCATCCCCATTCTGAGAACTACTCTGAAAATTGTTAATCTTCCACATGTACGGACAGATGGTCTTGTTCCTCTATTTACTGATAGAGGAGAGATTATATGGATCCATCCAGTTCTAGTGGCAGACTTTGAAACACCATCTTCTTCCACCAAGTCCAAGAAGGCCACTAAAAAATAAATCATGTCATATGATTTCATTTAGTGAGCATTGTCTTCCACCTCTAACTGCTACCTTCACCTCTGCAGCAGATAATCCTTCATCTTCTCCCCTTGCTGAGACAACGTTGGCAAAATCAGAAGCCAAATACCAACCAGCTTTCCATCTATACAATCCACAATCTCGTGAACTTATGACGAAGATGGGATATGATCTACAAAAGCCTATGGTTTGAATCATGGAAATGGATCTCATGTACCTCTTTCTCTATGTCTTTCTCACAACCAATCTCGAGTTGGTTTGGGTTACTGCACAAACTTTCCATCTTGCCAAAAGAAATCTTCCAGAAACAAAACCCATGCAAAGAATTACAATATGGTGTCCTTTGAGCCTGTGACCGAAGAAGAAGTCTTAACTGGTACCAGATCGGGGAAACCTTACCTAAGAGACTATTCAGAAGATCAAGAAAATCCTGCTCCAGCTCTGGATGCTCCTCAAGCATCATCTTCTTTTGTTGTCAATAATCAATGTCACGACCCGATACCCAAATTGTTGGGCCGGGCCGAGCCATGTCCAGCCTACGCTTGTTAAAGCGTAGTAAGCTGTTCTAAGAATAGACAATAAATGATCTAAGCTACTAACAGTTCTAAAATCACATTTAAGGTTCATCACAACACAACATCTATAAGCGAAGGTAAACAAGTACAGACTTAATAATACACTTTATAAGTATCTAACTGGAGACAAAGTCCAGTATCCAAATATAAGTACAGACAAAGTCTAAGTCTTAAAACACAAGAAGGACAACTAAGCAAGGTTCCCCGCTGGGGCCTCTACTGGAGCAAAGGCCAGGTCCTCAATACAGTACCATAATATCCATCACATAGAATTTCTTCCTTGAAATGTGAACCTACAACGTTATCCTGTCAGAACGGGAGCAAGTACAACCTCTACAACTAAAGTACTGAATATATAGTGAAAGAGATGTACAACAAGAAACATGGTGTGATAAGTCTATAAAACAGGAAATACTTGGAAACATGGCCTCATGGTACAACTGGGATCACAATATCATAGTAACACAGGGAACATGGCATATCTGGAATTATGGTATGACTGGAATCACAGTATCATAGTATCATAGGGAACATGGCATAACTCATAGTCTATCATGGCAAGGACACATATGTCATAGAGACATGCATATGTAATATTTAAAACTGTAGCAGGTACGTGATTGGTCAATAGGTGTAAAATGTACTGTGGTACAAGTATCAAAAATATACTTTCGTACAAGTAAAACAAGCGATAGTTGTACATACGTACAAATACAGCTGGTGCGCCTACGACAAGGTATACATAAAATGTCAACCTTGCTCGGTACGTACGTACGAGTAGGGGGGACATAATCACGTACTCAACTATCAGTTTCCCCATAACCCATATTCTAACATGTGAGAGATACGAGAACGATATAGAACATGTGAGAGATACTGAGAACAGTGTAAGCATGGCAGGTACTGGGAGCAGAATAAAACATGTGAATACTCAAAGCAGTATAATGCATAGTAAAATATGTACTGAGAACTAGTAAGAAGCATGTGAAGATATAAGAAATTCCTAAGCATGTCAGGTACTGTAAGTAATACAACATGTGAAGACATAGCTTGCTACCTCAAGGATCAGTATTTTAACAGGGTTAATGCATGTTCTAGCATTAAAAGACAGTAAATGAGTTTGTAGATGTACTTGTCTCGAGCAAAATAAGAATACTAGTACGAAGATATAGATGTCCGATGTCCTGTCAATAATGATATACAAACTCAGTTCTAAGCTATGTTCAATATTACACTAGTGGTGAGACACGACTCCTAACTGGACACTAACTAAGTGGGGACCTAGCATAAAAGTCTAATGTGGAGTGCCACTATACACAAACTAACTTTCTAGGGTCTTTACACTAGTGTAGGGTGAGGTCCAATACTACAATAACTCAAATCAACACAAAATAGTGAAAGTCGTAATTACTCAATAAATAAATCAAACTGTACACTAAGTTCCAATAATTTTAGAGATAGACAAAAGCTTAAATATACATAAAATAAAATACCAAAATGATCCTTGTTAATTATAGAAATTTATACTAATTTTTTTGAAATTTATAAACCTTCATAAATATTTATTAAAAATCAGCAAACATATGAATCCTGAAAATGAGTTCTGTTACCATTTTTATAAAATACCAAAAGTATTTATTAAATACTAGAAAATTATAATAAATTATCTAAATTAACATAGTATTTAAATACAATTTTTCTCAGATTTTTACAGCAATTAAAATATATATAAAAATCCAAAAACAGAAAGTAACAATTTTTGGAAAAATAATTAATTACAAATTAAGGATAATACATAATCAAAATCTTCAGATGTTGTCGGATGATAAAATAAATTTCACCAACGTGTCCAAAACGGTCAAATTAGCTAGGATAGCCTACCCATAAGTCCAATTTAGACACAGGGGCAAAACAGTAATTTCAGGTCAAAATGATGTTCGCCGTTGGACACACTTTGCACCGAAAAATGTGTCAGAATAGAAGTCTACAAAACCTAGCAAATTATATGTCCACGAATCCAGAATGATGATACGAACCCAACGGTATGTCCGAAATAGGATTCCGATGTGCCGATCTCAAAATGATACGTTGACGCGGACACTTGGAATCTAGTTTGCACCGAAATGCGTGCCGGAGCAAATGTCTTCAAAACTCAGCAAATTATATGTCAACGAGTCCAGAATGAAGATACGAACTCAACGGTATATCCAGAAATGGATTCCGATGAGCCGATCTCAAAGTGACCCGTTGACTCGAAAAGTAGGACCCGCTTTGCACCGAAATGCGTGCCAGGGCCCACGTTCTCCAAATCAAGTAAATTTTATATAAAAACATGCCAGAATGACGTCACGAGTCTACTGGTAGTGTCAAAAATTAAATCCGAAGTCCTGGGTTCAAAAATGGAATTTAACAAGTGCAAATTAAAGAATTCAGACGGCCAACTTTGGCGTCGAATTCGACCAACCGAACGTGCTTAAAATGAAACGAAACCTAAAGGAGGCAGGAAGAGGGTTATACCAGCTGCGCACAGGAACTGGTAGCGTGCCAACCGGAGCTGAGACGGCGAAGTTACGAGCTGACGAAGTCGGCTCCACGAAATTGTCCAAAAACAGTTCAATTTAAAACGTCAACTTGGTGGCCAGTTTTGATCTATCAAACGATAAAATTAACGGACAAAAATTGACAGGAGTGAAGATGGATATACCGAGATTGCGATGGAGCAAGGATTTCGCCGATCCAACAGTCGGATCTCCCATAAAACGTGTGCGAAGTTGCTGCTACGGAGCGCGAATTTTGAGTTCTAAACTCGCGCGCGCCGACGGGATTTCGACGTAAACGCACGAATTGGCTATGCGTCGCGCCGGAGAGGATGGCGGTGGACTCGGGGTGGTCGCCGGGGACTCACGCGCCGGTGGGGGGTCAGCCACGGTGGTGCGGGCCGGCCACGGAGTGGCACACGGCGGCGACAGCGCGCGTTTGTGCGCGCGCATGCGTACGGCTGCTGCTGCCGCAGTTGCTGCTGCTGTGGCCGCGCGGCCTGGCCTGGCGGCGGGCTAGGCCGGAGCACGACGAGGGCGCGATGGCGGTGGTCGTGCGGGGGTGGTTATGGTGGTGGTGCATGGAGATGGTTAATGGTGGTGGTGGAAGTGATGTTGATGGAGATGATGATGGTGACGATGATGAAGAGGAGGAGAAGAAGAAGAGGGAGGAGGAGGTGGTGTTTCTCATGGTGGTGGTGGTGGTGGTGGTGTACTTGAGGGTGAGCTCGGGAGGGGGTCGGCCATGGGGAGGAAGGGTGCTGTGGTAGTGATGGTGTTGTAAAAGAGAGAGTGAGAGAGAGTTTGAATTTATGTGTGTGTATATAAAATAAGAGGAAGAGAGACAAAAGAGATATTTAGAAAAAGAGAAGGAGGAAAGTAGGTCGGTCCACAGGGGGGAGAGTGTTGTGAGCTGTTATGGGGATGGGGGAGTGTTGTGTAGGTGTAAAAGTGAGGGAGAGAGAGTGAGTTATATATATATATATATATATATATATATATGTGTGTGTGTGTATATATATATATATATATATATATATATATATATATATATATATATATATATATATATATATATATATATATATATATATATATATAAAAATATATTTGTAAAGTAGAAAGAAAAGATATTTTCAAAAATAGGAAAAATAGAAAAATTATGTGGGGTATTTGTGCAGTCATGAGAGAACAATATGGAGCTTGGGTTCGGATTCGGTCGAGTCGGGTCGGGTCAAAATCGAACCGGGTGCAATAATTGAATTAAAAATAGGGATTTATAATCATGGGTAAATAAATAATATACGGGGACTCCAATAAATGGGACACAAGCGTCATGCAGGTAGTAGGCTTCATATGGGCCATGTCCATACTTTGGGTCGACTAGGTTGGATCGATGTCGGGTCCCGAAATTAAATTGAAAATTAAATCAGGTTTCACGGTAGAAAACAAATCGGCCTAAATTGACCCGGAAGTTGTGCGAAGAAATTGAAGCACAAAATGGAGTGTCTGAGTGGGACACGAAGGTCATGGGTGAAGAGCGTCTCGAGTAGATCATTCATGAGAAGTTGGTTCTGAGAAAACGACTGGTCTGGTGCTCCTAAATTAAAAGTTACGGTAACGTGCAAACGATGATCAAAGATAAAAGTGGGAATAATTATTCAACGATTAATTGGTCTAAGTTGACCCAAATTTGTGCGATACAAAAAGAGCACAAGGGAACGAGTTCAAGTGGGACATGATATATCAAAATAAAGATAATCTTGTCTACTTCAAAACTCGTGAAGAGAGTTTCCAGAGATTGGCATCCCTGACGCTCCAGAAGTCAAGGTTACGGAAGGGTACATTAATGATCAAAACAATTAAATAATAGAATATTTATTGAAAATAATTCATTCAGAAAAATAATAATAAACCCTGAAATTCAGGGGGCTTACAATCAATCAGCTCCATCAGCCCCTATGGACCCAACTCTTCCCAAACCGACGACAGCCGACAAAGGAAAACAACCTGTCCGTTTCGATAAAGTATTGAAGAAGACTTCGACCTTGGGACTTGAGAAGCCATATAACTTTGATATAATGGCTTAGCTGGCCAATACCCCGGCAAGATTGTCAATTTTTGAGCTACTTCGTCTTTCGAGGAAGACTCGAAAAACGTTGAGTGAAGCTTTGATGCAAGCTGATACTTGTCTGACACTTATTAAGAAACCAGAGGAGGAGCCTGTAACCTGCCTCCATTGTCATAGTGTGATGGAACTAATGCCAAACATCACCTTTACACAAGATGATATACTGTTGGAAGATAATCGTCATGATCGACCCCTCTACTTCACAGGATATGTTGATACCATGAAGGTTGATCGTATCTTGATCGATCCGGGGTCTGCACTTAGCATCATGCCAAAGACTCTACTAGATGCATTGAAGATTCCTATACACAATCTTTCGACAACCATCATGACAATCCTAGGATTCAATTCTGGAAGAAGTGAACCTTTGGGAAAGATTCGCCTGAAAGTTCAAATCGGCAATCTTCGTACGAAGGTTACTTTCTACGTGATTGATAATCACGGCTCTTACAATACTTTGCTGGAAAGACCCTTTCTGCATGAGCATAACATTGTACCATCCACTTTACATCAATGCTTCAAGTATGTGGATGTCAACGGAGAAGTCCAAAAGGAAGTAGCTGATTTAAATTGTAAAACCCCTAATTTTTTTAATTTATTATTTTTTTATTATTTAAAAAGTCTTAAAAATAAATTTATGTAATTTATGATTTTTTATTAAAAATAACCTTAGCCATTGTTGAGTTTTGGAGCACTAGACGACCATGAGCTTTGGCACGGAAGGTGTAGCAGTGTGCTTTGACCAGTATAATAGCCATGTCGTGGGAGGCCTAGCCATAGTTATATCCAAACTAGGAAAACCAGGCCAAGTTGTGAATTGACTTATTTAAATAATTTTAATAAGTTATTATTTTATATATTGATTTTTAAATGACCCGGTTGGGCCAAACCAGTCCGAACTAGGCCCGGACCAAATTTAAGCTCAGGTAGGCATGTGGTGGGACCAAGGTGGCCATGTAGACATATTTTATATACTTAAAAATATTTCTTAAATTATTTTAGAATTTCATGTGAAATTTCTAATTATTTAACTATTTGTACAATTATTGGTATTTTATTGTTAAATAATATTTTGTAACATTTTGTATAATTTTCTGGACCTGGATAAGGGTGAGCCTACCTAGACTACCATTTATTATTTTAATATTTTTATTTTATTAAGGTTATTTTTATTATGATTAAATAGTCATAATTATTGATATTTAATATTATTACTAGTCGTCAATTTTATTGTCAATTGGATATATAAAGATATATATTTAATGTAATATATGTATGTAGATAAGATGTAGATTTTTATTTAAATTGTAAAGTGATTTATTATATATATATATATATATATATATATATATATATATATATATATATAAATATATAAATATATATATAAATATATATATATATATATATATATATATATATATATATATATATATATATATATATATATATATATATATATATATATATATATATATATATATATATGGTCGGCCCCACCATATGGGAACCGACCACAAGAATGAATAAAGCAGCAGCAGCAGCAATCAGCTAGCGCCCAAGCAAAAAGGGGTCGCACCCCTCCCACCTTCACATTATATATATATATATATATATATATATATATATATATATATATATATATATATATATATATATATATATATATATATATATATATATATGTATATATGTTTTAGTAAACCCAAATCCTAATCAATCTCTCCTTCCTCTCTCCTCCGCTCACCCCGTACCCCCTTCCTGGCAAGCACCTCCGCGCCCAGCCACAGCAGCCCCGCCTCACGGTCGCCACGGCAACACCACAACCAACAACAAACGACAACAACATCAACAAAAAACAAAACAAAGGTACCTAACTTCTCCATGCAATTTCTCCATCAAATTAAATCTATTTTTAGATTCGTAAATTCGTGTAGAAAGCCCACATGACCCTCTTCGAGATCCCCTAAGTGGATTTCGACGTGTCCATCCAAGTTGCTCGAAAAATCGAGACGAAGTTGAAGAAAAACTATTCTTCTGGAATATTAAAAACTGTTTTGAAACATCAACTTGTCGGCCACTTTTCTCTACGTACATTAAAATTTTGTAGAAACTAATTGAAGACAGTCAAAGACAACATAAACGAGATTGTAACGCACCTTCTGGATTAACTTTTCATTTAGTATGTAAAACGTTACACGTTGTCAAAGTTTCACGAAAAATTGTAAATTCTGTTTTCAAAAATTAGAAAAAAACACCCCGATACGACGTGCGCCTCGACAAACCGGGTGACATGGTCGTGCACTATACGCATCAAAAGGCGCGTATGGATATTATCGACGTGTGGGAACTGACGGAACCCGATTTTGTTGCATGTACGTGACGAAATCAGTGTGTATCCGTCGAGATACCCCCGTATCGACCTTTTACAAACTTGGCCATAACTTCGTGTACATTCGTCGGATTGAGACGAAACTTGCGCCAACATGACCTTATTATTTTTTTGGTCCTGTATGCCAAGTTTTGTTCAATTCTGAGAAGGTTGACCGGGACGCTATTTTGGCGGGCCCACAATCCCACTCAATGGACAATTTTGTGCACGGCCCACCGGAATCCAAAATTTGACATACCGTTGGGTTCATCTCATCAAAACAAATCTGTAGACGTGTAGTTTGATAAATTTAGAGACCGTAGATATTGGTACGTATTTCGGTATAAAGCGGGTCCAACGGTGGACATCGTTTTGACCCGAAATTACGAATTTGCCCATGTTCCAGAATTTGACTTTTGGACATGCATTTCCTAGGCATATCTTTTATTCCAAACTCGTTCGTGATGTTTGTTACAGTATCCAGAGTCATCTGCGGGATTTGGTTTTCCTTGCTTCGTTTATTTGTCGGTTCGAGCTACAGGATTATTCCCTTTGCACATAACCTCAGGCAAGATACATTGCCATATTTACTGCTTATATTTAGTCTGCATTTTTATTATTGAATATCACTGTTTACTTAGTTTCAGTTCTTGTAGATGTACCATTGTTATATTTCTTGATTTATTGCCTGCTCAGTGATATTAGCTTTACTTTACCTATTATCCTTTGATTGCATATGGACCTAGAGTTAAGGGACTACCATTTGTAGTGTATAACATAAACCTTGACATAGTTGTGCCACGAGGTATGTGTGAGATGAGTAGCATGTAGAGGTACATGCGTGATGGTTGATCACCTGTGCGCATGCGTTAGGGCTAACTGCTAATAGAGGCATGTTAGGAGACTTGGCAGTTAGTAGAGGTATAGGAGTCATGGATGTGACTCTACTAGGCATTGGATAGGAAGAGCAGTTCCTTAATGTATGGGCCATGTTGTACTTTCCTACTATTGTCGGTTATCTCCGCTGGAGATACGGTCCTGGATCCTGATACCTGATTTCCTGCTGGCCTCTGACATTCGATGAATGTTATGCTTTGAGGTCCTTGGTTTCCTGGTGGGACCATACATGAGTTTCTTGCTCCTGTAGCCAGAGTGCCCATGCGTTAAAGATTTATTTTTACTGCATAAACACATTGGAATGGTCGGGTAACCCTCGCCAATGTCATATTTCCCGTCCAATTAGTAGCTTAGGACAATATCGCATCGCGGTATAGTGTGCTACCCCTTGTCCTTGTTTGGTTGTAGGGGTAGTCCACTGTTTCGATGATGAGGTATTGGATCTTGTTACGATTGGGACTATTTACCTTACTTGTAATTTATGACATAGTATATATATTCAGTTATGTGGCATGTTCTTTATGTATCTTGTTACGTCCCTCTGAGGACCTGGTTATCTCTCCAGGTGTGTGCTTCTGTGATATTTGCAGGTATTCTAGTCGAGGCCGTGATCTTCTCCAGTCCTTCGAAGATGATTGCCCTTAGTCCATTTTTTCATTTTCATCTATCATTTCCTTGTATATTTCTCTCTTAAATAGTTGGTAGTGGATTTGTCTCCGCCCAACTACATGTATAAGTGACAAATTCTTGATTTGATTTATATTATTATTCCTCTGATTTTGTGGATGAGATTTAGTTATCATGGTTTTACTGCATTTTACAGTTTATGTATACATACAAGATTTTCCATATATTGGAGTATACTTTGTATGTGTACAGCTGGCATGTCTACGTACTTAGTCCTAAGTATTTTGGGGCTGGGGCGTTAAATAAATCCTTTCAGGGGCATTGAAGCATATTTTACGGACTCTCGGATGTACAAGGAGGAGTTCATGAAAGTTGTATTGGCGATAGATAGTGAGAAAGATCAGAAACATACTCCAAAAGATGTTCTCATGATCCCCGTCAAAGGACATGTTACTCATCCTTCTTCTTCTCAGACATTGACTATACATCTTTCCTCTCATAACAAACAGCCTCCTGCTGTAGAAAAGGAACAAAGGGAGCTCACCTCTTCTGAGCCTCATATTATCGACCATCGTCGTAACAAACCTTCTCCTTCTCATTCTCCTCCTCTGGTTATCAACCTAACTAAGCCTTCTGTGAGGGCTAAGAATCATGTTGTAAATGATTTACAGATCAATAAAGTAGCATCTCCTTTACAGTATACTGATGTCGTTTATTATACTCGATGTTATTTAAAAATGTTAGATAACTTCGAACCACTTGCCATAGGAGCAGTTGAAGCTTCCCGAAACGAAGTATTGTCCAAGCCAATGCAGGACTCCTTCCTAGTTCCTTCCAGGAAGAAAGATGAACTTCCGATACTTTTAGTAAAGGAACGAAACAAAAGATCACGCCCAACAGCGAAGAAGAAAATCATGATAACGGAAGACTTCAACTACGTCGTTATTGTCAGCAATCAAAAGATATTATTCAAAAGATGGACTATAATTTTAAAGATGGCCTCAATGGCGGCAAGGGAAGGCGAACTCCTATTCGTATTCCTGGTCTTAAAGAAAAATTACAATAATATTACAGCAAAATAAAGCGGAGATTAGGTTATACTTCACCAATTCTGACTCCAGAAGCCTCCGAATCCGAGAAAGAAGAACGATCTAACTCTTCTAATTCTATCTCATGGGATTCAGAAACCAGTGTAGGGCACGTCCATCGCGTGACTCTATCTTCCAATATGGTGACTGCCGATTTCTCGGAAGATTACGAAGATTTTGCCGAAGCTTCTGAATCTGATCCTTTGGCACAAAGGATGGATACTGAATGGGAGCTTCGCTTTGAGCAACGTGAGCCACCTACTGAAGATCAGTTGGTTCAAGTCAATATTGGAGATAAAATTTCTCCAAAATCGATATTTGTTAACAAAAGCCACCCTGAAGCGGATAAACATGAACTAATCCAACTCATTAGGGAATATATTGATGTATTCGCTTAGAGCTATGAAGACATGCCGGGGTTGGATCCTCAGATTGCTACCCACAAGCTCAACATTCTGCCAAATACGAAGCCAGTCAAAAAGCAATAACGTTGGTTTCGACCCGACATGATGGATGCCATAGAAGTTGAAGTCAAGAAACTCATCGCCTGTGGTTTCATCAGAGAAGAACAACATCCGGACTGGGTGGCTAATAATGTCTCAGTTTTGAAGAAGACAGGGAAAGTCCGGGTCTGCATCGACTTCAGAGACCTTAATGAAGCCTGTCCCAAAGACGAATTCCCTCTCCCAATCACCGATGTCATGATTGACAATACTTGTGGATTTGAATGTATGTCCTTTATGGATGGATTTTCAGGATACAATCAGATCAAGATGCATCCAGATGATGAGAAACATACATATTTTCGCACTCGTCTTGGAGTCTATTGCTACACGGTCATGCCATTCGGTCTTAAGAACGCTGGTGCAACTTATCAGCGGGACATGAGTACCATCTTTCGTGATCATTTACGAAAGACTGTTGAATGTTATGTTGATGATATTGCTGTCAAAAGTCGTTTAAAGAAGATCATATTCAAGATTTGAGAACTACTTTCGATCTAATGCGCCAGCATCAACTTAAGATGAATCCCACCAAGTCATTCCTGGGAGTCTCTAGTGGCAAATTTCTTGGATTTATTATTACCTCTAAAGGTATACACGTTGACCCTGAGAAAATCAAAGTCATTCAACAGATGCATCCTCCACGCAACCTAAAAGAGCTACGAGGATTCCAGGGACGGCTTGCGTACATCAGGTGATTCATCTCAAATCTTTCTGGACGCTGTAGACCGTTCACTCAACTCATGAAGAAAGGTGTGTCCTTTATTTGGGCTGAAGAATGTCAGCAAGCATTTGAAGACATAAAGTGGTACTTGATGAACCCTCCAGTTCTAGTGCCTCCAGTATCAGGAATACATTTCCTGATGTATGTTCGAGCAATGGACCATTCTCTAGGTGCTTTATTAGCTCAGAAGAATAAAGAGGGTCATGAACAGGCTATCTACTACCTTAGCCGCATGATGATTAGAGCTGAGCATCGATACACTCAAGTAGAAAAAAAATGTCTAGCTTTGATGTTTGTTGTTCAAAAGACCAGACATTATATCACTGGCCAAACTATTCATGTTATCTCTAGAGTTAACCCTCTCCGGATCTTGATGAAGAAGCCCACTACACTCAATTCTAGGCTTGCAACATGGGTCATATTGTTAGCACAATATGATACGGTTTATGTTCCTCAAAAATCTGTTAAAGGTCAAGTCCTTGCTGACTTTTTGGCAGCTCATCCAGTTCCCGAAACATCTAAACTCTACGATGAGATTCCAGATAAAACTTTAGAGTCCAACATGATTTCAGAAGAAATTCTTATTTGGCTTTTATTCTTTGATGGTGCATCCAGAATCGGACCAAAAGGTGCTATCGTTGCAGGAGTCGGAATCATTCTTGTCTCCCCAGAAGGGTTAGCTATCCAAAGAGCTTATTTTTTAGATAAGTCGTGTTCCAACAATGTGGTTGAATACAACACTCTGCTCATTGGTCTCCAATTGGCTCTTAGATATTGAGTATCTTGAAGTTTACGGAGACTCCAAACTGATTGTCAATCAAGTTAGAGGCATATACGAAGTTCGACATCAAGATTTGGTTCCATATCATGATGCAGTGATCAGGATGGCCACTTCATTCAAAGGCTTCTTCATCGAGCATGTACGCCAAACATGTAACACAGAAGATGATGCACTCGCTAATCTTGCAGCAGTATTAGCAATTCCAGTCAGAAGGCAACAAATGGTCGTCATCACTAATAGAGAGTTATTTTGTGTCGTAAATAACTTAAATACTGAAGACCCAAACATGGAATTCAATAATTCAGTTGAAATTTTTGCCATCAATGAATATTGGAGGACTCCTTTCATAGACTTCGTGGTCCATGATATCCTACCCGAAGATCCCAAGGAGGCTACAACAGTTCGACGGCGGCCACTCAGATTTTACTATAATTATACTACAAAGGCACTCTACCGATGGACGTTCGACGGCTTACTCCTACGTTGTATTGCGGGGAAAGAAGAAAAATAAATACTTCGTGAAGCTCATGACGGTGTTTGTGGCGCACATCGACCTGATCCTAAATTACAGGATCGCATTAGCCGTATGGGCTATTATTGGCCCTCAATGGTATCTGATGCAATCGATTTTGCAAGAAAGTGCCGAGCATGTCAAATCCATGCTGACTTCATTCATCAACCATCAGAATTCCTTCACCCAAAGGCAGCATCTTGGCCCTTTGAAGCTTGGGGCATGGATGTTATTGGTCCTATCAACCCTCCCTCGTCTAGAGGACATCGGTTCATATTAGCCATAATTGATTACTTCTCAAAATGGGCTGAAGCTATACCTCTAGCTGAGGTCAAGACAAGCAGCGTCATCAACTTTATCAAGCATCATATGATTTATAGATTCGGTGTTCCTCGGCGAATTATTCACGATAATGGACCACAATTCATCAGTCAGAAATTCACTCGATTCTGCGATGACAATAGAATCAATAATATTGTTTCTACAGCTTACAATCCTGCAGCTAACGGGTTGGCAGAAACATTTAACAAGACCATCATCAAACTCCTCAAGAAGTTTGTTTCTACCAACAAACGAAACTGGAGTGAGAAGCTCGAAGAATGTCTGTGGGCTTACCGTACTACTATACGTACTCCTACAGGCTGCACATCTTTCTCTTTGGTATACGGATGTGAGGCCGTCTTACCATTGGAAATCCAGATCCCTTCCCTAAGAATTGCCATTGCCAATGAACTCACAACCGAAAACAATGATCGCCAGAGACTTCAGGAGCTTGAAGCGCTTGACGAGAAATGACTCATAGCTTAACAACATATTGAGTTATACCAAGCTCGTCTATCAAAAGCCTTCAACCGCGCGTAAAGTCAAAATTTGAACATTTCAAAAAGGAGAACTAGTTCTAACCATCAGACGCCCTATGACTATGATGCATATAAGCAAAGGCAAATTCGAAGCAAAGTGGGAAGGACCTTATATTGTAAGTAAAGATTTCTCCAACGGAGTTTATCGATTGACTAGTATGGATAGTCGAGTCTCCATGATGCCCATTAATGGCAAATTTCCTAAGAAATATTATGCTTGAAGAGAAAGAAGAAATATCAACACAGAGACTCAGAATGTAAATAAAATACCTTTTTATTTGCATAAACTTAAACAGAAGAAAATACATAAAAATCAACGAGGACCGGAGCCCTCCTAACTGAAGACAAATTTCGCAAGAAGCTCGAAGACATCATTTCCCGATAATACCAACAGTTCGCATGCGGCCTTCCTCGGAGCTTCTTCCTCGACAGTACTCCCAGGCTCCACCAGTTCGGCAAGAATATCCTGCTTCTCTCCAGAAATATCCGAGCTTTCTCCGACTTCTGGCTGAGTAGGCGACGGAGGCTCATCAAAAGGAGTGTCGATGGCGGCTTCGATCTTCGGGATAACTCCCGTCCCCATAGCCATTTCTTCTGAAGACATTCACAAAGGAAAGAAAAGGAGTGAATGATGCTCTCAAAAAAGTTCTACACTATTTATAGACAGAAAAGCCAAACATTCTGTCTCAGGAATCGAAACAACCTTTCCTCGAAAAGACATGTTCGTTCATCTTGTGAAGAAGTCTTCATTTACACTTTGTCTCTAGAATCGAACGACCTTTCCTTGAAAAGGCATGCTTATTCATCAATCTTTTCATCTCTACTTCATTTATTATCATTTATTTAGTCTTTCGTAAATAAAGCCACAAAATAATAAAAACTCAAAATCCTCGTGGAGTCTATCTAAATCATCAATTCCATCTTTTGAAACCACCAGCCATTTTAAAGGATGTCTTTTCTTTATAATTAATCCAAATATTGTCATTTTAGACACGATCTTCTGTCTTTAAGTCCCAGCGGGCTTGAAGATCATTTATAGAAAAAAAGTGTTCACATCCACATTACCTCTGGATTCTATTTTTCTGTTTTGTCACATCACATCAAATCAAATCATAAAGAAGAGAAAATCATTATTTATTTCTTCTTTAAAAACATAGTTACATCTTAATGGAAATCTATTACATCTCAAATTTTTATTCTCAATATAACAAATGAAGGTCTATTACATCTTTGGATCTTCTTGTTGATGCCAGTTCCTTGTCGCCTCGACCTGAAGCAGTGAGCAACACAACAGAATCAACTCTGGTCTTCTCTCTCGAAAAGAAGAGAGGAGAACCCCAGAGTACAGCAGCTCAAAGATAAGCTGCTGTCAATACAACTGGTGGAGAAGAGACGACTAGTCATGAGAACTAGGAATGAGATTACCCTCGTGATATGATTCCTAATTCTGTGTCTTCAAAATCCAATTCTCAAGTATAAAGGCCCTTCCTACCACCTTGAGGAAGCCCTTTTTAGCATACAGAGTCCTGAGCTGTCTGATCTGAGCGTCAAAATCACATGAGCTGTCTGATGTGAGTATCAGAAGAATGCTCCCTACAGCATCCCAGTCGCCGATGCCAGTTCTGAAGAAGATTGCCAACCAGACTTCTGCAAATATCAATAAGGAAAGAAAGGTTAGCAAAATCCACCAAACAGTGCGCCTCTAATCAACAGGCGTGCATCATCAGGCGCCTATGATGAAACATGCTCCTCTGACCGAAGTCAGGCACTGGATTGCAGTGTGCGCCTCTTCTCTGAATTTCAGGCGCACGTCTACAACATGCGCTTCATTTCTAAAAATTAGCGCATGTCTTCAAAACAGTCTCAATAAAAAAGTGGCGCAAGTAAACACAACTCATGAATGGCGCCCATGTGTAGAAACCACTAGTTCTTTGTTGGGACTTACCATCAAAATCAACTGTGTTTGTGCTGAAGATCGTCGATGGTATAGAGCACGGCAAACCAACATCTGAAGACACGGTATATAGAAGAACAGTATCGGATTTTGGTGGCGCAGAAAGGATCACGAATATTGAACTCTTGACCGCCGAGGGGATTCTGCGAAGAACCGTCATCATCAACAGAAGGAAAAAATGAAAGAAAATAGTTCATGGACATTTCTATTTTATTTCTCCTATCAGCTATTTAAAGAGCTTAAAAGATGTGAATGAGCGCGTCATTCTAGGAGCCTATCTCGGGAAGAACCTAAACGAGAAGTACTCAAATCACATGAAAACTGCCACGTGTTCTTCAAAAAATGGCAAATATTTGAATCGGTCAAAATGGTACATTGGCACGCGCCACTTAACAGTTTACACAAAAAGGTTTGCTAAAGGGCGCCATAAATAGATTTTTCATTCTTTTCTTACAAAAGAAAAGGGAAAACAAGTCTCTACAAAATGAGTTGCGCAAAAGACAAAAGAAAAAGTGGTACCCCTACAGAAACTATTACTTCTTCTCGTCTTCTTTACCAGCTTGGCGAAGAGAAGCACCTAACTCGCGCATATCACGAATCCCTGAACGACACATCAGACAAAAAAATCCTTCTGCATCACCGCGCTCTTCAGAAGAGGACGAAGGACCACTGTTTAGACGATCAAAGACTGCTGGGGTCAATCCAAAGCATTTTAAGAAATTATTTGCTCGCAGTGATCGGTCAGCCTCGGACAGGATCGTAGGCACGGTGTCAGGCCTTGTCTCCTGAGCTTTCACTTCGGCATTAAGCCTGTCACGCCCCGATTCGTAGAGTCATTTATTGACATAATTTATCTCTTGGAATCGATCGTCCTCGCTTGGGCGTGATGCCGTACAAGTCTGGTATTGCACTTGTACAAGGCAAAGATGGTACATAATCGATAATCTTCAAATAGAAATACATCGCAGCGGCAAAAGCAGACAAATTGAAGTTAATGAGGACAATCTTTCTTATTGAATAGAAACACATCACTTCTTTATGGCAGCGGAGAAAAAGAGTAACTTGAAGCCACACAGAGATATATAGAACTTTATTCTCTTTATTGAAAATTGAAGAAGAGTACAAGACTTGTATTGAAATACAATATTTACAGCACATCTCACTTTACATTGAAAGCCAACTGAACAATGCTATACAGCTTACATTTGATATTTGGATACAATGAATTACAACTCGATATACCGACTTGGCTTACAATCTCACTGGTACAACTGATTACAATATTCCATACATTATGCCCTTTATAAACAGAAGACATCATCTTGTACAAGGAGAGCTTCTGTATGCCCAACAAATCTTCGTGTGTAGAACATTCCAAGCACGAGCACCTGCCCACAAAACGTGGGTCAGCACATCATCTATGTATTGGCGAGCAGAATCCAACCCACTCGCCTAAACCAACACTAACTGGTCAATTTAGCAAGCAATAATAGAATGATCTTTCTATTTGGGGCCTAGCATCAGTTTACAGTTCATGGGCAATAATCATGGTGAAGCATGTAAACATATTCTTAGCAATATTCATGTGGACTTATCATTATAGCATTCTTGTTGTTATCATGCAAAGGCGTCATTGAGGCATCGTTAACATTAACATCTTAAACATGTTATGACAATTCTCACTTCAAGCATCACTTAGCATGGATGTTATGTTTGAGCACTATTTATAGCAAGGCATCTTTCTAGCAAAATGAATTGAACATGTTAAGCAGGCAAGTTAAACCAACTTATACGATATCACAATTATGTGATTTCTTACCGATAGCCGACTTCTCGTACCTGCATCAAATACAGGTTATCTGATATACTTACTCTGCCTGCACAAAACATTCATTAGCATGCATCCTGACTACATGGTCACTGGTGTTGTTAAACCATATGGACTCTTCTCATTTCATTTTATTTCAAGATAATGTGGTCAGCATAGTAGGTGGCGAGCCTCTATGCCACCCTGCCTTATCCGTGCTCCCATAGCACTCATCATTATTTCCTCCTAGGCTGAATCGGTCCCCAGGGCCCTAGGAACCGTTCAAGGAAATTATTACTCAAACCTTGTATACAAGTTGTCCATGACCATGCGAATGCGTGTCCGAGTCGATTGTGAACAAAATCGCATGGTAAAACATATTAAGAAAAGTAAAGGCAACAGTGCATCATTAGTCATATTCAATGACTTATTCATTTTATCATTACCATCATTTCATTTGGTGATCTCAACGATCCCAGCTTTATCATTTCTCAATCATTGCTTCATTGCAACGTATCTCACAATATTTCTTTCTTAACAGGAACGTAACATTCATTCGTTTTATAGGGACATTTATTCATTCATTCATTCATTTCTTATAAGGGACATGCAGTATTTCATATTCTTGCAACAGATATACCGAGAGTACAAGATTCTAGTGTCTCATTCAGTTCATTGGGTAGATAGCATAGCCAGTTCATTTCTTTATTCTATCATTCACAAGGTATCTCATTATTCAAGTGTTTTACCGTTTCAGCAGTATTAAACATAAGGAACAATGTTATCAATTCAATCTCAGGCATCGAATCACATTAGCAGTTCAATGTGTTGTACAATTCAATAATTCTCAGCATATGCATCTTTATTATTTAGCAACTAACATATGGGACATTTAGGGGCAGTTTATAGCATTTCAATACTTCATTTATTAAGCATGAATGAGTAAGAAGGAGGAAGGACAGTTCCACTCACTTGCAATAAAGGGTCTTCCTGTTCCGATCACACACAATTCTACTATGCGTAGCTCCACCAGCGAGCCACGTTCCAATACCCATTCCATCTAGCCAGCTAAGTGAGACTGCATCAGTCTCAATTCTTCCCATTTCTAACATAAGTCACGGTCCAATATTCTGATCCCATCCAATAAGCCAACCAAATGCCTCGTACGGAGCGGGCCATTACAACGCCGGTCGCCATCTCCTTCTTCTTAGATGCCATAGAAGTACAAAAGTGAGAAATGAGTTCAAGGACCTCTCCCTATATATGGCCAACCAACGCTTTATATTCCCCATCGGAAATCGAACATCATCAATGAAACTCGGGAAGACGAAGAGGAGATCGAATGTTTTCAAGAAATTTTTTTTTATGACGGTTGAACATTGACTGGCGCAATCCAAACAAAACATGCATAATTCAAAGTATTTCAAAACTTTGAAGTATTTTCAAGTTTCGAAAACTTTGAAGGGGGTCTTGTAGAGGCTAAAAATTAAGAGGCATGACCCATTAAAGTGTTCGATCATCAAATGGCGCTAAAGCGTTATGTTGTACCGGATCATCAAGTTGTACAGCATCAGACTGTGCCAACGTCAGGTTGCGCTGGAGTCAAGTTGCGCGAGTGACACATGGCACACTTCCTCGAGAAGCTGTAACGGCATCATTTTTTTTCTGATAACTGACAGCACAAAGATTAAGGAAAATCCATTCGAATTCCGTACAACATGATGCTCGAGAAGATTTTGTCAGCATGTAATTAATACTGACAGCTGGTTCGCGTAAGTCACTGAATGACACGAGGATTAATCAGTACAGCACAGAAGACAAAGTCGAAGTCGTTGAGTTGCGCCTATGCACAGCCTAACAAATTGGTGCCACTTGATCAACTCTTTTTAAAACAGGGTGATGTGGCATACAAACCATCAACTTTACAGAGCGTGCCCACTACATTTCCCATGACCACGCGCATCTCAATCAAACGATGCCTCGCGTCTACATCAGTTGGTATAAACCGCTTGCGCAGGTTGTTACATTACGCCCATGCGCAACCTGATGAAGCACGCGCAAGGTGATCAAATGGTGTTCACGACAGAGTGACGTGGTGTGAGCCCTTGACCCAAAATTCCCAATTATTTTTTTATTTATTAAATATTTAGGAATTATTAATTAATGCATATACGTGATTTAATAGTATATGTGTAATATATACTTATATTACTATTTTTAGTGAATAATAAGGGAAGTGAGTCCCTTGCAAACAGATTTCACTTAGGGGCCTCAATGCAAAAGTCTTCAAACTCCAGGAATTTGAATTCGGATGAGATACTCTGTTCGATTTCAACAAGAATTCAAATTCTTCCAGAATCTCATTGATCAAATATCAATTAAATCTAATCCCTCTTATCTCCTCCCGGCCAAAGCAAACCCTATATATATGAAGGAGGCACCAGCCGACTCCAAGTCCTTCAAAACCTAGTTCCTTTCCTTCGAGCAAGAGAGAAGTATAGTAGTAGCCGAGGAGCAGTCGAGTTCACCCCGATTCTAAACATGTAAGCCTCCTCTTCTAAATTGAATATTCTGTTAGTTATAAAATATAGTGTGAAGTTGGGAAGTGTTTGATTTAATGCTCAACAAAGAACTTATGGGAATATGTGGAGATTACCTCAAGGGAACAGGGGATATCTGCATTTATAACAGATACTAATGTAAGGGGGTTCAGTGTGTATTAGTATGGAAAATACAATAGTAGCAGTAGGTGCATCCCTGAAACTTTATAGTAGGAGTTCTTGATAGCAAGTGGTAAGAACATATGATAAGAAAGTACAATCCATGGGTGTCTACAAACACGGGCAGGTATATCTAAGTGTATATATGCATATCTGCAACATCTCATGCTGGCTTTCATAATCCAGAGCATACATGTGTGCTTGTCCATGTTGGGGCACACCTTATCCCTGTGCTTGGCCATCAACATTGGAGGATGTAGGCTCGATGACCAAGTGGAGTAATGGTACCAGAGCCCTCAGTATCCAAATCTTGGATACTTAAACTTAGTATCAGACTCATATAGAATTGTGGGTATCAGTTTGATGCCAATGAACCAGATAGGCAGTAGAGAGTACCTTAGAGTAACCCACCTCTTTTACTTGTAATGCTATTACTACTAAGTGCTCGTTTTATTGGGCTTAGGATGTGAGTAAAATATGTTTATGGCCAGTTCCTTTCTTATACCATGCTAATATATCTTTTGGTAATTAATTTTTTGAACAAAAGTAGATCACATTATGATAGTTATAGAATTGGGAAGACCATATTGCCTCAGCCTGAGGGGAATGAAAGTGTCGAATTGATCTCGTTTGTTTTAGTGGATTTAGTTGAACATGTTTTAGTGATTCAAATTCGCTGCATTAAATCCCTCCTCTAGAAACCTACTGGTTTGATTTAGTAGAGCATGTTATAACCTGATACTACTACAAAATGTCATTGTGTGGTCGGCTATATGTGTCTACCTACTGCTTTGTTAGTTTCCATTCCTTATTTGCATTGTCCAGCTATTCCTTAAAGGTTCATGTATCATGATGCAGTCCCTGTTCTAGTTTAAGATCCCCCTAAAGTGATTAGTCACTATTTATTCCATGTTCAGTCCGTTCTCTTCATGATGGCAGTCATTGAAAGTTGTCCTACCTAGAATGTGAAGTTCAGTTTTAGAATATGCAGTCTTCACATGGTGATGTCATGTTCAAACATATCATCTACTTTTGTTCAAATATCATGTTCAGTCTCAGTTAGTTAATTATTCCAGTCCACCTGGACTTATGTACCAGTCCCCTCCTTGTAATCACTTACTTGTGCTAGTAAGCTTTATCAATTATCTGTGTTCACATTATAATTAATGTTTAGTCTTTACACTGAACATAATATTCAATTCTTCCTAATTTAACAATCACCATGATATGCCTAACATCATCATGTTCAGACATTGGGTGAACTCTATTAGTTTAATCTAAGGAATGGCTCGAGGCACATATTATATGTTCAGTCCAGATTTTGAACTCGCTGTTAGTCCATTCATAATACGATGTATCCATCATATACAGTTTTTGATTCACCTCATTTCGAGTTAAAATGAAGTTTTTATGGCCAAAACAAGTTTTCTGAATTTTCATGTCGGCTGAAGAATGTGGTGCTGGCGTAAAATAAGATTTTACGCAGGGAAGCTAGCGTAAAATCGAATTTTACGCAGGAAGGCTTGCGTAAAAATAAAATTTTATGCTGGAAACCCTGAAATTACGTATTTTAAGCTGGATTGTATCCAGAATGTGAAATTTTACGCTGGAAACCTTGAAATTGCGTATTTTACGCTGGATTGTATCCAGAATGTGAAATTTTATGCTGGGAACCCTGAAATTGCATATTTTATGCTGGATTGTATTCAGAATGTAAACTTTTACGCTAGAAATCTTAAAATTACGTATTTTACGCTGAATTGTATCCAGAATGTAAAATTTTATGCTGGGAACCCTGAAATTGCGTATTTTACGCTGGATTGTATCCAGAATGTGAAATTTTACGCTGGAAACCCTAAAATTGCGTATTTTATGCTGGAAGGTACCCAGAATGTGAAATTTTATGCTGGAACCCTCCCCTTTTACGTATTTTGCACATAATTGAATTTTTGGCATAAAAAGTGCCCAGAATGACTGTTTTTGCCAAGTTAAGCTATTTTCTAGCAAGAATTTCGAAAAATTTAAAACATGAAAGTTTTAGATCTTTGTCTTGTTTTTCCGAATATATCTGGAGCACCTCATTTTAAGTTCGTATGTGGAAGTTATGCCCCATCTTCCTGAGCCGCATGATTCCTCCACAACTCTTGTACCTTGTTTATATTTAGTTACTGCATACACGCTTATACCAGGTTAAATATTAATTTTAAATAATGACATGACATGATAGTGACCCGTCGTGGCGCACTCTTGACAGTGTATTTGACATGATATATATCTCGAATGCTGTTGCGACGACTAGCATGTCATGGCAGAATTGAATGGCCTGGATACCGTGGGTGAATGTGTTTGTACTAAATGAACCGGTAATGTTTGCATCATGTCTAAGGCAGAGATCCCTGAGTACCACTGTCAGGGATACCTACAGTAATCGACTAAGGCTAATAAACTAGAATAATTCAGTAGACATGAAAAGATTTCCAGCTACAGGCAATCCCGTTATCTGGGCGCATTAAGTGGACTTGTAGCCTACCGATGAGTAGGGCACTTTTCCAACACACAGTCACGTGTTGCATTCTCCATAAACGGACATTCGACCTGGATAACCGGATGGTCTGCAGGGCTTGTGGCTGTTGGGATAATCTCATTGCATCTTGCTAGTAACTAGGCCTGTGATAACCCTAGTTAGTTAAAAGTATCAAGCCGTACTCTTGATTGGCCGTGATTTATTGGATGGAGTTTATCCCAGCTTAGTCTTGTCCCGATCCTGTACAAGATTATGACACGACATGATTATTGATGCTTGCCTTAACAATAACGATCGGGGGTCCAGTTCTGTTCAGGCGAAGGGTTACAACCCCGGTCCTTGTTTGGTTTAAGGGTTGTAACCTGGCTCCCGGAGCAGTTCTGTGTCCTCTCTTCTTTATTGTCTTATTGCAACCCCATGCCACGCTCGTCATGTTTTACCTTACTGCAACGACATGATTAATTCTTTATACTGGCCTTAACAATAAAGATCAGGGGTCCAGTTCTGTTCAAGCGAAGGGTTACGACCCCGGTCCTTATTTGGTTTAAGGGTTGTAACCTGGCTTCCGGAGCAGTTCTGAGTCCTCTCTTCGTTTATTGTCTTGTTACCTTACCATTAGTATTTGAGACGGGTTTCTATTCAGGTGAAGGGCTGCAACCCCGGTCCTTGTTTGGTTTAAGGGTTACAGTCTGGCTGCTTGAATGTGTTTTGATGCAACATAGGAAGGTAATAGCTTATGCGTCACGACAACTTCGTGATCATGAGAGGAATTATCCAACCCACGACTTGGAGCTGGCAGCCGTGGTACATGCGCTAAAGCTTTGGAGACACTACTTGTATGGAGATAAGGTGGAGATTTTTACCGACCACAAGAGCCTGAAGTATATGTTCACTCAGAAGGATCTTAACATGCGTTAGAGGAGATGGCTAGAGCTGCTTGTGGATTATGATGTCAACATGCAGTACCATCCTGGGAAGGCCAACATTGTTGCAGATGCATTGAGCATGAGAGCAGGAGTTTACTTTCTGACAGCGCAACCAGAATTGTTAGCAGATCTTCAGAAGATGGATATAGAAGTTGTCCTTCCTACCAGCATGGCATTGATGGCCAGCATGCAAGTTCAGTCCAGTATAGTTGAGAAAATTAAGATAGCTCAGTCCTCCGATTCTAAGCTTCAGCGGCTTAGGACAGAATGTGTAACAGGGCGAAGGCCAGAATTATGCATTCATGAGGACGGTACACTTCGACATGGTAAGCATCTTTGTGTACCCAGTAGAGATATCAGACAGGAAGTCATGACCGAAGCTCACAGTTCTCAGTATTCGATTCATCCCGGTGGCACGAAGATGTACCGAGATATCCGTCAGCACTTTTGGTGGAATGGCATAAAGAGGGAGATAGCTCGGTTTGCCTCTCGGTGTTTGGTTTGCCAATAAGTTAAAGCTGAACATCAGAGGCCAGCTGGACTACTTCAGTCCTTGCCAATTCCAGAAAGAAAGTGGGAGCATATAACCATGGATTTTGTGACTGGATTGCCTAGATCCCCAGCTGGTAGAGATGCTATCTGGGTAATAGTAGATAGGCTCACGAAGGTGGCTCACTTTCTTCCGTTCAGAGTTGGTCAGTCGACGGCTCAGCTAGCGGAGATGTATCTCCGGCAGATTGTCAGATTGTACGAAGTACCAGTCAGTATCACCTCGGACAGAGATTCGAGATTTACCTCGCACTTTTGGCATAGTCTGCAAGAGAGTTTAGGAACTCACCTCCAGTTCAGCTCAGCATATCATCCACAGACAGATGGCCAGTCAGAACGCACGATCCAGACTCTCGAAGATATATTGAGATCTTGTACACTCGACTTCGGCGATTCGTGGGAAGATCACCTGCACCTGGTGGAGTTCTCGCACAACAACAGTTTCCAGGCCAGTATCCAGATGACACCGTTCGAGGCACTGTATGGTAGAAAGTGCAGATCCCTACTAGCATGGGACGATGTTGGAGAAAGGCGGATGCTTGGTCCCGAGTAGATCACTCAGACAGTTGAGGTGGTCAGGAGAGTTAGAGATCATCTTCGCGTTGCACAAGATCGTCAGTGCCATTGGGCCGATTCTCATCGGCGTCCCCTTGAATTTTCTGTCACCGACCATGTATTCCTGAGGATCTTGCCTAACCGTGGCGTCATTCATTTCGGCGTACGGAGAAAGCTTAGTCCTAGGTATATAGGGCCGTTCGATATCCTGGAGCGATTAGGAGATGTGTCATATTGTCTCGCTCTTTCGCCGTCTCTAAGTGAGGTGCATGATGTGTTCCATGTATCCCAACTGCGATGGTATATCCCGGACCCGAGCCACATCCTGGATCATTCGGAATTGGTTGTGGGTACCAACCTTTCGTATGAGGAGAGGCCCGTATCCATATTGGACCGGAGAGAAAGATACTCAAGAACAAGACTATCAAGTTAGTCCGAGTTGCTTGGGGTTATCACTCTTTGGGTGAGTCAACATGGGAGTGTGAGGATGATATCCGATCGTGATATCCCGACCTGTTTGACTCGTGAGGTATAATATCTTTCTTATGCCTCATACATTCGATTCCTTGCTTGCATAAATAATTGCTTGATTGCTTGACTAGTATAGCTTGCCTGTGAATAGTATAGCTTGTTCTTGTCCCTCTAGCCTCTTAATTAAATTCCGAGGACGGAATTCTTTTAAGGTGGGTAGAGTTGTAATGTCTGTGGTTCGTATTACGTATCTTAGTATACGTATACATAATTTGATCCGTATTACAAGTCTTACTGCTTGATTTATTCTAGCATTTCATTGATTGGTTTATTATTGGGTTGGTTCGGCTTGGCTTGGTTTGCTTGGTTCATCATGAACCAAAGGAAAACCCCTACCTACCACCCCCATCATCATTTATTAATCCCACCCTCTTTTTCTCTCATCATTCACTCTTCTTCTTCCTCATCGTTGCTCTCCACCTACCAGAGGTTTAGGCAAGTGCAACTTGCTTCATGATGGATTTCAAGTTTTATTGTTCCATTCTCTTCTTTACATGATTATAAGCCTCTTTAGAACTTGGAGTTTTTAATTTTGATGGATAGATTCTTCTAGATCTACTTTATAACTTTTAGTTCATGGAGTTTTCTTGGTTTTGATATACTAAAACTTGTTATTTTTTAAAACTAATAGTTCCATAAGCAAGAGCACGAAATTTCGTATGAATTTGGTTTTTGATTCACCTCATTTCGAGTTAAAATGAAGTTTTTATGGCCAAAACAAGTTTTCTGAATTTTTATGTCGGCTGAAGAATGTGGTGCTGGCGTAAAATAAGATTTTACGCAGGAAAGCTAGCGTAAAATCAAATTTCATGCAGGAAGGCTTGCGTAAAAATGAAATTTTACGATGGGAACCCTGAAATTGCGTATTTTACGCTGGATTGTATCCAGAATGTGAAATTTTACGCTGGAAACCCTGAAATTACGTATTTTAAGCTGGATTGTATCCAGAATGTAAAATTTTACGCTGGAAACCCTAAAATTGCGTATTTTACGCTGAATTGTATCCAGAATATGAAATTTTATGCTGGGAACCCTGAAATTGCGTATTTTACGCTGGAAGGTACCCAGAATGTGAAATTTTACGCTGGAACCCTCTTCTTTTACGTATTTTGCACAGAATTGAATTTTTGGCATAAAAAGTGCCCAGAATGACTGTTTTTGCCAAGTTAAGCTATTTTCTAGCAAAAATTTCGAAAAACTTAAAACATGAAAGTTTTAGATCTTTGTCTTGCCTTTCCGAATATCTCTGGAGCACCTCATTTTAAGTTCGTATGTGGAAGTTATGCCCCGTCTCCCTGAGTCGTATGATTCCTCCACAACTCTTGCACCCTGTTTATATTTAGTTACTGCATACACGCTTATACCAGGTTAAATATTAATTTTAAATAATGACATAACATGATAATGACCCGTCGTGGCGCACTCTTGACAGTGTATTTGACATGATATATATATCTCGAATGCTGTTGCGACGGCTAGCATGTCATGTCAGAATTGAATGGCCTGGACACCGTGGGTGAATGTGTTTGTACTAAATGAACCGATAATGTTTGCATCATGTCTAAGGCAGGGATCCCTGAGTACCACGGTCAGGGATACCTACAGTAATTGACTAAGGCTAATAAACTAGAATAATTCAGTAGACATGAAGAGATTCTCAGCTACAGGCAATCCCGTTATCTGGGCGCATTAAGTGGACTTGTAGCCTACCGATGAGTAGGGCACATTTCCAACACACAGTCACGTGTTGCATTCTCCATAAACGGACATTCGACCTGGATAACCGGATGGTCTGCAGGGCTTATGGTTGTTGGGATAATCTCATTGCATCTTGCTAGTAACTAGGCCTGTTATAACCCTAGTTAGTTAAAAGTATCAAGCCGTACTCTTGATTGGCCGTGATTGATTGGATGGAGTTTATCCCAGATTAGTCTTGTCCCGATCCTGTACAAGATTGTGACACGACATGATTATTGATGCTTGCCTTAACAATAACGATCGGGGGTCCAGTTCTGTTCAGGCGAAGGGTTACAACCCCGGTCCTTGTTTGGTTTAAGGGTTGTAACCTGGCTCCCGGAGCAGTTCTGTGTCCTCTCTTCGTTATTGTCTTATTGCAACCCTATGCCACGCTCGTCATGTTTTACCTTACTATAACGACATGATTAATTCTTTATACTGGCCTTAACAATAAAGATCAGGGGTCCAGTTCTGTTCAGACGAAGGATTACAACCCTGGTCCTTGTTTGGTTTAAGGGTTGTAACCTGGCTCCCGGAGCAGTTCTAAGTCCTCTCTTCGTTTATTGTCTTGTTACCTTACCATTAGTATTTGAGACGGGTTTCTATTCAGGTGAAGGGCTGTAACCTTGGTCCTTATTTGGTTTAAGGGTTGCAGTCTGGCTGCTTGAATGGTTTTCTCGTACTCAATTTATTATTGTTATCTCTATTATTATTATGATCAGTTCTTTTATAAGCTCTCTTTAATTATTTTATTATGATATGCTGGTTTTAGTCCCTAAGTGAAGCCTCCTTTGTGGCACTTGCTCTTTCTGGGGTTTGACCCAGCTGGTTTTGTGTGGCCAGATATCGGAGCAGTACCAGAGGATCCACCTGTCTTCCAGCCAGATGGTGAACACCAGGCGTAACCCTGGCAACGAGTGGGTTTCTTTTTGTCCTTCCACTTTATTGTAAAAATTATTCTTTTGAGGCGTTTAGCCGGCGAGCACGTGTTAGCTCGTATTGCAACTTTATTTACTGTCTGCCTGCGGGCTGTAACATGATTAACAGATCCTAGGGTTGATCATGTACGACTGAACTCTTGCTAGTCTTGACATTTTGTACGACTAGCTTCATGATAATCCAATATGTAATGTATGGGACGCCGTGCTATTATATATTTGGTGCTCTGACATCTTGTAACTATTATTGCTTGCTTGAGGTTGAGACAATAGGCTTGTTCATGACCATAGGAGACTGTTGGCTTGTAGTTAAACCCTCATGTATCTAGACAGCCGTGATCGTATAGCGAGGTGGGTTGCATTTCAATATACGTAGCTGGCTATGTACGTCCTCGCTCTCCAGTATTCTGGTTCTGGGGCGTTACACCCCATATCTCTGGATCAGTTATTAATAGAGGAATGTTCAACCTTGACTCAGGTTGTTTCAGTCCAGTCAGGTTATATCTATACACTAATGTGTTGGGTACACCTTGATGTACAATATAGATGTAGATATACGGAGGACAGGAAACTCATCCCTGTGAGCCACAAGGAGAATAGGGAACCACCTCATTGTACACAAGTATTCTGCAATATTTTCATTGCAGCCAGGGTAAATATTAAGGAAGTTGTATAGGTAGTTAAGAAGAGTTGGTGTGGGAAAGAGTAAAACTATCTATATGTGCATCAGTGGAATATAGGCCTAGGATGTCAATCATGTGAGGGAACTCAACTGTAGCTATAAATCATAAGGATGTGTTATGTGTAAGGTTTATGAAGAGTGGTAAATAAGGGTAACAGACATGCATTGGAAAAGAAAACAATATAGATAGGTCTTACCTAAAGAGGATTACCAACCTATATAACTTAGAAGCCTACTAAGATGGGAATGGCCTAGTAACCTAACAAATCAATAAGATGGGCTTATTTATACTTTTAAATTATGTGCTGATTAGAATAAAAATTCACAATACAGGTTCATTGGACTTTTTAACTCTACACTTGGTCGTGCCAGTAGCGCATGACCGCAGGCAAGTATACCTTGCCAACTTGTACAATATAATTTATATGCATGTTCATTATCTCGCTGTTGTTCTTTACCTTACATTCGTGATTGCTTTATCCCATGTCCTGTACACTCATCCTGTTATAGTTTTACTTTACATGTATCTAGTTGTCTGCACATTCTTATTCCTTTCTGTTATGATATTTTTATCTGTTACACTGTGCTAGTTTCATATGTATTCCTTGATAGAGTCGTCTAGTCCTACACCACGATTCTCTCGACTTGATTATAACTTGACTTGACATGATTTGAGTAGGACTTGACTTTGATATTCTATAGATTGTGAGTACTTACCTTGACTACGGTCTATAGGATTTTATACTAGGATTGGCTACCGTCTTGGTTGTGAGTGCTTGTCTTGACTGCGATTGAGACACTATAGATTGTGAGTACTTGCCTTGACTGCAGTCTATAGCTTGACCTGTTAGCCATTTCTAGTATGGCATGCCAGTGTCTTAGGATCCTTGTGTTTAGATCTTGTGTCTTGGTTCATTTTTTCTCGTTGGATATCCTTGATTGTTCCTTACTTCTTTGTATATTTGTACTGTTACATGTTGGCTTGTATTTTATGTATCTTGCTAGTCCTCTGAGGACCTGATGATCTCTTCAGGTTTAGCGACCGCATGGAGTTAGTTAGCAGAGCGGGATGATAGAGGATTGTGATGTATGATACAGGTATTTGCTTGTGATATTTCTTTATTATCCTCTCGTGCTTTATATTCCGTATCTTTTAAATATTTTGCTTATTTTATAGACTCGTATCATTCTTGGAGTCTAATCGGACAATATAATAATGGGCTGCAGACCATGACCCATACTTGTTCATTCGTGGTTTACATGATTCTTGTGGATTGAGATATAGTTTAGATTAGACATGATACCACGATCTTGACAGCTTTTACGTACTCGAGTCGGGTTGGAGTTCGCTCGATACGTAGCTGACTTGCTCACGAGCTCGCGTCCGAAAAGCGGGTGCGGGTCGTGATAAGTTTTTATGGTGGCCCTGCAGGTCAGAGCATATCGTATCGGTTACGTAACTGTACTGATACGAGCCTGCGCATCTGACTAAACCTTAGAAATCTCAATCCACACTGCCTTAAAAATTCTTTTAGAAATTCTCTACCGCCCTTGAAACTTCGTATTTACTCTCGATTATTCTTTATTGTTTTCCATACCATTGAATCTCGTCCCTTCATTTTTTGGAGTGACGAATGATCGTGCTGTCTAGGATTCATCAGAAATTCTTAAATTACAGTACAATATTGCATAATTATTGAGTTTTGGTTGTTTATAGATATGAAGAATTATAGTTGCCATACGCCTAGATATCTGTTGGTATAATTGTTAGCAACTGGTTAGAAGATTATAAAGTTTTAGTGTCCGTAATTTTGAGGGGTAGTGTGACCAAAGGTGGGTAGAAGTCCTCAAGTATTCGGAGTTATAAAATGACTAGAGAAGGTCATAAAATATTTTGGAAAAATTAAATTTGAGGAGATCAAGGTGATAGTAGACTTTGATTTTAAAGAATAATTATAAATTAGAATTTTGAGGACGAAATTATTTTAAGGTGGGTAGGTTTGTGAGCCCTTGACCCGAAATTCCTAATTTTTTTATTTATTAAATATTGATGAATTATTAATTAATGCATATATGTGTAATATATACTTATATTACTACTTCTTGTGAATAATAAGGGAAGTGAGTCCCTTGCAAACAGATTTCACTTAGGGGCCTCAATGCAAAAGTCTTCAAACCCCAGGAATTTGAATTCGGATGAGATACTCTGTTCGATTTCAACAAGAATTCAAATTCCTCCAGAATTTTATTGATCAAATATCAATTAAATCCAATCCCTCTTATCTCCTCATGACCAACGCAAACCCTATATATATGAAGGAGGTACCAGCCGACTCCAAGTCCTTCAAAACCTAGTTCATTTCCTTCGACCAAGAGATAAGTAGAGTAGTAGCCGAGGAGCAGTCGAGTTCACCTCGATTCTAAACAGGTAAACCTCATCTTCTAAATTGAATGTCCTATTAGTTATAAAATATAGTGTGAAGTTGGGAAGTGTTTGATTTAATGCTTAACAAAGAACTTATGGGAATATATGGAGATTACCTCAATGGAACATGGGATATCTGCATTTATAACAGATACTAAAGTAAGGGGGTTCAGTGTATATTAGTATAAAAAATACAACACTAGCAGTAGGTGCATTCCTGAAACTTCATAGTAGGAGTTCTTGATAGCAGGTGGTAAGAACAGAGGATAAGAAAATACAATCCATGGGTGTCTACAAACACGGGCAGGTATATCTAAGTGTATATATGCATATCTGCAACATCTCATGCTGGCTTGCATAATCTCGAGCATACATGTGTGCTTGTTCATGTTGGGGCACACCTTATCCCTGTGCTTGGCCGTCAACATTGGAGGATGTAGGCTCGATGTACAAGTAGAGTAATGGTACCAGAGCCCTCAGTATCCAAATCTTGGATACTTAAACTTAGTATCAGACTCATATAGAATTGGGGGTATCAGTTTGATGCCAATGAACCAGATAGGCAGTAGAGAGTACCTTTGAGTAACCCACCTCTTTTAATTGCAATGCTATTACTACTAAGTGCTCGTTTTATTGGGCTTAGGATGTGAGTAAAATATGTTTATGGCCAGTTCCTTTCTTATACCATGCTATATATCTTTTGGTAATTAATTTTTTGAACAAAAGTAGATCATATTATGATAGTTGTAGAATTGGGAAGACCATATTGCCTCAGGCTGATGGGAATGAAAGTGTCGAATTGATCTCGTTTGTTTTAGTGGATTTAGTTGAACATGTTCTAGTGATTCAAATTCGCTGCATTAAATCCCTCCTCTAGAAACCTACTGGTTTGATTTAGTAGAGCATGTTATAACCTGATACTACTACAAAATGGCATTGTGTGGTCGGCTATATGTGTCTATCTACTGCTTTGTTAGTTTCCATTCCTTATTTGTATTGTCCAGCTATTCCTTAAAGGTTCATGTATTATGATGCAGTCCATGTTCTAGTTTAAGTTCCCCTAAATTGATCAGTTACTATTTATTCCATGTTCAGTCCATTCTCTTCATGATGGCAATCATTGCAAGTTGTCCTACTTAGAATGTGAAGTTCAGTTTTAGAATATACAGTCTTCATATGGTGATGTCATGTTCAAACATATCATCCACTTTTGTTCAAATATCATGTTCAGTCTCAGTTAGTTAATTATTCCAGTCCCCCTGGCCTTATGTACCAGTCCCCTCCTTGTAATCACTTGTGCTAGTAACCTTTATCAATTATCTGTGTTCACATTATAATTGATGTTTAGTCTTTACACTGAACATAATATTCAGTTCTTCCTAATTGAACAATCACCATGATATGCCTAAAAATCATCATGTTCAGACATTGGGTGAACTCTTTTAGTTTTCTCTAAGGAATGGCTCGAGGCACATATTATATGTTCAGTCCAGATTTTGAACTCTCTGTTTAGTTCACTGCATAAAGTTACAGTCCATTCATAACATGATATATCCATCATATGCATACTTTACTGTCCAGTTCACTGCATCCTTGAGTATTAGTCCTATTTGACCCCATGTTATGTTCAGATGATATAAATGCAGTCCATGGGCCATATTGTATCAGTCCCTTGGCATTTTATTTGTTCAGCCTTTGCGTTAACCCTTAGAGTATCAGTCACTGTTCATCTGTCCAGCTATTTCATTTGGGATTCAGTCCCCTGCATCAATTTGATACAGTCCCCATATCTCCTGATTAGTTATTAATAGAGGAATGTTCAACCTTGACTCAGGTTATTTTAGTCCAGTCAGGTTATATCTATACACTAATGTGTTGGGTACACCTTGATGTACAATATAGATGTGGATATACGGAGGACATGAAACTCATCCCTGTGAGCCACAAGGAGAACAGGGAACCACCTCATTGTACACAAGTGTTCTGCAATATTTTCATTGCAGCCATGGTAAATATTAAGGAAGTTGTGTAGGTAGTTAAGAAGAATTGGTGTGGGAATGAGTGAAACTATCTATATGTACATCAGTGGAATATAAGCCGAGGATGTCAATCATGTGAGGGAACTCAACTGTAGCTATAAATCATAAGGATGTGTTCTGTGTAAGGGTTAATGAAGAGTGGTAAATAAGGGTAACAGACATGCATTAGAAAAGAAAACAGTATAGATAGGTCTTACCTAAAGAGGATTACCAACCTATATAACTTAGAAGCCAACTAAGATGGGAATGGCCTAGTAACCTAACAAATCAATAAGATGGACTTATTTATACTTTTAAATTATGTGATGATTAGAATAAAAATTCACAATACAGGTTCATTGGACTTTTTGACTCTACACTTGGCCGTGCCAGCAGCGCAGGACCACAGGCAAGTATACATTGCCAACTTGTACAATATAATTTATATGCATGTTCATTATCTCGCTGATGTTCTTTACTTTACATTCATGATTGCTTTATCCCATGTCTAGTATACTCATCCTGTTATAGTTTTACTTTACATGTATCTAGTTGTCTGCACATTCTTGTTTCTTTCTGTTATACTATTTCTATCTGTTACACTGTGTTAGTTTCATATGTATTCCTTGATAGAGTCGTCTATTCCTACACCACGATTCCTTCGACTTGATTATAACTTGACTTGACTTGACATGATTTGAGTAGGACTTGACTTTGACATTCTATAGATTGTGAGTACTTACCTTGACTACGGTCTATAGGATTTTATACTAGGATTGGCTACCGTCTTGGTTGTGAGTGCTTGCCTTGACTGCGATTGAGACACTATAGATTGTGAGTACTTGCCTTGACTGCAGTCTATAGCTTGACCTATTAGCCATTTCTAGTATGGTATGCTAGTGTCTTAGGATCCTTGTGTTTAGATCTTGTGTCTTGGTTCATTTTTTCTCGTTGGATATCCTTGATTGTTCCTTACTTCTTTGTATATTTGTACTGTTACATGTTGGCTTGTATTTTATGTATCTTGCTAGTCCTCTGAGGACCTGATGATCTTTTCAGGTTTAGCGACCGCATGGAGTTAGTTAGCAGAACGGGATGGTAGAGGATTGCGATGTATGACACGAGTATTTTTTGTGATATTTTTTTATTATCCTCTTATGCTTTATATTCCGTATCATTTAAATATTCTGCTTATTTTATAGACTCATATCATTCTTGGAGTCTAATCGGACAATATAATGATGGGCTGCAGACCATGACCCATACTTGTTCATTCGTATTTTACATGATTCATGTGGATTGAGATATAGTTTAGATTAGACATGATACCATGATCTTGAAAGCTTATACGTACTCGAGTCGGGCTGGAGTTCGCGCGATACATAGCTGACTTGCTCACGAGCTCGCATCCGAAAAGCGGGTGCGGGTTGTAACAAGTGGCATGCAAGCCACTAAATTCGCAGAATGTGTCCACTACACTGCTCACGACCAGGCGCATCTCAATCAAACGATGTCATGCGTCCACAATAATTAGTGCAACCGTTCGTGCAAGTGAACAGGTCACACACAACCTGAACCATGTACAATCCAGAATAACTGCTAAATAATTATTTCAAGAACTCTATAAATAGAGTTTCAAATCAATCCCAAAGCATCAAGAGTGATCATAATCTCCTACAAAAGTGCTGTTGCATCCTCCAGAGGCTCGTGTCTTCGATATCATATCGTTCAAGGGATAAAGTGATCGTCTTCTGATCAGATTCCTATAGTTGTACTTTTCCAGAAATCAATTGTACTCCTGTACTTTTTTTTTAGTTTGTAATAAAACTTTTTGTTCTTTGCAAACAATAGAAGATATATCAAATGGATGTTCATAATGCCTTCCTCCATGGGAACTTGGATGAAGTTGTTTACATGACACCCCCTCCGGGTTACTCACAGGCTTCTCCCGGGTATGTCTATCGTCGCAGAAATCACTCTATGGCCTATGACAAGAACATAAGAATTGGTTCTCAAAGCTTGCTGTCGCGCTTCGTCAATTCGACTTTCAACAAAGCTATGCTAATTATTATTTATTCACACTGCAGCGACATGGTAATGTTCTTCACGTGCTCATCTATGTGGATGATTTGCTTATTACGGGCAATAATCCTTCGGCTATATCAGCTTCCAAGAATTACTTGAGTACTTGTTTCCATATGAAGGATCTTGGTCTTCTCAAGTACTTTCTTGGTCTAAAGATTGCTCATAACTCATCAGACATTTTTGTGTCTCAACAGAAATATGCCCTCGAGATTACTGCTGAAGCTGGTCTACTCGGTTCTAAGCCCATTGATTCGCCTATAGAACCTAATCACCAGCTAGCAGTCGCCTATGGTCCAAATTTTTTGGGCCCCGAGAGCTATCGTCGTGTTATCGGGCGACTCATCTACCTCACCATCACGAGACCAGAGTTGAGTTTTGTTGTTCATACCTTGTCACAATTTATGCAACAGCCAAAGGAGGCACACTGGACAGCATCTTTACGTGTTCTTCGGTATTTAAAGGGGCATCCGGGTTAGGGTTTGCATCACTCAAGTGCAAGCAGTCTCACCCTTATGGCCTACTGTGATTAGGACTGGGCCGTCTGCCCTTGCACTCGCCGATCTGTGACTGATTATTTCATTACTCTTGGGCTCTCATATGTCGCTTGGAAGACCAAGAAGCAACCTACTATATCTCGGTCCTCTGCAGAAGCCGAATACAGGTCTTTGGCCAGCGCGTGTTATGCGACCTTATGGCTTTGATCGCTCCTACGGTCGCTTGGTGTCTTGCATTCTACTCCGGTTAGGCTCTTTTGCGATAGTCAGGCTGCTCTTCACATCGTCGCGAATTCTATCTTTTATGAGCGTACGACTATCACTTGGTTCGTGACTTAGTTCTTGCAGGCACGATTGCCACTTCTCATCTTCCCTCTGTGGAGCAACCGACAGACATGTTCACTACGGCGTTGGGTCGTTAGCCATTTAGTCATATTCTTTCCAAGTTGGGCATTCTTGACCTACATGCTCCAACTTGAACGGGAGTATTGGAGATATTGTTAGATAATCTTGTTATTAGAGATATTGTTAGCTATTGTTATTGTTAGGAGATATTGTTAGCTATTGTTATTGTTAGGATATGTAGTTTATCTTTTTCATTGTTACTGTATCTTATCTTTAGGATATTGTTCTTCTCTATAAATTCCAGCCCTTTGAGGCATAATAAACACAGAGAATTTTTTTTGATCTTTGTCACATTTCAGGTACACGGTAATGTAATCGTAATCGCAATGTAACCAATAAATTTTTTTTATTTGATTATATTACGATTATGATAACATTACAGTGTACCAAACAAGACCAATATAATTAACATTATCTTATTTTATTTTTAACCATTATTGAACTTAAGGCTTGCATGTCTTGAATGACATATTGTTGTTCGCTAGGTGAAAAAGGAATACCATATCAAATATTACCTTCGTACAACGTGGAAGAGACATAAGACTAAAATAAAGAACTGGAGTAGAAGACCACATTTCGAGTTCTATCATTTTATCTTTATGTTCTTATATGTATAATTATGTGTGTTTTCATAGATAAAATTATACGAAAAGTGTTATAATGGTACTTGTATAATTAGAATTCGTCTTTTTCTAAAAATGTAATAGCATAGAAATGTTTACATTACTCTATCCTAGAATTTATGGATGACAATTGCGGGAATGAATATAGAGTATTATGGAATGTTTGTTGCATACTCGACGTGACATATTCTGGAAATGAAAAGTGACATATATTCCCTTGCTAATCCTGATAATGGTCGTTTGATTTGGTCAAAAGATCAAAAATAGTAGACCAAATTAATTTTTGCTCAATCGGGAGCTTGACGTAATAGTGTTAAGGGTTTCCAAATAGGTGATGAAAACTTGGAGTGAAAATCCGACTACTGTATACCATCGGTGTACCGGCATACCTGATATGGTTCTATATATGTTGTAGTGGCTCCACTATGAGCTCCTTTGTCTTCTTCAACTTTTCGAACTTCTCCATCATACTATACTTCTCGCATTCTATAGTGTTTTTCACGTAGAACGAAAATCCTATCCAACACCAACAAAAAGCTCCAGTGTGCGTGTATAGAATACCATCAACAACATGGTCGATTAATGTCGACGACAAGTAGGAGATTGAGATCATGTCGATGGAGGCTTCGGAGTAGCGGGACGACAACCAGACGGACTACTAGGAGAGGATGAAGGAAATTTGGAATCTATCATAAAGAAGGTTCATCAGATTATAATGAATTGTAGGAAGGAGTTGATAAAATGCAAAAATTAAGATATAGTTTAGCTATTTTCTATAAAAAAAATTCTCATAGGTATTTTCTTAATTATGTAATAATACTTTTAGTTTCAGATACCAATATTTTTGTCGAATAAATAAGTTATTAACAAGTTATTGTGTTAATGTTGCCATGTGTCGCTCTCATTGGTATAGTTTAGATAGGAAATAAAACTTGATTACCCTGATGCCAAAAAATTCAGATAATTTGATTTTTGTGGTTAGGGATTATAGGACCATTAGATTTTAATAATCCAAAGTACAAGTGATTAAGCCTATTATCTTGAACTTGTCTGAATATATTTTTTTTTTCTTTCATTTTGTGATAAAAGGATGAGATCAAGGAGATCACACCCAAAATTTTATCAAATATAAAACATTAAACATTAAAAACAATATAGCAACATTAGAAGTTAAAGAACTGCTAAATATATTATATATTACAATGGTACACTTTCAAAATAACCATTAATCCTTCAGTTATTTGGTGCACTGACCACACGGCTACTCAATGTATCATCTCAGAAAAGAAGAACCAACACTTCAATTTTTTTATATAAGTGAAGGTTTAAATTTCAAGATACAATCAACTATTTCACTATTTAACTTAGTATTCTAAATTTTGATATATATAAACTTAATATTCTAAAAAAATAATGACGAACATATCTCTTTTTCCATCCAATCCACACCACCCCTGCAGTCGCCCCCACCTTTTGAACACATTCCTCGCCCCCATCCCTGCAACCCACCCTCACTCCTGCAACCCCGCCTCGGAGTCATGTCCCCCCAAACAATCGTCCTCCACCCTCGCCCTCTCTCTCTCTGTCACTCCCGTTTTCTATTGTACGTATTTCCAGTGTACGTATACGGATTTTGACCCGTATTTGGACTTAACCTGCTAGCCTAGTCTTGGTTAGTCAAGACTGGGCTTGGTTTATTTTGGTTTAGCTTGGTTTAATTAGGTTGGTTTATCATGGTGAACTCCCTTCCTTTATAAACCAATTTCTTTCTCTCTCATCCTTACTCTTCATTTTTTTCTTCTTCTTCTTCCTCTTAACTCTCTCCACCTACCAAGAAACCCTAGGCAAGTGCTAACTTGCTTCATGAGAGAACTCATTTCTATTTGTTCCATTTTCTTTCTTACACGATTTCAAGACACTTTAGAACTTAGCACTTTTCGATTTGGTGGATATTTTCTTGTAGATCTAAGTTTATGTTATTTTCAGTTTTTCTTAGTTTTGATCTATCAAACTTGTTTGCTTTCAAAATCTAGTTGATCCATGTTGTAGATAATTTTGTTCTACCCAATTTTGACCTATGGAAGTCCAATTTCCGACTAAAATCAGAGGTTGGACGGAGCTTGGAAGCCATGGCTTTTATGGCTCATCTTCTCGGATTTTAGAGAAGATGAGCAGTGTTTCCTTGGACGCATAAAGTCTTGCCGCATGAAGTCCTGCGGCAGTGTTGCCTTGGCCGCATGAAGTCTTGCCGCATGAAGTCCTGCGGCAGTGTTGCCTTAGCTGCATGAGCCTTGGCAGCATGAAGTCTTGCCTCATGAAGTCCTGTGGCAGTATTGCCTTGGCTGCATGAGCTTTGACCGCATGAAGTCCTGCGGATTGCATGCCTTGCCGCATGACCCCTGGCCGTATGCAGTCATGCAGACTGCAAGCTTGGCCGCATGACCCCTGGCCGCACGAAGTCATGCAGACTGTATGTTCGACCGCAAGAGTCTTGACCGCATGCCTTGACCGAATGCCTTAGCCCCCTGCATGATCATCTTTAGTATGTAGTTTTATGTTTAAATTGCTTACATTTTGTACTCAGCCTAACTTGCGACTACCCGATTTGATGATTGTGAATCTTGGGCATATCTTATATTAACTTAGCCATGAGCACGACATGATACATGAACACGACATGACAACACGAACCTGACATGAAATTCTTGATAGTGGTCCGTCGAGGCGCACTCTTAACAAGTAACAAGTAAACCTGGCATAACATGATAAGCTTTGTAGTGGCCCGTCGAGACGCACTCCTGACAATTAATTCTGATAAGTAACAAGTAACTCTCGTCTTGACACCGTGTGTGATTTCTCTTGATTATGTATATACAAGCTACAAGTCTCGTCTTGCATCATATCTAGGACATGGATTCCTGAGTACCACGGTCAGAAATTCAGACTGAATCTGGCTAGGGTAATGATTAGATAAATCAAGTAGCTCATATAGATAGAGATATTTCGGCTACAATCAATCCCGTTATCTGGGCGACTTCCTTGTGGACTTGTAGCCTGCAGTCGAGTATGGCACATTTCCAGCTCACTGTCAAGTGGGACACTTCATGAAACAAGTACTATGCATACTGTCATGTGTTGCACTCCAAGTCACCTAAAGATTCTTGATAACTCTTGTACTAACGTCTGGATAACCCGGATAGTCTGCAGGGCTTGTGACCGTAAGAATATCTCATTGCATCTTGCTAGTAACTAGGCTTGTGATAACCCTACTTAGTTAAAGTATCAAGTCATACTTATTGCTTGGCCGTGAATGTTGGATGGAGTCCAATCTTGTCTAGTCTTGTCTAGATCCAGTACATGGTTATTTCAGGACATTCTTGCTTATGCTTTACTCTTGTCGATAATTGGTTGGAGACTAAGCTCTGTTCAGGTGAAGGGTTATAACCCCAGTCCTTGTTTGGTTTAAGGGTTGTAACTTGGTTACCGGAATAGTCCCTTAGTTGTCTTATCGTTTATCACCTTGTTTTTTCCTAACTCATGTCTTATATTATCATTTTTGTCTCATGTGCTAATATGTTGGTTTTAGTTCTTAAGTGAAGCCTTTCTTGTGGCACTTGCTCTTCTGGGGTCTGACCCAGCTGGTTTTATATGGCCAGATTTCGGAGTAGCTCCCGAGGATCTCGCAGCTCTTCTATCAGATGATGAACACTAAAAGAAACCATGGCAATGAGTGGGTTTTATTTTGCTCTCCCACTCTATTCTAAATTATTCTTTTGAGGCGTTTAGCTGCCGAGCAAGTGTTAGCTCGTGTTGAAAACGTATATTCCTTGTCTGCCTAAGGGCTATAACATGATTGACAAATCATAGGGTTGATCATGTATGACTGAAACTCTTGCTAGTCTTCACATTTTGTATGACTAGCTTCATGATCATCTGTTTATGTAATATTTGGGATGCCTTACTTTGTATGTCTGATGATCTACCATCTTGTAACATGTATTTACTTGCTTGATATTGAGACACTAGGCTTGTTCTTGACCTTAAGAGACTAATGGCTTGTATATAAACCCTCATGTATCTAGACAGCCGTGACCGTATTGCGAGGTGGGTTGCACTTTAATAAACATAGTTGGCTGTGTCTCTCCCCCGCTCTTCAGTATTCTAGTTCTGGGACGTGACTCGGTTTAAGTGGTGGCCCATGCAGGTCTTATAAATTAAGATGTGTGAGGGTTTTACCGGATAGATGTCTCAATCAGCACCCGCCTTTGATCTCTACTCGTGTCTTCTAATCTTCCTGAAATCTTGGCCTGGTCACATGCTTATATCCTTGATCTATCTTGATCCTTCTTTAATGTTTCCTATGTCATTTTCTTCAGTGGCATTGCTCCTGGTCCTGCCGATCAGCCAGAAGGAGAACCACCAGTGAACCAGCCTCAACAAGGAGACCAAGCCCAACTCTCAAGATCAGCCTTCCGAGTTATGCCTTCCGGGGATCCAGAGCCACCGGCTCAGCCAGCTCAACCTGCAGAGCCTGATAATGGAGTCTTGGTAGGACTCATCCGGGAATTACTCGCCTCTCAAGAGCGTCGGGGCGATGTGTAACTCCACCTCCCTATTTTGAGAAATATTTTAATAACAAGTTTGATTTTAAAGTCATTTCAAATAATAATAGTTTTTGATTAAATATTTTCGAATAAATATTTCATGATTACTTTTGGAGGGAGATTTAAATTTTGGCAAATAACTAATTTTCAAATCTATTTGGAGTGGTCCCCACTCCCTAACAACTTATAACCACTTCTCTAATAGATTTTTGGACTGATTATGTAATTAGTGAAAAGGGGGAGGGGGTAGATATAAATGTGCCTATTAGTGGAAGGACTTTATTGTAAAAATTGTGAGTTTATTAAAGTAGGTGATGGAGAGAGAGTGAGTCCTTGATTCTCAGTTTAATATCTAAACTTTTGAAGAGCTCTCCCCATTTTTCCCAATTCTTCAGTGAGCTAACCCTAGCTCCCGGTGGTGTCAACGACGGCGACGGCGGTGGCTTTCAGACTCGTCGGCGGTGTCAGCTTCTTCTCCGGCGGGGCTCTATTCTCGTGATCGGCCGGACGATTCTTCCCAAAGCCACTTCGTTCTCCTTCGAGCTTCTCCGACCAAATTCCTTCATGGAACGACTACTTCTCCGAGTTTCTCCGGCGTTGCTCGTGTCCTCCTCCGCGGATCACTACTTTCTCCAGTGATCGTCACCACAGCAGTAAGTCGATCGACATTCGAACCAATTTCGAGTTTCTGCTTCCTTTTAAATCGGTCGATTTAGCAATTTCTCGTTATGGATAAATTTTATAGCTCTTTATTTAATCTACTGAACGGATCGAACGAGGTTGTTTCATCGATTTACTGTTGAGCTAGATCGATCCTCTTTTTCGACAGCGGTATCGATGCTCGACTGGTTTGACGAGCAAGCTTATCTCCTGTGAGTATTTATTCCTTGTGAATCTAAAAATTCTTGATGACGGTTTGGATTTATCGATTTTGATTATTTTTGCTTCCCTGTTTGGATTTAAAGCTGTCGAGGAGAATTTTGTAATTGATCATTCAATTTCTCCATCATTCCAACTCGTATTATTGGTGAAACGATACTGCTTTGCTAATTGCAGTAGTTGAATCATTAGATCCTGATCGATTACTTTCTCCTTGTGTTTGATAATTTCAGGACTGTTGTCTGAATTGATTGGTTAAATCCAAGAATCTGTGATTCAATTAATCACATCAGCTCGGTAAGAATTACTTCGATTTTGCGTCTGTGAATTATAAATTGCTAGTATTGGACTACTTTTGGAATTTCTAAGTTGTGGCAATCGAGTGGTTTTGTTGAACCCTTATCAATTCGTTGTTGGCAATAGGCTGTTGATCGTGTCTGGTATGTGTAGAAGAGTCGGACACCTTGTGTGATTCTAGGTTTCAGATTTGTATTCCAGGTAAACTTCTTCTTATCTCCTTGATTTCTTAGTTGTTCTGATCGTAACTCTAAGTATGTTTGTATTTCCTTTCATGTGTCATATTTTGTGTCCGGGGGAGGGTCGAGTTCGTATCCATGGTGGTACCAGTGTTGCAATAGCGATGGATAGTGGGTGTTGGTTCTAGCTGTCAGAGGGAGTATGTGTCCAGAGTGGAGACCAAGAAGTCGACCATGTTCCTGCCCAGGAAATTGCAGAAGTTTAAAAAAGTGTCCATTTTTTAGGTGGCGATTAAGGGGCTGCCAATTGATGAGTTATACTCTGATTTCCTGTACAATTATTATTTTAAGATTTTGACTTTAGAATTTGTGATTAATGAGTTGTGTATTATAAATTTTGAATTAATAAATCTTTTATGTTTGAGTTGCTAAATTTTGAATGAATCAGTTTATGTTTCTCTAATATATGAAAAGTTGGGGACCATTAACCAGTAGAGGGTTGGGCTATTTAGCTCTTAGTGAAGTAGCAGGCTACTGAATTGTCACGACCCGCACCCACCGTGAGGGTACGAGTACGTAACAACGCCCAGCCTACGCCGCAGTGTCGGCGGTAGAACGTTGTTCTAGGTCATGAACTATAACTAGCATAATATGAATACTCTCCATAAGGAGGCCAACACAGAGGTACAACTCAATCACAATCTAAGGTAGAATGATGAAGATAGATAAACATGAAATCCAAAAGAGATACAGGAGATAGAAGTCTAAGTGTCTAAGATACATAATCCCAAAAATACATCTCAAAACTCAAATACAGTAATCCACAAGTAAATACAACTCCAGACAAAATGAAATAACTATCTAAACAACCTCTACTGTGTCTCCTCTAGGCTAGCAGGCAACCTCCAAGCTATCTGTAAAATTTATCAACAGGTCCAGTCAGGACAGGAACGAGCACATCTCATCTAGAAAACTCAAGTAAATGACAGAGAACTATAAAGCAGTTATAGGCAGTTGTATTGATAAAAATGACAGTTTATATTCAGGTGATGGTAAGAAAGACAGATAAGGTGCAAGGAAAGTAAATAACTAAACAAGAGAAGAATCATAGCAATGAAGTCTGTAAAAATAGAACTAGCTGAACCAGAGTAATATGATATGAAGTCCAAACAACAATGTAGACCAGTGTAACTCCAATGTAAGTCCAGTACAAGATGAATCTAATACAAGATGAATCCAGTAAGGGACGATTCCAGTTATAGTGATCAATGATTCCAGGGTGAGTCCAGCCTATACTCTAACAGTGTGTTTTAAAATACCGAGATCGACATGTAAACGGCTGTGGGTAATCCGGCACACCTCTCACTGATCAGGCGAGAGATGGCTATCATTCCAGTAGATTCCAGTAGGGGTGATTCCAGTAATGGGGTATGTCTACATGTCTTACTCTAGTATTTCCCCTCCCAGCAAGTGAATCCAGAATTCCGACACAATGATTCAAGATGAATCCAGCCAAAATATAATGATACCAGTAAATGATTCCAGTAAATGATTCCAGTAAATGATTCCAGCAGGTGATTCCAGTAATAGAAGCCGAAAATGATGATACCAGTAATAGAGGCCAGAAAATAAATGTGTGTCGTATACATGAATCCAGTAATATCCACACGTGTTGTAACAGAGAATCGCATACAACTAACTAGAACTGAAATACAGTAATTGACAAATAAATGAGAGAACTATCAGAGAATGTACTCGCCTGATAACCTGAACAACTGATAAGTATAGGGGGTCCAACCGAAGCCACAGAGTCCTATTTAAAGCAACACGAGTTACAAGGTGTCTGGCTCCTAATTAGAACAGCACAAGTCACAACATGTCCAGAAGGGTAATATAAAGCACTACAATGCATTCTACATGAATCTAGGTCAAACTAGGCCAAAGTCAACCCTTGGTCAACTCTGGTCAACTGCATTAGTCAAACTAGGTCAAACTAGGTCATGTCCTAACCCAGTAAGTCTTACTAGGCCTAACCAAGACTATCCTAGCAGGCACACATTAATACAAGACTATACAAGCCAACATACACCCAACTCTATATAGCATGCAATTATTCAATACTCAAATAGGCAAGAATTCACATTGGATATACACTAGGTAATCTATTACTTTAAGCTATATATGTCTACACATATATACACATGCATATATTGGTATTCAACATTAGGTCTATAATCATGGCATTTCAAATGGTTATATAAACTTATATATTACAACACAATATGCTAACATATATATAATATATATACATAGCTAAGTTAACTATATTCATAAATACTTATTTAAGAGGCTATGTGTGTGTATGTAAACATGGCAAAGGGGCAAGTGAGGGTTAAATGGGCATACATAGAGTATACATATCAAAGAGTGTCAAAGTGTAAGTGAACAATGTGTCAAGTGTGATAGTGTCAAGATAGTGTAAGGGGGTACATGAGGTAATATAGGATTTGTGTTAACATAAAACATTACATCTCATTAACTTGTATATTGCATACATTACATCTATTATTACATTACATTCATGCTTGCATTCATTCATCATTCATTATTCTCTTGCACCACTATATGCACCATACATTACATACTATGGAACCTACATATTCATTACAAGCCATACTTATACATGCTTATATTAGATAGGATACTTACGCCTCATACATCATTTATTTAACCATTTACTCATGCTTGTATTCTCTATTTAGTTACAAAATGTATATACATTAACATGGGTTAAAATCAAATAGAACATTATATTACACACAAGGGTGCACAAAATGCATATGCCGAATAGTAACTCCTACTAATAATCAATACTGTACCATCTCAGTATGAATTAAAATTTAGGATTAAAGTATATTATAGATCTATGTGTTAGCTTTCCGAAACTTCAAACGGATCGCATTTTCGTTTCCGAAAACTCCCGGAATCGCGAAAACACCGAGAACGCGTTTGTCCTTCGTACATCTGACACTCAAATAATTCTCCAGAAAGTTACAGAATTAATTAGGCCTATTAATACATGTTTTTGGAAAGCTAACTTCAATACGCTTCTTTTAAAAAAAAATGGGAGATTAAACCGAGCTTTGAGCTAGAAGTTATGATATTTCTAAGTTAGGGCTGAAATTAAAAACGTGGATAAAAATCATGACGGATTTAGATAGTTTGAGCCAAAAGAATACACAATATATATCCTAATTATCCACAACAATAATAACAATAATAATATGAGGAACCACACTCACAAACTTGATTATATAATCATCATGAACCATTTATTACATATATAAATATAGATACACTCTCATTACAATATATATATATATATATATATATATATATATATATATATATATATATATATATATATGTAACATGAACACATCCACAACACAAAGGACACTCCTATGACCTCCAAATGGACACAAAATGGACACAAATGGAGATACAACCATGGGGGTCATTCCTATGGGTTCAAAATAGACCTATATGCATGAGGAAATGAAAAGGAGAAGGGATTTATACCTCCCGGTAGATCGAATCGAAGAAAAACCTTCCCGGAGCGACACCGACACGTAGAGATTCCAAAAGGACACGAACGAGCTCCGAATCCTCCCAAACTTGGGTAGCTTCCTCCTTGGCTAGAATGGAGAAGGAAAGAAGAAGATTTGGTGGTGAAATGGAATGATTTGGTGGAGAAATTGCTAGGGATTGCTTTCTAGGAATTTGGGGAAGAACAAGAGAGAGAGTGTGGATGAGAATAATGAAATGAACTTGAGCCTATCCTCTTCCAAAGTGGCTGGCCATATGGGGCTATTTGTTCTATTATGGTAAGGTCCAAAATCCCCCACTAACCTATTCTATGAGTATTAGGAAAGGGCTAATTGGTTGGGGCTAAATTAGTCATTCTAAAGTCTCTAATCACACTAACCTTATCCATAATAATTAGTCTAACCTCTAACTAAAATATTTCTATCATGTGGACTAAAATTAATATCATGTGGGCCATGCCTAACTAGTGTGTGGGTCCCACTAGAGTCAAACTACCCCCGGGTCCCCGTTTCAAGTCGGATTGAGTTGAAATTCGAACCCGACTCAAATAACCCCAAAACAATATCATAAATAATAAAATAATATCAAAATAATTTAAAGAGGTCAAATGCAAAAATATCCTTAGGCCAAAAATGACATTAAAATATCATAATCACATGGTTAGGCTCTAGGTCAAACAGTCTTTAGAGTTTCACTAGCAAAACGTCAAAACCACAAGTCATTGATTTAAATAATTTTAAAATGATTTAAAATCACCAAAAATCATATCATGAATTAAATATTATTCTTAAAATAATTATAAACACGAAATTTCAAAATTACCCTCATTTGGGAAACTGGGTGCTACATATATTGCTTGGGAAAGTTGTACCTAATTTTATGGTGGTTGAAGTACTGCATATTTATTAAAACATAATTTGATGTTGGTATGTTCTTGTTAAGTCATGTTGGTAAGTTTACAGTTCTGGTCGACCATTTGATTTAAGGGAAGGACTTGGGGTGTCCTTATGCTGGTAGGAAGGGAGTAGTAGCATTTAGGATATTTTCTTTATAAATTATGGAGAAGTGCTGAGTTATCAAGAATGGATAATTTCTTTCATCTTTTGTAGTAGCTGTTAGACTATTATTTTATGATTCTGAATTGATGTTGGACCCTTTCAGACTCTGTGATGTTGACTTTTGCAAATTAAAGATTACAGTTCGAGTTGGGTTTAGCAGTAGTACATGAATGTTAATAAGAAAGAGAGTTTTAGCCTATGAACTATCAATTGTCATAAATTAGAAATTAATCAACTTGTAAATTATTTAAAACAGGAGGACATCTAGCCCCGATCATTACCCATACTTTCCCGGAGCAAGGCAAGTACATTTATATGGTTTTTGTACATTTACATATCTTGTACTTTTCTCGTGACCATGTCATAACACGATATCTTGTACCCATGTACTTTTTTGTTGTTGTACTTACTTGTGTCGGGTGGGGAAATACACTAGCTATGTGACCAAACCTGGTTACTATATTTATGTGGATAGCTTAGGCCTTGCATCGTGCACGCGGGCCCAAAGCCGTACCGATATTCATGTACTCCTGTACATGCTCCTATACTCACCACAACCGGTCACATAGGCTAGTTGTATTTCAAACAATGTGCACATATCATGTCTTGTACTTCAAGTTCATAGTTATATTCCTGTACTTTATTTTCTGTACTTACATTCCTGTACTTTTCTGTTCATTTTTTGTATTTCATATTCATGTCTCCTGTACTCATTTCCATATCATGATGTCCTTGTTCATTACCTAGAACTGTACTTTGCTCCGCTCCTGATTAGGATATGTTGCAGGTGAGATGGAGGCTTTGTGTGATACGTATTATGGCCGTGAGCCTATAGATGCAATAGAGCCAGCTGGAGTTGCTCTGGACTTAGAGGCTGAGGAAGCCTAGTGCATTACCTTAGCAGTTTATATTTTGTTAGTACTTGAGACAGCCAGACTTTATTTTAGCTGGATAAATGTAATAACTCTTAGACATGTACTTTGATTCTGGGATATTCATTTATAGATGCTGTGATTTGTACTTATTCATGCTCATCTGGTTAGATTTTTCCTAGTTTGGTACAGCTTAATTCGTCGTGTCTAACGACGAAGGCAGGCGTGTCCGACTCATGTCCGATTATTCGGAAGCGGGTCATGACACGATGCCCTGCACCAGACAGTACAAGATGCTATGAAAAGAGTGGGTTACCAAAGTAATAGTACAGCCAATAATTTCAAGCACTTGAACCCTCCCTTCTTTGATGGCAGTGAAGATGCTATTGCTGTCGATGCTTGGCTTCAGAACATAGAGTTTATCCTTGAGACAACAAGGACTCCAGAGGAAGAGAAGGTGGCTGTAGTGCGCGTACAGTTATTGGACTTAACCCGCACCTGGTTGACGATGTTACAGTTGGATTGGCGGCGTCTGTCCCATGGGCGACATTTAGTGACAAGTTTCAAATCAAGTACTTTGATGCAGTGGCTCGATATGAGCTGCAGACAAGATTCGCCAATTTGAAGTAGATGAGAAGGACAGTTGACGGTTATGTGGTCGAGTTTTCAAGACTAAGTCGGTTTGCTCCTATCTTGGTGGCGACCGAATTGGACCGAGCCTAGCGGTTCTAGCAGGGTCTCCACCTAGGGATTATTCTAGCTGTAGAGCAGTTCGAGCATGAGACTTTTGATGCAGTATTAAGGGCAGCTAGGAGGCACGAGTAAACCTCGTAGAGGATCGTGGACCGAACCGGAGGCAGAAAGAGGTTCCGTAGGCAGATGAGTTTGTCCTTAGCACCAGTCCCGGCAGCTAGGGCTTTGTCGATTGGAGTTTTTCGAAGGACGAATTCAGTTATGTCAGTTCAGCATTCAACACCGACGTACCCTCAACAACAGAAGCAGAGGCAGTCTTCCGCAATGGGCTGCACTCGTTGTGAGAAGCCAGGGCACGTTGTTTCAGATTATCGTAGAGCACAGGGATTGTGCTTCGCTTGTGGGGCGCCGGACCACATGATAGGGTCTTGCCCGATTAGAGCCAGTACCTCGTCAGCATCTCAGACTAGTTCCTCGGTTAGGGGACTAGCCCCAGCACCAACACCAATTCAGCAGCAGCAGTACCAGCCTCCGAGGCCATTGCCGCCTCAGGCACAAGCCTTCCAGCAGCAGAGACCCTAGCAGTATGCCCAGACCCAAGCTCAGATGCAGAACCGGCAGAAAGTTTTCCAGCAAAGGGGACCAGCCCCCAGAGGTTATGGTCAGGCTATGGTCCTGACCGTGGAGGAAGAGTTAGCTTCAGGTGAGGTGGTGGCAGGTACCATTCTCGTCAACTCTTTTCCAGCATCAGTATTGTTTGATTCGGGTGCATCGTATTTATTTATGTCTGCACGATTCGCTACACAGATAGGACTGGAGTCCGAGTCATTATCATTAAGGATCAATATACTTACTGGTAACGGTCTTGTGGGAGTAGATAGAGTATTTTTTTCGTGTCGAATCGTGATTAGCGGTAGAGAGTTTCTCACTAGGTTGATAGAATTTTTGATGGTCGACTATGATGTGGTCCTAGGAATGGATTGGTTGAAGGATCAATACACAAGAAGAGACTGCCATGTTGGCAAGATTATTTTTGGTATTCCAAGCGAGGCACAGTTTTCATTTTCCAGAGGCAAAGTTGAACCTTCTCCCCCCAGTCTTGCGGATGGCAGTAGCCGAGGCAGTTCGGTTTCCCAGAGTAGTAGAAGAATTTCTCGATGTATTTCTCGAAGAGCTTCCAGACATGCCCCCAGAGAGAGATAGAGTTCACCATTGATTTGCTACCAGGAAAGGCACCGGTATTAGAGAGAGTCTACAGGATGGCACCTTCAGAGTAGGAGATTTTATAAAAGATGATTGAAGAACTCAGAACCAAGGGATTCATTCATACTAGCGGATCACCTTGGGGAGCCCCGATGCTTCTTGTGAAAAAGAAGGATGGTACGTCAAGATTATGTGTTGATTATTGTACCTTAAACTCTGCAACAATTAAGAACAGATATCCTCTACCAAGGATAGATGATTTGTTTGACCAACTCAAAGGAGCGGCAGTATTCTCGAAGATTGACTTGCGATCAGGGTACCATCAAATCAGAGTCAGAGAGCAAGACATCTCGAAGACAGCATTCAGATCTAGATATGGGTATTGGGAGTTCCTTGTTATGCCATTTGGAGCGACCAATGTCCCAGCCGTATTCATGGACCTCATAAATCGTATCTTCATTCCCTATTTGGACCAGTTCGTGGTAGTATTTATAGACGACATCTTGGTCTATAACAAGAGTGAGGCAGAGCATGAGCAGCATCTCCATATAGTTCTTCAGATTCTTAGGAAACACCAGTTGTACGTAAAGTTCAGTAAGTAGGATTTTTGGCTTGATCGCATTTCGTACTTAGGTCATATCATCACCAGATGTGGAGTAGAAGTTAACACCCAAAAGATAGTGGCTATAGAGATATGTCCAGTTTCCAGTACCGTCGCAGAGGTTCACAGTTTTCTAGGATTGGCGGGCTATTACTGGCAATTTGTGTCAGACTTTGCTAGGATTTTAGTGCCCTTGACTCAGTTGAACCACAAGGATGTACAATTTTCTTGGACAGCAGAGTGTTAGAGTTCATTTGAGAAGTTGAAGCGAGGATTAATGACGGCCACCATTCTCACTATTCCAGATGGGATTGAAGAATTTTCAGTTTATTGTGACGCTTCCGGCAGAGGATTGAGATGCGTATTGATGCAACATGGTAAGGTAGTAGCTTATGCGTCACGCCAGCTTCGTAACCATGAAAGGAATTATCCTACCCATGACTTGGAGTTAGCAGCAGTAGTTTTTGCATTGAAGCTTTGGAGGAATTATTTATATGGAGATCGGGTGAAGATGTTCACCGACCACAAGAGTCTTAAGTATGTGTTTACTCAGAAGGATCTTAACATGCGTCAGAGAAGATGTCTAGAGCTACTGGTGGATTATGACATCAACCTGTAGTATCATCCTGGGAAGGCCAACGTTGTTGCAGATGCTTTGAGGAGAAGAGCCGGAGTTTATTTTCTAACAGCACAACCAGAATTATTAGTCGTTCTTCAGAATATGGGGATAGAGATAGTTCTCCCTACCAATATGGTATTGATGGCCAACATGCAAGTTCAGTGCAGCATAGTTGAGAGGATCAAGATGGCGCAATCAGCAGATTCCAAGCTTCAGCGGCTCAGAGCAGAGTGTAAAGTAGGACGGAGAGAAGAGTTATGTATTCACGAAGATGGTACTCTCCGACATGGGAGATGTCTTTGTGTACCCAGTGGTGATATCAGACAGAAGATCATGGCAGAGGCTCACAGTTTGCAATATTATATTCATCCCGGTGGCACGAAGATGTATCGTAACATCCGTCAGCATTTTTGGTGGAATGGCATGAAGAGGGAGATAGCCCGGTTTGTCTCTCGTTGTTTAGTTTTCCAGCAAGTTAAGGCTGAACATCAGAGACCAGCCGGACTTTTTCAACCTTTACTGATTCCAGAGTGGAAGTGGGAGCATATAACCAACGATTTTGTAACTGGGTTACCTAGATCTCCAGCTGGAAGAGATGCTATATGGGTTATCGTTGATTCTCTCACGAAGGTAGCTCATTTTCTCTCCTTCAGAGTTGGTCAGTCGATGGACCAGCTTACAGAGATGTACCTCAAGCAGATTGTTAGATTGCATAGAGTACCAGTCAGTATTGTATCGGATAGAGATTCAATGCATACATCGCACTTTTGGCATAGTCTTCAAAAGAGTTTGGGGACTCGTCTCAAGTTCAGTTTAGCTTATCATCTGCAGACAGATGGTCAGTCAGAACGTACGATCCAAGCTCTTGAAGATATGTTGCGAGCTTATACGTTGGACTTCGATGGTTTGTAGGAAGATCACCTGTACCTAGTAGAGTTCTCCTATAACAACAGTCTCCAGGCAAGTATCCAGATGACACCCTTTGAAGCACTGTATGACAGGAAGTGCAGATACCCGTTAGCCTGGAATGATATAGGTGAGAGGCGGATGCTTGGTCTAGAGATGATTACGCAGACAATCGAGGTGGTCAGACAAGTCAGAGATCATCTTCGAGTTGCCCAAGATCGCCAGCGCCATTGGACCGATTCTCATCGGCGTCCCCTTGAGTTTTCAGTCGGTGACCACGTGTTCCTTAGGATCTCACCTACCCGTGGCATCATTCGATTCAACATGCGGAGAAAACTTAGTCCTAGGTATATGGGGCTGTTTGACATTCTCGAGCCAGTAAGTGATGTGTCCTATCGTCTTGCTCTTCCGTCGTTGTTACGTGAGGTACATGACGTATTCCATGTATCCCGATTGCGACGGTATATCCCGAATCCGAGCCATATCCTTGATCATTCAGAATTGGTTGTTGGTACCAACCTTTCATATGAGGAAAGGCCCATATCCATATTGGACCGGAGAGAGAAGATACTCAAGAATAAGACTATCAGTTTAGTTTTTGTTGCTTGGGGTCATCACTCTTTGGGTGAGTCAACGTGAGAGCATGAGGATGATATCCGATCGCAATATCCTCACATGTTTGACTCATAAGGTATAATGTCCTCCTTATGCCTTACGCTCTTAATTCTATGCTTGCATGAATGATTTCTTGATTGGTTGGTAGTCGTAGAATTGCTTGTGCTTTAGTATAGCTTGCCCCAACATCTCAAGCCTCTTGATTAAATTTCGAGGACAAAATTTTTTAAGGTGGTTAGAGTTGTCACTCCTATTTTCTGTTACACGTATTTCCAGTGTACGAAACGGATTTTGACCCATATTTGGACTTGACCTGCTAGCCTAGTCTTGGTTGGTCAAGACTGTTAGCCCAATGATTGTATCATGTTTTCGAATATGGTTAATATGTTAAGTTTAGCAATTCATTATCACTAATCTTTATACTATCACTATACCATTTCTACTTATTCTTATACCTTTGGTGATATATGCCTATTGGTTTACTTTTAGTGATATGAGCTTATCTATCTTAAATTTAATCGGGTTGCCAAAATCAAAACTATATTTTTGATTGTGGTCATTCAATTAAGTTTAATCATTATGATTTCACTAACATTTATGCTATCACCTTAGCAATTATACTTAAACTCAGCATTGTCCTGATGTGCATTAAACTTATCATTCTTGCTATATGTATATTGCTTTGTTCGTCTAACATGTATTTGCAGAAAAGCAATTAGCAAGATCAATGTGGACATATGCAATGCAATGAAGAAATCATGGTGGGCCAAAGACGATGGATCCCACGCACCAGAAAGTTTCTGTTTACAAAACTGGCATATCGACGGTATACCGGTCCATACCGACGGTATACCGCTTCCGAAATGTTGAAATTCCAACGGTCGGATTTCCAGCCATTAATGATCCTAACGGCTATATTTCTAGCCGTTGCAATCCCAGACCGGTATACCGCCGGTATGCCGGATCATACCGACGGTATGCCGGTTCGCGGACTGAAAAGTTGCCTTTGGCTCTTTTCAATGCTTTGGTTATAAATAGCCTTGAACCCCTTCATTCAAGGATGATGCTTTGAGCCTAAAAATTTCCAAACCACCAAAGCTTATCCACATATAACTCTACAAAGCCTTCATTTGCCATCTACAAATTGTGTTAGAGTTATTGAGTTAAAAAGTGAGATCTTTATCCTATTGTATAAGGAGATCAAAACCTATTGTGAAAGGTTGAAGTTGGAGAGTCTTCGTATCCAAACTCTCGGTTGAAGTTGGGGAGTCTTCGTATCCAAACTCTCGGTTGAAGTCGGAGAGCCCTTCGGATTAAAGCTCTTGTGTAAGAAGTTGGCGAGTTCTTCGGATCCAAACTCATGTGTAACTATTTGCTCAAATAGTGGATTAAAGCCGGAGAGAGTTCCGGGACTGGACTGCCTCTTAGGAGGATACCAGGATACATCGGGTGTCGGTATTATGTTTGCTTCTTCTCTTGCACTTATATTTTTAAATTGCCAATTAGCATGTGCTAAGTGCTTGATTAGTTAGCTTGACCCTATTCACCCCCCTCTAGGGTTCCTACAAAGACTAGACTTGGTTTATTTTGGTTTAGCTTGGTTTAATTTGGTTGGGTTATCATGGTTAACCCCCTTTCCTTTATAAACCAATTTCTTTTTCTCTCTTCCTTTACTCTTTATTTACTTCTTCTTCTTCCTCTTAACTCTATCCACCTACCAAGAAACCCTAGGCAAGTGCTAGCTATCTTTATGAGAGAACTCATTTCTATTTGTACCATTTTTTTTTCTTATACGATTTTAAGACACTTTAGAACTTAGCATTTTTTGATTTGGTAGATTTTTTTATAGATCTAAGTTTATATTATTTTCGATTTTTCTTGGTTTTGATCTATCAAACTTGTTTGTTTTCAAAATTTAGTTGTTCCATGTTGTAGAGAATTTCGTTCTACCCTATTTTGACCTATGGAAGTCCAATTTTTGACTTAAATCGGAGGTTGGACGGAGCTTAGAAGCCATGGCTTCCATGGCTCATCTTCTCAAATTTTAGAGAAAATAAGCAGTGTTGCCTTGGCACATGAAGTTCTGCGACAGTGTTGCCTTGGCCGCATGAGCCTTGGCCGTATGAAGTCTTGTCGCATGAAGTCCTGCGACAGTGTTGTCTTGGCCGCATGAGCCTTGGCCGCATAAAGTCTTGCCGCATGAAGTCCTGCGACAGTGTTGCCTTGGCCGCATGAGCTTTGGCCGCATGAAGTCCTGCGAACTTCATTGCTTGCCGCATGAAGCTTTGGCTGCATGAAGTCCTGCGGACTGCATGCCTTGCCGCATGACCCCTGGCCGCATGAAGTCATACGGACTGCATGCTTGGCAGCATGAGTCTTGACCGCATGCCTTGGCCGCATGCCTTAGCCCCCTGCATGTTCATCTTTAGTATGTAGTTTTATATTTAAATTGCTTACATTTTGTACTCATCCTAACTTGCGACTACCCGATTTGATGATTGTGAATCTTGGGCATATCTTGTATTAACTTAGCCATGAGCACGACATGATACATGAACACGACATGACAACACGAACCTGACATAAAATTCTTGATAGTGGCCCGTCGAGGCACACTCCTGACAAGTAATTCTGACAAGTAACAAGTAACTCTCGTCTTGACACCGTGGGTAATTTGTCTTGATTATGTCTGTACAAGCTACAAGTCTCGTCTTGCTTCATGTCTAGGACATGGATTCCTGAGTACCACGGTCAGAAATTCAGACTGAATCTGGTTAGGGTAATGATTAGATAAATCAAGTAGCTCATATTGATAGAGATATTTCGGCTACAAGCAATCCCGTTATATGGGCACCTTCCTTGTGGACTTGTAGCCTGTCGTCGAGTAGGGCACATTTCCAGCTCACTGTCATGTGGGACACTTCATGAAACAAGTAGTATGCACACTGTCATATTTTGCACTCCAAGTCACCTAATGATTCTTGATAACTCTTGCACTTGCGTCTGGATAACCTGGATAGTCTGCAGGGCTTGTGGCCGTAGGAATATCTCGTTGCATCTTGCTAGTAACTGGGTTTGTGAAACCCTAGTTAGTTAAAGTATCAAGCCGTACTTATTGCTTGGCCGTGAATGTTGGATGGAGTCCAATATTGTCTAGTCTTGTCTAGATCCAGTACATGGTTATCTCAAGACATGCTTGCTTATGCTTTACTCTTGTCGCTAATTGGTTGGAGACTAAGCTCTGTTCAGGTGAAGGGTTACAACTCCAGTCCTTGTCTGGTTTGAGGGTTGTAACTTGGTTACCGGAATAGTCCTTTAGTTGTCTTATCGTTTATCACCTTGTTTTTCCTAACTCATGTCTTATGTTATCATTTATGTCTCATGTGCTAATATGCTGGTTTTATTTCTTAAGTGAAGCCTCCCTTGTGGCACTTGCTCTTCTGGGGTCTGATCCAGCTGGTTTTGTAAGGCCAGATTTTGGTGTAGCTCCTCATTTATGTCTCATGATTGAAAAATCCTAGGGTTGATCATGTATGACTGAAACTCTTGCTAGTCTTCACATTTTGTATGACTAGCTTCATGATCATTTGTTTATGTAATGTTTGGGACTTCTTACTTTGTATGTCTGATGATCTACCATCTTGTAACATGTATTTACTTGCTTGAGATTGAGACACTAGGCTTATTCTTGACCTTAAGAGACTGATGGCTTGTAGATAAACCCTTATGCATCTTGACAGCCGTGACCGTATTGCGAGGTGGGTTGCACTTCAATATACGTAACTGGCTGTTTCTGTCCCCCGCTCTCCAGTATTCTGGTTCTGGGGTGTGACACACACTCTCTCTCTCTCTCTCTCTCTCTCTCTCTCTCTCTCTTTCTCTTTCCGTCGGACGCTACCGCTGTTGCTGCCGTACGTCGCATCGTCGCCATCGTTACTGCCTTTGTCATCGTTGTTGTCACTGCCGAACAGAGAGGAGAGTATGAGAATAGTTTCGTCATTTTTAGGATATCAAGTTAGTGCATATTAAAGTTTAGGGTATCAAGTTGAAAAGTTTGAATAGTTTAAGGTATAAGTTGAAATTTAGCCTAAATAAAGCAATTCTATTCCAAGTAATTTATTATTGCTATTTTTTGGGATTAGCAGTATGAAATTGCTCGGACTAGAGTTTCTTCATACTGCTAACGATGTGCTATAATGGCTATTTTTAATGCATCTAAATTAAATGAAAGTTCTAATTTAAGAGTCTGTTTTTGTTTATCCACCAAAAATATGGTAAACCCTCCCATTAGGGGTTGTCATATAACATTTTCAACAACCTAAAACTAATTTGGGAGTGGTTTTGATACTTTTGTGCACATACAATGTGGTTTTGACCTCCTAGTTTTTCATATGACAACTCATAAGTGGAAGGGTGAGCATTGGTCCTAGTTTTGGTAGGTGAACAAAAATAAATTTCTAATTTAAAGTTTGTGGGTTCGAATTTTTTATAATATCTTTGAGTAAATTGGATCATTTTGGGTAGAAGTTAGATTTAAAATTCAAAAATCTCATGTAAAAAATAGGGAAATTTAGACTTTGGGTCTCAAATAAGTTTCGAAATTAGTGTTTGGGTCTCCATATTATATATAGTTTGTGTTTGGATCTCAAAAGTGTCACCAAAAATAATTAGTGACACTTTTGGTACACTTTTGATGACACTTTCGAGACATTAGTGATACTTTTGAGACCCAAACACTAATTATGTATAATATGGAGACCCAAACACTAATTTCAAAACTTTTTTAGACCCAAAGTATAAATATCCCTAAAAAAATAAGTTGGACTAAGAATAGTGGATACTTCTAACGTTGATAAATTACCTATCTTTGCCAGATGAAATTATTGATTACTTAGAGCAACATTAGTAGATGATGCTCAAAATTTTATCTTGAAGCCAAAATTTAAAAATAAAATATAAATGTAGAATGGGTTGGACTTGTATAAAAATAATAGGGAATGATAAAGTGAGATCCGGTCCCGGAGATTGTGTGGTCAAAAATTATTGTAGAAAAAAAATGTAAAATCTAGAATATAAAAAGTGAAGCCGGAGATGGAGCTTACTATTCTACAAAATGAGTTCCTACAATCTAGAATCTAAAAATTTGGAGGCCGAAGTCTTGGGTCCTATGGGTGAGATGAGACCGAAATCTAAAAATTGGGATCGAAAATTGATCTTTCTATTCAACTATTGAACTTCAGATTTTTGAAATTTGAAATTGGGACCCGAGATGAGCCTCACTATTGATGCTTTTCTGAATTTTGAAATTGGGGTCGGAGATGAGCCTCACTATTAATGCTCTTATGAATGAAATTTTGGGTAGGTTCTGTTGGAGTAGGTGGGGTTCCCAACCTATGTGGAGAAGATCCCGGAGTGCGACTGTCACGCCCCAGAACCAGAATACTGGAGAGCGGGGGCAGATATAGTCATCTACGTATATTGAAGTGCAACCCACCTCGCTATACGGTCACGGCTGTCTAGATACATGAGGGTTTCACTACAAGCCATCAGTCTTCTATGGTCAAGAACAAGCCTAGTGTCTCAATCACAAGCCAGTAAATGAATGTTACACGATGTAAGATCACCAAATATACAATAGTAAGGCGTCCCAAACATTACATATTCAGCTGATCATGAAGCTAGTCGTTACAAAATATCAGGACTAGCAAGAGTTTAGTCATACATGATCAACCCTAGGATCTGTCAATAATGTTACAGCCCGCAGGCAGACAGTAAGTAAGTGCAATAGAGCTAAACAGGTGCTCGTCGGCTAAACGCCTCAAAAGAATATTTTTACAATAAAGTCGGAGATCAAAAATAAACCCACTTGTTGCCCTGGTTACGCCTGGTGGTCACGATTGGGCTAAAAAGTCGGTAGATCCTCTGGAGCTGCTCCAAAATCTGGCCATACAAAACCAGCTGGGTCAGACCCCAGAAAGAGCAAGTGCCACAAAAGAAGCTTCACTTTGGAACTAAAACCAGCAATTAGCATAAGGTATAAATAAATGGTAAGAGCTGGAAATAAGAAAAACATACCATGATGATATATAACGAGATAACCATGGAACTATTCAGATAACCAGGTTACAACCCGTAAACCAAACAAGGATCGGGGTTGTAACCCTTCATCTGAACGGAACTTGGCTTCCCACCATTTATCGGCAGTTAACATAAGAAATTAGAACATGTAACAATCTTATACATGATCAAGACAAGACTAGACTGGTTGTTCCATCCAATCAATCACGACCAAGCAATGAGTACGGCTTGATACTTTAACTAACTAGGGTTATCACAGGCCTAGTTACTAACAAGATACAGCGAGATTATTCCACAGCCAAAAGCCCTGCAGACCATCCAGGTTACCCAGGTCGAATATTAAGGGTTGAATTCACGTGGGTACATCGTCCAGGAAACGCATGTACCCTTAAGTAGCTTGAAGGGTGCAACACATGACAGTGTGCTAGAAATGTGCCCTACTCGACGACAGGCTACAGATCTTAGGCGCGCCCAGGTAACGTGATTGCCTGTAGCTGGGAAATCTCTTCATGACTACTGTGTTATTCTAGTTATTAGCCTTAGTCCATTTCAGTAGGTACTCCTGACCGTGGTACTCAGGAGTCCCTTCCTAAACATGATGTAAGACAGGACTGGTTTATTTGTACAAGCACAATCGCCCACGGTATCCAGGTTATTTATACTGGTCATATCATGTCATGGAGCCGTCGCAACAGCTTATCAGGATAAATCATGTCAGGTTACTTGTTAGGAGTACGCCACGGCGGGCCACTATCATGTCATGTTACTTGTCAGGAGTGCACCACTACGGGTCACTGTTGAGTTCATGGTACAAGTACAGGATAATACAGTATAAGCATTCTATCAAGAGACCCAACTTACAGTGAGTGTCACAAGACATGAGTTAACAAAATAATAAAAATAATAATAATCAAATAACAAGGGCAAGGCTCGGGGAGGAGCCATGTGGCTCAGAGGAATGAACCTATGCGGCTGGATGGGTGCGGTTTCATGCGGCCCAGAATTCGAGATCATGCGGCTCAGGGCGGATAAGCCTATGCGGCTGGGGAGAGAGCAGCCCATGCGGCTGGGGAAAAAAAATCCAAACGGCTCGCGGGGAGGGGGCATATGCGGCTGGCGGAGAGCACTCTTGCGACAGGGTAGGACGGAGTCCCATGCGGCTAGAAGGAGATGGGTCACATGCGGCTCAAGAGCGCTGGGTCCTTATGCGGCTGGGAATGGGTTAGTTCTCATGCGGCTCGCGGGAGGCAAGGCCTTATGCAGCTGAGTAAGAACCCTCATGCGCCAGGAAAGGACATGCACTTTATGCAGCTGCATCAAGTGGAGTCCTATGCGGCTAGAAGGGGACGGATCTTGTGCGGCTCGCGGGGATGCAACTCATATGCGGCAGCAGAATTGTCCTCATGCGGCTGGGGAACGATGAGCTTATGCGGCTCTAAATCAAATCTTCATGCGGCCAGGGAGTTAAGTCCCAGCGGCCAAGAACGCGACAAGGCTTATGTGGCTGAGGGATCTTGCCGCATAAAAGCTATGCGGCTAAGTCCATGCGGCTATGAACTGTGCTTCTTCTCCATCCTTCCGAGGAGAAGAACCCTTCAAGCCATGACTCCCAGGCTCCATAAATCTTTCATCTAGAGTCCAAATCCGAACTTCCATAGGTCAGGGCAGAATAAAATCCTCTACAATATAGAACCATCAAAACTTGAAAATAACAAGATTAAATATATCAAAATCCAAGAAATCCGAAAATGACATAAACTTAGATCGACAAGCAACGAACCATGGAATTTAGAAATGCCAAGTACTAAAGTGCTTTAGAATGCTGTGAAGAAAAGAATGGAACAATAAAATTTAGGTTCCTCCATGAAGCAAGATGCACTTGCCTAAGCTCTCTCTCTCTCTCTCACAGGTTGGTAAGGAGTTAATGGTGGGGAAGAAGAAGAGTAATAAAGAGAGAGAAAAGAGAATGGGTTAATAAATGGTAGTGGGGGTGGTAGGTAGGGGGTTGGTTCACAACCGAACCAAGCCGAACCAATCCTAACCAATACAAGCCAAACCAAACCAAGATGAATCATGGCCAAGCAAATGGAAATACCCAATAAACCAAGCAAGGAGACATGCAATAATAGATAAAATACGTACACGTATTCTAAAATACGTAATACGAACTATAGGCATTACAACTCTACCCACCTTAAAAGAATTTCGTCCTCGGAATTTAATTAAGAGGCTAGAGAGACAAGGACAAGCTATCACAAGCAAGCTACAACTAGGCAATCAATCATTCATTCAAGCAAGGAACTTTAGAGCATAAGACATAAGAAAGACATTATACCTTACGAGTCAAACATGTCGGAATATCGCGATCGGATATCGTCCTCACGCTCCCATGTTGACTCACCCAAAGAGTGATGACCCCAAGCCACTCGGACTAACTTGATAGTCTTGTTCTTTAGCATCTTCTCTCTCCGGTCCAATATAGACACGGGTCTCTCCTCATACGAAAGGTTGGTACCAACAACCAATTCCGAATGATCTAGGATGTGGCTCGGGTCCAGGGTATACCGTCGTAATTGGAATACATGGAACACGTCATGCACCTCACGTAGCGACGGTAGAAGATCAAGACGATAGGATACATCTCCTACTCGCTCCAGAATATCCAACGGCACTATATACCTAGGACTAAGCTTTCCCCGTACGCCGAAATGAATGACGCCACGGTTAGGCAAAATCCTCAGGAATACATGGTTGCCGACAGAAAACTCAAGAGGACGCCGACGAGAATCGGCCTAATGGCACTGGCGATCTTGGGTAACACGAAGATGATTCTTGACTTTTCTAACCACTTCAACTGTCTGGGCAATCATTTTCGGATCGAGCATCTGTCTTTCTCTAACGTCATCCCAGGCTAGCGGGGACCTGCACTTCCTACCATACAGTGTCTCGAACAGTGCCATTTAGATACCTGGAAACTGTTGTTTTACGAGAACTCCACCAGGTGCAAGTGATCTTCCTACGAACCACCGAAGTCGAGTGTGCAAGATCGCAACATATCTTCAAGGGTCTGGATTGTGCGTTCCGACTGACCATCCGTCTACGGGTGATAAGCTGAGCTGAACTGGAGGTGAGTTCCCAAACTCTCCTACAGGCTACGCCAAAAGTGCGACGTAAACCATGAATCTTGGTCCGAAGTAATACTGACGGGTACTCCATGAAATCTGACGATCTGTCTGAGATACATCTCTGCTAGCTGAGCCGTCGACTGACCAACTCTGAATGGGAGGAAGTGAGCCACCTTCGTGAGTCGATCAACTATAACCCAAATAGCATCTCGACCAGCTGGAATTCTAGGCAATCCAGTCACGAAATCCATGGTCACATGCTTCCACTTCCATTCTTGAATTGGCAAGGGCTGAAGAAGTCCTACTGGCCTCTGATGTTCAGCTTTAACCTGTTGGCAAACCAAACACCGAGAGACAAATCGGGCTATCTCCCTCTTCATGCCATTCCACCAGAAGTGCTGACGAATATCACGGTACATCTTCGTACCACCAGAATGAATGGAATACTGAGAACTGTGAGCCTCTGCCATGATCTTTTGCCTAATATCTCCGCTGGGCACACAAAGACAATTACCATGCCTAAGCGTATCGTCTTCATAAATGCATAATTCTGGTCTCCGTCCTGCCTTACAGTCTGCTCTGAGTCGCTGAAGCTTGGAATCTGCTGACTACGCCATCCGAATCCTCTCGACTATAGTGGACTGAACCTGTATACTGGCCATCAATGCCACATTGGAAGGGGGAACAACTTCGATATCCATCTTCCGTAGATCTGCTAACAGCTCTGGTTGTGTTGTTAGGAAATAAGCTCCGGCTCTCATGCTCAACGCATCTGCAACGACGTTGGCCTTCCCAGAATGGTACTGCAAGTTGACATTATAATCCACAAGAAGCTCCAGCCACCTTCTCTAATGCATGTTAAGATTATTCTGGGTGAAAACATACTTCAGGCTCTTGTGGTCGGTAAAAATCTTCACCCTATCTCGATACAAGTAGTGCCTCCACAACTTAAGTGCAAACATTACTGCTGCCAGCTCCAAATCATGGGTTGGGTAATTTCTCTCATGATCACGAAGTTATCATGACACATAAGCTATTACCTTCCCATGCTGTATCAAAATACATCCTAAACCTCTGCCTGAAGTATCGCAATACACTGAGAATCCTCCAGTCCCATCTGGAAGCGTAAAAATGGGTGCCGTCATCAAGCCTCGCTTTAACTTCTCAAAAGAATCTTGGCACTCTGTTGTCCAAGCAAACCGTGCATCCTTGCGGGTCAACTGGATCAATGGCGCTGAAATCCGAGAAAAGTCTGAAACAAATCGTCGGTAGTAGCCGGCCAATCCAAGAAAACTGCGAACTTCTGTAACTGTACTGGGTACTGGCCATGACTCTATAGCCATGAACTTCTGGGGTCCACTTCTACTCCTCCTCTGGTGATGATATGACCCAAGTATGAAATGCGATCGAGCCAGAACTCGCATTTACTGAACTTGGCATATAACTGGTGCTCCCTAAGAATCTGAAGAACCACAGAAGATGCTGCTCATGCTCCGCCTTACTCTTGCTGTAGACCAGGATGTCGTCTAGGAACACAATCACGAACTGATTTAAATGCGACATGAAGATGCGATTTATGAGTTCCATGAATACAGTCGGCACATTGGTTGCTCCAAAGGGCATAACAAGGAACTCCCAATGCCCATATCGGGATCTGAAAGCTGTCTTCAGGATGTCCTTCTCTTTGACTCTGATCTGATGGTATCCTGAGCACAAGTCGATCTTCGAAAACACTGCTGCCCCTTTGAGTTGATCAAATAAGTCATCTATCCTCGGAAGAGGGTATCTGTTCTTGATTGTCATGGAGTTCAAGGTACGATAATCAATATATAACCTGGACGTACCATCCTTCTTTTTCACAAGAAGCATCGGGGCTCCCCAAGGCGATCCACTAGCACGAATGAATCCCTTGGTTCTGAGTTCTTCAATCATCTTGTATAATATTTCTAATTCTGATGGCGCCATCCTATAGACTCTCTCTGACACTGGGGCTGTTCCTGGGATCAAGTCAATAGTAAACTCGATCTTCTGTTCTGGCGGCATTCCTCGAAGCTCTTCGGAGAAAACATCTGGAAACTCCTCGACTATCCGAGGTAACTGCACTGCTGCTACTGCCATCCGTAATACTGGAGGAGAAGGTTCAACTTTGTCTCGGGAGAAGGAAAACTCTGGCTCACCTGGAATGCTAAAAATAACCCTGCCGATATGGCAGTCTATTCTAGCATACTGGTTCCTCAACCAATCCATCCCCAAGACCATATCATAATCGGCCAACGGGAACTCTATCAATCTAGCAGAGAATTCTCTATCGCTAACTACGATCTGACACAAGGAAAATACTCTATCTACTCCCACAAGTCCGTTAAGTAAGTATATTGAGCCTTACTGATAATGACTCGGGCTCCAATCCTACCCGTGTCGCGAATCGTGTAGACATGAATGAATGCGAAGCACCAGAATCAAATAAAGCTGAAGCTGGAAAGGAGTTGACGAGAATAGTACCTTCCACTACCTCTCCAGGTGCCAATCCTTCCTCTACGGTCATCACCATAGCCTGATCGTGCCCTCGGGGTGCTGGTTTCCTCTGCTGAAATCCTCGCTGCCTGCTCTGGATCTGGGCTTGGGCTTGTGCATACTGCTGGAAGTGTTGTTGCTGGAATGCCTGGGACTGAGATGGCAAGGGCCTCTGAGGCTGATACTGCTGCTGCTGGACAGGAGTTGGTCCTCTCACCGAAGAACTAGAAAGGTTGGTTGATGAGGAACCACCCCTATTCGGGCAGGATCCAACCTTATGATCTGTTGCTCTACAAGCCAGGCACAATCCCTGCGCCCTGCGATATTCTGCTACCATATGGCCTGGCTTCCCACAATGAGAACATCCTACTGCGGAAGAGTGCTTCTGCTTCTGCTGCTGAGGGTACGTCGGGACTGAATACTGAACCGACGTCATGGAGGCCGCCCGCCTCAAAGCTCCAATAGTCAAAGCCCTGGCTGCCGGGGCTGGTGCTGAAGACTGATTCATCTGGCCGTGAGATCTCTTCCGACCTTCGGCCCTATCCACGATCCTCTGGGAGGTATATTCATGCCTTCTGGCTGCTCTCAAGACTGCATCAAAAGTTTGATGCTCAAACTGCTCTACTGCCAATAAAATCTCAAGATGGAGCCCCTGCTGGAATCGCTGATCTCTATCATACTCGGTTGCCACCAAGGTGGGAGCAAACCGACTGAGTCTAGAAAACTCGACCGTATATCCGTCGACCGTCCTGTCCATCTGCTTCAGATTGGTGAACCTGGTCTGTAGATCGTATCGAACTACAGCATCAGAATACTTGGTCTGGAATCTCTCTCTGAATACTGCCCAAGCAATATAGGTCATTAATCCAATGGCCTGCGCTGCACACCAGCTGCGGGCAAGATCCAACAACTGCAGGCGCACTACGGCCACCTTCTCATTCTCTGAAGTCCTGGCTGCTTCTAGAATCACCTCTGTGTCCTGAAGCCAAGCATCTGCGGCAATAGCATCTTCGCTACCATAGAAGAATGGAGGGTTCAAGCGCTTGAAGCTGTTGGCCGCACTGTTACCCTGATGGCCTCCTCTAGTCAGAGCATCGGTCACTGCCTGGTGCAAGGCATCTCCTCGACGGTCTTAGGAAGCTATAAAGGTCCTGATGAGACCCACCAAAGTGCCATCATCAGGCTCCGCAGGCTGGACGGACTGAATTGGTGTTTCTCCTCCGGTAGGCACGACTCTGGAGGCCACTCCGGAATGCTGGGCTTGATCTTCAGGTTGCTGCTGGTCTACAGGAGGTGCTCCGCCTCGCTGATCGGCAGGTTCAGGTACTATGCCGCTGAAGAAGACGACATAGGGAACAATAAGGAAGGACCAGGACAGATCAACGATACAAGCATGCGATCAGGACAAAAATTTCAGGAATTCAGAGGATACGAACAGAGATCAAGGACGAGTACTGATTGAGACATCTATTCAGTAAACCCTCACATATCTTGATTTACAAGACCTACATGGGCCACCACTTAAACTATGTCACGTCTCAGAACAAGAATACTGGAGAGCGGGGGCAGACATAGCCAGCTATGTATATTGAAGTGCAACCCACCTCGCTATACGGCCACGGTTGTCTAGATACATGAGGGTTTCACTACAAGCTATCAGTCTCCTATGGTCAAGAACAAGCCTAGTGTCTCAATCACAAGCCAGTAAATGAATGTTACAAGATGTAAGATCACCAAATATACAATAGTAAGGCATCACAAACATTACATATTCAGCCGATCATGAAGCTAGTTATTACAAAATGTCACGACTAGCAAGAGTTTAGTCATACATGATCAACCCTAGGATCTGTCAATCATGTTACAGCCCGTAGGCAGACAGTAAGTAAGTACAATCGAGCTAAACAGGTGCTCGTCGGCTAAACGTCTCAAAAGAATATTTTTACAATAAAGTGAGAGATCAAAAATAAACCCACTCGTTGTCCTGGATGGGAGATCAAAAATGAACCCATGCGGTTGGATGGGTGCGGTTTCATGCGGCCCAGAATTCGAGCTCATGCGGCTCAGGGCGGATAAGCCTATGCGGCTGGGGAGAGAGCATCCCATGCGGCTGGGGAAAAGAAATCCATACGGCTCGCGGGGAGGGGGCATATGCGGCTGGCGGAGAGCACTCTTGTGACAGGGTCGGACGGAGTCCCATACGGCCAAAAGAAGATGGGTCACATGCGGATCAAGAGCGCTGGGTCCTTATGCGGCTGGAAATAGGTTAGTTCCCATGTGGCTCGTGGGAGGCATGGTCTTATACGGTTGAGTAAGAACCCTCATGCGGCCAGGAAGGGACATACACTTTTTGCGGCTGGATCAAGTGGAGTCCTATGCGGCTAGAAGGGGACGGATCTTATGCGGCTCACGGGGATGCAACTCATATGCGGCAGCAGAATTATCTTCATGCGACTGGGAAACGATGAGCTTATGCGGCTCTAAATCAAATCTTCATGCGGCCAGGGAGTTAAGTCCCAGCGGCATAGGCCATGCGGCCAAGAACGCGGCAAGACTTATGCGGCTGAGGGATCTTGCCGCATAAAAGCTATGCGGCTAAGACCATGCGGCTATGAACTGTGCTTCTTCTCCATCCTTCCGAGGAGAAGAACCCTTCAAGCCATGACTCCCAGGCTCCATAAATCTTTTATCTAGAGTCCAAATCCAAACTTCCATAGGTCAAATTGGGGCAGAATGAAATCTTCGACAATATGGAACCATCAAAACTTGAAAATAATAAGATTAAATAGATCAAAACCCAAGAAATCCGAAAGTGACATAAACTTAGATCTACAAGCAATGAACCATGGAATTTAGAAATGCCAAGTACTAAAGTGCTTTAGAATGCTGTGAAAAAGAGAATAGAACAATAAAATTTGGGTTCCTCCATGAAGCAAGATATGCACTTGCCTAAGCTCTCTCTCTCTCTCTCACAGGTTGGTGAGGAGTTAATAGTGGGGAAGAAGAAGAGTAATGACGAGAAAGAAAGGAGAATAGGTTAATAAATGGTAGTGGTGGTGGTAGGTAGGGGGGTTGGTTCACAACCGAACCAAGCCGAACCAAGCCTAACCAATACAAGCCAAACCAAACCAAGATGAACCATGGCCAAGCAAATGGAAATACCCAATAAACCAAGCAAGGAGACATGCAATACAAGATAAAATACGTACACATATTCCAAAATACGTAATACAAACTATAGGCAATACAGCGACGAGCGCCATCTGTGTGTCAGAGAAGCTCGGGGAGGTGACGAGACCATTCGGAGTCGATGAAGAAACTCAGGAGCCAACATATGGCATACTGGAACAGGGGAGGAAGAGTTCGGTCCGAATTCTGCCCCCTTGGTTCTAGAATGGTTCTGTGACAAAAACACAGAGTTCTGTCCGAACCATGTGTTGTCGGGCTGAAGTAGATTTTAGGGTGATTTAATCACCGTTGGATCGTATCCTATGGTTCAAGTTTTGTTACGGGATTAGGGTGTTTACATATGGTTTTTCCTCACACTAATCACACACGTAACACACACAAGAAACAGAAAAGAGGCAAGAGTGCCATTACAACTTTAGGAGAGAAGAAGGAGGATTGAAGGCCGTTTTCGAAGGAAGATCGTGTTCGGGTAATCTCTAATCATCGTCTTTGTTCTTCGTAGTCTTGTAATCAATTGTTCTTGCTTCCAAGTGTTGTGGGGATCCATATTGGATTAGGTGAAGTTTGTAGAGGGTGTACTCCTTTATTTCATTAGTGAAGGCTTCTCAGGGTTGGACTTCGATCGTTCCATAGTTTTTTTTTCGCAAGGGTTTTCCACGTCAAAAATTCTCTGTGCCTGCGGGGTATGTTTTGGTGTTTTGGTTCGTGCATTATATTGCTCGGTTCTCTCGTAGGTACTCTCTAGTTTGGGGAAAGATTTTTGTGCCTATTTTTCAATAAAGTGGTATCAGAGCCAGGTTCTTGAAATCAGAAGGGTGTCATGAGTTGACAGGAAAACTAGAGAGGAGAGATGGACGCGAACCGAAAGCATCGAAAGGTGCGTATCAAAAACTAGTTTTGTAACTCCTCTTGTTACTACCACAATTCTAGTTTGAGGGTATTTTTGTCATTTTTAAGGTTATTTGAATTTATTATAATTTATTTGAATTTATGGGAATTTTTAGGATTTATTTTGGAATTATTGAATGATGGTTGACTATGTTGATTTTGACTAGCATTGACTTGGTAGACTAACCTAGAAGCTAACCCTAGTTGTGTTTGGACTTGGTTAGGTCATGTAACCCTAGTTAGACTAGAGTTAACCTATGGTTAGTCATTAAACTCAAGTTAGAATAGAAAGGCTTTTAGTCATAAGTCATGACTTATGGTTTTGAACCATTGATTTATGTAACAAAGCCCAAAGCCCATAGCTATTGCCAAACCCTAACCCTAACTTAGTGTGGTCGGCCAACCCACCTAGGGAATCCTATCCAATAAATACTCTCCTCCATTTAGGGCTAGCCTCTTTTAGGAAAGAACAAGTTTAAGGAAGAGGTATTTCTCCAACTTCATTAATTCATATAAATTCCATTTTATTTCCTTTTTCCCTCAAACAAATTGTATTAGCTTCTAAATCACCTATACTTGCTGTTTGTGGTGTTTAATCTCAGTTTGTGGACAATTTGGGAGAGTTTGGCCATCAAGAGGAATACCCCCTATTGAAGCTTTTCTTGTATTTGGACACCAATAGGTAAAACTATTTAAACACCATTAAAATTCCAGTTTCTTTGCATATTTAGAAATCCCTAGGCCTACCCTAACTGTAGGTATACCTAAACCTAGGTTTTGTGTCCTTTTCGTGTCCTAAATGGACACGTATCAGTCTCTACTTGTAGGTGTTTGATGAAATGCCCCAAAGGGCATTTCGATGTGGTTTTCAAATTATTTTTGAATATAAATTATTGATTTGGTGTGATTTATGGATTTCTATGGGACTGAGCTGCATTTAATGTCGTGTCGTGTCGGGTTTTGGACACGAACACGCGGTTAAGATACTGTGCACGCTGTCCTGCGACTCGGAGGCTGTATCGGACACAACACGCCACCACTGGACACGAAACTCGACACACGCCTTAGGGCAGTGTCTGACACGCCATGTATCAAGTTTCAGATGACCATGTGGCGTGTCGAGGGAGAAATCATTATCGCACTGATTTTTGCACTGACTGTTCAGTCGTTTAATCGCGTTCTGATACGCGCGATTTGGACACAACTCGGGGACACGTGACCCAAATCAGGGTGACACGAACCTAGGTGGACACTAGGCGAACTCACAGACACGAGCACGAGGTTTGATTTATGTCGTGTCGTATCCTAGACCCTCTGGAACACGTGCACGACGCTGTGTTGTGTAGTGTGTCTGTGTGTGCTGATTCGAGCTTTATTCGATCTGGACACGTCTTTGTCCTCGTGGTGTGACACTTTGACACTAAATGACACGTGCACACCCTATATTATGTTTACCAACCAATGAATTGCATGACTAACCTGTTTTCGAATTATATTTCCAATTACCCAATTTGTGATACCAAGTTATATGTTTTCAGTGTTTCAGTATTTTCCAGTTTTGATAATCAAATTTTGGCAGCTATATTAACCTATTTAATACTGTTATTAGCATGTTTTAAAACCCTAATGTTATTCTCCAACATGTGTTCTAGCTATATGTCAAGTTTGGGTTGTTTTGGTGGTTAATTGAATTCAAAATAGGGTTAGTATATGCTAAACTGAAAACTGCTTTTGAAAATGAATAAATTGGTTTCTTTTCCTTTCCATTCCCTATTACTGAACACCTTGTTTTATATAACTGTAACGCCCCAGTCCCAATACTTGAGACTAGATACGTATCATGCCAGCTGTATACATACGAGTAAATATACGACTCGTATATATACATAAGCTGTAAAATGTAGAGAACCAAGACATGCTAACTCTCATCCACAAATATAAATAAAATAAAGGTAGGATCAACTTGAATAGTCATGGTTCAATCGTTGGGCGGAGACAAAGTCCCTACCAACTATCTCAATGATATAAATGTACAAGAAAGCGATCGACAAAATGATAAAACAAACCAAGAGCAATCATCTTCGAGAAATGGGGAAGATCACGGCCTTGGCTAGAACACCTGCAGAAAACATGAACACACACACCTGGGGAAAAACCAGGTCCTCAGAGGGACGTAACAAGACACATAATATCATGCCGATAAACTGAATAAATAAAGCTCAACAGAAAAGTATGCATGAGTAAAGGTTCCTAACCATTCTATGTGATATGCACTTTGAGAAGACAACGTTCTACGCAGGAGCTTAGGTGTTCAGCATAGATGGAGAGAGAGTGGTAGTAGGTAGCGCTCATAAGAGACACTATCGACCATGGGCAGAAAGTAGCTCTCATACGAGAACTATCGGCCCCGGGGCAGTAAGTAGCGCTCATCCGAGACACTATCGGCCTAAATCTATGTGTGTACTGAACATGTAGCCCCTATGCTAATAACTGTCTTCTCCCTCCCTATGATACTATACGTGTGTCGACTCCACGATACTATTTAATATTTAATAACTGTCAAGTCTTCTATATAATCTATTGGCAGTTACATCCTAACGCACGGCCTGTACGCACCGATGTACGGTCGGTACGCAAGTCCGTATCTATATGCGTTTCACAACTCACACACAACCCTTGGCACATCGTGACAGTTTATGAGATATACTAAACATGCGGTGGTCCCTTAACTCTAAGCCAATTGCATAAAATATAATAATTTGCATATATATATATATATATAACTTTAAAAGAACAATCTAAAGAAAAAGCATGCATGATGTTGAGCAAAAAATTTAAACAATAAAGGCAAGGTGTCTTGCCTGATATCCAAGTGAGGTAAGATGATATCCTGGCGACGAATCAACAGCAGCGCACAAGAGGAAGGTATAGGTACAACTTCGGATGCTGAAAATAGTCTATTATCTAATTATAAATAATACTGGACCTATTACATTTATTTAATAAATTCTAAAGTCAGGTGGCATAGGTTTTTGTATTAGCTCTCCGAAAAACTAAACGGATCGCATTTTCGCTTCCGGAATCTCCCGAAATCGCAAAAATACTGAAACCCGTTTATTTTTGGAACACTAGATACTCAAATAATTTTGTAGAAATCTACAGAATGAATTTTGTCTATTAAAATATGTTTTTGGAAATCTTACCTTGATACGCTTCTTTTAAAAAAAACTGGAGGCAAAACGGAGTTCGGAGCTAGGAGATATCGTCGTTGCAAGTTGCTCTTGCTACTAAAAAGCAGGGCTGAATTCTAATGACGAATTTTAGAGTTTCTACTGGACTAAAAATAATTTCGAATTATGGCTGATAGAAGGGGGATGTATTGGGTTTATATAGTTATTTATTTCAAATTTATCTCCTAAATTAGATAAGATTTGATTTAAATAAATTGGAGTTTGCTTTCTTAGGATAGGATATAGATAGGGATGCTTTCCTATTAGACTTAGGATTATGATTAACTTAAATATAGTTCATATTTATCTAAATTATCTATAACATTATTTAAAATTACTATAGATAATAAATAGACTTTATATATATTTAAACTACCTTTATCTAATCTCATTTATACAAGCTGAAATATTTAATACTAAATTGACATTTATTCTATATTATGTAAATAGTGTACAATACAAGTAACATGTAAAAAATAATAAAAGTTATAAAATAAATCTTAAAAGTTTGAAAAAAAAATTGTATAATATAGTTCAGATCCTTAATATACTAGAAAAATAGCTTTATATATTTTTATACTAAATTCACTAATGAGCACTATACTAAATATATGTAAAATAATATAAATTATATAATAAGTCAATAAATAGTTATTTAAAATCCAAAAATTCTACAAATATTTATTTTGAAAAATCAGGGGATTTACAAAAGTCTTATTTAGATAAGGACTAAGAAGAGTTTTAATTCCCCTTAGATTTTTCACTATTTAATTCAAATTGATTTAAAAGTAACTCAATCAAATATAATCCAATGTAGATAGATTCTACCTCTAATTTAAACTGTATTTAAATAACTTAATAACGTTTTTTTTAACTTAAATCACCATAATTAATTACATATTAAATCAACCCATATTTAATATACCTTTTTCGAGATAATATATGATAATAATTAATTTCGAAAATACAAATATATTTACACTCACATGCGAAAATAATACTTACATAAAATACAGTTTTTCTAAATTACTAGTTATACTAGTACCATAAAATAAAATGACCTTTTTTTTAAATAAAAATAAAGTTTGACAATCCTTGGCACAACGCATTTACAGCTTCAAGCAATATAAAATATTTATCGTCTATTATTTTGAAATATTTTCTACATCTATATAATTAAAATATTTAATAAAAATATGTACTTTGCACTTATTTGCACTTAACGAGAAATTTACGAAACGTAAACTCGTACGCGACGTACAAATACGAAGTACCAAAATCAATACCATATTTATAAAAAATATATAGTAAAAATTTAGGAATTTTACATCCTACCCAACTTACAATAATTTCGTCCTCGAAATTTAGGAGTAGGTAGGGTACAAGAGTATGTTAATACTTTCAATCATTAGGCGAGAACGATGTTTTAATTCGTGATTTCAATAACGGCGAAAGAAAAATAATTCAAAGGTATGATATTGATAGAGGATCGCTAACTAAGGCAAGGATTGCATGAATTCAGAGTATAGTAAGGAATGGAGTAATCAAAAGGAATAATTTGGGGACGTAGAAGTTATGGTTCCTCGATAGAGTAGGGTCGTCTAGGTTTAGAGTTGAATCGTCTTCAAATTTCAAAAAGGTCATGAAAGTTGAATCTAGGGTTAAGGTAAAAGGCAAGTAGCTCAAGACGGGGATAGTCATATTGGTTGGTCAGTGGTTAACTATCCCCAAGTATATACAAATATCATGGTCATATGAGAATGGTTTGGTCTATCTGTCGATCACAAGCCTTATCTAGAATAGTTAAAATATGAAAGCCAACAAAAGTCCAAAGGAGATATTTTCGTATGTCAATATGTGATTCAAAGGTGGTTGTATAATTCCAAGAGAATTGCCAAGGTAATCGCGGAGGAGACTCTAGGGACAAGTTTACTATGTCTCCATCGACGTAGAATGATATACGAAAGGCGAACCAAGTGCACTATGGTTGATCAGACCATAATACGTCGGTTCTGATTAGACAATGTATTGGTGGGCACCCACTATAACATATGTCACGAACAAGCTCGATAAGGAGTAAGCTTGTAAAACTAGACTATAATAGCAACATAAGATAGTCAAACTATAAGCAGAGGATGATGAAGGAAATTTAAATAGTCCAAGATCCTTTAAAATCTAAGTCTTGCCCAAAGTTTCGGTCTATATAGTCGGCTTGGTTGACTGGATAAGTCAGGGTCCACTGAATTCTATGGTCCAAGTGAATCTATCAATGTGGTCCACAAAATGTTGGTTAGGTCGTGAGGTATTCTATCCAACTTACAAGAGTTAAACTTGTAGTGTGATGGAACCACGAGTTAAGCAATCAAGGTAAGGCACAAATTGAGCATTAAAGAAAATCAAGTAGAATCTCATCACATATCGGGTTGAAAGAATTTAGTCGAGATTGAGTCACTATCTGTGGTCGAAAAGGACAATGGTATTATGGTATGGTTTATAGCTAGCCATTTTGACTTGAAAGTCGTATCACAAAAATAAAGTACATGGGGACGTATTTTAGTGGCACGTGATATTCCTACATGAAGGTGGGCTCGTCTAGGTCTTGCATATGAAATTTGTTGAATAGAAAAGTCTAATGTTGTGCTCCAAATATCCAAGTCACACTAAAGGACACAAAAAAATTAAAATAGAAAGTGGGAGTTCACGAGATGATAATAAATACACCAAATAAAGAAGATCAAGTTAAAGCATGAAATGAAATTTATTAAAGAATCCATAAAAATAATTTAGGAACACAATTACAGAGAGAAGATAGTCTTCTAGATGAATACAGTTAAGGAACCATTAACTCATTATTCAAATTGCAATGGGTTAGAATGTCGCAATTAAAAGATCTAGAATTGAAGGAATGTCGAGTAAGTCAAGGTGAAAATACAGTCATATAGCTTGGTAGATGACTAATAACACTGGTGTATATACTACTATCATGGCCATGAGTGACATGGCAATTAGTGTGGAGAACATCTATCTCATTAGAGCTATCTTGTTGGCCTACCATTAAAATTTAACTCAAATTTTCTCCAAAAGTTTCAAAATTAAAATTTCAAAAATAAACCACCAAAATTTGTATTCGCTCCAAGCCGTTCAAATTCATCAAAAAAATTCAAATCACTCTCATAAATCTCAAAGCAAAATTTTATCACGTTACTACTAACCTTTTCCAAAATTAACGTTTAAATTCAACTATTTAACTCAAGAGTTCATAATTTACGAATCCATAAAAATTTCACAATCAATCAAAAATTTAACACTCTAAAATTTTCAAATAACTCATAATAAAACTCTTAGCATATTAAAAGCAATCTCAAAAATTACGCTCAATGCTCTTATCAATTATAACTTCTATTCATACTAAGTCATACCAACATAATCAAAAAATTTAAATGGTAACTTTATTTGATCAATCAAAACAACCTTATCACATCATTACTATATTTTTATTTTATTTCAAAATTTGCGATATTAGCAATCCAACATTAAACTAAATTTTCAAATAATCTTATCAGTAAAAATCTCTTTTTTTTTACCAAAAATCTAAATAGATTTGTAAATCCTCAATCATAGCACACCATTTAAAATAAAAATTTCTCAAAAATTGTTTTCATAACTTTCAAATATTTTAAACCAAAATTCACCGTCATTACTTCCACTTAAAATTCAAAATTTAATAAACACGAAAATCATAAGTTGTACAACTCAAATTTAAATAATTCCTATGGCCATTTTTAAAAGCTAAGATTATTTTCAAACCAAATTTATAGTTGTTCAAAAGTGTATAACTATAATACAATAAATCATAAACATCAAAACTCGAAAATCAAATAAATTTTATATTTGTTCAAAGATTTATATCTGTCACCCAAAACTCATAAATATTACAACTCGAAAAGCAAATCATTTTTATACTTATGCAAGGATGTATAACTATAATCCAATAATTCATAAATATCAAATCTTAAAAATCAATCACTTTCTTAAACCAAGTATGAAATTCTATAAATCCTCTGGTGTTTACTATTTAGAAATCTCAAGGTTAAAACTTTCCGTGGTAATATCCTACTTTACCAATTACTAATTATTAAATCACACTAAAAAGTCTTTTTAACTCAATTAGAGTCTTGAATGTATTCCAATTGCCAATATGACCATTTTAGTCGTGTGTTTGACCTATGAGCATATACTAGTGTAGTCATTTTCCTAGTTGACACTAAGCACAAAAATAAGAATCAACAGTAGAAAGGAATCAAGCAAGATGCAGTTCAAGGAGGTGGAACAAGAGTTCAGAAATTGAAGCCAAGGGAAGAGGTCAAGCTGTATGGATGAGATTCCTAGATTCTAATCCTATGTTGCAGGCTCACATCAGTACAATTACGTAACCGAAGTGACAAACTGACCTGCATGGGCCACCACAAAAACATGTAACTCCCCAGTCCCAATACTTGAGACTAGATACGTATCATGCCAGCTGTATACATACGAGTAAATATACGACTCGTATATACATAAGCTATAAAATATAGAGAACCAAGACATGCTAACTCTCATCCACAAATATAAATAAAATAAAGGTAGGATCAACTTGAATAGTTATGGTATAATCGTTGGGCGGAGACAAAATCCACTACCAACTATCTCAATGATATAAATGTACAAGAAAGCGATCGACAAAATGATAAAACAAACCAAGAGCAATCGTCTTCGAGAAATGGGGAAGATCACGGCCTTGGCTACAACACCTGCAGAAAATATGAACACACACACCTGGAGAAAAACCAGGTCCTCAAAGGGACGTAACAAGACACATAATATCATGCCGATAAACTGAATAAATAAAGCTCAACAGAAAAGTATGCTTGAGTAAATGTTCCTAACCATTCTATGTGATATGCACTTTGAGAAGACAACGTTCTACGCAGGAGCTTAGGTGTTCAGCATAGATGGAGAGAGAGTGGTAGTAGGTAGCGCTCATAAGAGACACTATCGACCATGGACAGAAAGTAGCTCTCATACGAGAACTATCGGCCCCGGGGCAGTAAGTAGCGCTCATCCGAGACACTATCGGCCCAAATCTATGTGTGTACTGAACATGTAGCCCCTACGCTAATAACTGTCTCCCCCTTCCCATGATATTATACGTGTGTCGAATCCACGACACTGTTTAATATTTAATAACTATCAATTCTTCTACATAATCTATTGGCAGTTATATCCTAACGCACGGCCTGTACGCACCGATGTACGGTCGGTACGCAAGTCCGTATCTATATGCGACTCACAACTCACACACAACCCGTGGCACATCGTGACAGTTTATGAGATATACTAAACATGCGGTGGTCCCTTAACTCTAAGCCAATTGCATAAAATATAATAATTTGCATATATATATATAATTTTAAAAGAACAACCTAAAGAAAAAGCATGCATGATATTGAGCAAAAAATTTAAACAGTAAAGGCAAGGTGTCTTGCCTGATGTCCAAGTGAGGTAAGATGATGTCCTGGCGACGAATCAACAGCAGCGCACAAGAGGAAGGTATAGGTACAACTTCGGATGCTGAAAATAGTCTATTATCTAATTATAAATAATACTGCACCTATTACATTTATTTAATAAATTCTAAAGTTAGGATATGGCATAGGTTTTTGTATTAGCTCTCCGAAAAACTAAACGGATCGCATTTTCGTTTCCGGAATCTCCCGAAATCGCAAAAATACTGAAACCCGTTTATTTTCGGAACACTAGATACTCAAAAAATTTTATAGAAATCTACAAAATGAATTTTGTCTATTAAAATATATTTTTTTGAAATCTTACCTTGATACGTTTCTTTTAAAAAAAATTGGAGGCAAAACAGAGTTCGGAGCTAGGAGATATCGTCGTTGCAAGTTGCTCTTGCTACTAAAAAGCAGGGCTGAATTCTAATGACGAATTTTAGAGTTTCTATTGGACTAAAAATAATTTTGAATTATGGCTGATAGAAGGGGGATGTATTGGGTTTATATAGTTATTTATTTCAGATTTATCTCCTAAATTAGATAGGATTTGATTTAAATAAATTGGAGTTTGCTTTGTTAGGATAGGATATAGATAGGGATGCTTTCATATTAGACTTAGGATTATGATTAACTTAAATATGGTTCATATTTATCTAAATTATCTATAACATTATTTAAAATTACTATAGATAATAAATAGAGTTTATATATATATTTAAACAACCTTTATCTAATCTCATTTATACAAGCTGAAATATCTAATACTAAATTAACATTTATTCTATATTATGTAAATAGTGTACAATACAAGTAACATGTAAAAAATAATAAAATTTATAAAATAAATCTTAAAAGTTTGAAAAAAAATTTGTATAATATAGTTCAGATCCTTAATATACTAGAAAAATAGCTTTATATATTTTTATACTAAATTCACTAATGAGCACTATACTAAATATATGTAAAATAATATAAATTATATAATAAGTCAATAAATAGTTATTTAAAATATAAAAATTCCACAAATATTTATTTTGAAAAATCAGGAGATTTACAAAAGTCTTATTTAGATAAGGACTAAGAAGAGTTTTAATTTCCCTTAGATTTTCCACTATTTAATTCAAATTAATTTAAAAGTAACTCAATCAAATATAATCCAATGTAGATAGATTCTACCTCTAATTTAAACTGTATTTAAATAACTTAATAACTTTTTTTTTCAACTTAAATCACCAAAATTAATTACTTATTAAATCAACCCATATTTAATATACCTTTTTCGAGATAATATATGATAATAATTAATTTTGAAAATACAAATATATTTACACTCGCATGCAAAAATAATACTTACATAAAACACAGTTTTTCTAAATTACTAGTTATACTAGTACCATAAAATAAAATGACTTTTTTTAATAAAAATAAAGTTTGACAATCCTCGGCATAACGCCTTTACAGCTTCAAGCAATATAAAATATTTATCGTCTATTATTTTAAAATATTTTCTACATCTATATAATTAAAACATTTAATAAAAATATGTACTTCGCACTTATTCGCACTTAACGAGAAATTTACAAAACGTAAACTCGTACGCGACGTACAAATACGAAGTACCAAAATCAATACCATATTTATAAAAAAATATAGTAAAAATTTAGGAGTTTTACAGTAACCCTTGACCATACTGTCACCTATGACTGAGAGTTAATGATATGCTTAAAATTACATTGGTTGAACTGTCAAGTTGAAATTAAACCTGAGAACACTAAACACAGGTACACAAATTCCTGTGCATTGTTTTTCTGAGACTTAAGAACACTGTCCCACAGTTCAAATGGTAAACTGAGAATGGGACACCCTAACACACACAGTCACACATCCTGAGTTCACTCTTTACACATGTACACACACTTTGTCTTTCCCTCTCCCTATATACACATGAATGTATATATGATATGTGTATATCTATATATGTAATGTATATATATATAGTTAATGAATATATAATATAGGTAGCCTACATATATATATATATATATATATATATATATATATATATATATATATATATATATATATATATATTATATTACCTATATATATGTATATGTCTATATGTAATATTGAATGCCTATATGTATGTATCTAAATATATATGTATATTGATAAGTAATTTAGACATGAATGAATGTATGCTAGTTTATATAGCATATAGTTATATTGTGATATTGTGACATAGTTGAGATAGGCTTGGTTCAGGCTTGCATAGCCTTGTAATGGTGTGTGTTAACTAGTGTAGGCTTGTCTAAACCTAGAATAACTTGTTTGACCTAATTTAGACTTGTTAGACCTAGTTTGACCATAGTTGACCTAGTTTGACTTCTAGGGTTGACCAGAGTTGACTTTGGCCTAGATTGACCTAGATTCATTTAGAATGCATTAAATTGTATCTTGTTATCATTTTAGACTTGTTGTGACTTGTGCTGTTCTGATTAGGAGCCAGACACCTCTCCTCGGACAGTATATTTCATCCGGACACTCAGATACCAGGCGAGTACATTCTCTGATCATTTATATCTTGCTTAGAATTATTTTCCTGCTTTAAATTACTTTACTTGATATTGTCACATTGGTCACACGGATTAGTACTATATAGATCCCTTCTTGAGATGTTATCCCTTCAGGGAGCATCGGGTACTACATGTTCTGTGCGTTTCACTTACATAGTGTATCACTATGCTTCATGGTTCATTGAATCACTTGTGACATGTACTCTCATGATCATAGAGTCTTCCTTGAATCCTCTCATTTATTGGGCTTCCTAGAATTCCCATTTATGGGACTATCATGTACCACCCTTCGGGGGCCGTTACATGAATCATAACATAACCTAGCTGGATCCTTGTGTATTGATTGGGGGTACGGGGGAGTAGAAGTAGACATGTAAATAATATCCAAGTAGTGTAGCATCAGAATCATTCCATAGTATAGCATCAGAATCATCCTATGCTATTTACATGTCTATATTGTACTCTGACTCACTAGCCACTGTTACTTCTCTATTTATAGTAGATATTTCTATTACAGTTCTCTCTCTGTTTACATACTGTATTTCCTTCAATTCATGTATCTTACTTTACTGCATGATTATATTTTCTAACCTGCTATGATCTGTTGAGCTGTATTGTGCTCGCTCCTGTCCTGACTGGACCTGTTAAAAATATTACAGAGGACGAGGAGGAGGCCTGTGTGGATACCTTCTACGGGGCAGCCCTAGACGACACTTGTGAGCTGGACCCTCAGGAGGACCCAGCTCTAGCTGATGACTTTACCCCTACTGCCTAGACTAGCTTAGTTAGGCTTTATCTTACTTATGTTGTCTTGAGACTAGTTTTAGTTAGACTTTATTTCTGTCTTTGAGATCTGGGTTGTATATATTCTTGCATATTCAGTAGCTGAGACCTTGTATTTCTGGATGTTTGCTGAGATGTTATCTTAGACTCTTCTGATCATCTATATTTCTTTGAGTTCTATATCATATCGTACTTCTTCTTCCTTAGTTGTGATTGAGTTTACTTTCTGCTATGTCACCCCCATTCGGGGAGTATAAACTGCTTAGAATTATATTGTTAGATGTTGTGACCTAGGACAGCGTTCTACCGCCGACACTGCGGCGTAGGCTGGACGTACCCACGTCTCGTGCCCTTACTCTAGGGTGCGGGTCGTGACACATCTTTCCAAAATTTTCAAAATTTTATTTTATTGTGTTTAAAAGGTAGTTTTTCATCGAGCTTTTGTGGAAGGTATTTTGTGATAATTATGTTATAAAAACTAGTTTAAATCAAAGTACTAATTTCCCTTAATAAAAATATTTTACACTATTATTTGTTTTCTAAAATAGTTTAAAAGATCATAAACATTTTTGAATAATAAGAAGGGGTTCAATTCGTAAAATATATGTTACACCATTTTGATGACAACAAATATTATCTTTAGTTTATAATGATGATCGATTTTGGATTTTGGATTTAAATTTGTATGCTATCAACGAATATTGTCTTTAATTTGTTATGATGATCACTTATTTACCTTGAATTCGAAATTCATATGATGCAAACTTCTAGATAATAGAAAGGATTTTGTCCATTTAAAATAAAGATTGGTTTATAAAAATATACTTTATATTATCTTGATAACGTAGAATATTATTTAAATACGCATATAAATATTTGGACTTATAAGTTTAATATTACTAATTGATTATGATTAGATTGATTTTTTTAATTTAAATAATTTATATAAATGTGATAAGTAGTTTTTGAAGAAGATTTAAATTTATATAAATTATATTACCTTGATAACATAAAGTGCTATCCGATTAATTATGGAGTATTTGAATTTGTATGTTGATAATTACTTGGTAAAATTGGTTGATTTAAATTTAATATCAATAGCAGATTAGATTAATTTTTAGTTTTAAAATATACTATTTGATTTATATTAAAGGATCCTCTTAATCCATTGAATTTTCAATTATAATCCGTTTACACCCCAATCCGAATTTATATGTAGATGGCTTTATCTCTTTCCAAGGAGTCTAGTCTATATATGGAGTAACCAAAACTCTACAAAGATCTTTGTTTTCCAATCAGCAAGCCCACATCCTCCCTCATTTGCAGTTAGCAAACCTCCATAGGATTCCCATCTTCACCAAACGGCACCCCACCGCCATGCGTCCCCGACTCTTCTCCATCACCATCAAAAAGCCACTGCAAACTCGGACGGCTGCCATGCCCGCTCGGACCACCTCCCCGACTTCCTTCCATCACCGCCGCATTTTGAACCATCACCACCTTCACCGCCCTCACGACCACCCCAACTCCAGTGAACCCCACCACGTTGATGCCAACTCCTACTGGCTCTGCCACTACAATACTGCAGCCTAACCCGACCAGCATCATCGCCACCCCGTCACAGCCAATACAACTTTTTGTGTTGATTTTGTCCGCGTGTCTACCACAGAAAAGTGCCAAATCGTGTCCGGACCCGTGTGTCCGTGTCAATCTGTCTTATTCCATTAGTACAATCTGATTACAGTGCCCGTATTGACAGGCTGACACGAACATCCCAACCACCACAACCGAACCCCAACCACTCACCTTATCCGACATCGGCGCGCCATCACCGACCGGGCACGAGATCCACCCATCTGACCTCCAGTGTCGGTCTTTCGCCGGTGGACCCACCGTGTGGAGCACCATCACAGTTTCCAGCGCTCTCAACCAGCCGCAGGTGCTCGAGCCCCGAGAGCCGTCGCCGCCGCGCCATCCGCGGGAGGCGCCCGGCTTGGCGCCTTCAGTCGGGCCGCACCGGGCAAGTGCCCCTATCCGAAAGCCCACAGATCCGACCCCAGCCCCGATGGCCACCCTATACGTTGCCATCCTCAGCCGAGTACACCAGTCGACGTCGCCATCGTAGTCCACCCAACCGTGCCACCATGTCGTATCTCTGCCGACGAGCTTCTCCCGTACGGCCAACCACCGCCAGCCGCGGAGACTCGATCTCCAGCGAGTCTGCAACTTACGCCACCGCCGGAGCCACGGTGAGCAGCCACTTAGTTTGAGCTCGGCGCAGCCCTCCCCGGGCGTCGAGACCGTGCCAGCCCAGCCCTCTGCGCCTCCAGCCTGACCTTCAGTTCTGCGCTCCCGTGCCGCCCGGCTAGCGTAGCTGCGCCCGGCCGCTAGCGCCGAGCTCCGTCTCTTTTCCCTTCGGTGAGTCTCCCTCTTCTCGATCTCTACTTCTCCCGACCAACTCTTTTCCTTTCCTTCGATACGACGTACGTCCCGCCAATCCGGGCGACGTGGTCGCAAACCGAAAGCATCGAAAGGTGCGTATCGGCTTCGTAGACGTGTGGGCTTTGACAGAATTCAAATTGGTTGCATGTGCGCGACAAATTTGATGCGTATCCGTCAAAATTTACTGTATCGGCCTCTGTACAAATTTCTCAATTACTTTGTACACATTCGTCAGATCGAGACGAAACTTATACCAACAGGACCGTATCATTTTTTTGGTCATGTACGCCAAGTTTGGTCCGATTCTGAGATAGTTGACCGGATCGTTGTTTTACGGGCCCTACGATCTGACTCATCGGGCGATTTTGTGCACGGCCCGTCGGAATCCAACTTTGAAAATACGGTAGGGTTCGTATCGGAAAACCAGACCTTTAGACATATAATTTGACGAGTTTAGAGACCATAGACTTTAGCACGCTTTTAGGTGCAAAGCGGGTCCAACGACGGATACCGTTTTTGACCCAAAATTACCGTTTTGCCCCTGTATCCAGAATTGGACTTAAGGACATGCAATCATAGCTAATTTAACTATTCTGAAAGCGTTGGTAATGTCTATTTTAGCATCTGGAGACTTTTTGCATGTGTTGACTTTAGCGACTCATCTGAGGGGTTGTACTATCGGTTTCACTAGCTATGGACCTCAGGCAAGTGCACTTTCTGATTGCTTTAGATTTATAGTAGTATTTCCATTTTATGTTTATGCATATGTTATCTTGCTTGTTGACACATTGTTACACGGATTAGTGTCATGGATATCTATATACATTATTTCTCGATTGTCATGTTTTCGTGTTTCGTGACTTGTTCGAGTCCATGAGTAGTAGTCGGGAGGAGAAATATCTTAGTAGACATGTGGACTATCCAGAACTATCCTCCGTGTCTTTCATGGAGAATGGCAGCTGCACACGACATGTGTAGGGTCTCGGATTTACCCCTAGCCGTTCACATGTCGAAACTGATATTTCAAAACACATAGATAGTTGTCTATATTTATTTTTCTCGTTTTCTTCACCACTTGCCATGTCATTAGTTACTTTCTAGTTTTCATCTCATATATGTTATTTCCATGTCTTGTTAATTCTATTGTGTTATCGTATTGCCGTCGGTTTGTGTGGTTGTTCCATTCCTGACTGGAAACCAACATTTTTCAGGTTTAGCTGTGGCTTCACTTAGCATAGGGAGATACGGGTGTACTTGCAGGCCAAAACCTAGACTTTAGATAGATGTTGTAGCTTTTTCAAATATGTGCAATAACATTGTATTTTTCTTTCAAATATAAATCTTATAACTGTTGTAATAAATTTTAGAAATGTGAATGAGCAATAAATGTTACATTTTTGTGATTTTGAGCATCCTGGCCGTGACAGCATTCTACCGCCGACTCTGCGGCGTAGGCTGGCTTGGACACGTCTCTTATCCGAAAAGCGGGTGCGGGTCGTGACAGCACTCTCTAGTTTGGGGAAAGATGTCGCGATCGTGTCTCCACCATACTGAGACAGATCAAACAAAGAATCAATTACTAAGAAAGAAGCGAAATAATCAAAGGAGGACGGTTTGTTTTCAAAAGAAGGCAATTAACAGCAAGAATTAGATAAGAGTTTTCTAATGTGATTGAGTACCTTAACTTATATCATATATCCTACTGCATGCTGTAGTAATACTCTAGTTCGAGTACCACTACGAAATCGCACTAGTTGCGACTAAGAGGACCTGCATGGGCCACCACTAAAAACGTATCATGACCCGCACCCAGTGTAAGGACACGAGACGTGGGTATGTCCAGTCTACGCCGCAGTATCGGCGGTAGAACGCTATCCTAGGTCCAACATCTAACACAATCTAGAATATGCTCCAATTGGAGAATAATATATATATGGTACAACTCAATCACAATAACTAAGATGGAATAGAAGAAAGATAATCACAATAGAGAGTCACAATAAGAATAATAACCTGGTGTAAACCACACCATAATAAATCTCAATACAATCACAAAGTCTCATAACTAGATAATAATATCAGTCTAATCTAACTCATGGCAAGTCCTCAGCGACTACTGGATCCTGCTGAGGGTCCAGGTCACCTGTGTCAACTAGGCCTGCTCCATAATAAGTGTCGCAGCAATCCTCATCATCTGTAATATTTTAACATGTAACCCCTCTTCCCAAAATTTTTATAATATATTTTAATTTATTTACTTGAATTAAATGATAATTTTTAGAATTTATGACTAATTATTTAATTAATTATTACGATAGAGGACTTTAGCCATGGTGGAGTTTTGAAGTACAAGACGGCTAGGAATCGTGGCACGGATAGTGCAATAGCGTGCTTAGACTAGTGTATTAGCCCTGGTAGGGAAGGTCGAGCCATAGTGATGTCCTAAGTAAGAAAACCATGTCAAGTTGCGACTCAACCCTTACCGAAGATTTATTTATTTATTTATTATATTTTAGGAAAATCGATTATACCATTTTAGCCCGGACTGGACCCGAACTGAGCCCAAGCCCATGTAGGCATCCAGTGTGCACAAAGATTCCACGTAGACATATTTTAAGTAGATGCAATGCCGATTATTGGATATTGTATTTCGTTATTGTTATTATTATTATTGTTTTATTATCAATACTATTGAGGTAATTATTATATAATATTATTTTATTATTATGGGTTATACTATTTTTGTCAAATAAATATTATTATATATAGTCATTAGAAATAGATAATATTGAGGTTTATTTATATTTTATGGAAAATATTATATTGGTATATATATAAATATATAGGTATATGGATGCCTATTAAATAATTGTAAATATATATATATACTCTCGGTATTAATTATAAAATAAAGTATGTGTATATATAGTATTATGTAAGTATATACATATAAATGTGTATATACGAATATATTATATATGTGTGTATATATAGATAAATATAAAGGCAAATATGTGTGTGTATATATAGAAAAATATAAAGGTAAAAAAAAATATAGATATATATGTATAAATATATGTATATACATATATACATATAGTATTAATAAAGAAAAAGGAAAACCCATCTCAGCTGGACCATTCCAGCCGAGCAGGCCCCAACCCGAGCTACTTCCCAAGCAAACACAGAGAACCAAACACTCGGCCTTAACAGACCCGATTTTTTCCGAAAGTACTATATATATAACGAGTACGAAGAAGAGAAGGAAATCGACCAAACTCAAACCCTAATCCAACTTCCCCCTACCGCGCGTACCCCAGCAACTAGGGCGGCCACCGGCGACCCCGTGCCGCCGCTCGACTGCCGGAGGCGGCTGAAACCGAGGAAATGGCGACAGCACAGAACAGGAAGCGCAGGAATCGGTCGACATTCGAGGCGATGGATCGTCATCTCCAGTGGATCGTTCCGTGAACCGATCGATCTGGTATGTTCACAACATGACCCTCTCCTAATCCTTTCAATTATTTTGATTTAAATTCCACCGTACGAGTCGTAAATCGAATCCAAAGTTGCCGAAAAACCTGTCGAAACAGGACACCCCAATCAGTCCAACGACTCTAGTTCGCGGTCAGTTTTCTCCCAATCCATGCACGATTTCAAAATTTTATTTGAAGACACTTATAGACAATATATAGGAGATGGAAACACTTCCTTTTGTTTCTGTATTCGTGCAATGTGTGCCGAATAAATAGTCCCAAAAGATTTCAAAAAAATCTGTTTTAAAATTTCAGAAAATTAGAAAAACTCTTCGACACGACGTACGTTCCGCCAATCCGGGCGACGTGGTCGCGAACCGAAAGCATCGAAAGGTGCATAACGGCTTCGTGGATGTATGGGCTTTGACGGAATTCAAATTGGTTAAGTGTGCACGACGAATTTGATGCATATCCGTCAAAATTCACCGTATCGGCCTCTGTGCAAATTTCCCAATTACTTTGTGCTCGCTCGTCAGATCGAGATGAAACTTGTGCCAACAGGACCGTATCATTTTTCTGGTCATGTATGCCAAGTTTGGTCCAATTCTGAGACAGTAGATCGGATCGCCGTTTTGTGGATCCCATGGTCCGACTCAACGGACGATTTTGTGCACAGTCCACCGAAATCTAACTCTGGACATACGGTTGGGTTCGTATCATTAAAACGAATCCGTAGACATGTAGTTTGATGACTTTTGAGACCATTGACTCTGGCACGCTTTTCGGTGCAAAGCGGGTCAAACGGCGGACATCGTTTTGACCTAAAATTACCGTTTTGCTCCTGTATCCAGAATTGGACTTAAGGACAGGCAATCCTAGCTAATTTGACTATTCTGAGAACATTGGTTATAGCTATTTCAGTATCTGGGGACTGTTGTACGGGTTTTGACTTTTGTGGCAGACTGAGTGGTTTGGACTATCGTTTTCACCAGCAAAGGACCACAGCCGAGTACAGTTTATTGTTTGTTTTTATTATTGATCTTTACTATGCATCATTGTTTAGTCGATAGATATGTGATTTCAGTTTTATGTTGATTTTGTTCCTTATTGTGTCGGGAGGGTGAAGTACCAATGATGTGTGATCTGACCTTAGACAGTATAGACAGTGTAACTTTAGACAATATAGACAGTGTAACTTTAGACAGTGTAGACAGTATCGTGTAATTGTTCCGAGATCGATCACATGTCAAAGGTATTTCAGTCAGTTGGTGAGTATTGTCTTTATTTACTGTTTTTCTTTGTTTAGTTTTATTTGTCTTTTGTGTTATTTTCCAAATCATATGTCTAAAGGCTAACCTCTGTCGTATAGTCATTTTCATATATTGAAACTGCATTCAGTGAATTGTACTCGTTCCATTCCTGACTGAAAATTAATATTTTTCAGGTTAGCCATGGATTCACTTAGCTAGGGGAGTGACGGGTATACTTGCAGAAGAAAAGCCAAGAGACTAGCTAGATAGATGAGTTGTAGTCATTCCATATTTGTACAAGTTTATATTTTTCTGCAAAATATAAAACTTATGATAATTGTAAATTAAATTAATTTTGTGAATGAGCATTATTTGTGATTTTGAACATCTTGGCCGTGACAGCGTTCTACCGTCGACTCTGCGGCTTAGGCTGGCTTGGACATGCCTCGTATCCTGAAAAAATGGGTGCGGGTCGTGACAAGTTTTTGTGGTGGCCCATGCAGGTCAATTTTTGCAAATCATACGAACTCGTGATAGTACTTAGGTTAGTCGTACTATTGCGAGCCTGCGACTAGGAAATGCTCATTCACAAGTTAGGGATTAATTTAATTTAAGAGAATGACTAGGACTAGGAGTCCCGTATACAAGTTTACCGATGGGTAGCCTAGGCCATGCAACTTAGATGAGGAGTTATTAATGTTGATAGTTTGTCAGATCCCCATAGGTACACTATTCCCTCTTGATCTGGCGATATGATCCAACGTGGATAGGTTATTCACTTGGTGAGACAGGGCTTCATAGAATTAATGATCTAACCACGATAAATTGTTCAATTCCTTCTCCTTGCCCCTTTAGATACCATCCTCATATCTAGTCCGGGTTGCCTATTTAGTTCCTATTTTGCCCAAGAACTACTATTTTATATAATTTCTGATTATGTTAACCACGAACCTCGAGTTAGTTTCGATTCAGGTTTTTTCTCAATAGTTTGAATATACATGGAATAGATATTAGAATGTTGTATTTCTTTTGTCCTCAGTTATTTCCTTCATGTTCAATCTTTTATTTTAAAGGATTGTGACTGATAGGACAAATACTTACGCTTTATTTCATAGCTAACTTGTTTGAATCTCTAAAAACCTATAAATTTTTACAGATATAGTTAAAGGAATGTTAATTAACTCATAATGGCAGGACAGCAGCGCACTGTCGCCATTTATTTAAATTATGGAGACTATGGATTCACTGCAGCCAGCAGCGCACTGGCAAGGCACGACCCCTAGAGTTGAAACTATTTTAAGAAAATATAGGTTATAGAATATTGCTAAAACTATGGCTAGTGGTCCTCTTTTGATCGTAATTACCTTTGAGTCAATGTTGGGTAGAGTTAAGAAGTGTTTGACTTTGTATCATATTTGATACGAAACCAAGGGTTTACCACATCCCGAGTATACGGGCGAGGCATAATTCTTGGTGAAATAACTTCAAACGTGATTACAAGTTTAGGATACCATAAAGGATAGGAAAAATGTCCTGTATATTCACTAGGATCCAAAACCAATACTAGTGAAGGTTCTGTAGGTCAGGTAGCATGTCTCTCAACCTAGCGTTCCGTGTTCCTTGTGACCTATTGACGAGGTAATTGACTGCACTAATAAGTTACCTAGAATATAGAACTTAGAGATCCATAACCCATTAGTCGACCAAGGCTTTACGGATAAGAAGATAGTAGGAAAACTGTATAAGCAAGAACACCGGGTAAGGTTTTGATTCTCACAAAACTCGAACTACTTGTGCCTCCTTTCAAAATTTTTGCATACTTGTAGTTTGATTATCTTGACCAATGCCGCTATTACAGCCTAGTTTTGCAAGCTCACTCAGTTCTCGAGCTTGATTCAAGACATATGTTTAGTGGGGACGCCTACTAACATATTGTCTAATCAGAATCGATGTATTACGGTCTGATCAACCGTAGTGCACTCGGTCCGCTCTCTCTTTGATTATCCCCCGTGGATTGAGATATCGAGGTATCTATGATCTCATCCGCGACTGCATTGACAATTCCTCTTGAAATTATACATTCGCCCTTGAATCACGTAATTGAATTCGATGACATCTTTCTTGAATTCCTTATTTCTTTTGTCTTTCACTAATTGGAAAGACGAATGCTCGTATTTGATAGATAGATACAGTGTATTCCCCATGGCTACGATAGTTGTATACGCAAGTGTAACTACCATCGGCTAGCCATGTGACTAGAACCTTGCCTTGAGTTACTCATTCTCCTCTCGACCCTCAAACTACTATTGGAACCCTCTAGCCATCTGAAATTGAGAATGATTAGGATTTTACCCTTAGTCAAATGCCAACCTAGGAGACTAGCTATTCTCAAGAGACCAAATGTTGTGAGCCTTTAATTATTTTGCTTGAAGCTTTCTTTAATTAGCAACCCTTAAGCCTTGACTCAACCTTTCTTCGACCAAGCCCACAGTTTAGACATGAGATGGATAGACAAAGGTAAGGACAATCGTTTACCATGACTATGGTAGACACCCATCCCGAGATTGGTTTCGAGCAAATATTACCCTAGTTATGTAAATTTTATTATTAAGACCTAACTAGTGTTGGAACACCACAGTTACTAGCCTAGCCAATACCATAGCTTAAATATCATGTCATATTATGATCTACCAGTTGTCAATAACAATACATGATCACTACAACCCATACCACTAGAACCCTTGTGACAATAGTCTGACAGGCTTGACACAAGTAGAAATTCACGACTCAGTTGTTAGAATTCTTTTCATATGATATGCCTTAGAGTTGGTTACCCCGTCGACAACTCTTGTATACTGTGGACGAGTAGATCATTCTATTTCATCGACCATGTGTCATTGTACGCACTCATTTTTCATTTATTGAGGAACGATCTTATATCTACCATATCTAGTTACGCCGTGCCTGATTCTTTACTAACAAGAGTCGAGATACAATACCCAGACTTTGGAATTCTTCTAACCTCATTATCCCTAAGACCATGTCCTAGCCGCTAAGGCGAGTAGACTGTAAGCCTTCTAAAATTTTGGGATGTACAAGGATTACCGATTGATTAGAAAAATTTTCCATTATGATGATAATTAGCGCTCCATGGACTTCCACTTTCCATTTAGATCATTTTGTGTCCCCGGCCGTGTCATTAACAATCGGAGCACGAGACCAGCTGTTACCTTCCAACAAATTTCATATGCAGGGTCTAGACGAGTCCACCTTCATCTAGGTATATCATGTCCCACTCAAACCCGTCCCCTTGTACTCTATTTGTGTGATACGACTTTCAAGGCAAAAGGACTAACTATAACCCTTACCATAATACCGGTATACTTCTCGACTTCCAGTAGAACCTCGACCTCGACTCAATTCCTTCGACCCAATATATGGTTGTGATCTACTCGAAACCCACTAAGCACAGGTCCCTAGAGTGCCACTAAATTGCGTCTTCTTATGCTACTTAAACACAAAAGTCACGGAAGGCACATTTATTTTTGGGCTTTAGGAACCTAGCTAACCAACCCAACTGTCCAACTAGCTCAACCACTTGGGTTGAAACTTATTTCAGGTTACCCTAACATAGTAGAAATAGTTTTATCATTGGGATCTTGTCCAGTCAATATAGATTGAAGTCCAAGGTTCATCCAACCGACGACTGATGTCCAATTGGGGAACCCATTAAGACCTAGTAATACACATTCTTGCATACCACCATAATTGGACTATAAAACCGAACTTTTTGGAATAGGGCCCTATACCCTTTTATGTTGTCTCCCCTTTTTAGAATGTGAAGTCATTCGTAACCCTTATTCCATCTACCTGGAAGTTACGATACGATCATGCATTGCATTTATAACCCTTGCTCGTGTGTTTAAATAACCACGGAAAAGATCATAATCTTGATTTCTCAAATGAAATCTTGTTTAGACTAAACCGCGAGAATGGAATTTCTGTATTGCACGGATTGCAAGCCACTCTAAGAGGCGAAGGGTTTTTTAATTTAGCAAGAGACTAGTCTAGAATAGCCCAATCTAGCAAATAAGTCGATGTTTCATAAACTTTATTTCTATCGGCATCATTGGATACACTCTACCGCTCTTGAAACTTCATAATTGCTCTCGATTATTCTTTCCTATCTGCCTATCCTTCATATTGCAGAGCGACGAAGGTCATGCTTATTAGAATTTACTAATATTTCTTAGCTACTTGTGTAAATTTGCTGCTTGATAAATTTTGGATTGCTTGAATAATAAGAGAGGATTATAGGTGCCATAAGCAGTAGATATCTATTGGTAAAAAATTTAGCAAGTAGTTGGATGATTATAAAGTTTTAGTGACATAGCTTTGAGGGAGTAGTGTGACCAAAGGTGGGTAGAAGTCCTCGAGATTCTTGTAGTTGCCAAAATGGCCAATAAGAATGATATAAACTATTTTTGAGAAATTAAATTTAAGGAGATTAAGGCAATAGTAGATCTCCTTTTGAATTTAAGGAATAGTTATGAATTAGAATTTCGATGACAAAATTATTTTAAGGTGGGTAGATTTGTAACCCCTCTTCCCAAAAATTTTATAATATATTTTTATTTATTTATTTGAATTAAATGACGATTTTTAAAATTTATAACTAATTATTTAATTAATTATTACGATAGAGGACTTTAGCTATGGTGGAGTTTTGAAGTACAAGACGGCTAGGAATCGTGGCACGGATAGTGTAATAGCGTACTTAGACTAGTGTATTAGCCCTGGTAGGGAAGGCCGAGCCATAGTGATATTCTAACTAAGAAAACCAGGCCAAGTTGCGACTCAACCCTTACCGAAGATTTATTTATTTATTAATTATATTTTAGGAAAACTGGTTATACCATTTTAGCCCGGACTGGACCCGAACTGAGCCCAAGCCCATATAGGCATCCAGTGTGCACAAAGATTCCATGTAGACATATTTTAAGTAGATGTAATACCGATTATTGGATATTGTATTTCGTTATTGTTATTGTTATTATTATTATTATTATTATTATTATTATTATTATTATTATTTTATTATCAATACTATTAAGGTTATTATTATATAATATTATTTTATTATTATGGGTTATACTATTTTTGTCAAATAAATATTATTATATATAGTCATTAGGAATAGATAATATTGAGGTTTATTTATATTTTATGAAAAATATTATATTGGTATATATATAAATATATAGGTATATGGATGCCTATTAAATAATTGTAAATATATATACTCTTGGTATTAATTATAAAATAAAGTATGTGTATATATAGTATTATGTAAATATATACATATAAATGTGTATATACGAATATATTATATATGTGTGTATATATAGATAAATATAAAGGTAAATATGTGTGTGTGTATATATATATATATATATATATATATATATATATATATATATATATATATATATATATATATATATATATATATGTATAAAAAAAAATATATATATATATATATATATATATATATATATATATATATATATATATATATATATATATATATATATATGTATGTATGTATGTATATAAAAAAATGTATAAATATATGTATATACATATATACATATAGTATTAATAAAGAAAAAGGAAAACCCATCTCAGCTGGACCATTCCAGCCGAGCAGGCCCCAACCCGAGCTACTTCCCAAGCAAACACAGAGATCCAAACACTCGGCCTTAACAGACCCGATTTTTTTTTGAACGTATTATATATATAACGAGTACGAAGAAGAGAAGGAAATCGACCAAACTCAAACCCTAATCCAACTTCCTCCTGTCGCGCGCACCCCAGCAACCAGGGCGGCCTCTGGCGTCCCCGCACCGCCGCTCGACCGCTGGATGCGGCTAAAATTGAGGAAATAGCGACAGCACAGAACAGGGAGCGCAGGAATCGGTCGACATTCGAGGCGATGGATCGTCGTCTCCAGTGGATCGTTCCGTGAACCGATCGATCTGGTATGTTCACAACATGACCCTCTCCTAATCCCTTCAATTATTTCGATTTAAATTCCACCGTACGCGTAGTAAATCGAACCCAAAGTTGTCAAAAAACCTGTCGAAACAGGAGACCCCAATCAGTCCAACGACTCTAGTTCGCGGTCAGTTTTCTCCCAATCCATGCACGATTTCAAAATTCCATTTGAAGACACTTATAAACAATATATAGGAGATGGAAACCCTTCTTTTCGTTTTTGTATTCGTGCAATGTGTGCCGAATAAACAGTCCCCAAAGATTTTGAAAAAATCTGTTTTAAAATTTTAGAAAATTAGAAAAACTCTTCGACACGACGTACGTTCCGCCAATCCGGGCGACGTGGTCGCGAACCGAAAGCATCGAAAGGTGCATAACGGCTTCGTGGATGTGTGGGCTTTGACGAAATTCAAATTGGTTAAGTGTGCGCGACGAATTTGATGCGTATCCGTCAAAATTCACTGTATCGACATCTTTGCAAATTTTTTAATTACTTTGTGCACGCTACTCAGATCGAGATGAAACTTGCGCCAACAGGACCGTATCATTTTTCTGGTCCTGTATGCCAAGTTTGGTCCAATTCTGAGACAGTTGATCGGATCGTCATTTTGCGGGCCCCACGGTCCGACTCAACGGACGATTTCGTGCACAGTCCACCGGAATCCAACTCTGGACATACAGTTGGGTTCGTATCATCAAAATGAATCCGTAGACATGTAGTTTGATGACTTTAGAGACCATTGACTTTGTTACGCTTTTTGGTGCAAAGCGGGTCAAACGACGGATATCGTTTTGACCCAAAATTACCGTTTTGCCCCTGTATCCAGAATTGGACTTAAGGATAGGTAATCCTAGCTAATTTGACTATTCTGAAAACATTGGTAATAGCTATTTCAGTATCTGGGGACTGTTGTACGGGTTTTGACTTTTGTGACAGACTGAGTGGTTTGGACTATCGGTTTCACCAGCAAAGGACCACAGGCGAGTACAGTTTATTGTTTGTTTTCAGTATTGATCTTTACTATGCATCAGGGTTTAGTCGATAGATATGTGATTTCAGTTTTATGTTGATTTTGTTCCTTGTTGTGTCGGGAGGGTGAAGTACCAACGATGTGTGATCTGACCTTAGACAGTGTAGACAGTGATTTATTATTACAAAGTAGACAGTGTAGACAGTAATTTATTATTGCAAAGTAAACAGTGTAAACAGTGATTTATTATTGTAAAGTAGACCGTGTAGACCGTGTTTCTTTTTTGCATTATTCAATGTAGACAGTGTAACTTTAGACAGTGTAGACAGTGTAACTTTAGACAGTGTAGACAGTGTCGTGTAATTGTTCCGAGATCGATCACATATCAAAGGTATTTCAGTCAGTTGGTGAGTATTGTCTTTATTTACTGTTTTTTTTGTTTAGTTTTATTTGCCTTTTGTGTTATTTTCCAAATCATGCGTCTAAAGGCTAACCTCTGTCGTATAGTCATTTTCATATATTGAAACTGCATTCAGTAAATTGTACTCGTTCCATTCCTGACTGAAAACCAATATTTTTCAAGTTAGCCGTGGATTCACTTAGCTTGGGGAGTGACGGGTATACTTGCAGGCGAAAAGCCTAGAGACTAGCTAGATAGATGAGTTGTAGTCATTCCATATTTGTACAAGTTTATATTTTTCTGCAAAATATAAAACTTGTGATTATTGTAAATTAAATTAATTTTGTGAATCAGCATTATTTGTGATTTTGAATATCTTGTCCGCGACAGCGTTCTACCGCCGACTCTGTGGCGTAGGCAGGCTTGGACACGCCTCGTATCCAGAAAAAAACGGGTGCGGGTCGTGACACAACAGGTCCAGTCAGGACAAGAATGAATACATATCTCTCACACAGTTCATAACATAAAAAAAATATGAAACAAGCTATAGAATAATATACATGAACTGCTGATAAAGAAATGAGACTGTAAAAGAGAGAACATGATATTAGGGGTGAGCATTCGGTTTATTCGGTTCCAACCGAACCGAATAACCGAAAACTGAATTGGACCGAAACCGAATAAGCAAAACCGAAATCGAACTGGTCAATAACCGAACCGAACCGAATTAAATCGGTTCGTTTTTTGGTTTATTCGATTTTTGGGTTTATTTGTGCTTTTTTTGTTTGTGTATATAATAACTAAATATACTAAGATATATTTAGTATATACATATATATATTTAGTATATACCTATAATTTATATATATATATATATATATATATATATATATATATATAAATATATATATATATATATATATATATATATAAACTAAATTTTTTTATTCGATTTTCGGTTTTGGACTGAAACCCAAAACCGAAAACGAAACCGAATAAGAAAATTTAGTATTTTCAAAACCGAAACCGAACCGAATTTTTTTAAAACCGAACCGAATTTCTTATTCGGTTCGGTTTTCGGTCCAAAACCGAATAATGCTCACCCCTACATGATATATGGAAATAGATATACATGATATAATAAGAGAACTGAACTAAGTACGTGATGTAGAGCACAATCTGGTTATGTAACCTGGTTTAGGTTATACATGACTTAAATCTAGTTTGTTGTTGCACATGAAAAGGGTGTCGATCACATAACCAAATAAATACTCCTCCTGCCCCAATCAGTACACAAGGATCTCTCCAGGTTATGTTATTGCACATGAAAGTAGTGTGTCACATGGATAGCTAGTCCACATGCACACTGGGTTATACATGAAGGCTCACATGATCATGAGTAGACATGAATGTCACATGAGTATACATGAATAAGTATGAATACAATGAGTAGACGATGCACATGATAAAGTACATGAGCACAATATACCCGATGTACCCGAGGGGATAACATCGCATGAAGAGATCCATATAGTACTAATCCGTGATAATATCATGACAGCAACAATTAAACTAGTCTATAACAAGTAAATATGTCCAAGCAATAATGAAACGGTCAGAGAATGTACTCGTCTGACAATCTGAGCTGCTGATAAGGATGTGTAACTGAACTGGAGTGACATAAACCTATTTAAAATAACCACAAGTCACAACATTGTCTAACATATCATAAGAAAGGGCTACAATGCAATTCTACATACTTCTAAGTCCTTCTAGGTCAAAGTCAACCATGGTCAACTCTAGTCAAACATGGTCAACTCTGGTCAAACCTGGTCAACTATAAGTCAAATAGTCCGTTTACTAATTTTTAGGTCATACTCAAGTTTTCAAGTCATTCGGAGTTCGTTTGAGTCAATTTGGATCAAGTTTGACCCAAAGTTGACTTTTGTCAACTTGGTCAACTTGTCGGCCAATTCGACCAAACTAGGCTCCTTATGACGATCATAATCTTTCTCAACACTCCCTATAGTCATATCACAAGCAAACATTACATTACCTATATATAAACTTAATTCACAAGGCTATATATATATATATATATATATATATATATATATATATATATATATATATATATATATATATATATATTATATATATATATATATATATATATATATATATATATATATATATATATATATATATATATATATATATATATATATATATATATATATATATAAATATACTTATATATATATATATATATATATATATATATATATATATATATATATATATATATATATATATATATATATATATATATATATATTATATATTATATATATATTTTATATATATAATATATAAATTTGTTGGAATGAGAGTTTAAGATTCTGATTTCCATGTTTGAATCCACTTCTCGGATTCGAGTAACCTATTCCTTTACCTATATGAGTATGTATATGTATATTCATGCATATGCCTATATATATATATATATATATATATATATATATATATATATATATATATATATATATATATATATATATATATATATATATATATATATATATATATAGTTTTCCTTTAAATAGATATATGTGTATATGTGTTTATATATGTGATATATCCCATAGTTAAATACTTGGTTTTTAATCTCAGATTTGATTCATTATACAACAGTCCTTTATCACATTTTCCTTCAGTCACATATTATATATTATATGTGCATGTATAATATATATATATATATATATATATATATATATATATATATATATATATATATATATATATATAATATTTATATATATATATATATATATTGTATTGTATGTAAAGGATGGGGATGCCTTGGCAGCAGGCGGTGGAGTGTGCCCGCTCCGCTCGGGCGCCACCCTCCTCGCCACTCCGGCCACCGCCCCGGCCGGCATTTGGTGGGTCGGCTGGCCTGTTGGCCTCCCAGGCCCGGCCACGCCCATCACCGCCTTCGCCCCCCTTGGAGGCTGCGCCTGGCCCTCCTCCCCATGCTGGTCGGACAGCGCCTGGCCCTCCGCCCCATGGAGCCCCCATCCACCGCCTGCCGGCGTCCCGCCGCACAGCCCCCCTACTTTCCCTACCCCTCTCCATCCTTTCCCCCGTCGACGCAGCCGCCTGCCCTGTCGATCGAGACGGCACCGGTCTAGGCGTACCTCTGCGCCGCCACCGCCTGGTGCGCACGTTCAGCCATCATCTCCTCTTGCCGCTCCTCCCCAGGCTCCGTCGGGCGCATCCCGTCCGTCCCCCCCCACCCCTCGGCACCTTCCCTCACCGCTCCTCTCTCGTGGCCGGCGCCTCTCCCCGCAGCGGCGGTCCCCTACGCTGCGTCGCCTACTCTCTCGTGGCCGCCGCCTCCCTCCCCTGCGGCTCCTCCTCCCGCCTGGTCAGCGCCTTCCCCCGCCACGGAGTCCGAGCTCTTAACCATCCGGCGGCCGGCCCCCCCCGTCACTTCTCAGCGGCGCTGGTCCGGTCACCGCATCCTCCTCTCCACCCTCTTCAGTGCCCCTCCCCGGCGTCAGCGGCCCCGTTCTCGTGGGCCTTGGCAGTCGCACAGCGGCCCGCGTCCCCCGTTCCGGCCACCGCGATGCCCCCCCTCCTCGGCGAGCCTCCAGGCGTCATCCTCGGCGAGTTTCTTCCCTCTGTTGTCGGTCGGTGTTCCCCAGCTGGCGGCGCTGCCGCCACCGACATCCGCCCCCCGCTACGAGCTCCGGATATACCCGAAGTCGCATACGGGAGGGCCCATCCGCTAGCCGCCGGCCATCCTTGGCCTCCCGGAGGTCGAGGCGCGGCTCCCTCCGCCCGACGGGCTGCCTCACCCCCTACTTTCCCTTCCCCCCCTCTACCCCTCCCTCTCCCCCGACCACCGCCCTGTCCGCCCCACCGGCGGCCGTTGGCGCCTCGTCCTCCCCGTCTCACCGGAAGTCGACCCCCTATCCGCCGGCGTTCAACTGCCACGTCTCCTCCGTCGCCTCGTCGGACCTCCCCCAATCTCCCGCCCCGGCGGTCCTCCGCCTTCGGGACCTGCAGCTGGGGGGGGGGGCGAGGCTCCTCGAGCCGTGCCCCCCCCTCGGGCTGGTCGCTGCTTCGGGCAGAGCCCCGTTGGGCCTCGCGCCCACAAACCGCGCCTAGGGCTTGCCGCCCATTCCTCCCTAGGGCCTAGCGCCCGTTCCCTACATCGCTTGGCTGCCAATTTCGAAATTTTTAATTTCAAAATTTCGAATTATCAAATTTTTGATATTTTGAATATTTTGGGTTTCTAAATTTTTGAATTCTTTTTCGTTTCGATATTTTGGGTCTCTTAATTGGATATGCTCAGGAACCCTACGGTGTTTCGGATTTTTGGTTCCTCGAAATTCCCAAACATCGTATTTCCACATGTCGCTTTTATTTTCATGTCTCTCAGGGCCTTTTTGTGTTTTCCTGCCCTGCACTTGTATAGCTCTTTTTGAGCACACCTTTACTTTCAATAAAATTGTTGGTTAAAAAAAAAACAAATATATATATATATATATATATATATATATATATATATATATATATATATACATATACGTAAAGGAAAATCTAATTTGCATATGTATATTTATACATAAAGGAAAATCTAATTTGCATATGTAAATGGTAATTAAATAGGATATAAAACCAAGGATCAATTCCCACAAACTCAGAATGTCATATAAGAATCACAAACTCAGAATTTGATACATAAAATCTAGAAAATCAAAATACTATAAAACTATTCAATTTTTATATTGAAGAAAGACCCAATTTTCACATATCGACCCAAAACACAAAATACTCTAAATTAACTCACGAAACTTGGCAAATACGTTGGTCTCGACACGTGGGACGTGCTCGGGTACTCCTGTGGTCGATACCGTGTCCGTGTCGTGTCCAGTGAACGAGTATCGAAAAACCTGATACGTGCGTGAACCGAATCAATGCGAACCCAATTTCTCGCTCGTTTCTGATCCGATTCTCGTGAAACTTCGCGTACACCTGGGCGTACACATCCCCGACCTACTGGACGAGTTAGCGTGCGACCACGTGTCATGTCTGACACGTACGCGGGGCGTATTCGCGCACGGGTATGCGCACGAGCACAGTCCCGTACACAACGTCGTGCACGCGTGTCGACGAGTCTAGGGACTCGTGTGTCCCAACTTGTGTCTCTTGTTCGTGTCCTAGGATAGGGTAGGTATAGAGCTACATGTTGGACACCCTGAATCATGTCCACGTGTCGTGTCGTGTCCACACGAACACCGTGTCAGCGGCGACTGACCGTGCACGTGCGTGTGAGCCGATCAGTGCGATCGCGATTTCTCCCTCGTTTCTTGACGAGACTCTACGAAACTTTGGGAGCGTGTTCTCAGACACGGCCCCCACCTACACGTTAAATTTCATGCGACCATGTGGCCTGTGCATCGAGAAATTAACCCCGAGCAGCAGGGCACGCACGCGGCCTGGCGTGTAGCGCGTTCTTGTCCTATTTGGACACGGACACGAGTCCGATTCGTGTCGAAACTCATGGGGTCATGATCCTCATGTATAGGGCTACCAGATTATATAAAAAGATTTAGCAAAAATCAAGATTAAATCCATTGTGACATTTCATTGAATATCTACATATATAAACCGACACGTGTCCGATACGGACACCAAACAAATACGAAACTGGACGAAAACGAACCTACAGGTCGAGGGTACCTAGATGCATACTACCATGGAGAAAAATTAAACAAAAACAATACTAGAATAGGATTTACCTATTGAGAGTCAGAATCTCAATGTAGAAGACTCCTCGAGCGCTCCAACGATCGAGTACCCTAAAGCAGACGCCTCCAAAACCTTACTCGCAATGCTCCAGCAAGATTCTCTCATTCCTATGAGCGCAACAGAATTCGTTTGGGGAGAAACGGACTCCGGATGAAAAAGTTGAGATTTTTGGAGAGTGGAGGCTAGGGTTTCTCTTGGAGGCTGATGAATTCGACACAATGAAGGGGGGCTGCCTATGGCCGGCCAACTATAGGGGATTAGGGTTTTGGTTAGCACATGGGCTTAGGCTCCCTAAGTTGCTAATAAAGCCCAAGTCAAAAAGGCTCTAAAAAGGCTAATTAGAAAATGACTTAAAAATTATTTAATTCATTCAAAAAAATAACTAATTAATTCTAAATTAAATTCTAAATGATGAAAATTAATTCTAATTATGGTATTAGGTTTCTAGTCATGGTTGGCTAAGTTAAACCCATTAAGACTACTCAAACATCAAACCAAACCACATATCATCACATGAATTCAATAAAATAATAAAATAATATAAAATTACAAATGACCAAAATACCCTTAAAATGAAAAGTTGGTGTGACAAAAGATTTTTGCGCTTCTTTCCCAACAAAGTGGTATCAGAGCCAGGTTCTGGAATTCAGAAGGGTGTCATGAGTTGACAGAAAAACTAGAGAGGAGAGATGAACGCAAAGTAGGTGCACATGGTGAACATGAACGGCACCAACTATCATTATTGGCGGAGTAAGATGAAAGATTTGCTATTTGTCAAGAAGCTGCATCTGCCCGTATTTGCTTCCGAGCGACCAGTTGATAAATCCAAGGAGGACTGGAAATTCGAGCACATACAGGTGTACGGATATATCAGGCAGTTCGTTGACGAGAACCTGTACAACCATGTTGCCAATATTGAGCATGCGAAGACGTTATGAGATAAGCTGGAATCTTTGTACGCGAAGAAGACCGGGGTTGTCACGAACCGCAACCGCATTTTGGGATACGAGTGCGTGTCCAAGCCAGCCTACGCCGCAGAGTCGACGGTAGAACGCTGTCACGGCCATGATGCTCAAAATGACATAAATATAATATTTATTGCTCATTCACATTTCTAAATTAATTAAAACATTTACAACATTTATATTTAAAGAAAATACAAGGTTCTTACAATTAATGGAAATGATACAACTTCTATCTAATTTCTAGGTTTCTGCCTGCAAGTACACTCGTATCTCCCAATGCTAAGAGAAGCCAACCTGAAAAATATTCGTTTCCAGTCAGGAATGGAACAAGCAGACAAACCGACGACAAATCGAAAACACAATTGAGTTCACAAGACATGAAAATAACATATGTGAGATAATCTAAAAAAATAAGACCGATATCATGGCAAATCACGAAAGAAAGTAGATAACTCTACAACATGATATATCAGCTAGAAAAAGAACATGTAACTAGGATGACATGGCAAGTGGTAAAAAAACGAGAAAAACAAGTAAAAGACAAATATCTTATGTGTTTTGAAATATCTTGTTTGACATGTGAACGGCTAAGGGGTAAATCCGGCACCCTGCACGTGTCGTGTGCAGCTGCTATTAGTCAAGTGTAGACATTTTGGGATGTAAAGGGGGTTGTTCACACGTCTACTAAGATACTTTTCCGTCCAGCTAGTACTCATGGAATCAAGTCGCAAGCATGGTAAACATGTAAATGACAGTCAAGAGGTATAAACAAATCCATGATACTAATCTGTGTGACCACGTGTCATCAAGCAAGAGAGAATATGTATAAACATGAAATGGAAACTACTATAAATTGAAAGCAGTCAGAAAGTGCACTTGCCTGAGGGTCTTAGCTGGTAAAACCGATAGTACAACCACTCAGATGAGTCACGAAAGTCAACTTATGCAAAAGTCTCTGGATGCTGAAATAGATGTTACCAATATTTTCAGAATAGTCAAATTAGCTAGACTTGCCTATCCATAAGTCCAATTCTGGACACAGGGGCAAAACGATAATTTCGGGTCAAAACGGTGTCCGTCGTTGGACCCACTTTGCAACCAAAAATGTGCCAGAGTCTATGGTCTCTAAAGTCGTCAAGTTATATGTCTACGATTCTAATTTTTCGATACGAACCCAACCGTATGTCCAAAGTTGGATTCCGACGGACCGTGCACAAAATCGTCCGTTGAGTCGGATCGTGGGACCCGCAAAACGGCGATCCGATCAACTGTCTCAGAATCGGACCAAACTTGGCATACAGGACCAGAAAAACGATACGGTCCTGTTGACGTAAGTTTTGTCTCGATTTGATAAACGTACACAAAGTATTTGAAAATTTTGCAAAGAGGTCGATACGGTAAATTTCGACGGATATGCATCAAATTCGTCGCGCACACGCAACCAATTTGAATTTCGTCAAAGCCCACACGTCTACGAATTCGATACGCACATTTCAATGCCTTCGGTTCGCAACCACGTCATCCGGTTTGGCGAGACGCACGTCGTACCGGAGGATTTCTTAAGTTTTTAAAAACAGTTTATCTCATTTTTTTTCTAATTTCAAACCGATTTAACATGTGAAATAGTCTATTACAATTAAAAGTAAAAGAAGGTTTTCAACCATGGTTAGGTGTTTTGTGAATATGTTCAAATAGATTTTTGAAACTGTCGACGATTCGGCCACAAATCGACTTCCAATTTAGGCTTGGCACTGATATTCTGTTATATTTTGGGACAGGTTTTTGGTCGAGTTTAGCGTCATTTTGTCGGCAACCTAGGGCATCTAGATACAAAGTAATTGAAGGGAATTTAAGTTTTATAGGTTGTGGGTATACCTGAAGAGATGGATCGACCAACGGTCGATCGAGCGTTGCGAAATCTTGCGACGATGTTGCAATGTCGCAACATCATTCGCTGATGCCGCTGTCCAGGTGTGACTGTGCGCGCGTGGCTTCGTGGCCGGCCGGCGGTCATCCTACGACGGCGCACGGCCGTCAGGGTGGCCGCCCAGGCTAGGGAGATGGTTAGGGTTTCATGAAAGTTTACTCTCTCTCGAGCTCTCTCTATATATACATAGTTTGTCAATGCCGAAGTCGGGCTTGGCCCTGGCTGTTACGTCCGGGGGGGAACTTGGGCCCGGGGTTGGCTACTGGGCTGGGATGCTGGTTTGGGCTTAGTTTATTTCTTTCTGTATTACTTTCTTTAATATATATATCTATCAACAAATATATATATGAATATATGTATACTTACTAATATATTTTATATATACACATATATCTTTACATATATAATGACCCCCCATAAATGACTAAATAAACTTCATAATATTATTTTTCTAGTCTAGATTTATTTTTCGGCACACACACACATATATATATATATATATATATATATATATATATATATATATATATATATATATATATATATTCCTTTGATAAAGAATAAAATAGTAATAACCATTAATAATAAATAGTTTATATTTAATAACCACAATAATAACATTAATAATAATAATTCCAATAACAATTAAAATAATCCAATAGTAGTTTCTGGATGGACATATCATATACCCTCGTTACTGGGCTCCAGAAAATCGTATCAATACTCTAAAATACCATCTGATTTTATTAATATCTATATTATACGTATAGTTAATATTTAGAAAATATTTGGCGATTCACAAAAATATATACAAAGTATTTGCACATACATAAATATGTCTACATGGGCGTCTTTGGTCTCGCTGCATGCCTACGTGGGCTTGGCCCGGTCCGGGTCCAGTCCGGACTAGATTGGCATAACCGAGTTTCCCAAAAGTCATTAAATTAATAAATAGCTAATTTATTATTTATCGGAGTCAAGTCGCAACTTGATCTGGTTTTCCTAGTTGGGACATACTTATGGCTGGGTCTTGCCATCGCAAGTCATCAAATATTCTTCCAACTATATCCATAAGAATTTCATAGGGGTTTCATTATATTTTTTTTACAAATTGGTCATGATAGAGAAGGTGTACGTATCTGTACTTGAAGTGAAAGTATCCGTTTTGAAAATCAAACGATTGATTGAAAGAAAAGATCGTAGACAAAAGAAATATAAACTTTTATCTCTTTTTCTCTATATTCAAGATCGAAGAGAAAACGTATATGGCTAAATCGGAGTATATATATAGATAATGACTCATGTTAGGCTCAAACATAATAGATTTGGAAATAAAACATTGATAAAATAATTACCCCTGGCCATTGGAAAATAATTAAGCAATAACAATTTTTACTATATGATAATGTTAGTGGAGGGAAAAATTTCACAAATAGTCAAGCTTAGGAGAATGTAAGTATCTGTCATATCAGTCCCAATTCTCGAAAATGGGATGATTGATTAGGAAAATCATTTGAAGACAAAAGAAGTGTAACCGTTATAATCTCTATTTCATGGATACTCAATAATTGAGGAAATTTTTTGATGAAAGAACTAACTCGAGATTCTTATATGGACAAATAATTTAGAATTCATAAAAGTAATTTCTAAGGACAAAATGGAAAACAAATAAGCAACTCGGACTTATGATATGGTAATAGTTAGAGAGGGCTAAGCAAATGACTAAGGTCTGAAATCATAGAAAGTTCCAGTTTTACCAAACGGATAGTTTACTCAACTTAGATCCTACCATCGTATCAAAACATAATGGTATATCCTCTATGAAAATTCCTCTAAGTAAGCTAATATGGTGTGGAATTCAATAAGTCCTTACCTAAATCACATGGCCTATGTAATGACCTTAACTACCCAATAGCCAATTAAACTGGGGACTCCTAGTCCTAATCATCCTCTTAGATCAATTCAATCCTAATAGTGAATGAGCATTTTCTAGTCACAGGCTCGCAGCAGTACGACTAACTTAGGTACTACTACGAGTTCGTAATCTTTTGCGAAAATTGACCTGCATGGGCCACCACAAAAACTTGTCACGACCCGCACCCGCTTTTTGGGATACGAATGCGTGTCCAAGTCAGCCTACGCCGCAGAGTCGGCGGTAGAACGCTGTCACGGCCATGATGCTCAAAATGACATAAATATAATATTTATTGCTCATTCACATTTCTAAATTGATTACAACATTTACAACATTTATATTTAGAAAAAATACAAGGTTTTTACAATTAATGAAAATGATACCACTTCTATCTAATTTCTAGGTTTCTGCCCGCAAGTACACACATATCTCCTAATGCTAAGAGAAGCCACAGCTAACCTGAAAAATATTGATTTCCAGTCAGGAATGGAATAAGCACACAAACCGACGACAAACCAAAAACACAATAGAGTTCACAAGACATGAAAATAACATATGTGAGATGATCTAGAAAATAAGACCGATATCATGACAAATTACGAAAGAAAGTAGATAACTCTACAACATGATATATCAGCTAGGAAAAGAACATGTAACTAGGATGACATGGAAAGTGGTGAAGAAAATGAGGAAAACAAGTAAAAGACAACTATCTTATGTGTTTCAAAATATCTTGTTCGACATGTGAACGGCTAAGGGATAAATTCGGCACCCTGCACGTGTCGTGTGCAGCTGCTATTAGTCAAGTGTAGACATTTTGGGATGTAAAGGGGATAGTTCACACGTCTACTAAGATACTTTCCCGCCCAACTAGTACTCATGGAATCAAGTCGCAACCATGGTAAACATGTAAATGACAGTCAAGAGGTATAAACAAATCCATGATACTAATCCGTGTGACCACGTGTCATCAAGCAAGAGAGCATATGTATAAACATGAAATGGAAACAACAATGAATCGAAAGCAGTCAGAAAATACACTTGTCTGAGGTCCTTAGCTGGTGAAACCGATAGTACAACCACTCAGATGAGTCACGGAAGTCAACTTATGCAAAAGTCTCTGGATGCTAAAATAGATGTTACCAATGTTTTCAGAATAGTCAAATTAGCTAGGATTGCCTGTCCATAAGTCCAATTCTGGACACAGGAGCAAAACGATAATTTCGGGTCAAAACGGTGTCCGCAGTTGGACCCGCTTTGTACCGAAAAACGTACCAGAGTCTATGGTCTCTAAAGTCATCAAGCTATATGTCTACGATTCCGGTTTTTTGATACGAACCCAACCGTATGTCCAAAGTTGGATTCCGGCGGACCGTGCACAAAATTGTCCGTTGAGTCGGATCGTGGGACCCGCAAAATGGCGATCCGATCAACTGTTTCAGAATCAGACCAAACTTGGCATATAGGACCAGAAAAATGATACGGTCCTGTTGGCGTAAGTTTCGTCTCAATTTGACGAACGTGCACAAAGTAATTAAAAATTTTGCAAAGAGGTCGATACGGTAAATTTTGACGGATACGCACCAAATTCGTCGCGCACACGCAACAATTTGACTTCCTTCAAAGCCCACACGTCCATGAAGTCGATACGCACCTTTTGATGCTTTCGGTTCGCGACCACGTCGTCCGGTTTGGCGGGACGCACGTCATACCGGAGGATTTCTTATGTTTTTAAAAACAGTTTATCTAGTTTTTTTTTCTAATTTCAAACCGATTTAACCTGTTAAATAATCCATTACAATTAAAAGTAAAAAAAGGTTTTCAATCATGGTTAGGTTGTCTGTGAATGTGTTCAAATAGATTTTTGAAACTGTCAACGATTCGGCCACAAATCGGCTTCCAATTTAGGCTTGGCACTGATATTCTGTTCTGTTTTAGGACAGGTTTTTGGTCGAGTTTAGCGTCATTTTGTCGGCAACCTAGGGCATCAAGATACAAAGTAATCGAAGGGAATTTAAGTTTTATAGGTTGTGGGTATACCTGAAGAGATGGATCGACCAACAGTCGATCGAGCGTTGCGAAACCTTGCGACGAAGTTGCCATCGCAACACCATTCGCTGATGCCGTTGTCCAGGTGTGACTGTGCGTGCATGGCTTCGTGGCCGGCCAGCGGTCATCCCCCGGCGGCACACAGCGCCGTCTATGGAGAAGATCCCGGAATGCGACAAGCGCCGTCTGTGTGTCAGAGAAGCTCGGGGAGGTGACGAGGCCATTCGGAGTCGACGGAGAAACTCGGGAGCCAACATATGGCATACTGGAACAGGGGAGGCAGAGTTCGGCCTGAACTCTGCCCCCTTGGTTCCAGAATGGTTCTGTGACAAAAACACAGAGTTCTGTCCAAACTTTGTGTTGTCGGGCTGAAGTGGATTTCAGGGTGATTTAATCACCGTTGAATCGTATCCTACGGTCCAAGTTTTGTTGCGGGATTAGGGTGTTTACATATGGTTTTTTCTAACCCTAATCACACACGTAACACACACAAGAGAGAGAAAAGAGGCAAGAGTGTCATTGCAACTTTGGGAGAGGAGGATTGAAGGCCATTTTTGAAGGAAGATCGTGTTCGGGTAATCTCTACTCGTCGTCTTTGTTCTTCGTAGTCTTGTAATCAATTGTTCTTGCTTCCAAGTGTTGTGGGGATCCATGTTGGATCGGGAGAAGTTTGTAGAGGGTGTACTACTTTATTTCATTAGTGAAGACTTCTCAGGGTTGGACTCCGATCGTCCCGTGGTTTTTTCCCGCAAGAATTTTCTACATCAAAAATTCTATGTGTCTGTGTGGTTTATTTTGGTGTTTTGGTTCGTGCGTTGTATTGCTCGGTTCTCTCGCATGTACTCTCTAGTTTGGAAAAAGGTTTTCGCGCTTCTTTCCAAACAGGTTCTTTTTGATCCCATTCTTTTTTTCAAAAAATTGTTATATAAATTGAAAGAAAGCAAACAAATAGTAAGGAAAATATTATCAATCATCCCAAGTCTTCTTGTCAAGATGGGGTGGGGTCAGGAGCAGAAAAGAAAAGTCAACCGTAAATCTAAAAAAGTTCAAAATTTTATTAAATAAAGTTCGAAAGGACTAAACATTAAATTGATAAAGAAAAATATGAAAGAAAAAGGAAAATCCGAAGTAAATATGTGTATAAAAATTGATAATTACAAATTTCAGAGAGAGCAAAATTGATTAAAAAAAATTAATAAAATAGAATATTTAACTCGTGGGGAAGTTGTCCCCACTCGCCCCCATATATGTCCGTCCTAGGTGGGGTTATGCTTCATAAAAGAAACGACACTATTTTATGACGTGTCTAATCTTTTATTTGTTGCCGAATTTATATAGGTATTGTGACAATGATAAGATCATGCCATAGAAAAATTAGAATTATTTTACATGAAATTGTATTCAATGTGACACAATATTAAACCAGTTGAGCCAAAAGGAATGACATTCCCGGTAATAGTTAGGAAAGCATTATGTCACGGACTTAGTGTTTTTGCTAGCACTTCGTCCCGTACGGCGCACTGTCTTTCTCCTCAAAGACTCGTGCAAGCATTCCCGTCCCGACTTAGCTAGATCGCTAAGAAAACTAGAATAGTGGAGCAAAGATGGGACTAGTAAGAATCTCTTTATTGACTTGGAGAATGCTTACAATTTTTAGGTGGTGAGGAACAAATGAGAGCCTCCCCCTTTTATAAGTGCTCATAGAGCAATACAAGGAAAGTCCTGGAAGGAATATTCCAAGGATTATTACATTCTACCATAACTGGAATGGCATATTCCAGGTTTATTCCTTAGCAACATAAAAGGAAACTTCAAGGGCCTTCCAGAAGCTTCTTGGGCCTCCTAGACGATCTTGGGCCTTCCGGAGAGATCCACAATCTTCTAGAGCCTTCCGCCATCTTCTAGAATGTTCTGGAAGCTTCCCGCATAACCTTAGTCCGCGAAAAGGTTATGCAACTGGGCCTCGGGCGGGGTGCAACATTTGGGTCGTTACATTCTCCCCCACCTAAGGCGTTGACGCCCTCGTCAACCATGCTCGCTGAGAAACGCCTGGATCTCGACTTCGAACTGATGCAGCGTATCAGCACGTTCCCAGCTAGACTCGCCGTAAGGCAAGCCCTTCCACTGGATGAGGTACTCTACAGACGGGGACACGTCTCGTCGCCGAATGGTCCTCCTGTCTAGCACGGCTTCCACCTCCTTGTCGAAGGAAGTCGTCATGGTCGCCGTCGGTCGCTTCGGAACTCCTTGCTGGGGATCCTCCAAGTCTTCATGGTACGGCTTCAAGCAACTGGCATGGAAGACTGGATGAATCTTCAGCTTGGCAGGGAGTTCAAGCTTGTAGGCCACCTTGCCTACTATCTTGAGTACGGGAAAGGGGCCTTCATACTTCTGGATTAGTCCTTTGTGCACCTTGCAGAACACCTTGAACTGTTGCGGTTGTAGCTTCACCAGCACCATGTCCCCCTCCTTGTACTCAACCGGCCTTCGCTTCGCGTCGGCCCACTTCTTCATCTTCCTCGCGGCCTTTTCCAGAAATGTCTTGGTAATGTCCGTCTTTGCCTTGAAATATGAAGTGAACTGGTTGGCCGCGGGGCTTCTACTCGAGGACCCCGCACTCAGCGTGTGCGGGACAAGCGGTTGGCGACCCATCACCAACTCGAATGGACTGCTGTGCGACGACTCGCTCCGTTGAAGATTGTAGCAGAACTGAGCGACGTCGAGGTGATGCACCCAATCCCTCTGGTTGGCACTCACAAAGTGCCGCAAGTACTCCTCGAGTAGCGAGTTGACCCGCTCGGTCTGCCCGTCCGTCTGCGGGTGGAAGCTGGTCGAGAAGTGTAAGTCCGTCCCGAGGATTTTGAACACTTCCGTCCAGAACTTTCCTGTGAAGCGGAGGTCTCGGTCGCTGACAATGTTGACCGGGATGCCCCAGAACTTCACCACATGGCTGATGAACAGTCGCGCGGCCTCCTCTGCTGTGCAGTCCGTCGAAGCAGCAATGAAGGTCGCGTACTTTGAGAACCGGTCCACCACCACGAGAATGGACCCAAGCGCCCCCACTTTCGGCAGGGCGGAGATGAAGTACATCGAAATGCTCTCCCACGGCCGACTCGGCACGGGAAGAGGCTCCAGCAGGCCCCCGGGCTTCTGATGATCCACCTTGTCCTGTTGGCACACAAGACAAGTACGAACATAGTCCTCCACATCCTCGCGCAGGCGAGGCCAGTAGTATGCGGCCTCCAGTAGCGCTAAGGTTCGCTTCTGCCACGGGTGTCCAGCCCACTTTGTGTCATGACACTCCTTGAGCAGCTGTCTCCGCAAGCCACTCCACCGAGGCACGACCACCCTGTCGCCCTTGGTGTAGAGAAGTCCGTCTTTCAGCCAGAACCTTCTCGTCTTGCCCTCCTTGGCAAGCTTCACTATGGCCAGTGTTAGTGGGTCCTCCATGATTTCCACTCGAACACGGTCCAGAATGTCCACCTTGAGCAAGCACACAGATGCGAGCTCGGCCTTCCTGCTAAGCGCATCGGCCACCTGATTTTCTTTGTCGGGTTTGTACTGCAACACCATGTCGAACTCGGCTAGAAAATCTTGCCATCTCGCCTGCTTCAGAGATAGCTTCCTTTGGGACTGGAAGTAGCTCGTGGCAACATTATCCGTCATGACCACGAACTTGGTACCGAGGAGGTAGTGCCGCCATGTCCTCAAGCTATGCACGACCGCGGTCATCTCCTTCTCCTGCACCGTGTAGCGCCGCTCAGTGTCATTCAGCTTGCGGCTCTCGAATGGGGTGTCCTTCCTGCACCAACACCCCACCGATGGCGAAGTCGGACGCGTCCGTGTGCACTTCGAACGCCTTGGAGTAGTCCGGTAGAGACAAGACCGGCTCCTCCGTCACAGCCCGCTTCAGTGCCTCGAATGCCTCCTCGCATCGGGGCGTCCAGCTCCACGCCCGATCCTTCCGCAGCAGATCGGTCAGAGGCGCTGCGATGGCGGAATATCCTCGGATGAACCGCCGGTAGTAGTTCGCCAAGCCAAGGAACGATCGCAGCTCCGTCGGCTTGGTGGGAGCCTCCCACTCCCGTATGGACTGGACCTTTGCGCCGTCCATCCATATCTTGCCACGCCCGATCCAGTGCCCCAAGAACGACACCTCTTCTTGTGCGAATGAGCACTTCTCCCGCTTGACGAAGAGTTCGTTCTCCCTTAGCACCTGGAAGACAGTCTTCAAATGCTCGATGTGCTCCTCCATCGTGTTTGAGTACACGACGATGTCGTCGAGGTAGACCACGACGAACCGATCCAGGTAGGGATGAAAGAGTTTGTTCATCAAAGTACAAAAAGTCGCAGGAGCATTTGTTAGACCAAAAGGCATAACCATAAACTCATATGCGCCATACCTCGTCACGCATGCCGTCTTAGCCTCGTCGCCCTCTGCAATCCGGACTTGATAATACCCCGAGCGCAGATCAAGTTTGGAGAAGTATCTCGCGCCTCCCAATTGGTCGAACAAGTCCGCTACCAACGGGATGGGATATTTGTTCTTGACGGTTACCTTGTTTAGTGCACGATAGTCGATGCACAAACGAAGGCTTCCGTCCTTCTTCTTCTGGAACAGCACCGGTGCACCATACGGGGCCTTTGACGGTCTGATGAATCCCGCGTCCAGCAGCTCCTTGAGTTGCTTCTTCAACTCGTCCAGCTCGGGCGGGGCCATGCGATATGGAGCCATGGCGGGCGGCTTCGTGCCCGACTCCAACTCGATGGCGTGGTCTACCTCCCTCCGCGGAGGTAGCCTCTTCGGCAACTCCTTCGGCATGACGTCCCCGAACTCCACAAGGATGTCATCGATCTCAGGCGGAAGATCCCCCTGCACGGGCGCCTCCTCCGACTTGAGCACAGCAAGGTAAGTCATCTCTCCGTGTCGCATCCCCTTCTTGAGTTGTAATGCGGAGAGAGCCTTCCCCTTCGTAAGCTCTGTCACGACCCACACCCGGATATACAGATACGAATACGTAGACGACGCCCAGCCTACGCCGCAGTATCGGCGGTAGAACGCTGTCTAGTACCCAAAAATATACACTACGTCTAGAAGGCCTATAACTATAAATATACTCTAGTCACATCACAAACAGCTAGGGATGATAAGACAAGAAGATAACTAAAGCACAAGAGCAACTAGAAACTACTAGAAGGAAACATAAGCCAGGAAATAAAGAAGGAAAAACAAGACGAACTAAGGATAACTACCAGGCAACTCACATAGAAGAATAGTGAGATCCACCTCAGTTAGCAACATCATGAAGTCCACTAATGGTATAACAATTCCTAAAATATTATCAACGGTATCCTGTCAGAAAAATGAGCAAGTACAAACACTAACAGCAGTTCCATGTGAATTGACAAATTCTATAAGAGACAGTATAATGAACTACAAGACAAAGATATATGAAGACTTGGGAACCGTTCGGAAGCTGAGTTACAATCCTTAAACCAAACAAGGACCGGGGTTGTAACTCTTCTCCCGAACAGAGCTTAGTCTCCAATCAAGGTACAATATAATGGCATATAGAACATGTGAGTAATCTGAATATCATAGCATGGTGAGAAAGTACTGAATGTAGAACAGAACAGGATATATGATAAGATAAAGTAAATATAAAATGTGCCTCGAATATTATAGCATAATGTGATCGGTATGGGTCAAGATCAGGCTTCCAGCCGACCGGCTACAAGTACGTGGACTCGGCCCGGCCGGGATGGTAAGCTATGGAGCAAGTAGTAGCACAGGTCAGGCTATACCCATCGTGAGGTGAGGGTATAGCTATGATACAAGTAGTAACTCAATGTGGGCATTGATCACACTATCTATAATATTCCCCATTCCCCGAATAGTATACGGATCCGGACATAGCACGTCATGGCACGAGATTCCCTAAGAAGGTAGCTACTCCTTTTCAGGAATCGGTGTCAATACAAGTACAAGAACAATCGAGCAAGTACCAGTACCCCAAGAAATCCAGGAATGACATCTCATGACAGGAATCCGGTATATACTAGTCCGTGAACTATCGTGACTGAGAATCAAGTAAGACACTACGACTGAATCGGATATAACAGATATCAAGACAATGAAAACTATCAGTGAATGTACTCGCCTGCGGTCCTGAGCTGTCAAATGGGATCGATGCTCAGAGTGATGCCACAGACCTAAAGATAAGATATACATAAGCTAATTAGGGTTCAACAGCGTTAGGCTTGATTCTATAGTATAAGCTACGCAATCTAGGTCAGACTCAGTCCACTAAGTCAAACTAGGCCACAATAAGTCAAACCAAGTCAAACTAGTCAAACTGGGTCAATGGTTGACTTACAGTTGACATTTAGTTAACTGGTCAACTCTGGTCAACTCTAGGTCAAACTAGGCTAATGTTGACTAACAGTTGACATTTAGTCAACTGGTCAACTCTGGTCAACCAAGGTCAAAACTAGTCTAACCTAGGTCAAATGTTGACTCTACTTCGACGTTCAGTCAAAGCAGTCAACTATGGTCAAACAGGGTCAAGGCTAGTCTCTATAAATATCTACAAGGTCAACACATCAATTTCAATGATTGTGAAATCACCGGAATCGATGGAACTCAAAATACCACAAAAGGAGAAAGATTATAATAATAGGGTGAAAACCTACAGATGTTGTCGGATGGTGAAACAACCATCACCAACGTGTCTAGAATGGTCAAATCAGCTAGGATAGCATGTCCAAAAGTCTAATTTGGACACATGGGCAAAACGGTAATTTCGAGCCAAAATGATGTCCGCCGTTGGACATACGTTGTACCGAAAAACGTACCGAAATAAAAGTGCACAAAACCTAACAAATTATATGTCCACGAATCCAGAATGACGATACGAACCCAACGGTATATCCAGAATTGGATTCCGTTGACCCGATCTCAAATTGGTCCGTTGACCAGGACATTGAAAACCGATTTGCACGGAAAAGCGTGTCGGAGCTAATGTCCTCAAAACTCAGCAAATTATATGTCAACGAGTCCAAAATGACGATACGAACTCAACGGCATCCGGAATTGGATTCCGATGAGCCGAACTCAAAATGACACGTTGACCCGGATATTGGTATCCGACTTGCACCGAAATACGTGCCGGAACCAATGTGCACTAAAACCTAGCAAATTATATGTCAACGAGTCCAGAATGACGATACGAACTCAACGGTATATCCAAAATTGGATTCCGATGAGCCGATCTCAAAATGATCCGTTGACCCAGAAAGTGGGACCCGTTTTGCACCGAAATGCGTGCCAGGGCCCACGTTCTCCAAATCTAACAAACTTTATATGAAAATATGCCAGAACGACGCCACGAGTCTACTGGTGGTGTCATAATTTGAATCCGGAGTCCCGGGTTCAAAAATAGAATTTTACAAGTGCAACACTAAGAATTCGAACGGCCAACTTTGGCGTCGAATTCGACCGACCTAACAAGCTCAAACTGAAATGAAATCTAAAGGGGGCAGGAAGAGGGTTATACCAGCTGTGCACCGGAACAGGTGGCGCACAAAACGGAGCTGCGATGACGAAGATACGAACCCGCGAAGTTGGCGTCGCAAAATTGTCCAAAATAGTACAAATTAAAACGTCAACTTGGTGGCCGGTTTTGATGTATCAAACGACGAAATTAACGGGTGAAATTTCAGGGGAGTGAAGGGGTATATACCGAGATTGAGATGGAGCAAGGAGTTCGCCGATCCAACGGCCGGATCTCCCAGAAAACGCGTGCGAAGTCGCTGTCCCGAAACACCATTTCTGAAACTTTTTCGCGCGCGCGTCGACGGGATTCCGTTCAAAACGCACGAATAGCCCATGCGTCGCGCCGGAGAAGGAGGCGCTGGCCCGGGGAGTTCGCCGGGGTCGCGCACGGCCGGGGGGGGCTCGCCGGCGGCGGAGCGCGCGACGGAGCGCACGGCGGCCCGCGCTGCTGCTGTAGCAGCTGCTGCCGCGTGCGCTGCTGCCCGCTGTTGCGGCTGCTGCGCGGGGTGGTCGCCGGCCACGTGGTGGCGCGCGACGCAGCCGTGGTGGCGGAGGCGTGCGGTGGTGGAATATGATGATGGTGATGGTGGATGATGGAGGTGGTGGTGGTGGTGCATGAGATGTTGGTGGTGTTGTAGTGTTAGAATAAGAAGGAGTGAAGAAGAAGAAGTGAGGAGGGAGAAGAAGGGAGATGGCTGTGATGAAGAAGAAGGAAGGAAAGGGGGGGCTGTTCTCGTACAGGTAGGGGAGAGAAGTGATGGGGTGTAGAATAAAGTGAGAGAGAGAGAGAAGTTTAATATTATATATGGAAAGTGAGAGAGAGAAAAGAGAGAGAGAGATATTAGAGAGAGATATTAGAGAGAAATGGAGGGTAGGTCGGCTGACATGGGGAGAGGGGGTTTGTGTACGAGTTATTTTAGGAAGAGGGAGAAAGAGAGAGTTTTATATATATGCATGTATATATATACAAATGAGAGGATTAGATATTTATACATAAAAAGAGATATTTTTGAGTAGGAGAAAATAGGAAAATATCAGTGGGATGTATGGACAGTCATGGTAGGGTCCATGCCAAACTGGGTCGGACGTTGGGCCAAGTTTGGACAAAGTCGAAGCCAAGATTTAATTAATTTATAATTTAAACCAATTAAAATTACGGATGGAATGGGAGCACAAGGGAGATCAAATCGGTGGCACGAAAGTGGCACGCGCATAGTAGGCTCAAAACAGGCCAGGGCCATATATTGGGTCGACTGGATTGGACCGATGTCAGACCCGAAAATTAAGTTGGAAATTAAATCACGAATTACGGCAGACGATAAATTGGTCTAAATTGACCCGAAGTTGCGCGAATCAAATGGAGCACAAGGGAACAAGTTCGAGTGGGACACGATATATCACTGTAAAGATAATCTCGTCTACTACAAACTCCAAGAAGGAAGTTTCCAGATACTGTCATCCCTGATGCTCTAGAAATCCAAGTCAAGGTAAAGAGCATTAATGATCAAAAATTAATTATATAGAAATAAATTATTGAAAATAATTCATTAGGAAATTTGAAAAATAATTCGGGAATTTCAGGGGGCTTACATCCTACCTACCTTATAAAAATTTCGTCCTCGAAACTAAGGTTGTAGTAGGGGTAAAACAAGATAGAAAGTTTTAGGCAAAAACTTAGGCACGATCATAGAATGACAAGTTTGCACGATTAAGATAATCAATTCACAATTATTCAGGCACGATGAAAAATTTTCGCACGATAGAATCAAAATATGAACAGAATCACATGGGCACGATTATAGATAAGTTAAGTCATTGGGACACGATTCAGAAATGACTTAGGAGAACGAAAGTTATAGATGAAGTCCACGTACGAGGCGACATGTAGCACTCGGGTTAACGGATAATCAGCCTGAAAGTCACACAGGCTTGATCAAGATGAGAGATAATCATGACCAAAACAAGGCTTGGCATGATTGAGCTGGAGTTTCAGACACAACAAAATCGAAGTCAAGGTCTTATAGACCTGATCAAGATTGAAGAGTATGATTAATAAAATCATGGAATACGCTCCAAGTTCGAGCGTGAATAAAATTGGAAATAGCCTAAGATCACTTGGCACGATAGAGATATGATAACAAAATCAAAACTTGAATTTCGTCCGGTTACAATCGAGTCAAAACATTGATTAACAGGATTTCAGCTCGATAAAATTTGATTTAGGGTTATACATAGGCACGATCAAGATGAAATGACGTGATTGGGCACTGTTAGGAATAATCAGATGTTTTAGCACAAACATTGATCAAGGATTAACTGTCACGACCCGCACCCTGATTAGGGGCACGAGAACGTGGGTACGTCCAGCCTACGCCGCAGTGTCGGCGGTAGAACGCTGTATAGGTCATCTATAACAACTAACATCTAACAATAAGACATATAAACCTGTCATCTCCGCACGGAGGTATAACATAACATCTCAACTCTATATCTCAAACACAAGTCTAGGAAAGATAAAGATAGAACATGATATGGAATCAGACGAAAGAAAGAACTGAAAATATATAGAGTTATCACACCACACAAAGTAGATATCCAACACAAATAAGTACAAGACCTGAAATATAACTAAGTCACAACTAACAATCGGAACAGTCCGATACAAAATGAAAACTATAAACACTAGACTAGACTAGGCACCCTCTATTGAGCTAGATGCTCCTCAGGCTCCTGAAGGTCACCCTCATGTGTCCCATAGAAGGTAGGACAGTCACCATCATCATCTGTAATATTTTCAACAGGCCCAGTCAGGACAGGAACGAGCACAATACATCTCACGCAGTTCATATCAGGTTGGGAAATGTAAAGCATGCATAGAGTAAGATACATGAACTGTAAAGAATATATGTAAAACGAGAGAGATTTGATAACTGGAAATATCTATATAAATGATAAGTAAGAACTGTAGGTAACCTGTGATTTAGAGCATGATATGGTTATATAAACGGGCTTAGGACATATACAAGATTTCACAAGATTTCACAAGAGTTTGTACAAGATGGGATTTGATCACATAACCATTTCCTACTCACCCTCCCCAATCGATACACAAGGATCCAGTCAAGTTACGTTACTTTGCACAAGAGGTTTTTATCATGTTTGCTCGCGTGATCATGAGAGTACAAGATTGCACAAGAGTATACATGAAAGTGGTGTACATGAAATACAAGATGTTCGTGAAAAGCACATGACAACTGTATCTGATGCACCCCGAGGGAGATAACATCGCATAACAAGATCCATATAGTACCAATCCGTGATAATGACGTGACAGCATCATGTAAAGTAATCTAAAACAAGAATATAAGTCCTAACAAGCATGAAAAGATCAGAGAATGTACTCGCCTGTCACCCTGTATGACTGATATGAATAGATGTCCGAACTGGTGTCACAGAGTCCTATTTAGAGTAAAACAGGTCACAACATATCCACAATGGTAAAAATAAAGTATACAATGCACACTACATGATTCTAGGTCAATCTGGTCAAAAGTCAACTCTTGGTCAACTCTAATAGTCAAACTAGGTCACAGGAAGTCATACTAAGTCAAATAGAGTCAACAAGGTCAAACAAGTTTAATCTAGGTTTAAGTCAACTCTTAGTCAACACTCTAATCAAACTAGTCAAATACTAGTCAACATGATCAATCTGGATCAAGTCTAGATCAAACTTAGACCAACTAAGGCATTGGTCAAACAAGACTAGTCAGTTAGGGTAATTAGGTCAAACATGGTCTGACTATTTGAACTAGTCATTTATTAGGTCAATTAGGTCAATTAGGTCATGGTTTGACCAATAGTTGACTTTAGTCAACCATGGTCAACAATGGTCAACTCTAAGTCAAAGCTAGGTCAACACTAGTTAACTAGTTAGGGTTCTAGTCAAACTAGTCAAACTAGTTGTTTTATGTCATTCCTAGTCATTTCTAGGTGAACTAGGTCAATTTTGACCTATAGTTGACTTTGGTCAACTTTCAGTCAACAAGGGTCAACAATGGGTTTTTGGGTCATTAGGGCTAGCCCCAACCATAGGCCAATAACCCTGGCCATAGGGCAATAATGGGTTTTCTCATATAACCTAAAACTAAAAAGTCACATATATATATATATATATATATATATATATATATATATATATATATATATATATATATATATATATATATATATATATATATATATATATATATATATATATATATATATATATCTACATATATAGATATATACTATCCATATACCCAAAATAGGAATAACATATATAATACACCCACATGTATATAATACACTACATATACATATAGAGACCTAATACCAATATACATATATATATCATGTATATATATATACAATACATATATATAACTATATATATATTTCATATATATATATAGGGAAGGGAAAGGAAGAGTGAGAGAGAGAGACTGTGAGAGAGTAGACAGTGAGGGAGAGAGAGAACCAGTAAACGGGGGGGGGGGGGGGGGGGGTTTCCAGAACCTGGAACCAAATACCCCCAAACACACACATAACAGAATACATATATACATATATATGTATATACATATAACTATACACACACACTACCAAAACTCCTCAAAATCGACCCACACCCACAAATACACATATACTTCACATCTACACACTAAAATACACTAGTCCTAAGTATAAATCATTAACAAAATCGAATCAAAATTCGATTTCTAAAAACTGGAAATAAATCCCAAAAACTGTGACAGTGCACAGTGCACTCGAATGGGGAAATTCGAATACACACAACCTAATCGAGCTAAGACTCTCAACCAAGGGTTGGTAACTGACACCCCGTAGATACTCTAGTGTCCTAGGACACTGACACGACACCACGACACGAAATAATGTGTCCAAACACTCAAAAACATCACACGGGTAAATTCCTGATACACCCACGCGTGCACAGCGTCGTGCACGCGTGCAGTTCACTCTAGGACACGACACACGTGTCCATGTGTCTCGTGCTCGTGGGGGAAAGTTCGCCTAGGGGTCTACTAGGTGTCCACTAACCTGATTCGTGTCCAAGTGTCCGCGTGTCCGAGTTCTACGTGCGTATCAGAGAGGTCTGAAACGCGTGTGTTGTGCCAGTGTACGACCCGTGCGAGTGGATTTTCTCCCTCGACACGACACGTCGTGACACAAGACTTTAGGGGTGTCTTATCAGACACTGCCCCTAGGTCTGTGCCAAGTGGCACGTGTCCACGTGTCGTGTCGTGTCCACACGAGGGGTCTGGTAGCAGGGGAGCTACGCAGTGCCTCGTGCACAAGTGTCGGGGGTTCGTATACTTCACACGTGGCACGTGGGGCCACGTGCTCGTGTCAGGGGGTAGGCCTAGGGTCTAGGTGTGTGTCCATGTGTCTGTATTGTGTCCACGACACGTGTGGACACAATACAAAGTGTCAAACACTTGGGATTTAACAGTGTACACAGTGTTGTTTTACAGTGTGTTCGTGTCCTGTTTTGGACACGGACACGACTCGAAGTGTGCTCAGGGTTATGGTTCTATGACCTACACCTATAGAGCTAAAAACTTGTTCAAATAGTTTTCAAAAATAATAACATTTAATTTACAGAGGCAATTCATCAAACACTTGAATTAAAACCTAGATACGTGTCCGATACGGACACCAAACCGACTCTAACCTTCACCAAATTTTACCCACAGTACCCTAGTACCTAGATGCATGCTAATATGAAGAGAAAACACAATTTTAACAAGGTTTATGGGCATTTACCTATTTGTGCAAAAATCCTTGAAAACACCCAAGTAGGGGGGGTGTTCTTCCTCTTGGTGATGCCCAAAAGCTTCCAAATTCCTTGATAGCAGGCCCTAACTAGTACCCTCTAGTGTAGGGGAGTCCAATGCAAGAAACTAGAGGTGATTTGGATCAAAATTGCTCAAGTTATGCAAGTTTGAAGAAAAAGGGATTTTCTAGGAATTAATTTCATGTAAATTATTCATGAATTAATTCAATGGGGTTTTATAGAATTGTGGGCTGCCAAGGGGGGGTCTTTGGCTGCCATGGGGGTAGGGGAGGTGTCCTTGGCTTTCTTCTAGGCTAAGGCTTGGACTTGTGTAAAGGGGTTGGATATTTGGAGTGATTTAAGCAAAATATCAAGAATAGTAATATCTAGATATTTAACTTACTTTACCCCATGACCAAAACTTCATCCTAATGCTTCTAGATTAGTGGCTAATCTCTAGTTTAGGGTAGGATAGGTTAGGGACTAATCATGGGACTTTAACCATGATTAAAATAATATTAAAATCACATAATCACAAATAAAGTCTAGTAAATTACCAAAATACCCTTAGGCTAAAAATCACTAATTTGGTGTTCTAAGCCTATGGCTAAGCTCTCATGGTCATGGCAACTTCTAGGTTAGAGAAAACTAGGATTTACACTAAGTCATACTAACCAAAATCACAAAGTCATAAGTCATGACTTAGCATGACTTTAGAAATGGTTTAACTACACTAATAATCACCAAAAATCATATCATGTCCTAACCACCATTTAATAAATAATAAAAATAATAAATTTTCAAAAATCTCCAATTTCAGAAAACTGGGTGCTACATTAACCATCTGGTCATGAGTGAAATCAAGACTCAGACGCGTTAAAAATTTACGATGATTAACCACTTAGGAATGATTTGGAATAGAATGAGGAAAATCGAAAATCTAGTCTTGATCAGGAATGAAACCTGAGCACGAGCGACTAGAGAATCAAAATTCAAGTACGAAGGAGATCTATTCGACACAGTCGATTAGGGTTCAAGATTTTTAGCACGATTTGAGGGTTAAGATTATCAAGATCATGAAAATCAAAGTCGGATGGTCATGATCTAAAACAGGGCTAAGAGAAGCAAATGGGGAGAAAAATTTGAATATAACACGATTGAGAGATAGAATTGGTAGAAATCAGATTATAGGTCACCTAAGCACGATCAAGATCCAAGTTCAGTTGTGAATGACGAATAAATCATGAATTCAAAATCAAGGTCTTAAAAGCACAATTTAGAAGCAAGACGATATGCATATTTATGATCGTTAAAATTACGATCAAGGAACTCCAAGTTGCCTTAGTCACGCTAGATCATCTAGGCATGATTAAGCACAATGAGTTCAGATATAATCCGAAAATTAAATCAGGGTCGAAAAGAGTTTAGGCACGAGTATTCAAAATCCAAACATGATCAGAATCAAAAGGCAATGCACGAGGGTTAATAGCATTGAAATCCAACCACTATAAAGAAATTTGTCTCAACACGATCTAAGTTGATCAACTTTTGAGTAAATCATAATTTGGGCCAGATGGAGAATAAGGTCAACGAAGGCTGGGCACGAGAATCCAAGGACGAAAATCCAAGTCACAAAGGAATTTGAAGTCATCTAGAGTTTAGTCAGCAACCACGACTCTTTGGCATGATAAACAAGACGACCAAAATTGATTGGTCATGGACAGAAGGGAATCAAAATCTTAACAGTATCGAAATTTAATAAACAATTTAGATACGAAAATTTCAAAAAAAAAAAGTTAGAGTTTCAAGTGTAGATGACAGATGTAGATATGAAATAGGTGATTGGTGTAATCAAGACATAGCTAAACAAGGCAAAGAAAATGACGGCAAGATGAGGAAATTATCATACGATGAGAAGAAATGAATGATAAGTCGAGGAATAAGGGTATGAATTGTCCTCATCATTTGGTCAAAAGAAGTGAATCAATTTAAGATACGACCTGATAACCATACACGTCTATCCAAAACCATGCTGCCAGAATTTACGCCACGCCAGTAAGCATAGCTGCAATAAACGATAGAGTCCATAACTAAGGTATACACCCTATAATCATGTCATCTAGATTCCTTACCACGCCAACCGGTATGGCTGCAAGAGAATCTAAATTCCATAACTAGGATAGCATATCCAAAATCAAGCTCCATGTCCCTGTCAGACTAGCTCATATGACTGCGATAAATTCCAACTCCATAAGTAAAGTAGACATTTATCGTTCCCATCGCCCTCATCAAATATGTTTATCAGAATATCTTAACTCAATCCAGAGAAACTTATCTTCAAACAGAATCAAAATCGAATTCAACAACGAACATCAAGAATTCCAAAAATTTTAACAATGAATCAAGGATAAGTATATGGAAACTAGCGGAAACAGATCCCGAGGTAGAGTTTAGAAGAAAATTTTAAGGAGATGTCCCAAGGTACTATCTAGGTCAAGATAAAGAAAATTATTGGAATATAATCTAAAACAATCTCAACCTGATATGAGACTGGCAAATCATATTCTCGTCTCAACCTAGAAGATATACAAGTCCAACTTATACCTTCCCTCTAGGGTCCACAAACTCATTCCAAGAAAGAATAAAGTTGATAACGGACAAATGTTTCAGAAATCAGGACGGACAGAACAAATGGAAAAAGTTCCGAAAAGTTCGAAATAAGATTCCCAGGGGTCATCCCTGGAATCTACCAAGAGTTCCTAATATGTGACTGAGTACCAAATTCCTAAAATATTCCATGACTCAACCTTAATCCTAGGGCAGGCTCGCAGTAGTACAGAAAAGCTCAAGTACTTACCACGACTTCGCATTAATTGCAAAGACTGACCTGCATGGGCCACCACTAAAAACGTGTCACGACCCGCACCCGGATATACGGATACGAATACGTAGACGACGCCCAGCCTACGCCGCAGTATCGACGGTAGAACGCTGTCTAGTACCCAAAAATATACACTACGTCTAGAAGGCCTATAACTATAAATATACTCTAGTCACATCACAAACAGCTAGGGATGATAAGACAAGAAGATAACTAAAGCACAAGAGCAACTAGAAACTACTAGAAGGAAACATAAGACAGGAAATAAAGAAGAAAAAACAAGACGAACTAAGGATAACTACCAGGCAACTCACATAGAAGAATAGTGAGATCCACCTCAGCTAGCAACATCATGAAGTCCACTAATGGTATAACAATTCCTAAAATATTATCAACGGTATCCTGTCAGGAAAATGAGCAAGTACAAACACTAACAGCAGTTCCATGTGAATTGACAAATTCTATAAGAGACAGTATAATGAACTACAAGACAAAGATATATGAAGACTTGGGAACCGTTCGGAAGCTGAGTTACAACCCTTAAACCAAACAAGGACCGGGGTTGTAACTACCGCCTTGCTCTTTAAAGCATTTTGGACACTACCCGCCTTGCTCTTTAAAGCATTCAACAGGCGCAGGGCACCCATGTGAGCCCCCTTCTTAGGCTCCATGTCCTCGGCCTCCTCGTCTTGGACCGCGTTCACCCTCTTGCCCATGTTCGGATAGTCTCGTACGAGGTGATTTCTACCGCACACATAGCACTCGATCTTCCGCTCCGTCGAAGGCTTTGCTTGCGGCTTGTCCTTCGGTGGCGGGCCTCCCTTTCCGTTGTTCTTCTTCGCTCCCCCACCATTGAACTTGGTGGTGGTCTTTTCCTTGGGCTTTGGGGCATCGCTCCGTCGATACTCCATCAGCTTCTCGGCTGCCGCAACAGCCGTGTTCAGATCTGACACATCTTGCCTCTGCAATTCTTGTGCCGCCCATGGTTGTAGACCCTCCAGGAACGCGAACAGGCGATCCTCTTCGCCCATACTAGAAATGGTGAGCATCAGGCGGATGAACTCCGCCACATACTCCTTGATCGTCCCGGTGTGCTTGAGTTGACGCAAACTCCGTCTTGCGACATACTCCACATTCTTCGGGTAGAATTGAGACTTGATCTCCTTCTTGAGATCCTCCCAAGTCTCGATCTTGCAGAGTCCCTTTTCTATATCAATGCACCTGCGTCGCCACCACAGCGTAGCATCATCAGAAAAATATAGGGATGTTGTGTTTACCTTGTCGGTCTCATCCTCGATGCGGACCGCCTTCAGGTAACGCTCGACGTTCCAGATGAAGTTATCCACCTCCTTCGCGTCCCGTACGCCAGTGAAGGATTTGGGTTCTGGATACTTCACCCTCTGCGTCGACTCCCTCCTCGGAGTCGGACTACCAGCAATGGCCCTCTCGAGGACCTCCGCCTTAGTTTGTAGCTCCTTGCGTAGTTCAGCAATCTCCGCCTTCGTGGCCTTTCGTTCCTCCTCGAACTCGGCCTGCATCTCGCGGAGATGCTCTCGGAACTCCGTCATAGCCATGGCGACATCCGCCTCCAAACCCTGGGCGAATTCCTCGTGAGCCATTTGGTTCTGCTCCACTTGATACTCGACGCCCGTCACGCCTTTCTCCAGCGTCTCAACCCGGCCAGCCAACTCGCCAAGAGCCCGTTCCACCGACGGTTCCTTGCTCTTGTCCTTCCTCGAGGTCTTTACCTTCTCCTTAGGCGAAGAGGGTTGTGCGGGATCCTCGTTGATGATGGCTTCGGTCGAAGACATGACGACGATCGAACCTTTGCTCTGATACCACTTGTCACGGACTTAGTATTTTTACTAGCACTTCGTCCCGTGCGGTGCACTGTCTTTCTCCTCAAAGACTCGTGCAAGCCTTCCCGTCCCGACTTAGCTAGATCGCTAAGAAAACTAGAATAGTGGAGCAAAGATGGGACTAGTAAGAATCTCTTTATTGACTTGGAGAATGCTTACAATTTTTAGGTGGTGAGGAACAAATGAGAGCCTCCCCCTTTTATAAGTGCTCATAGAGCAATACGAAAGTCCTGGAAGGAATATTCCAAGGATTATTACATTCTACCATAACTGGAATGGCATATTCCAGGTTTATTCCTTAGCAACATAAAAGAAAACTTCAAGGGCCTTCCAGAAGCTTCTTGGGCCTCCTAGGCGATCTTGGGCCTTCCGGAGAGATCCACAATCTTCTAGAGCTTTCCGCCATCTTCTAGAATGTTCTGGAAGCTTCCCGCATAACCTTAGTCCGCGAAAAGGTTATGCAACTGGGCCTCGGACGGGGTGCAACATTTGGGTCGTTACAATTAGCTGCAAACAAATAAGAATTATTTTGTTTAACCGCCCCAGTTTTATGCCTAATTAGATTTTGGGTACTGGATTTGTCTGTTGTTAGATATGGATACTCAAAAAAAATTAGTGACACATTTAATGACATAAATAGACTTTCAATGACGAAATCAGTCTTTTAATGACAAATGTTCGTCACTAAAATGTCACTAAAAAATTTTGAGTATGTAAATCCAATAACGGATAAATTTAGTACCCAAAGTCTAACTAAGTTCTAAACGTGGTACTCTTATACAAAATAATCCATAGGATTTGTTTCATGTTCCCAGAAAATTACCAAATTTTCGCGGCTGTAATATATGCATGCATCTCTTTCACTTCCAGAGAACAACTTGGCAGAAGAGATCCAAATCCAGAGTGCCGTGTTGGTACATCTGAGAGTGCTTCGTCCACACACAGACACACTACTAGTCCCACCCAATTTGTTAAATAGTGTTAAACTATGTAATGTACCTAATCACCAAAAACTGACACCAAAAATTCCCAGCCATCTTTTCACCTTGAACCCCACCTAGGGCCTGTCCAGAGATAAGTCATACAAGATTTCGGATTTGAATAATCCTTTACTTAGGGCAACCCACAGCCTCAGTGTGATCTCAATAAAGCTCGAGCTTGCAGGTGACTCTCGACCTATAATAAAGGTCAAGGAACAACTTAAAGTAGTTTCGGATAGGACAATCCAACCGCAGTCTAAAATAGACGTAAACCTACACATGGACATTCCTCATCGGCTCCATCGATCACAATCTCTCTCAACAGAAACTTCTGTAGTATACTAGTGATAACTTGGCAATGAATCAACCTAAACATTAACACATCTTTTTGTTTTGCTCTCCAGCTCATTCTTCCAAGAATAAGAAATAGAGAAACTTATATGAATCTATGGTTTGATTGAGAAGACTCTGAGGACTTTTGGTTGCAGTAAGCTGTACCCTTGTTAGCAATCACCCGAATAAAATGCGTATTATACGTGAATTTTTTCGTATCTTACATAAATGTATAATACTTAGAAAAATTCGGATTTGTACGCGAATTTTAAGCCTGAGACGTTTTAAACGCGTACCGTACGAATTTTTAAAAAATTTGGCCAAAAAAATGTGACCAAGAAACCTAACAGTCTTGACTTTCTTGACTCCTACTATTAGATATTAAGACTGGCACAATTCTCAAAAATTATCAAAAGAAAAGAAAAAAAATCTCACAGTAACCAAAAAAAAGAAACCCAAGAGTCTTTGCAACCTTTCGGTTTTCCATCATTCAACATCTTCTTATTCTCACACTGAACTCTTGTTTATGAAGGAGTAGAGGTGGGTGGACCATATATATATGTCGAATTTTTAGTGCCGAATTGGTTCATATGAAACGTACTAAACACGAATTAAAACTAATCCGAATGTTTTTCGTTAGACGAATTTTTGACCGATTTTTTGACCGTATTTTACATATATTGTACTCGTACTTTTGTCGTTCCGAATTTTTTCCATTTGCCGAATTGCTAACAAGGAGCTGTACTAGTAGCTAAAAAAAATGTCCAGAGCTTCTTAATGTAGAATTTTGTTTTAACTATGAGCAGTACTGTCGGTGCTTGATTTTCTGGTCTAAATATTGACTCTCGTTAAAAAAATAAAAAAAAAAAAAAAAGCTGAAAATTTTATAAAAAAAGAATAACACCATTAGGCTTTAAACTCATTCCCTTTATACGAGAGATGTAAATAAAAGGTCAAACTTTAGTAAATAAGTCATTATATCAAATTATGTAAACACTAATATTTAAAATACTAACACAAACACGCGCAAACACACACACACACACACACACACACACACATATATATATATATATATATATATATATATATATATATATATATATATATATATGAATTTGGATCAAAAGTTTTGTCGCGGAAGTTTCGCCAAAGTCTCATCCACCCTGCACCATCGGATCGGGAGAGAGGGGATACTCGATCCTACAGACGAGGGATGGGCAGAACTTCTGTGAGACTCTCGATCTGAACCACGCACTTGCATTTCTCCGAAGTGGAATTAAATGGCTCCTCCATTGTTTAAACCCGCATGAGAGATGTATCGAACTTAACCGCTTGGCTAGACTTCATTTGCATATAATTTATATATTTTCATGGGCATTCATATATTCGAATTCGGTCCCGATAATAGAGTGGAAAAAAACATATCAGATAAAATAAATCTGAATAGTGTCCACATCCCCTTGTGATAGGATTCGGATGCATATCCGAACGGACTAATTCCGCTGTGAATGCACCGCTTATCTATCTGGATAGGATGTGCTATGAAAAATCTGCTTTAGCGTTTTGAGTTCAAGCTGAACATGTACGATGTCTAAAGTAATCATTTCAAAAAAAAAAAAATGACATGGGATGTGCAGTAGATTGTTGGTCTGGAAAAGTAGGATATCTTTTCTTATAATTTCAACAAAAAAAGTTTTTTTTTCCCTCCTTAATTTTGTTTTTAATTTTTTAATACTTTTGAGATTTAGTAATGGACACATGCTATTAGTTTGTTTTTTGTTTTTCAAATAATTGTTAAAAGAATTCAACATCAACTATTAATTATCTTCAAGTTAATACCGTCCGCCAGTCAGGGATTAATTTTTTCGTTAAACTATTTTTGACCAAATCACACCCCTCCTCTCCCACTCCCCTGTTGCCATCCCCCCTTGATGTCCATCCACCGCACCCGCACCCCCCACTCTGCCTCCCTCCCTCGCCCCCATGTTGTTGCTGCCACCGCCATCGAGGAGGAAAAAGATAATGAGGGTATTTTTAGCATTCAACGTTTTGTTAACATTGTTATAATATTAAGTTGTCCAATTATAATTGAGATATTAAATTGTATAATTTTAAAGTATAAGTAAAAAAAAATTAGAATAATTGAGGATATTAAATTGAAATTAAGCCAAAAAAAAAATACTGGTAAAGCCTAAACAAACATACCATTTAACTAGTACTAGTATCGAGCCACTTGGCTAGGAATTGTACAATGTTCTATAAAATCCGTTCAAAATCTAAAACTCTCCGGCACTTCACTCGGGACTTTCATCCCCATCTACGGAAAACAAACTCCTCGGTCTCTCTCATCCATTCCTCTCCTTCCTCCTCTCCGTTCCACCACCACCACCGCCGCTGCCACCATGGGCATTCGCAGGAAAGCGTGTGGCTTCCTCAGCATCGGCTCCGCGAACAAGAAGATGTCGAAGCTGAAGACCCTACTCCACCTCACCGTCTGCCGTCTTGCCATCCTCAAGAACCAGCACAGGGCCCGCTGCAACCACGCCCGCGACGACCTTCTCCAGCTCTTACAGCTCGGCCATCGCGACCGAGCCCTCCTTCGCGTAAGGAACATATCTCTACTAAACAACATGTAGGCGTGTTGGACATATTATGTCCCAAAATGATATTTTGTTAGCTATGTGACTGCAGACGTGACCGCAGACCCACGTGGCAACCAACCATTGGTCCCGCAGCAGAAGCATTGATCCCTCTTTTTTTTTTTTTTTTTTTTTTTCTGTTTATGGTGCAGGCGGAGCTTGTGGTCAAGGAGGAGAACATGCTGGATGTTTTCGCGATGCTGGAGGGGTACTGCCATCTGGTGACCGAGAGGTCGGTGCTCCTCAGAGGGCAGAAGGTATGCCCCGACGAGCTGAGGGAGGCGGTGTCGAGCCTCGCGTACGCGTCGTCCAGGCTGGGGGATCTGCCGGAGCTCTACCACGTAAGGAACGTTTTCTCGTCCATGTTCGGAAAGGACTTCACCAATTCTGCGGTGGAGATCCGCAACAGTTGCGGTGTCAATCCGAAGGTACACAACACTACACTGCATGATACTTTACGCACGTGTTGTATTTTTGGAGTGTTCGTGTCGTGTCTGAAAATGCCAATGCGGACACTGATTTGTTCTTCTATACTTTGTTTATTTTGTCTGCTGGAGCTGTTGATAGTGCGTGTTGTTCATCTCTATATGGGTTAGAGCATCCTCAGCAAGGCTCATCCTCAGTTCTAATTTCTACATTCAAAATTTTGAAACTCATTTTATAGAATAGTAAATCTCATCCCTACTCCTAATTTCTATAATTTCGGTTCCATTCCACACATAGGTGCTAAGGGTTGGACCTCTCAATTTCTAGATTCTAGATTGTAGGAACTCATTTTGTAGAATAGTAAGCCCCAATTTGGAGCCCAACTTTCTAAATTCAAGATTTTGCATTATTTTTTTTTCACTTCAATTTTTGACCACATAATCTTTAAGACCGAAACTCGCTTTATCATTTCCTACTATTCTCATACAAATCAAACTCATTCTACAGTTACCTTTTCTTTTCTTTTTTTGAAATTTTGGACCTCAAATTGCTTTGGAGAGTCACAGATACTAATCATGCTCTTATGGAATAAGTTTCATACTTGGAAACAAATCATGAGAGAGAAATCTGTCATAATCACTCTTCACATCCTCCTACCTATTCCAAAAATATTCTAATGAGAATAGGGAGAGGGGAGAGTTTCTTTCTTTCTTTCTTTTTTCAAGGGAGCAGGAGAATTATTCTAACAAAAAGTCTTCCCAGACCGAAAGCTGGAACCGAAAAAAAAAACCGTGCGACACGTGTCAGCACGGGATTGGGAAAAAAAATAAATAAAAAAAACACTCTGACCCCCCGCTAACTTCGGCCAATGAGAAACCGACACGTGGCATCGGTTCACGTGCGGTTTCTCTTGGCGGTCCGGGAAGAAGCTTTGTTATTCTAATTAGAATATGATAACTTTACTTCCAATCATGGCAAATCTATTTATATGTTATGATTTATTTCTAAATATAATAGACATAGATTTACTTACTGCCAGTTGTTTCTTTGTTTCTCGCAATCAAGGAAGAATCATGTGTAGTATCCGTGTAAGACACAACCCTAACATTCCAAAATATACTGGAACTCACCAAAATTTGTGTCGTGTCGTTTGCATGTCATGTAGTATCCATGTCCATGTAACAAATTTGATCAAAATTTTCAAACTCTAGTATAGCTTTTGAGATTTAGAATCTGTTGGCCATGGCAGTAATTGTTTGCACTGCAGATAGTACAGAAGCTATCCACCAGGCAGCCTAGCCTGGAGAGCAGAGTGAGGATCACCAAAGAAATCGCAACATCGAAAGGGATCACTCTAGATCTAGTCTACGACATTTCTACAAACTGTCCTGACAACAAGCACAAGATTGCAAAGCAAATAGCAGAGGTTTCTCTAGTGAAAATTCATATATGTGTCAAAATTCTAATCCAGCTTTGTTCTTCCTTGACCATGTCAATTTTTTGGTTCCTAGCCAACAATGCAGGTGGATCCGAGTTCAACGCCGAAGAGGGATTCCTCGGGGAGAGGGAAGTACAAATACAAGGATGCAGCAAGCGCAGCCCTGGCTGCATTCGAGTCAGCTGAGGATGCAGCGGCTGCAGCGAAGGCTGCAGTGGAGCTTTCACAATCATCAGAGTCCTCTTTTGGTGATCATCCCAAAAGTGGAAGCGACTGCAGTCCTACGAAGGAGGAAAAGATCGATTCCAATAAGGCAATGGATGACCCTGTTCGAGACAGTAATAGAGAAATCAACAAGAACAAGTCGAACACCACTTCGGAGTCGTACGAAGAAGATGCAGTAGAATACTTCAGCAGCAATGTGCGGCTCTATTCCAACGAAGATAAAGAGGTCGAGAAGAACAAGTCGAACAGCACTTCGAAGTCGGAGGAAGAAAATCTAAAATACTTCAGCCATATGCAGCTCTATCCAGATGAACATGAAGATGAGAAGAAGTCCTTCAGGTCACTGAAAAGATCACCATATTCTTCCACTGGGAGTCCTTTGCTTGAAGAATTACAAGAAGAAGATACATTTGAATTGGCTTTACTGAACGAGATGAGCCAAAGTGAAATCGAAAAGCCGAGCCTTCGAGGCTGGATGTTCAATGCAGAACTAGCTTTAGGTTCACCTGACAAGCATGCTACCCCTAACCTTAATCCCATCTACCAGAAGAGTAACTCTGGAACAAAAAATAGAGAGAATTTGAACAGCTCAATGAAGTTAAAGAGCGAAGATAAGGGATTACTAGGATCAGCAAAATTGGGTCGTCATTCAATATCATTTAGTCCAGAAACTAGAAGTTTTCAGAGTGAAATTGGTCAGGAGGAATCTGCAAATATATTACCTACTAAGACAAGCAGGGCTCTCTCTGTGAGGACACGAAGAGGATTGCAGAGATAAGAGTGGCGCGGAAGCTTATATCGACTAAGGATTGCAACGAGCGACTTGTTTGTGCAGTAGGAAGTAACCTGTGTAGTTTGGGTGTGCTCCGCTGTGATAAAATCTACCGTTGAGTTGTTTTATGATATTTTCATATATATATTCTTGTGCATTTTTGTATATTTGACTTGCTTTGTGTTGATGAAGTTTGCTAATGATCTGATGCATTCTAGTATATAATTTTTGATGTGATGTATTATATTTGATGAGTAATAGTCTCATCCTGAATGCAACTTTATAAACCAATGTAATGCACATGTTTTAAAAGATCAGCGGTCCAAGTAACTAGCATAAGGTTGGCAAATTTGGGAAGGAACATCACTTCTTTTTTGTATAATGGCAGTCACCGTAGAAGTAAAACAGGATCATATATAAGAACTTTACACTTTTAGGTTCTAGTTTCAGAATATACAAGAGCGAGAATTAAAATATAAAAGCACTGGCTATAAAAAGAAAATCCTCAGATGATAAAATAACTGCAGAAGAGATCAAGGGCTTGTCATGTTCTTACTATGTTGAGTAAGTCAGCAAGATGATAAAAGAGCATCACAAAGCAATCAGAGGCCTGCCTTTCTCTTCTTACCAAGGTTGATTGAATTGGGAGGGCCCGTCTTGCTCTTCTTACTAGGGTTGATTAACTCAGCATAGGCCTGCAAGTTCACTCCCACATCTTCATCATTTTCAATACCAAGTTCCTCCTGAAAGAAATATGTTCTTAGAAAATGGCCAAAAGATAAAGATATTGAAGCATGCATCAGAAAAGAATGATAACTTGATTAAGTCGTAAGTAACCTTAAATTCTTTAAGGTCTTTGGGTGAGTTCTCTGTTATAGCATCCCATAACTCTTTGAAGATCCTCTTGCGTTTTCTCCACTGATTAACTTTCTCAGCATAAGTTTCTTCAATAACTTTCTTATCTTCTGGTTTCACCAGAACAACTCCACTGCGCAATTTCTTCAACTTTTGCTCCATTTCATCAACCTGCACGAAAGAATCAGATTACTCCCACGTTTCCACATGAATTGAACATAGAAAAACACAATATTAAATTATAATAAAGATCATAGAGCTGACTTCAGTTTGCAGTTTAGCCTCCTTGATATGTATTTCCTCCAAAGTCAAGCTTGACTGTAAAGCTCGAATTTCTGAATCAAGAATATCAAGGGTCAGCAAACCAATAGTCCATGACAACTACTTATAATGGGAAAAGATGTAGGCAGTCGATGGGGTTGCTATATGGTATATTGAGTACTGGGAGAAGTAATGGAATACATTATCTTTTTGCCTAACAAATGGAACTATATCCTAAAACATGATCACAGAAAACCAATACAGTACCAGCCTCCACCTCCTGCGTTATTTTCTTTTGGTTTGCAAGTTCTTCTTGCAGCTTGGCATTGTCTTTCTTCATCTGATCAAGCTCCTGAGCATTGGGTATTTTAAACTGATCTTGCCGTGCAATGTAAATCTTCTGTTTACCGTACTCTTTAAATGATATCTGTCCGCTATCAGCCAGTGTGTCCAGTGCTTTCTGAACTGCATTCTTCTTGAGGTTGTACTTTTGCAGTGCATCAGCTGCATTTTGTGAATTCAATGGCCTATTTTGCTGAGGGAACAAAGAACAACTTTTACATCAGAAAGGGTATCGGTAAATTCTGAAATGTGAAAAGTTGTCACGCATAGTCATGAGGCGAGAATGTTTGATGGTTAAAAATAACAGAAAAAAGATTGGATTCAAAAACAAAATGCTCTGATCAAATTTAAGGATGACATCCCCCTCCAGAAGGATCAGTTTGGTATATGGACATCAGCCTTCCATTCTGGACTTTTATTTCTTTAATTTTAAAGTTTTTTTAGACTCTTTAATTTTAAAGTTAAGTACAAGACTATGGAAGAGTTTATAAGGTAATGGTTACTCATTTTATGTTATGCTTGTGCAATAATAATCAGATCTAGTAATTCCAAAACACGGTCAGGTATAATCATCTATGAAAACCTAAAGAAGATCTTACTCAATATACAAAAATTCGATTAACTGAGCCAGAAATGATAGTAAGTATGCTAGATAGGTTTAAGAGCATTAAGATGCCATGATTTTTTTTCTTTTCACAGAGCCACCGACCCAGCAACATGGCAGAAGAATCCAGGAAGCCAGAATTCCACCTTCAACCACAATTCCCAAGTTCCTCTCCTGATATCCTGAATTAGTTTTCATTACTACGTACAGACATTCTCATCTACCAATCTAATGAAACGAATGGTAAAATTAACTAAAATCATATAAGATAGAATATAGCTTGCATAAATATTTACTTGCAAAAAATGCTATCTTGACTAAAGACTACTAAAACGCAAACGGGGGTGGGGTGGTCAGATAGATAGTTGTGCATTTTGTAATAACAATAGGGAGATCGTGGAGTCATTGTTACTTCATCGCAAAGTGTTACGTCCAATTTGGAATTAGAGGACATCCAGGCCTGGTGAAATCTTTATGGGGCTTTGGCCGGACAAAAGAGTGAAGCAACATGACACTTGGCCATGGGACGTTATGGCGGTGGCCATATATTGGGGAATTTGGCTTGAAAGAAATAATAGGATTTTCAATACAAAGTATGACACCACTATATAGCTTGCATCAAAGATTTTACCTAACATCAAATTTTGGATGACGACAGCTCCAAGATAAGAAAGAACCAATGAGAAAGTCAGGATGGACATTTAGAAAGGAGAGACATGTAGCGAAGGATACCGCATCATTTACATTTTTTTTCTTTTGCGGAATAGTTGTATTTTTATGCTTGCTTTCGTGGTTGGGACTTCTATGCTTGCTTTGGTGGTGGTGGTGGTGGTGGTGGGGTGTGTGTGTTTTATTATGTTATTATGTTAAGTGGAACTATACTTATGTAATTCTGAGGTTTAATGGTTTCATTAAATGCTCTTTAATGAAGGATGGGGTAGAACTTCCCTCTCACTATATATATATATATATATATATATATATATATATATATATATATATATATTGACATGTCGACGTCAATCAAATATATCAGACTAACTGGAGTAGATTTCTAAGCCGATAGAACAAAATTAAGATTTTGATACATCTAATGCTTATAGGAAGAGATTCAAGTTGAGAATCACGTCATTTTGTTTAGAGAATCAAACAGATCTTCAGCAAGTATTATAGAAAAGCAGGACATCCAAAATGTTTAAAAAGCTAATTATCTGAAGTCAAAGAAGACCAATAAAGTTTATACAAAAGAACAATATGCCTATTGCCTATTGACTAACAGAACAGAGAACAATTAGAAGGTGGTGAAACTAATATAGCACACCTGAAGAGGAGAGCAATATAGAACATCCTCAGATTAGTTTGAAGATGATCTCATAGTAGACACCAATATTTACTAAAAGGGAGGTAATAATAGGCACGTAACACCAAACATGTGAGCGTGATTGTTCCTTTGGCTCTAAATGCTTAATAGGTTAAGAAAAGAAATATGCTTGCTTGGTTAAAGTTTTGTAAAAGATTTTGACAGGTTGGTCCATGTCCGCATGGTACGAAAAACGTTGGGGTGATGTATAACGAATGAGAAGCATTTGCATAAATTAAGGTAATCTCTTAAGGGAGGATCAAGATGTATGCAGCCTTACGTCCATATATATGGGGAGGTTGTTTCCACGACTACAACATACATCGTCCATGATGCAAGAAGCAAGCCTTACCATCATGACAAAAGTGCATTCTCGTCAACTAGTGCAGAAGATAGCAGCTATGGGGCCAACAAGAAGAGGACCAAGATACAATGAAACAAGAGAGGATAGATAAGATTTCCCTTTAGTTATTCCACGAGCAGTTCATCACCAACAAAAGAGAGAGAACTAGTTAGCCCACACTGAGAAAGGTCCTAGTAAATAATAAAATATTTGGGTGATGCTAGACATTTGTGTCTTTCATATCTGGGATATTTTAGCAAATGCCCTCATGCAAAATATGAAAACTAGCATATACCCCCACTATTAAAAAAAAAAAAACTAAGAGATACTCTCGTTTTGTACGAAACAGTCAAAATTTCGGTTAAAATAACGGGGGTATATCTTAGTTTTTTAACTGACCCGTACAAAGAATGGGGGTATTTCTTAGCTTTTTAAAAATAGTGGAGGTATATGCTAGTTTCTATATTTTGAATGGGAGCATTTGCTAAAATATTCCTTTATATTTCAATGCCTTGATAAAAGCAGTCATATGTTTGTTTTGGGACTAAACTGTGGGAAAAGTTTCCCTTGTTCCACCAACGATACTTAACAAAACAAAGAGTCAAAAGACTATGAATAAACAAAATAAATAAGAAAAGATGCAAGTCTAGCAGTACAAAAATGAACCAATCTGCTAGCAAGTAGAAGCAAGGAGCAAATTATGGTTGGCCGCTATCATTGATAAGAGTCCAAGACTAATGTCTACATCTTGAGGTTTAAGTAACCTGTTGTTTTCGTTGATAGGAGTACGGGACTAATGTCTACATCTTGAGCTATAACCCATTTCATAAACGGATACATGTTGAAGTAAAGCTTTGCACATAAAAGTTCTGCAAGTCCTTTTGTAAAGATTCCACCACAGTGATGGAGTATTCCCTTTTTCTTTCAATATATCAAGTTTCTATGGAATGTGATCTCATGCCAATGGATTTCACGTTTTTCTCGGCCCTCGTGCATTTATGATTATGAGGTTGATTTCTCGCAGAAAGCATTACACATAATATTTCGAGGCAACCACCACTCTACCGCAGTCATGCTAATGAGAGTTTTCATAACGAGTACGAGGCCCAATTTAAGAAAGTGCTATGCAGATGATCATGGCACGGGAAGTCAAAAGAAACTAAAGGAGAAAGGTCCTGTGAACTTCAGTAATTATGAATTGTTGTTCAACTTTACCAGTGGACTTTCTAGTTTGACATTTCTTAATCACCAGTTTACGGATTATTTATAAATATCCCCCTATGGTTTGTACGCATTTTGGTAACTGTTCCCGTTGTTTTAAAAACAAAGAACACTCCCCTTGATGCTTAATTTTCCACTCACTTTCTTCTATGCACCAGGGGGTACAACTAATTAACTCTATAAACTAGGGGGGTGTTCTTTGTTTTTAAAACAATAGGGACAGTTACCAAAATGCGTACAAACCATAGGAGGATACAACTAATTAACATCAAATGAATAGTGCTATTAGTGATGTTCTTAAAATTCGGAAAATTTTGCTTTATTTATTATGTTTAATCCGTGTAGCAACCTAAGAAGCATTTGTTGTGTCAGCATCTAAGAAGCTCGGACACTCCAAAATTCATGTAGTATCGTGCCAAACACGCACGGACACTCTAAATACACTAGGACACGACAAATCCGTGTCGTGTCGGATTTGTGTCCGTGCAACGTAGGTCAGGATATTCCAGCATGTGTTGACACGACCGAATACACTTTCCGTGTCTTACATGATTGTCAGCTGTCGAGGAAGTGTCGTGTCCGACACATTAGATACTGATACGGTCATGGATACATTCGGAATTGATAATTTCACTGACGAGTAACAAAAATTTTCATTAAAAAATAAAGTAGGAAAAAGTGGAGATCACGAAATGTGAGTTTCTAGGGTTTGCGTACCTCGTTGACAAAATTGAGAACAATACCTGTAAAAATCAGCAAACGGAAATAAATGAATAATAATTAGTATCAAATGAAAAAAAATGGAAAAATAGCACGAAATAGAATAATTTGTCAAATATGATGAATATATGCCTTCAATGCTATCGGGTTTCGGAGCCATCCTCTCTTCCTATTGAGCTCCGATTCTTCTTCTCCTTCTTCTTCCTATCGCCAATATTTCTCTTTTGCTGAAAATAAATTTCCCCCCCTTTTTATTTCGAGTTCCCTCCAAAAAGGTGGAGTGGTCATCGTGTCAATGGGCTGCAATTCCCAAATAGGCCTTTCAGGCCCATGGGTTTGGATTTGGGTCAAGATTTCATTTTATTTGAAATAAAAAACGTTAGACTAAAGTGTTAGAAAGTATGAAAACTTAAATTAAACATAGTTATATTTCGATTTGAAAGAATTTTCTCTCCTCTTTTATTCTCATTTGCGAGCTCCTTACAGTCAGCATGCTTCAAGCTGTTGTGTTAAGCACCACTTCCAAATTCATTTTTTAATATTTATTTAGTTGTAGTTTGACCCCAAATATTATGAATTGTACATGTTTTGCACTTATCTCAACTATTTATAGGTATATATATCGTGTAACTATCACCAATTTAACAACTTGCTCCCATTTATTAGTCTACAATCATACTTAACGACGTGTACTGGACTTTTTTTTTTTACTCTTGACACCTAAAAATACTTTTTAAAAAAAATTATTTTCTCCGCCGTAATGAAACCCTAACCCTAACCAAGACTTGTCTCCAACTCTTTATCTTCTCCTTGGTAAAGAAGACATGAAATTGGTTCTCTGTTCCTTAAAATCATATTACACTTTTACTTAACTCATATAGGTTAAATAGAGGTGTAATATAATTTTATTTCTTGCGACCATAATTAAATTGCCAGGATACTAACTTACAAGAATATTTTAGGTCGGTTAAATGTCCAAAATAAGTTCACTTCTTGTATTACATATGTTTCCGAACCGTGTCACGTTGTTCCTCAATTGTTGTGTATGCTGCATCATTTTCCAATCTATTTCTCTAATGGATCTCCATCGCACACTTTGAATCAACCGATACTTAAATTTCTCGATTCCTCTCTTTTTTATATTTAAGGGGTTTTTAAGAAAATTCGAAACCTTCGACCAAATTTTTCTAGTCCTTATGTCTCTAATATTTTGGGTACTCTGGCACATGCTTGTTGACTTTATTGTACAACTACGACAATAGAAAACAGTTCACAACATCTGAATTAAAAAAAAAATAGATGGATCTTGTTGTAGTAAATTGGTGAGGAGTTATTCGAGAACTCTAAGAGAAGATAAAATGAGAGAAGGCTTTATTGATTGATATTGCCTAGGTTCCATATAATGGACATGTTGCTTATTTTAATTATATATCAAATACAATTGGTTACAATAGAAAACATATCTCTGAGAGATAGAAACAAATATGGTTGGCACAATCACGTATGATAGTTCTAGTAACAACAACAGTCCCAACCCCTTGAGTATGCACAACGCAATATATAATTTGTATCGGTCTTCAGAAATGATCATCATCAGTCATCAGAGATGATCAACATCAACCTTTAAGGATGATCATCATCAGTCTTCAAGGATGATTAGCATATTAACGTGAGTTTATAAGGATATGCATATGTAGTTAGACATCACCAAAACCTTAATTTGAAAGAAAAAAACAGTGAAAAAAATAATAATCTAAGGAAAAGAGTGGGTCGATGTCGATACGTCTTCGTGACAAGAAAATATCTGGAAGTATGACCAACCTGATGTTGGTGCTTCATTAAAACCTTCGTAGGGTGGCCAAAACCTTGTGAAAAAAATGCTCCTAACTATAATTTAGGAAAAATAGTACAACTAGGTCAAATGAGTATACTTTTTGATACTCTCCCATGATTTCGACATTATCCTAAACTAGGAGCATTGCAATTCAAAGAGCCTATGCAATTCGATGTCATGACAATCTTCTGGAAAGTAAATTTTGGTATGGACTTGGTAAACATGTCGTCTAAGTTTTTATGGGTCATATATGCTTGACTTCAATATTTTGTTAATGTTGTTGTTGTTGTTGTTATTGCTGATGTAAGAAGAACTTAAGTACAATATGCTTGGTATTGAATCCATGTAGTTCTTCTTCATCTAGTTAATGCATGCGATGTTGTCTTCATACCTTATTGTTGGGTCGACATTATTGAAAAAAGAGAATCCGCTTGTAGTTGAATATTCTCAATTATGACTCACAGCTATATGCACTCCTGGTGGCATCATGGAGGACGATGAGCTCGGCGTGATTTGAAGAAGTACCGACCATGGTCTGCTCTGTAAACTTCCAAGATATTATTGTATCCTAAATGAAAAAGACATAACCACTTTAGGATCTCGCTTTGTGTAGGTCATGTAAATAACCGACATAGCCAACAAAATAGGCATTGTCACGCCCTGATTTCGTCAAATCGATAAGCTGTCACCGGACATTATGTCGTGCAAGCCTAAATTTTGCTTCTGCAAGGCGTGTTCATGTGGACTTATAAACTACCTCTTTTTAATTTGTAGTAGATAAACAGAGAAATTGAATAATACATGATATAAAAGAAATAGCTCTTTATTGATATGTTTGTAGGGAAAAATATAGGTTCCCAAACATCCAAGTAGAAAAGTATCAAACTTGGCTTACAACTTTGAAACATCAAAATGAGATGCATCGTTCCATACGTCATTTTCCTTTATTAACAATAAAGTAAAAATACCTTCAACAAAAATCTTTTAAACTTGTTTCATACTTCTTAAATAAAAGTTTAAATCCTAAATTTCTTCACCAGAACTCTTCAACTCTTTATCCTAAATCTAGTTTTAATTTGTATTTGCAATGATCGAGGCTTCTTCGCTATTTGATTAAGTGTGTTTAATATTACTTTTGTTTAAAATTATTCTAAATATTATATTAGAGCCCGATAAATCCGACGAACCCGAACCAACCCGATCCTCCGGGCTTGGTATTGAGCTTCATATGTTGAACCCGAGGTCGGGCCGGGCTTGGGCCCGGAATAGGCTTATGGTTCACCGGGTTGGGCTCAGGTTGACCTCAAACCCGACCCAAACTGCACGTGTTGCAACCCAACCAACTTAGCTACGTTTAACGGCATAAAGCTAAAGCATCACTAACTTAATTAATGACGTAAAATTGGTCATTATTTGTCACAAAAAATGACGAGTTCATATTGGGAGTAGCGGCATCCATGTTGACATGACAAAGTCTACCATGTAAGCACATTAACGACGTATTATGCAACATTTAGCGATGATTACTTTTTCAGTTTAATCATGCAGACTGCGTCGCTAAACGTTGCTATATATTCTAGATAGCTACGTGACAGTAACGTCTAGCGACGTATTAATACAGTTGTAGAGGCTAAAAATCAAGCTGCGCCATCCATTAAAGTATGTAATCATCAAATGGTGCCAAATTATTATGTTACGTCGGATCATCAAGTTGTGCAGTATCATGTTGCGCCAACATCAGGTTGCACAGGACATAGGTTGCGCGAGCACCACGTGGCGCACTTCCTCGAGAAGCTGTAACGGTATCATCATTATCTGACAAACTGACAGTACGGAGATTAAGGAAAATCCGTTCAAATCCCGCGCAACGCGACGCTCGAGAAGATTTTGTCACCATGTAATTAATGTTGACAGCTGGTTTGCGCAAGTTATTATGTGATGCAAGAATTAATCAGTACAGCACAAAAATAACCTAGTCAAAGGCGTCAGTTGTTCAGTTGTGCCCATGCGCAGTCTGACAAATTGGTGCCACTTGATTAATTCTTATTTTTAACAGGGTGATGTGGCGCACAAGCCACCAACTTCGCAGAGCGTGCTCACTACACTGCCTACGACCACGCTCATCTCAATCAAACGATGCCACGCGTCCATAGCAGTTGGTACAACCGCTCGTGCAAGTTGCTACATTGCGCCACGTGCAACCTGATAAAGCTCGTGCAAGATGATCAACTAGTGTTCAAGACAGAGTGATGTGGTGAGCAAGCCACTAACTTCGCAGAACGTGCCCACTACACTGTCCACGACCACGCACATCTCAATCAAATGATGCCATGCGTCCTCAACAGTTAGTGCAACCGTTCGCACAAGTAAACAGAAGGCGCACAATCTGAAGGGCGCGCAATCCAGAATAACTGCTAAACAGTTATTTCAAGAACTCTATAAATAGAGTTTTAAATCAATCACAAAGCATCAAGAGTGATCATAATCTCCTGCTAAAGTGTTGTTGCATCCTCCAGAGGCTCGTGTCTTCGATATCACATCGTCCAAGGGATAAAGTGATCGTCTTCTGATCAGATTCCTATAGTTGTACTTCCCCATAAATCAATTATACTCCTGTACTCTTTTTTAAGTTTGTAATAAGACTTTTTGTTCTTCGCAAACAAAATGACGACTCTGTTGGGAAAGACTTTCTCCTCCGACGAGAAAGTGACAACTCAATATGATACCGCGTCAATCGGCAAGACGCAGAAGACCCTGGTCGTTCAAGTCGACCAGACACCCTAAGAGGCCATGATCAATGTTGGGGGTGCCAAGCGCACTGCTGCCGTTGTTAAGAGCAAGACGCGCTATGTTTGGATTTCTAAGTCCTCGACGGTTCAATCTTCTGTCTCTGTGCAACTTGTGCCCGTCACAGCCTTGGCACAATCTAAGGAAGACAGTCTTTTGGCTAATTCCTCCACTTCTCCGATTCTGAAATCGAAGGAGACTCTGTCTCGACACACTGCTATCCAAAACAAGGGAAAGTGTCCTTTGGCCTTCTCTTCCCTGGCACAATCTGTACTTATTCTTGCTTCTACACAACTTGCGCCCATCAATGCTTTGGCACAATCTAAGGAAGACAGTCTTTTGGCTAATCCCTCTACTTTTTCGATTCTGAAATCGAATGAGACTCTGTCTCGACACACTGTTGTCCAAAACAAGGAAAAGTGCCCTTTGGCCTTTTCTGTTCCAGTACAACTTGCTCATGTTTCTGCTCTGGCACAACCTGTACGTACTTCTGTACTAGCACAACGTAAAGAGAAGCACTGTTTAGTAGCTCCCTCTTTGCCACCAAATCAAGAAAAATACTTTTTAGCTTTTCCTCATTCTGCTCGAGTCGTTGACTGGGTGGAAAGTACTGTTAGTTTAGATAGATATTCTATTCCCCTTAACAAAGACAACCAAATCTCTGTCAGGAAGATGGGTTCTATTCAGAATAAACCTTCCTACAAAAGGGTATTATGCATACTCCAAAGAGGTCAGGACAGGATCTACCAACCTTATGTATTTCAAGATCCCGACAAGGCAAACTACTAGTATCTCAAGTAGATGCACAAGTAGCTCTCCTGTCAGACTTGTGCACCTATATCAACAGGTGCCAATTAGGCTCAACCTCGGAAAATCATAAGATGTATCAAGCGCACCCTGCACCAGTTGTTAACTTACACCAGAGGAAGAATGCTGAGGTGAAAGATCATGTGACTTATGCTAACCAGCTTAGCATGTCCTTGTACACTCAAGGTACATGATACCTCAGGAACAGAAATCATATCCCGAATATCGTCAAAGACTACATTCCTGCAACTTCTTCTCATCCTGTTAGTGACCTCCGTGAACTCTTAATACAGAAATGAAAAGTTGTAAATCCATCATGTCCAACGGTGGTTCAACAGCAACAGCATCATTGTAATCACCACCATGAAGTTGTCATCAAATATTGTTATCAGTCAGCCAAGCAGTCCGTCTTTAACCGTTTAAATTATGTTCAGACTCCTGAACCAATCCTAGTGGACGAAGATGAATTACTCTTTGCTCCTGTCAACATGATATCTCGAAGCACTAGGGGTAGAAAACGTCCAAGACGTAATGCATCCCGCAATCCTAGTCAGCAATACTTAGATCGGATTCATGAATCCGATGAAGGAGTATATCAATATACTAGATTAAGAAGCCGAGAAATAATCGATCAAAAGAATCTTCCTTCTGACCAAGACACAATCGATTAAAGGAATCTTCTTGATTCTAACCAAGATTCCTTCAGTCAAAAAGATATCCCTATCACTTATTCTGGGGGTAGTTCTTTATGTGACTTTGATGCTGATAGTGAAAGTTTTGAAAGGACCATCCTTTCCACTAGCTCGTCTTCAAGGGCTAGAGAAGTAACTGCTTATGCTGTCACAGAGGATCAAGATACTTCCAGTTCTACAGTCAAGAGCAGAGAATCGCTACTTTGGAGGCTAGTTTGAAGAACATGGTTGAGATGATGACAGACATGCATGCTGTGATCATGGCACGACATACAGTTCCACCTGTCGCGAATCTGATTTCGACTCAGGAACCTGTAACAACATCAGTTTCTACAAATATTGATCTGGGGGTACAATCTCCTCATACCGATTCTATTCCTGTGCAGGCTATTCCAAGTCAATCTGGTGTCAGGGGTGGTACCTATCATGCAGTACCCCCTCCTAACCTATCAAATCAATCCACTCCTCCACAATCAACATGAGATACCAATAAGGCCGTAAAACTTTTACGTACTTAATTTGAAGCTTTTAAACAGAATAATAGCCTGCAAAAGCTTGGGATCAAACAGCCCTATCCCATAGAATGGAAAGAGGTCTAATTTTCTCCTAAATACAAACTCCCTACTATTATGCTGTTTGATGGCAGCACATCTCCAAGTCAATACCTCAATCACTTTGAAGTAATGACTAATCAACTTCAACCAAACGATGCTCTTCTTACTAGAGTCATTATTGGCTGTTTAGCTGGTACAGCATATGACTGGTATCGTAGTTTACCATATGGGTGTATAACCTCTTTCGCTGGCTTCAAACAAATATTCTTAGAACGATTTTATGAGGGAACCAACGACATGACTATGTTTGCTCTCATCAAAATCAAACAACGACATAATAAAACTACTGAACGTTTCATTGAACGGTTCCATCGTGAAGCACTCAAAATGTCTCTCGGAACTCCAGATGCTTTGACTATAGACACTTGCAAATCAAACTTGTTGCCTATAATCAGCATGTGGACAGGATCAACACAGTTCTAGGATTCGCCTTCTTTCATAATGAACGCAAAAGTGGCAGAAGAGAGCGCTGACAAATTCAAGCAATTAGACATTCAAATGCCTAATCTTGACAAAGATGAACGTGCTACATCAAATAATAATGGCCGTCAGAACAATCGCAAGAGCAAAAAGACTTTGGCCATTAACCTCAAAGACAAAGAAGTCCTAGCCATCAATGTAAATCAGCCAACATCTACCCCAACAACACCACCACAACGGGCATCCCGTCCAAAAGAAGAATACTCTTTCGATGAAGATGATATCATGGGTATCTTTGATTGTCTCATCAAGAGCAATAAACTCCAACTGTCAGAACCTAAACGGCCAGATGAAGCTGGTAAGACTGACCATCCTAAATATTGTGTTTACCACAGGTTTATTGGGCATCCAACTCGAGCGTGCTATATACTCAAGGGTAAAATTCAGGAGATGGTCAATTTCGGTGTAATCACTCTCCAGCAAGACAAAAAAACTATAACGGCTAATGTCGTCTCTTTATATTTGGAGATTTTCCTGCTCAACTTATGCAGGACGGTGTCATCCCCATCCTGAGAACTACTCTAGAGATTGTTAATCTTCCACCTGCACGAACAGATGGTCTTGTTCCTCTATCTACTGATAGAGGAAAGATTATATAGATCCATCCAGATTTAGTGGCGGACTTTGAAACACCATCTTCTTCCACCAAGTTCAAGAAGGCCACTAAAAATAAATCATGTCATATGATTTCATTTGGTGAACATTGTCTTCCACCTCTAACTGCTACCTTCATCTCAGCAGCATATAATCTTTCTTCTTCCACTGATAAGACAACATTGTCAAAATCAAAAGTCAAATACCAACCAGCTTTCCATCTATATAGCCCACAATCTCGTAAACTCATAATGAAAATGGGATATGATCTACAAAAGGCCGCTGGTTTGAATCATGGAAAGGGATCTCCTGTACCTCTTTCTCTATGTCTTTCTCATAACCGATCTCGAGTTGGTTTGGATTACTGGACAAACTCTCCATCTTGTCAAAAGAAATCTTCTAGAAATAAGATCCAAGCAAAGAGTTGCAATATGGTATCCTTTGAGCCTGTATCCGAAGAAAAAGTCTTAGCTGGTACCAGGTCTGGGAAACCTTACCTAAGAGACTATTCAGAAGGTCAAGAAAACCCTGCTCCAGTTCTGGAGGCTCCTCAAGCACCATCTTCTCCTGCTGTCAATAATCCATCAGCTTCGTCGCCTCCAATAGAGTCAACTCTTCCCAAACCGACGACAACCGACAAAGGAAAATAGCCTATCCGTTTTGATAAAGTATTGAAGACGGCTCCAAATTTAGGACTTGAGAAGCCATATAACTTTGATATACTGGCTCAGCTGGCTAACACCCCGGCAAGATTGTCAATTTTTGAACTACTCCGTCTTTCGAGGGAGACTCGAGAAACGTTGAATGAAGCTTTGACGCAAGCTGATACTTGTCTAGCACTTCTCAAGAAACCAGAGGATGAGCCTATAACATGCCTTCATTATCATAGTGTGATGGAACTAATGCCAAACATCACCTTTACACAAGATGATATATTGTTTGAAGATAATCGTCATGATCGACCCCTCTACTTCACGAAATATATTGATACCATGAAGGTTGATCGTATCTTGATCGATCTTGGGTCTGCACTTAGCATCATGCTAAAGACTCTACTAGATGCATTGAAGATTTCCGTACACAAACTTTCAACAACCATCACGACAATCCTGGGATTCAATTCTAGAAGAAGTGAACCTTTGGAAAAGATTCGCCTGAAAGTTCAAATAGGCAATCTTCGTACGAAGGTTACTTTCTACGTGATCGATAATCATGGCTCTTATAATGCTTTGCTGGGAAGACCCTTGCTGTATGAGGATAACATTGTACCATCCACTTTACATCAATGCTTCAAGTACATGGATGCAATGGAGAAGTCCAAAAGGAAGTAGCCAATTTAAATCCTTTTAGGGGCATTGAAGCATATTTTACAGACTCTCGGATGTACAAGGAGGAGTTCATGAAAGTTGTGTTGGCAATGGATAGTGAGGAAGATCAGAAACATACTTCAAAAGATGTTCTCATGATCCCCGTCAAAGGACGTGCTACTCGTCCCTCTTCTTCTCAGATATTGACTATACATCTTTTCTCTCATAACAAACAGCCTCCTGCTGTAGAAAGGGAACAAAAGGAGCTCACCTCTTCTGAGTCTCTTATTATCGACCTTCGTCGTAACAAACCTTCTCCTTCTTCTCCTCCTCCTCCTTTGGTTATCAACCTTGCTAAGCCATCTGTTAAGACTAAGAATCATGTTGTAAATAATGATGTACAAATCAAGAGCTTGTGACATCCCCCTGTGACCCTCCGGGTTGGAGGAAAACAGAGGGGCTGAAAGCCTCCTACGCCATTTGCGAGTTGACTCGAAGACAGACGTGGGCGAAGGTTCAATAAAATAGCATCTCCTTTACAGTATACTGATGTCCTTTATTATACTCGATGTTATTTAAAAATGTTAGATAACTTCGAACCACTTGCCATAGGAGCAGTTGAAGCTTCCCAAAATAAAGTATTGCTCGAGCCAATGCAGGACTCCTTCTTCCTAGTTTCTTCCAGGAAGAAAGATGAACTTCCTATACTTTTTAGTAAAGGAATAGAACAGAAGATCACACCCGACAGTGAAGAAGAAAATCACGATAATGGAAGACTTCAACTACGTCGTTATAGTCAGCAATCAAAGAACATCATTCAAAAGATGGACTATAATTTTAAAGCTGGTCTCAATGGCGTCAGTGGAAGGCGAACTCCTATTCGTATTCCTGCTCCGAAATAAAAATCACAACAATACTATAGCAAAACGAAGCAGGATTAGGTTATACTTCACCAACTCCGACTCCAAGGGCCTCCGAGTCCGATGAAGAAGAACGATATAACTTTTCTGATTCTATCTCATGGAATTCAGACACCAGTGTAGGGCACGTCCATCGCGTGACTCTATCTTCCAATATGGTGACTGCCGAGTTCTCGGAAGATGACGAAGACTTTGTCGAAGCTTCTGAATCTGATCTTTGGGCACAAAAGATGGATATTCAATAGGAGCTTCGCTTTGAGCAACGTGAGCCACCTACTGAAGATCAGCTGGTTTAAGTCAATATTGGAGATGAAACTTCCCTAAAACCGATATTTGTCAGCAAAAGCCTCCCTGAAGTGGATAAACAAGAACTAATCCAACTCATTAGGGAATATATTGATGTATTCGCTTGGAGCTATAAAGACATGCCGGGGTTGGATCCTCAGATCGCTACCCACAAGCTTAACATTCTGCCAAATACGAAGTCAGTCAAACAGCAACAACGTCGGTTTCGACCTGAGCTGAAGTCAAAAAACTCATCGCCTGTGGTTTCATCAGAGAAGAACAACATCCGGACTGGGTGGCTAATGTTGTCCCAGTTTTGAAGAAAACAGAAAAAGTCCGGGTCTGCATCGACTTCAGAGACCTTAATGAAGCTTATCCCAAAGACGAATTTTCTCTCCCAATCACTGATGTCATGATTGACAATACTTGCGAATTTGAACGTATGTCCTTTACGGATGGATTTTCAGGATACAATCAAATCAAGATACATCCAGAAGATGAGAAACATCTTTTTGCACTCCCCTTGGAGTCTATATGAATCGTCAATTCTGTCTTTTGAAATCCAGCTGTTTTAATAGATACCCTGTATTATGATAAATCCATATTATCACAGATATCTTATCTTTTTAGACATGATATCCTGTCTTTAAGTCCTAACCGATTTGAAGATCATCAATAGAAAAAAATGAGTTCACGTCCACATTACCTCTGAATTCTATTTTCTATATCAATAGATTCACATCCACATTACCTCTGAATTCTATTTTCTATCAATAGATTCACGTCCATATTACCTCTGAATTCTATTATCAGTGACTTATTACGTTCACATTACCTCTGATAAAGTCGTCTTTTGAAATAATGATATCCTAAGAATTATATTCTGCCACGTCCACATTACCTCTGAGCAGATATAATAAATATTGTTGTTTTCCATAAAGAAATATGTCATGTCTAATACCTCTGAATATATTTTCTATTCTATTACTTATATCTTTTACAAGGTATACAACAAGTAATGGAACCACAAAATCATTTCATTAATGATGTTTCAAAATACATCACATATATATATATATATATATATATATATATATATATATATATATATATATATATATATATATATATATATATATATATATATATATATATTTTTTTTATATATATATATATATATATATATATATATATATATATATATATATATATATATATATATATATATATATATATATATATATATATATATATATGAATTCAAAAGTTTCACCATCTAAGTTTTCCTAGTATATATATATATATATATATATATATATATATATATATATATATATATATATATATATATATATATATATATATATATATATATATACTAGGAAAACTTAGATGGTGAAACTTTTGAATTCCGAAAATACCCTTACATACTTATACTAATTAAAAATAGTTCATTAATTTTAATAAGGACAACTTAGTAATTAGGAAGACTACCCTTTGGTCCTCCTAAAGAGTCTTTCTAAACTAATTAAGAAATGTTAAAATACGTGCAAGACACGTGCGCATATGCTAGTATATATATATATATATATATATATATATATATATATATATATATATATATATATATATATATATATATATATATATATAATAACAACTAGGATCTCTTTATTCCAGAGGTTGAGTGCTAAGATCTGCGATCCGCCTCACCAAAGCCTTAGCTCGTTCGACACAAGACTCAAGCACCCGTTGTCTAGCTTGGACTCTTCCAGACACTGGGTCAAAAGGATGTAAAGAGGTCGTCCGGTGGATTATCTCTTCATTCTAAATTCGAACAAACTCATCCGTCTGACGCTTCAAAAGTTTCAATTGGCTTGCAGCAGCCTGATACAGTTGGGTTTCTTCTTCTACATCTTGTTTAGCCGTCTTGAGCTGTTCCTAAAGCCGAGCAATTTCAGTTTCCAGATTAAGGACTTCTTTTTCTTTCTCTATAGCTGCAGTTTTATGACACTCAAAATTGGAGGTTGTTTCAGTAATCTGGGTGTCCGTCTCTACGGAACGTCGAGAGAAGGCCACTAAGAATGATTCAAAATTAGCCTTATTCATTTCAGCTTCACGAGCCATGGCGTCACATTCAGCATCCACGAGTTGTCGAATATTCCCTCTTCGAAGATCCTTGTAGACTTTAATGCATTCCTCCAGCTCGTCCAAAACATGCTCCAGATAGGTTGCCAGATCTCGGTCTCCAATAATGCGAATACTTTCGATTATTTAGGACGAGGGGTTTCTGATTGTTGAAAAAGGAACATCATCCCTCTCCATCACCCTTTGAACCAAAGGCCTCAGAGATGTGTAGAAGGCATTTGTGAAAGAAGCTATAACAAACTTGTTTGTCGCTATAGCACCTGGTGTGGCCACTACTTCTCTCCGAGTTTCTATTGCTGCAGCAGTTGGAAATACTTTAGACTGTGCATCAGGAGACCCGAATTTGGGCATCTGGGATGAGCTTCCTTCTCCTGCGTGAGTCCCTCTGTCTAAAGGAGCCATGGGCGAACTAGTCGTTCCCACTGGTCCTTCTGCGATCAATATACACCATTGTTAAAACCTTATCAGAAGAATTAGGATAAATGAAAATTAGAAATTTACCTGAACCTGGTAGTACATATGGTGTTTCACGAGGCATAGCTGCTTCTATACGAAGTCTCGACATTGTGTTCTCAGACACTGCTGTTTGACTGCTTCCAGCTTCTGAACCTCCCAATAAAAAGTGGCTGCTTCCAGCCCCTGACTCTGCTTGGAGAGGGAGGATGATTGTGTTTGTCTCCTTTGGGGTTTGATCTTCAGGGGTTTTTCCTGTGGTATCAGCTTTAGGATCTTCAACAATCCTAGCTGCTTCAGAAGCTCCAGGCTGATCTTCGTGAACCTCTTCAAGAGTTTTGGGTTCATCAGTTCTCCGACTTAAGTGTCCTTCATCATCAATGGGGTGTTCTTTACCCGCAACAGTGGTCTGGCCCCCTTCGGCCGGTCCCTCTTCGTTCAGTATAACCTCTATTGAAGCTTGTTCACCTTCAGTAGAAATGGTGAGATCATCTTTATTTGAGGAATCTTCAAAATCACAGCCTTCAAGAGCCGCTATCATTTCCTGATCCTCCTAAGATTGAGTAGAATTTTGGACCACATAAGGGACAGTGACATCAGGATTAGGCAATTCCTCCTCGGGAAGTGTAGTCTTTGGAACTCAGGAGTTGGAGATGACATCATAATTCCTGCGGCAGCTAATAGAGTTACAGGAATAGTTATGACCAGAGCTGGAATGTTGATCTCTGCAGTAAAAAAAATGTCAAAATTTAGTTAAGCATGATTTTATGAAAATAATATTAACTACATTTTTGAAGTGGTAAATCTTGGTGCAAAGGTAGAGGTGTCTCTGGTTCAGATAGAGTGGATGAAGAGCCCACTCTTGGACGATCTTCTCTGGACACTAGTAACTTCCTTCTAGGCTTCCGATGCAGGGTTGCTATTGGTTCTTCTTCGCAAAATTCTTCTGGAATGGCTCCGTTTTGCTTCGAAACCGATGAAAGAGTCATCTCACCCACTCCAAGAGACGTCCCAGTAATCATCTGTTTTGATTGGGATCATGTTGTCCTAGTGGTGACTGGTTCAGTTACGGCCACTACAGTCTTCCTCTTCTTCTCTGCAAGTTGGAGTGAGGAAGAAAAATCATCATGAGTTGATGATTCTCCAGCTCTCTTTTTCTACCAAGACCTTTAGCAGAAGATTCGTCTTTTCGTACCTTTAATGGTACGTCTAGTGGATTAGTCGCTTCATCAGCAAATCCTATGAGGGAAGCTTCCAATGGATCATCGGTCGGATCCCGATTTTCAACATCTCTGAATGAAAATGTTGTATGAACCCCAGCCTTCGTACATTTGTCGCTCGTGAAGCTATAGGACAGATTGAAGTTCTCGACAAAAGTATTCACTGAAGTATAGAAATTCGCGTATGTGTACAACATACGTGGACCTGTCTGGGAAGGAACATTCGGCATGAATAATATTGCTTTGGTGCCCCGAGCGTTATAGTATTCCCACACCCTGGCTCCATCAATTAAATAACCCCGGGCACTTAGGCAAGTTATGGCATTCCCAACATGTAGTTGATCATAGCCGAACTGTCGGACAAATCGACTTGGCAGATATGGTTCCAAGAAACACTCTTTTTCAAACCAAAATACTAAATGAGATGGTCGAATTGACTTCAACCATTCAAAGGTAAAGGGAATCAGATGGAGCGATATGGTTTCCAAATCCATAAGATTGGGAGAAAAATGTTCATACCCTTGAGGGGGAGGGATGCATTGGAATCTCCATCCAGAACCCTTATTCAATGGTCGTCGGCATTTTGATAATGCGCTGATATTCCAACGGGCGTTGGAATACCGCCTCATAAAGTCCCCTCCTACTACACTCATGTTCGGGTTCATCAAACCAGGATAATGCAAGAGCAGCCACCCGTATAGATATCTGTAGGGCATCTCAGTACGGGGAAATTCATTTCTGTATTTTTATCATGCAGCATGGTATATACAAAGGAGCGCATGCCCGCATTTAAGCGATAAGTCATCGCTGAAAGGAGGTCCATCCTGTAACCAAATACAAGGTGTACTACAACAAACATGATGCCCCGATAAAATCTGTCAACAGTACTGCCTCCAGGGACTACGAACCGTCGTAGCCATATGGAAAGAAAGCCAGCCAACTGGGCTTCTTTAGACATAGGTCTATACCCTTGTCTGAAATAACTCTCGATCGTGTCATCGAATTTGAAAGGGGTCCAATCTTCATCTAGCTCGTTGTCATGCTGATCGTACTTCTCCATCAGTTTCTGGATGTCACTTTTGTCGAGTGGTTTGAAGAAACAAGGGTCACATGCCTAAGTATCGAAGATTTTGTCTTCATAAATATGACCCAAGGATAAATAAGGCAACCACTTGGATGTGTAGCAGGTCCCTACGGTGGCACTCTTATAGTAGAGGGAGCATATCTTGTAGTGACACAAGAGCTCCTCGAAAACCCCTACCATTTCAGGATTTTTTGTTAATAGTATGTCCAATTCTTCATTGGTAGGAACATACTCCTCGTACGGGTTGTTTTCCATCGGCAGATGAGAAAAAAACTTCATCTCGTGAAGGGCAAAGCCGATCTCCCCATACGGGGTCATAAAGGTCCCGGTCTTATCGTTATACGTTTCTACCAGAGCCAGGAATATGTGCGCATTCGGGCGGAGCTCATAAACTGTAGCCCATGCTGCTTCATAAAGACCTATCTCCAGAAGCATGTCTTTGAAGTGATCAGAACCCAGTTAGCCAAGCTGCTCCAGCGCTTATTATCTGGATTTACCAGGCCTGTCATTCGCATGGTATGGTCCGGGTATCTTCCTTCAACTTTGGCAAACTCGTTCGCAAAAATTGGTAATCTGACTGGGAGTAACAGCAAGGAATCCTCGGGAGGTACACAACCCGGCATCAGACCTCTCAGATAGGAGCTGTATTTATCTGAGGTGTTATAGAATTGGTCTCTATTGTGTGGACCGAGTCTGTAGCAGATTCTTCCCACTCTTGTCTGCTGCTGTGGAGTTATGTCCCATGCCATCCGACGAAGGTAACTCGAAAATTTATATCGAGACAATGATAGATATCTTGATATTTTCGGAAGGTACATCATCCTGCCCTCACTACACTGGTTCACCCTACCTTCCTTCTTAGCCTTGGGCTGGAATATTTTCTTGATAGCATCGCTAAACAAGAAGTCCGAATTATTATTGTCACGACCCGCACCCAATATAGGGGAACGAGAAGTAGGTATGTCCAGCCTACGCCGTAGTGTCGACGGTAGAACGCTGTCCTAGGTCACATACATCTAACAATTATAAGGTACCTGTACAATGTATACGCTCCGAATGGAGGACAATATAAATATACAACTCAATCACAGCTAAGGTAGAAAGTACGATAAGGTAGATAGATATGAAAGTCGCCAAATGAAATACAACAAGAGAAGAAGTCTAAGATAGCATCTCCACAACATCCAAAATAACAAGATTCCCAAATAAGTACAAAGTGTATCCAAAACAAGATAAGATAATAAGTAAGATAACTAATCTAGCTAACTAGTCTAGACTACTGGGGTAATGTCCTCTACAAGGGCTGGGTCCTCCTGGGAGTCCAGCTCACAGGTGTCATATAGGCCTGCTCCATAGTATGTAGGACAGAACTCCTCAATATCATCTGTAATATTTCAACAGGTCCAGTCAGAATAGGAACGACCATAATACATCTCACGCAGTTCATAATATGACATGATATGTAAATATGCTATAGCGTAAGATACATGAAACACTGGGAAATATATGAAGTAAAAGAGATGACTGTAAAGAAATATCTACTATAAATAAAGAGCTAACAGTGGTTAGTGATGTAGAGTACAAGATAGACATGTGAACGGCTTGAATTTGCACATGAGTATACTAAAGAGTTTGCATATGATTACACTACTTTGGAATTGTTCACATGACCATTTATACTCCCCCGTACCCAAATTAATACACAAGGATCCATACAAGTTATGTTATTGCACATGATATCACATAAAGGCCCATAAATAGATGCACATGAATGTATACATGGGAGCTCTGTGAACATGAGAGTACATGAATCACAAGAGTGCACATGAATGGTGAAAGCACTGGAGTACATGATGAAAGTGAAACGCACATGATATACTATAATCCGATGCTCCCGAGGGGGATAACATCTCATGAAGGGATCCATATAGTACCAATCTGTGTTAACAACATGACAGCATCAAGTAAAGTAATCTAGAGCATAAATGTAAATTCTATCAAGTATAAAACGGTCAGAAAATGTACTCGTCTGGTATCCTGAGTATCCGATGAATATATATGTCCAGACAGAGTAGATGAGTCCTAAACAGAGCAACACAGGTCACAACATGTCCAGAATGGTAATACTGAAGATTACAATGCATTCTATATGATTTCTAGGTCCTCTATGCCAAAGTCAACTCTGGTCAACTACACTAGTCAAACTAGGTCAACTTGGTCAATCCTAGTCCAATCAAGTCTCACTAAGCCTAACCAAGCCTAGGCTAGCACTCACACACAATTTTAAAGCTACACAAGTTATCACACACATTACATATATAGGTACATATATATACTCCATGTATATAGGCATACACATAGGAAATTACATATAGGCTATCATGTATAGGCACCCAATATTGACATAAGTAAGGCATCATAATATATATACTTATATATACTATATATATAGAGAGAGAGATAGAGATGTCACATGCATAGTTATACATAGAAAATTCAATCTGTACATGTTAGTGTGTGTGTAAAGTAAAGTGAGCGTAATGTGTGCATAGAGCATAGGGTGTGTGTACTACAGTTTCTGGAAAAGGGCTAGGGAGTGTGTGTATCAGGTTTTAGTGTGTTATTCTCAGGTTTAGTCTAGCAGTGACATGTGTGTGTGTGTGTGTCAATTCATAATGTGCCAGTACATATATATGTGTGTGTGTGTGTGTGTGTGTGTGTGTGTGTGTGTGTGTGTGTGTGTGTGTGTATGTGTGTGTGTGTGTGTGTGTGTGTGTATAATTCAGGTTTTAGCCAACGGTACATATGTGTGTGTGTGTGTAATATAGATGGGGTGGCATGGAATGTTCTCAGGTTTAAGATTTCAGTGAAACAGTGTGTTCTCAGATTTCATTTTACAGTATAATATTTGTTCTCAGATTTCGTGTGTGCATCAGTGGTAGGGGTTCAGGACATGTGGTGCCAGGTTATCTCATGAAATCAGCACATATACATATAGGTATAACCCTAGGCTATATTCAGTTCAGTCAATATACAAATTGAGTGTCAAAACACAATCGAAACATATCATAAATCCAACCAAAACTCCACATGTGAATCCTAACACTCAACACATATCCCAGCATGTAATAACACATATAAAACATATAATTAGCATTTAAAATCGAATTCAAACCATATTCAAAATTAGGAAAATGCATTGATACTGTGCGTATCAGAGTTTTGGAGGAAAACACAAATCTATATCGAAAACACAGTATAATCCAAATAAATAGGTTGGTAATGTGTCGTGTAGGTATACACGTGCTACACAGGTCGTGTCGTGTCCTAGAAAGTAGGATACGATGTGTCCTGACTCAAGAACACACACAGACACACGTACGGCTGCGCAGTGTCGTGCTGCGATTCACAGGGTTCGTGGACATGACACATGATACCCCACATCACGTGGTCATGCCGACGTGTATGGCTACACAGTCGACACACTATGATGTGTCTACGTCGTATCCAGTGCGGACACGAGGCCCATATCAGGCCAGGTTTCTCGTGTACACGCGTGTCAGCCAAAATGATGCACACTATTTTACATGTCCAACACGAATCTACTTGACATAAGGCTTGGGGGCTGACGTGTCAGTCATAGTCCCTACCTCACTACCAAGTGGCAGCTGCCCACATGGCCTATGCGAGGAGAAAAGCTCCTCGAGCAGCAGGGCACTGCCCGTGCTTGTTGCGAGCGTGTTCGTATCCTGTTTGGACTCGGATACGGCTCAAAAATCAACTCAGTTATGGAGGAAAACATTGTACATATATAAATCAACAAATTAGTTCAAAAACATTTCAAAAATATCAAAGAAAAACTCATTGTGGCATTTCATCAAACACATACACACAACCTATGATACGTGTCCGATACGGACACCAAATTGATACGAGTTCACACAAGACTAACTCTACAGCTAGGGGACACCTAGATCTATGCATCCATGCAAAGAAATCAGGAAATGGAAGTCGTTTGAGGGGTTTACCTATTGGGTGTCAAACTCAAGGAAAAAGCCCCAAATAGAAGAATCCTTCTTACAACTCTCAAGCTCCAAATTGCACACAAGCTAAGATTTCTCACCACCAATAGTAAATAGGGGTTAAATAGATCCCAATGCAAAAGACTAGAGTTAAAAAGGAATAGAAATGAAGAAATTATGAAGGGTTGAAGAATGGACAATACCTCTTTCTTGCCAAAATTATAAGTGGTGTAAAAAGATGCAAGAATGATTCAAGAGGCATTAAATAGGGGTTGGGGGAATCCCTAGGCCGGCCACTTAGGGGGAAATTAGGGTTAGTGTTGATGGCTAGTGGGCTTGGGCCAAGTTTAGATGTTAAATGGTTCAAACCCTTAGCCATTAGTTCAAACATCTAAAGCACCTAATCTCTCCATGCAATTCAGTCCAAAACAAGTCAACTTGTGTCGACTTAAGTTAGACTAGGGTCCACACCATGCTAACCAAGTCACCAAAGTCAAAGTTAACATCAAGGTTAGTCTCTAAAGTTACAACTAGCAAAAGTCAAAAATAACAACCATCACTCAAACAATTCAAATTAAATTCAAAATTTTTAAAATGACCAAAATACTCTCAAGCTAAAGTGTGGTAGTGATAAATCTACCCTCCTTAAAAGAATTTCGTCCTCGAAATTGAAAGCAAAACTAAACTGATGAGAAGGATAGACAATCATACCTCAAGGTCTAAATAGATATGGGTATCGTTCGCGCATATCATCCTCCCGCTCCCAGGTAGACTCTTTTGGAGAATGATGTCTCCATGCGACGCGAACCAAGGATATTACCTGGTTTCTCAGAACCTTCTCTCGTCGATCCAGAATCTCCATATGCTGCTCTGGATAGCTAAGTGTAGGTCCTACCTCAATCTCTGAGTGATCGAGTACATAGCTAGGATCTGCCACATACTGTCTCAGCTGCGACACGTGAAATACGTTATGGACTCCCACTAGTACAGGTGGCAAGTCTAGCCTGTAAGCCACGTCACCCGACTCTTCTGCTGATCACGAAAGGTCCGATGAAGCACGGGCTAAGCTTCCCACCTCCACCAAAACGTATCGTACCATGTGTCGGAGATATCCTCAAAAAAACTAGATCTCCAACCTAATCACAAACAAGGTCTCAATTACTAATATATTCAAACATGATCAAACAAAATCATAAACAAAATAACTCCTAATTCTAATCCTATCTCTAATCTGTACCTCAAACTCCAAAGGTCTGCGGTGGCTATCGGTCCAGTGCCGATGTCTGTCCTGTGCTACGCGAATTTGGTCTCTGATGAGCTTTACCTTCTCGACTGCATCTACAACCATCTCAGGTCCCAGTAAAGCTCGCTCTCCAACATCATCCCAAGACAAGGGTGTACGGCATCTGCGCCCGTACAGTACCTCAAATGGTGACATCTTAATACTGGCCTGAAAATAGTTGTTGTATACAAACTCCACTAAGTGCAGGTGATCCTCCCAGGATCCTCCAAAATCTAAAACACAAGTCCGCAGCACGTCCTCGAGTGTCTGAATAGTCCTCTCTGACTGTCCGTCCGTCTGAGGGTGGTATGCGGTACTAAACTTGAGCTGAGTGCCCAAAGTAGTCTGCAAACTCCGCCAGAAATAAGAAATAAAGCGACTATCCCGATCCGAGACAATGCTCACCAGAACTCCATGAATCCTGACAATCTGCCGCATATACATCTCTACTAGCCTCTCCGTAGACGTACCCACTTTAAATGACAAAAAGTGGGCCGATTTGGTCAACCTGTCTACGATGACCCAAATCGTGTCATTTCCTCCTGGTATACGCTGTAAGCCCCCTGAATTTCCTGAATTATTTTTTCGAATTTTCTAATGAATTATTTTCAATAATTCATATCTATATAATTAATTTTTGATCTTTAATGCTCTTTACCGTGACTTGGAATTCTAGAGCATCAGGGATGCCAGTCTCTGGAAACTTCCTTCTTGGAGTTTGTAGTAGACGAGATTATCTTCATTTTGATATATCCTGTCACACTTGAACTCGTTTTCTTGTGCTCTTTTTGCTTCACGCAAGTTCGGGTCAATATTAGACCATTTAATTATTAATTGAATTCCCACTCTTTTTTTTTATCATCATATGCGCGTTACCATGACTTTTAATTTAGGAGCACCAGACTAGTCATTTTCTCGAAACCAACTTGTCATGCCTGATTTACTCGAGACGCTCTTCACCCATGACCTTCATGTCCCACTCAGACACTCCATTTTGTGCTCCATTTCTTTCGCACAACTTTCGGTTCAATTTAGGCCAATTAATTATCTGCCGTAAAACCTGATTTAATTTTTCATTTAATTTCGGGACCCGACATCGACCCAACCTAGTCGACCCCAAATATGGCCATGGCCCACACGAAGCCTACTATCCGCCTGCCACTTGTGTCCCATTTATTTGAGCCCCCACATGCTACTTATTTATCCATGACCATAAATACCTATTTTAATACAAATATTACCCCTTGTCCGATTTTGGCCAATCCGGCTCTACTAAACCCAACCCCAGCTCCATGTTGCCCTCCATCATGACTGTCCATACCCCCACGGATATTTTTTCCTCTATCCTAAATATCTCTTTTATGTATAAATATCTAATTCCCTCATTTTGTATATATATATATATATACACATAAAATATATATACAAAAATATCTCATTTTCCCTTTATTACACTTCACCACCACACCTATCACTCCATCACACTCAAGCCCCCCCTTACTGCTGTACGAGACCCCCACTCCCCCATCTCTATTCTCTCTCTCTCTCTCTTAACACACACACACACATACATACTCATCTCTCTTCTCCCTCCACACACCAGCTTCCCATGCCGAGCCCAGCTCCCCCACCCCAAGCTTCAGCCGACTCCCCTGGCCGAACACTCCTCCTCCTTCCTCCTTCTCCCTAGGCCGAGCACCACCTCCCTCTTCTTCTTCTCCTTCAAGCTTCATCACTACCAACACCATCACCATCACCTATACTATCACCACCTTCATCATCACCACCGTGCACCACCTCCACCACGGCCACCCCCGCCGTGCCTCCGCCGCCGTCGAGCCTACGCCGCTCGTCGTAGCCGCCGCGCCCCACGCGGCCAGCGCAGCAGCCGCAGCAGCAGCAGCAGTTCACTGCAGCAGTGGCAGCCGGCCGCCGCCGCCGGCCAGGCCGGCCGTGGCACCCCCCCTGCATGGCCCTAGGCCGGGCGCACACCCCCGCACCCTCCCGTGGCGGCCAACGTCCTCCGGGACGCGCCGTCTATGCGATTTCAGCGTTTTCTCGGAATCCCGTCGACGCGCGCGCGAACGAGATCCAGAAATGGCGTTCCGTCGCAGCAACTTCACGCATATTTTTCGGGAAATCCGACCGTTGGATCGGCGATCCGTCTCCTCCGTCGCAATCTCGGTATATCCCCCTCCGCTTCTCTCAAATTTCACCCGTTAGTTTCGTCGTTTGATACATCAAAACCGGCCACCAAGTTGACGTTTTAATTTGTACTGTTTTTAGACAATTTTGCGACGCCAACTTTGCGGGTTCGTATCTTCGTCGTCGCAGCTCCGTTTTGTGCGCCCCTAGTTCCGGTGCACAGCTGGTATAACCCTCTTCCTGCCCCCTTTAGATTTCATTTCAGTTTGAGCTTGTTAGGTCGGTCGAATTCGACGCCAAAGTTGGCCGTCCGAATTCTTTAATTTGCACTTGTTAAATTTCATTTTTGAACCCGGGACTCCGGATTCAAATTCTGACACCACCAGTAGACTCGTGGCGTCGTTCTGGCATGTTTTCATATAAAGTTTGCTTGATTTGGAGAACGTGGGCCCTGGCACGCATTTCGGTGCAAAGCGGGTCCCACTTTCTGGGTCAATGGGTCATTTTGAGATCGGCTCATCGGAATCCAATTCCGGATATACCGTTGAGTTTGTATCATCATTCTGGACTGTTGACATATAATTTGCTGAGTTTTGAGGACATTGGCTCCGACACATTTTTCTGTGCAAATCGGTTTCCAATGTCCGGGTCAACGGACCAATTTGAGATCGGGTCAACGGAATCCAATTCAGGATATACCGTTGGGTTCGTATCGTCATTCTGGATTCGTGGACATATAATTTGTTACGTTTTGTGCACTTTTATTTCAGCACATTTTTTGGTACAAAGTGTGTCCAACGGCGGACATCATTTTGGCCCAAAATTACCGTTTTGCCCCTGTATCCAAATTGGACTTTTGGACAGGCTATCCTAGCTGATTTGACCATTCTGGACACGTTGGTGATGTTAGTTTCATCATCCGACAACATCTGTAGATTTCTTCCTTTTTTGTGGCATCCTAATATAATAATATTTTCTCCTTTGGGTTGTTTTAGAGACCCGTCGATTTCAGTAATTTCTAAATCCCTAAAATTCATAAGTTGACCTTGTAGATGTTTATAGAGACTAGCTTTGATGCAGTTTGACCATGATTGACTACTTTGACTGAACGTCGAAGTAGAGTCAACATTTGACCTAGGTTAGACTAGTTTTGACCCTGGTTGACCACAGTTGACTATTTGACCAAAAGTCAACCGAAAGTCAACCGTAGCCTCAAATTGATTAGAACTGGACCGAAGTTGACCAGTTGACCCAAAGTCAACTGTTAGTCAACGTTAGTCAAGTTTGACCTGGAGTTGACCTAGAATTGACCAGAGTTGACCAGTTGACCCAAAGTCAACTGTAAGTCAAGCATTGACTTAGATTGATCTAGTTTGACTTGCCTTGACCTAGTTTGACTTACTATGACTTAATTTTACTTCCAAACCCTTCTATTGATACAGTATTTCCACCTATAGGTCCTCGAGGCACTGTTCTTGGACCAGTTGACATATTCCACCAGATCTCAGACGAGTACATTCTCTGATAATATTTCTGTTTTATGATATCGTTTATGTTTCTTGTATTTAGTGTAGATATGCTTGTTCTCGACACATTGGTCACACGGATTGGTATTCATGGATCCCGACATGAGATGTTATTCCTCGTTATCTTGGTATATCTTGTGCAAGCTTCCTTGTAGTTCTTGTGCAGTATATGGACACCGATTCTCGAGGAGACATGCTCCCTTCTCGTAGAATCCCATGTCGTAACGTGTCTTGCTTGGATCCACTCTACCAGTCGGGGACGGGGAGTACTAGTGTAGATGTGTGGTCATTATCCACCTTGTTTATTCTTGTAGACCTTGAATGCTACCAATCCTACACTCCACGTAGGATTGGCTGATCATAACCTTGTGCAGACCCAATTCGACCACATGTTGTAGCTAGTATTCACACACCTAGAGATATGATTCTTGATTCTTGTACATGACATGATCAGTTTTACTTGCCTTGTTCTAGCTCTAGATTTACAGCTTATCTTGCCATGATACTCACATGTACATTTCATGATTTCTTGTATATTCTCTCTATTTACTGCTACATGTTCAATATCGTCTAATTAGAACTGTTATTAGAGATTTGTGCTCGTTCCATCCTGACTGGATATGTTGATAAAATTTTAGGAGTAGTTGTGCCCTCAGTATTGGACTTCATGATGTTGCTAGCTGAGGTAGATCTCACTATTCTTCTATGTGAGTTGCCTAGTAGTTATCTTTAGTTAGTCTTGTTGTTCCTTTTTTATTTTTTCTATCTTATGATCATTGTAGATTCTAGTTGTTCTAGTGATATTGTAATTATTTCTTGTCTTATCTTCCCTAGTTTTTGTGATGTGACATGAGTACATTTCATAGTTATGGATCATAGAAGTTGTAGTTAGTATAGTATACTTGACAGCGTTCTACCGCCGATACCGCGGTGTAGGCTGGGCGTGGCCCACGTATTCGTACCCGTATATCCGGGTGCGGGTCGTGACACGTTTTTAGTGGTGGCCCATGCAGGTCAGTCTTTGCAATTAATGCAAAGTCATGGTAGTACTTGAGCTTATCTGTACTACTGCGAGCCTGCCCTAGGATTAAGGTTGAGTCATGGAATATTTTAGGATTTTGGTACTCAGTCACATATTAGGAACTCTTGGTAGATTCCAGGGATGACCCCTGGGAATCTTATTTCGAACTTTTTGAAACTTTTTCCCATTCATTCCTGTCCGTCCTGATTTCTGAAATATCTGTCCGTGTCAAACTTTATTCCTTCTTGGGATGAGTTTGTGGACCCCAGAGAGAAGGTATAAGTTGGACTTGTATATCATCTAGGTTGGAGAGAATATAATTTACCAACCTCGTATCATGGTCGAGGTTTGTTTTAGATTATATTCCACCATTTTCTATCTTGGCCTAGGTAGTACCCTCGGGACTTTCCTGATATTTTCCTCTGAACCCTATCTCGAAAGTTGTTTCCGTTGTTTCTATTAACTTACCCTTGACTTGTTGTTGAATTTAAAATCTAAATATTCGTTGTTGACCTTTGATTTTGTTTTGGATAATTCTTTTAAGAATTGATTTAAGATATCCTGATAAACATATTTTGGACGAGGACGATGAGAAAAGTAAGTGTCTACTTTATATATGGAGTTTAGAATTCATCGCAGTCATATTAGCTAGCGAGACAGGGACATGGAGCCTGATTTTGGATATACTATCCTAGTTATGAAATTTAGATTCTCTTGCAGCCATACCGGTTGGCGTGGTAAGGAATCTAGATGACATGATTATAGGGTGTATACCTTGGTTATGGACTCTATCGTTTATTGTGTCTATGTTTACTGGCGTGGCGTAAATTCTGGCAACATGATTTTGGATAGACGTGTATGGTTATCAGGTCATATCTTAAGTTGATTCACTTCTTTTACCAATTGAGCAAGATAATTCCTACCATTATTTCTTGTTTATCATTATTTTCTCTCCCATCGCATGATGATTTTCTCATCTTGCCATCATTTCCCTTGACTTGTTTAGCTATGTCTTGATCTCACCAATTACCTATCTCATATCTACATCTGACATCTACACTTGAAAACTCTGGAAATTTCGAAATGTTTATATCTCAACTGTTCTTGAAATTTGATACTATTAAAATTTTGATTTCCTTCTGTCCATGACCAATCAATTTTGGTTGTCTAGTTTATCGTGCCAAAGAGTCTTGATTGTTGATTGTTGGTACCAACCTGTCTTACGAGGAACAGCCTGTGTCCATTTTGGACCGAAGAGAGAAGATACTCAAGAACCGAACAATTAGTCTTGTCCGTGTTGCTTGGGGTCATCACTCCTTGGGAGAGTCAACGTGGGAACGTGAGGATGATATCCGATCACGGTATCCACACCTGTTTGACTCACAAGGTATATCTCTTTCTGTATACCTTGATTGTCCTGATTCTTCATGCTTGTCACCTTATGGGTAGAGCTACTTGATATCATAGATTGATGAATTTACATATACAGTACTTGCTTTTGATATGGTAAAATGATTGCTTGCTCACTAGAACTGTTTGTATTAGTTTAGCTCCGATATTTCTACCTGCTTGGATTTGAAATTCCGAGGACGGAATTTTTTCAAGGTGGGTAGAGATGTCACTCCCCGTTCCCGGAATGCGTATTTTTATACATATACAACTCATAAGTATTTATTTAATATTTATCATGTATTATCCTGTATTTAAATTCCTTTAAGTTCATGTTAATTATCTGCTCTTTAATTTTCATGTTAATTAATTTCTTACAATTTTATTATCTGCATTTTATTTCCTGCTGTTATTTTCTGCTTTTAGTCTTGCTTATTTGGTTCGGCCTAGGATGGGTTTCTCGGGTTCATGGTGGATTAAACCCGGCCCAATAACCCCACCTACAACCACCCTCCCTATTTAAAGCTTCCTTCTCCTTCTCTCTCCTCATAACTTCTCCTTCACTATTACTTCTTCTTCTTCCTCGCATCACTCTCTTCACCAACCACAGCAGGCAAGTGCAATCTTGCTTCTTGCTTGGATAACCATTTTTATGGTTCATTTCTCTTCCTCTCATGATCCTGAGAGAGTTTAGTTCTTGGCATTTTTGATTTCTATGGCTTGTTTTCTCTAGATCTAAGTTGTTGTATTTCGGTTATTCATGGGTTTTGATCTCCCAACTTAGCGTGTCTTCTGGCTGGGAACTTCGTTTTCTGGCTTGGGGCGAAGGCTGAGTCACGCACACGTTCTTACGTGGCTGCGTGTATTTTCAGTCACGTACACGTCTCTACGTGTCTGCGTGGATTTTAGTCACGCTCATGTTCTTACATGTTAGCGTGTATTTTTAGTCACGCTAACGTTCTCATGAGCGTGCGTGTATTTTTAGTCACGCTAACGTTCTCATGAGCGTGCGTGTATTTTTAGTCACGCTAACGTTCTCATGAGCGTGCGTGTATTTTTAGTCACGCTGACGTTCTCATGAGCGTGCGTGTATTTTTAGTCACGCTAACGTTCTCATGAGCGTGCGTGTATTTTTAGTCACGCTGACGTTCTCATGAGCGTGCGTGTATTTTTAGTCACGCTGACGTTCTCATGAGCGTACGTGTATTTTCAGTCACGCACACATCCATGAGTGCGTGTATTTTCAGTCACGCACACATCCATGAGCGTGCGTGGATTTTTAGTCACGCACATCCTCGCGTGCGTGGATTTCTTGTCACCTTTTTACGCTCACTTGAGCGTGCGTGAATTTCCCTTCACGCTCACACTGTGCATGCCAGCGTGAATTACTTTTTCACGCTCACGCTGTTACACGCTCACTCCTACTAGACTTGGCGTGACTTTTGGCCTTAGTATAGACTTGTTGGCGTGACTTTCTAACCTGGGTGTTTTTATTTGTTCTATAACTTATTCATTTAAGGATGGCATGATAATTCTCCTATTATATCCTTACGCCTTTTTGCATGAACTTGATAAATCATGATATGTTAATATTGTTAATACAAATTGTTATGTGGAATGTGTCATGTGTCTTGATTGATCCATGGATACCCAGTATGACTAGAACTTAACTCTGAGGAGTTATAGGCTCGACCCCATGTAATACTAATTGATTTTCATGCCTTGCCACCATTGATAATGATTGTGACATTGACTAATAATTGATCATGCTCCTAGTTGGGACTAAGAGACTGGCTAGTCGTCTTATTGAATTGAATGAATGAGACACGTTCATATAATGAACTATTGCAATCGATTAGCCGATCCCGAATATTGGCATACAGGCACATGCAGGTTTCAAATTATTTATTTATTTATTTAGTTATTTATTTATCTTACAAAAACAGCATGTGTACTTTATGGTCAAGGCATGATTACTCCGTGGTTAGATTTGATTGTTGCATTACGCTATGTAAGACCTACAACATAGCCGCACGAGTATCGTTGTAGAGTTGCGCATATCGTACTCCGTACAAAAGTACTCATTTGAATGACCATGATCCACGGCATGGAACTTCACTCAACGTAGGGACTATTAAGTTAAATAAAATAATGATAGCATGGAGAGAATGGATTTCCGAGTTCTTACATGGCAGCCCTCTTGGGACTAGTAGCGCCCGACAGGCTGGCTGGTTCCCACAGATACTGTAAATCTGTCACACGGGCAGGGAACAGTATCTGCTTATATTATTGTACATGCTATATTAACGGCGGGCTTCCCGCTGGGACTCGTCTAATTACACGATTGGCGCAATTGATTGATTGGATAGACTAGCCTTGCTCGCACATAGTAAGAACTGAGGAATCCCTATTTGCATAATTCCAGGATAACTTGGGACTCACAATAGCAAGCCGTAGTAGTTGATTGGCCGTTCAAGATGATTTGTTTGTGTACTGTATCTACTCTGTTGCCTAGCTGAGATAATCAGAATGTCAGAACATGACGGGCCAACTTCTGTCCTTGTTTGGTTGGGAGGTTGGTTCGAAGTGTCGTGATGTTATGTGAATCCTAGTGGAAAGCAGAGATCTATTATTATATTCTCTTACTTACTGGTTTAATCCTTTATATCGCCCTTCCTTGTGGTACTTGTTATTAGAGGTCTAACCTCTCTGGTTTTGCATGGCCAGATTTAGAGCCGGTTCCCGAGGATCCAGCTTACTTCTACCTCCAAGATGGTCAACACTAGAGGGATGATCGCAGGAGGACTCGAGTGGGTTCCTTACTTCACCACTCGTTTTGTTACTTACTTTATACTTAGCCGTTCGGCACCGACATGTTAGTCGGATTGTCTTGTACTTACTTTTGCATAATTGTAATTAAGTCAGACTGCAGCTGATAACAATTGTGTATACTTTGCTATACCATCTGGCTATGTTTTGTAAAGCCAGATCTCAAGAACATTTTGACTGAGCGTTTGGGACGCCTTACTGCTTATTCTCACATGTTCTCTATTTTCTGTTTCTGGTTTGAATGATTGAGACAATAGATGTGAAGTGACCATAGTAAGACTTTCATGTAGTATGCACCCCCTCGTCTGGTTAGACAGCATTGATCGTATTATACGGTATTCATCTACCCGTAATATGTAGCTGGCTGAGTCATTCCCCCGCTCTCTAGTATTCTGGTTCTGGGGCGTGACAAGGTTTTAGTGGTGGCCCATGCAGGTCTAATTTCAGACTTGTGGGGTGTTTTGATTTATAGGATGTCTCAATCACACGTGTTCCCCCTTGATCTCATGATTCGTTATTCTCAACCCTTGCTTGACATTCCAGTATCCTTTGACTTCATCGATCCTTCATGTCCGATTGTTTGATTGTTCTCTTGTCTCTTTTCTTAGGGGCACTTCGTCCGCATCGGTCAGAGCTGGGCAGCAACAACAAGAGCAACATGGACAACCTGACCAGGTTGGTCAGCAATAAGGGCCAGTCTCACCTCAGGAGGCTACTCCAGAAGAAGTGATAGTGGGAGCAGCAGCTGGATCGCAGTATCCGGATGTTCCACCACCACCAACAGTTCTACCTACCCAAGTGGACACACCAGCCCTTCTGGAGATCATGAGAGGAATGATGGCTACTCAGCAACATCAGATGTTGGTCCAGCAGCGCATGCACACTCAGCTATAAGAGCAGAATGTGCTACTCAACCAAGGATTGCAGACAGCATTGGAAAGAGGGGCAAGGCCAGATTCAGGAGCATCATCCAGGTTTTGCAAGTACAACCCCTGCCGTTTCGAGGGCACGGAGGATGCCATCTCAGCAGACGCATGGCTTAAGGATATTGAGGCTATTCTGACAGCAGCTAAGGTACCGGCAGCAGAACGTGTGGATCTAGTAAAGTTGTTACTTCAGGATCTCGCACGTGTTTGGTGGGAATCAGAGGAAGTGGGCATCAGACGTCCTGTGGCTTGGGACGATTTCACTGCAAGATTCAAGACCAAGTACTATGGAGTTGTGGCACAGTTTGAGCTACAACAGAAATTTATCAACCTCAGGCAGGCCGGCAAGACTGTAGATGCTTATGCAGCGGAGTTCTGCAGATTGAGTAGATTCGTCCCAGAGATGGTAGCAACAGAGCGCCAGAGGGCCATGAGGTTTCAGCAAGGGTTTCATCTTGAGCTCTTGCAATTGATAGAGGGGCACAATTACCAAACTTTTGACGTAATATTAACGGCAACTCGAAGGCATGAGATCACTATTCAGAGGCTTGCAGTAAGGACTGGGGGTCAGAAGAGATCCCACAGTCAGATGGAAGGAGGGAGGGAGCAGCGCCCCGAACAACGACACCATCTACTGGCATTCGTATCCACGATGTGGCGATACGAGGACCAGCACCACCACCCAGGCAGCAGCAACAGTAACAGAGGAAGAACCAGCAACCCTCGGCGGGCTGCACTTATTGTGGAAAGATGGGACACACTAGAGATGTGTGTCAGACATTGAATGGACTGTGTCTGATATGTAGAAATCCATTTCATCGGGTTACCACATGTCCCATAAATTCGAGGGCAGGAGGACCAGGGCAGCAGTTTCCTGCTCTACCAGCACCAAGGGCAGGCCAATATTGAGGACCAACAGTGGCAGTGAGGCCGTTGGCGCAGCGTCCGCAGGTTCAGATGTTTCGGCAGCAGGGGCCGCCGATGCAGCAACACCAGCATAGACCACCCCAGTATCATCAAGGAAGGGGCCAGCAACAACATCAGGCTAGGCCGCAGCGTGGAAACCAGCAAGGAGGTCGAGGGCAAGCATTCACTCTGTCCTTGGAGGAGGCATTGGCATCGGAAGATGTTGTGGCAGATAACATTCTCGTCGCCTCATATCCTGCAGTAGCATTGTTTGATTCGGGAGTATCCTATTCATTTATATCTGCACAATTTACGATACGACTAGGAATGGAGTTCGAGGCATTGCCAGGGAGGTTGAATATACTCACTGGTAATGGGCTCGTAGGAGTTAGTAGAGTTATTTTAGCCTGTAGCGTTGTAGTTTGCGGGCATTCCTTACCCGCCCGGTTGATAGAATTTTCTGTTGGAAATTTCGACGTTATTTTAGGCATGGACTGGCTGAAAGACAGTCATGCGACAATAGATTATCGTAGAGGGAGTGTATCTTTTGATATTCCAGGCATGGAGCGGTTCACCTTAGTCAGATCAGAGGCAACTCAGCAAGAGCAGGGAGTAGTAACGGCAATGGAAGAAGTTCAGATTCCGAAGGTAGTTGAAGAATTTCTAGACGTATTTCCTGAAGAACTTCTAGGTCTACCACCAGTTAGAGATATTGAGTTCAGTATAGAATTGGCACCAGGAACTAAACCGATATCAGATCGAGTTTATAGAATGGCGGATTCAGAGCAGGCCAAGGTATATCAGCATATAGAGGAACTGAAGGAAAAAAAGTTCATCCAAGCTAGCGTGTCACCATGGGCAGCACCAGTGGTACTTGTGGGGAAGAAGGATGGGTCATCCAGATTGTGCATTGACTACAGGAAGCTTAACGCGGCAACAGTGAAGAACAAGTACCCATTACCCAGGATCGATGACTTATTTGATCAGTTGAGCAAAGCTAGAGTTTTCTCTAAGATAGATCTTCGTTCAGGGTACCATCAGGTAAGGGTTCGGAAGGAAGATATTCCCAAGACAGCATTCAGGTCGAAGTATGGGCATTATGAGTTCTTAGTAATGCCGTTTGGTTTGACTAATGCTCCAGCTATATTCATGGATTTGATGAATCGTATCTTTATGCCATACTTAGACCAGTTTGTCGTTGTGTTTCTTGACGACATTCTCGTATACTCTGCTAGTGAAGAGGAGCATGAAGACCACCTCAGAAAAGTATTGCAGGTTCTGAGAGAGAACCAGTTGTAAGCCAAGCTCAGTAAGTATGAGTTTTGGTCGGATCACATTTCATTTTTGGGTCATATCATATCAGGAGCTGGAGTAGTAGTAGATCCCAGGAAGATAGAAGCAGTAGAAAGTTGGCCAGTACCCAAGACCGTAGCAGATGTACGGAGTTTCTTGGGATTGGTAGGATATTATAGAAGGTTTGTGTCAGACTTTGCAAGGCTTTCAGCACCCATGACCCGCTTGACCCGAAAGGATGTACCATTCGTTTGGTCAGCAGAATGTCAGGCATCATTTGAGACTTTGAAGCAGAAGTTGATATCAGCACCTATTCTTACATTGCCAGTTGGGCCCGGAGGTTTTACAGTATATTGTGATACGTCAGGTAAAGGACTTCGATGTGTCCTTATGCAACATGAGAAGGTGATAGCGTATGCATCTAGGTAGCTTCGGGACCACGAGAAGAATTACCCAACTCATGATTTGGAATTAGCGGCAGTAGTATTTGCTTTGAAGCTATGGAGGCATTACTTATATGGTGATCGAGTGGATATGTACACAGACCATAAAAGTCTGAAGTACATCTTTACTCAGAAGGAACTAAACATGAGGCAGAGGAGATGGTTGGAGTTGATCAAGGATTATGACGTGGAGCTTCAGTATCATCCAGGCAAGGCGAATGTAATAGCAGACGCTCTCAGCAGAAGAGGCGGCACATTTATGTTGACAACACAGAGGCATATCTTAGAAGACCTTCAGGAGATGGGCATCGAAGTTATACTTCCTAGTGATGTAGGAGTTCTAACAAGTCTGCAAGTTCAATCCGACTTGGTAGGCAGGATCAAGGCAGCTCAGGCACAGGACCCGAGGATTTAGAAGCTTAGGGCAGAATGTGAGTCAGGACTCAGGAAGGAGATGAGAATTCATGAAGATGGTACACTTAGGTTTGGATCACGTCTATGTGTGCCTAGTGGAGATATCAGACAGGAGGTTATGGCAGAAGCTCACAGTTCTCAGTATTCTATTCACCCTGGAGGGACCAAGATGTACCAAAATATCAAGCAGCATTTCTGGTGGAACGGGATGAAGAGGGAGATAGCTAGATTTGTTTCCCGTTGCTTGGTATATCAGCAAGTGAAGGCAGAATAGTAGAGGCCAGCTGGGTTATTGCAACCGCTTCCTATCCCGGAATGGAAATGGGAGCATATTACAATGGACTTTGTGACCGGTTTACCGAGATCACCAAGTGGTAAGGACGCTATTTGGGTAATAGTGGACCGACTTACGAAGGTAGCACATTTTCTTCCTTTCAGAGTAGGACAATCTACAGAAAAGTTGGCGGAGTTATATATGCAACGGATAGTAAGACAACATGGAGTCCCTGTCAGTATTGTGTCGGATCGAGATACCCGCTTTACATCACATTTCTGGAAGAGCTTACATCATAGTCTGGGTACCAAGTTAAGATTTAGCACGGCTTACCATCCGCAGACGGATGAGCAATCAGAAAGGACGATTCAGACTTTAGAAGACATGTTGCGAGCTTGCATTCTAGATTTTGGAGGGTCTTGGGAGAGTCACCTGCACTTGGTCGAGTTCTCATACAACAATAGTTATCAAGCCAGTATCCAGATGGCACCATTTGAAGCATTATATGGTAAGAAGTGCAGGTCACCGCTTGCATGGGATGATATCGGGGAGAGGAAGATGTTAGGCCCAGAAATGATTGTTCAGACGGTTGAAGTGATTAAGGGAATTAGAGAGCGACTTCGAGTTGCGCAGGATCGACATCGTCATTGGACGGACCAACATCGTAGGCCGTTAGAGTTCTCTGTTGGGGACCACGTATTCTTGCGGATCTCACCTACTCGTGGGGTCATTAGATTTGGCGTTCGCAGAAAATTGAGTCCGCGGTACGTGGACCCATTTGTTATCCTTGATTGGATAGGCGATGTTGCTTATCGTTTATCCCTCCCGCCTTCGTTACGAGAGGTGCATGACGTGTTTCATGTATCTCAATTACGTAGGTATGTATCGGACCCAAGCCATGTCCTCGATCACTCTGAGCTGGTTGTTGGTACCAACCTGTCTTACGAGGAACAGCCTGTGTCCATTTTGGACCGAAGAGAGAAGATACTCAAGAACCGAACAATTAGTCTTGTCCGTGTTGCTTGGGGTTATCACTCCTTGGGAGAGTCAACGTGGGAACGTGAGGATGATATCCGATCACGGTATCCACACCTGTTTGACTCACAAGGTATATCTTTTTCTGTATACCTTGATTGTCCTGATTCTTCATGCTTGTCACCTTATGGGTAGAGCTACTTGATATCATAGATTGATAAATTTACATATACAGTACTTGCTTTTGATATGGTAAAATGATTGCTTGCTCACTAGAACTGTTTGTATTAGTTTAGCTCCGATATTTCTACCTGCTTGGATTTGAAATTCCGAGGACGGAATTTTTTCAAGGTAGGTAGAGATGTCACTCCCCGTTCCCGGAATACGTATTTTTATACATATACAACTCATAAGTATTTATTTAGTATTTATCATGTATTATCCTGTATTTAAATTCCTTTAAGTTCATGTTAATTATCTGCTCTTTAATTTTCATGTTAATTAATTTCTTGCAATTTTATTATCTGCATTTTATTCCCTGCTGTTATTTCCTGCTTTTAGTCTTGCTTATTTGGTTCGGCCTAGGATGGGTTTCTCGGGTTCATGGTAGATTAAACCCGGCCCAATAACCCCACCTACAACCACCCTCCCTATTTAAAGCTTCCTTCTCCTTCTCTCTCCTCATAATTTCTCCTTCACCATTACTTCTTCTTCTTCCTCTCATCACTCTCTCCACCAACCACAGCAGGCAAGTGCAATCTTGCTTCTTGCTTGGATAACCATTTTTATGGTTCATTTCTCTTCCTTTCATGATCCTGAGAGAGTTTAGTTCTTGGCATTTTTGATTTCTATGGCTTGTTTTCTCTAGATCTAAGTTGTTGTATTTCGGTTATTCATGAGTTTTGATCTCCCAACTTAGCGTGTCTTCTGGCTGGGAACTTCGTTTTCTGGCTTGGGGCGAAGGCTGAGTCACGCACACGTTCTTACGTGGCTGCGTGTATTTTCAGTCATGCACACGTCTCTACGTGTCTGCGTGGATTTTAGTCACGCTCATGTTCTTACATGTTAGCGTGTATTTTTAGTCACGCTAACGTTCTCATGAGCGTGCGTGTATTTTTAGTCACGCTAACGTTCTCATGAGCGTGCGTGTATTTTTAGTCACGCTAACGTTCTCATGAGCGTGCGTGTATTTTTAGTCATGCTGACGTTCTCATGAGCGTGCGTGTATTTTCAATCACGTACACATCCATGAGTGCGTGTATTTTCAGTCACGCACACATCCATGAGCGTGCGTAGATTTTTAGTCACGCACATCCTCGCGTGCGTGGATTTCTTGTCACCTTTTCACGCTCACTTGAGCGTTCGTGAATTTCCCTTCACGCTCACACTGTGCATGCCAGCGTGACTTACTTTTTCATGCTCACGCTGTTACACGCTCACTCCTACTAGACTTGGCGTGACTTTTGGCCTTAGTATAGACTTGTTGGCGTGACTTTCTAACCTGGGTGTTTTTATTTGTTCTATAACTTATTCATTTAAGGATGGCATGATAATTCTCCTATTATATCCTTACGCCTTTTTGTATGAACTTGATAAATCATGATATGTTAATATTGTTAATACAAATTGTTATGTGGAATGTGTCATGTGTCTTGATTGATCCATGGATACTCAGTATGACTAGAACTTAACTCTGAGGAGTTATAGGCTCGACCCATGTAATACTAATTGATTTTCATGCCTTGCCACCATTGATAATGATTGTGACATTGACTAATAATTGATCATGCGTTCCTAGTTGGGACTAAGAGACTGGCTAGTCGTCTTATTGAATTGAATGAATGAGACACGTTCATGTAATGAACTATTGCAATCGATTAGCCGATCCCGAATATTGGCATACAGGCACATGCAGGTTTCAAATTATTTATTTATTTATTTAGTTATTTATTTATCTTACAAAAACAGCATGTGTACTTTATGGTCAAGGCATGATTACTCCGTGGTTAGATTTGATTGTTGTATTACGCTATGTAAGACCTACAACATAGCCGTACGGGTATCGTTGTAGAGTTGCGCATATCGTACCCCGTACAAAAGTACTTATTTGAATGACCATGATCCACGGCATGGAATTTCACTCAACGTAGGGACTATTAAGTTAAATAAAATAATGATGGCATGGAGAGAATGGATTCCCGAGTTCTTACATGGCAGCTCTCTTGGGACTAGTAGCGCCCGACAGGCCGGCTGGTTCCCACAGATACTGTAAATCTGTCACACGGGCAGGGAACAGTATCTGCTTATATTATTGTACATGCTATATTAACGGCGGGCGTCCCGCTGGGACTCGTCTAATTACATGATTGGCGCAATTGATTGATTGGATAGACTAGCCTTGCTCGCACATAGTAAGAACTGAGGAATCCCTATTTGCATAATTCCAGGATAACTTGGGACTCACAATAGCAAGCCGTAGTAGTTGATTGGCCGTTCAAGATAATTTGTTTGTGTACTGTACCTACTCTGTTGCCTAGCTGAGATGATCAGAATGTCAGAACATGACGGGCCAACTTCTGTCCTTGTTTGGTTGGGAGGTTGGTTCGAAGTGTCGTGATGTTATATGAATCCTAGTGGAAAGCAGAGATCTATTATTATATTCTCTTACTTACTGGTTTAATCCTTTATATCGTCCTTCCTTGTGGTACTTGCTATTAGAGGTCTAACCTCTCTGGTTTTGCATGGCCAGATTTAGAGCCGGTCCCCGAGGATCCAGCTTACTTCTACCTCCAAGATGGTCAATACTAGAGGGATGATCGCAGGAGGACTCGAGTGGGTTCCTTACTTCACCACTCGTTTTGTTACTTACTTTATACTTAGCCGTTCGGTACAGACATGTTAGTCGGATTGTCTTGTACTTACTTTTGCATAATTGTAATTAAGTCAGACTGCAGCTGATAACAATTGTGTATACTTTGCTATACCATCTGGCTATGTTTTGTAAAGCCAGATCTCAAGAACATTTTGACTGAGCGTTTGGGACGCCTTACTGCTTATTCTCACATGTTCTCTATTTTCTGTTTCTGGTTTGAATGATTGAGACAATAGATGTGAAGTGACCATAGTAAGACTTTCATGTAGTATGCACCCCCTCGTCTGGTTAGACAGCATTGATCGTATTATACGGTATTCATCTACCCGTAATATGTAGCTGGCTGAGTCATTCCCCCGCTCTCCAGTATTCTGGTTCTGGGGCGTGACAATAGGTCACAACATGTCCAAAATGGTAATACTGAAGATTACAATGCATTATATATGATTTCTAGGTTCTCTATGCCAAAGTTAACTCTGGTCAACTACACTAGTCAAACTAGATCAACTTGGCCAATCCTAGTCCAATCAAGTCTCACTAAGCCTAACCAAGCCTAAGCTAGCACTCACACACAATTTCAAAGCTACACAAGTCATCACACACATTACATATATAGGTACATATATATACTCCATGTATATAGGCATACACATAGGAAATTACATATAGGCTATCATGTATAGGCACCCAATATTGACATAAGCAAGGCATCATAATATATATATTATATATATAGAGAGAGAGAGATAGAGATGTCATATGCATAGGTTATACATAGGAAATTTAATGTGTACATGTTTGTGTGTGTGTAAGGTGAAGTGAGTGTAATGTATGCATAGAGCATAGGGTGTGTGTGTACTACAGTTTCTGGAAATAGGGCTAGGGAGTGTGTGTATCAGGTTTTAGTGTGTTATTCTCAGGTTTAGTCTAGCAGTGACAATGTCTGTGTGTGTCAATTCATAATGTGACAGTACATATATGTGTGTGTGTGTGTGTATAGAATTCAGGTTTTAGCCAACAGTACATATATGTGTGTGTGTGTGTAATATAGATGGGGTGGCATGGAATGTTCTCAGGTTTAAGATTTCAGTGAAACAATGTGTTCTCAGATTTTATTTTACAGTGTAATATTTGTTCTCAGATTTCGTGTGTGCAGCAGTGGTAGGAGTTCAGGACATGTGGTGCCAGGTTATCTCATGAAATCAGCACATATACATATATACCCTAGGATATATTCAGTTCAGTCAATATACAAATTGAGTGTCAAAACACACTCGAAACATATCATAAATCCAACCAAAACTCCACATGTGAATCCCAACACTCAACACATATCCCAGCATGTAATAACATATATAAAACATATAATTAGCATTTAAAATCGAATTTAAACCATATTCAAAAATTAGGAAAACGCATTGATACTGTGCGTATCAGAGTTTTGGGGAAAAACACAAATCTATATCGAAAACACAGTATAATCCAAATTAATAGGTTGGTAATGTGTCGTGTAGGTGTACACGTGCTACACAGGTCGTGTCATGTCCTGGAAAGTAGGACATGATGTGTCCTGACTCGAGAACACACACAGACACACTTACGGCTGTGCAGTGTCGTGCTGCGAGTCACAGGGTTCGTGGACACGACACACGACACCCCTTGCCACGTGGTCATGCCCACGTGTAGTCCACGTGTAGGGCTACATAGTCGACACACTATGAGGTGTCCATGCCGTGTCCAGTACGGACACAAGGCCCGTATCAGGCCGGGTTTCTCGTGTACACGCGTGTCAGCCAAAATGATGCATACTGTTTTACATGTCCGACACGAATCTACTTGACACAAGGCTTGGGGGCTGACGTGTCAGTCATGGCCCCACCTCACTGCCAAGTGGCAGCTGTCCACATAGCCTGTGCGAGGAGAAAAGCTCCTCGAGCAGCAGGGCACTGCCCGTGCTTGCTGCGAGCGTGTTCGTGTCCTATTTGGACACGAACATGGCTCGAAAATCAACTCAGTCATGTGAGAAGACATTGTACACATATAAATCAATAAATCAGTTCAAAAATATTTCAAAAATATCAAAAAAAACTCATTATGGCATTTTATCAAACACATACACATAACCTATGATACGTGTCCGATACGGACACCAAATTGACATGAGTTCACACAAGACTCACTTTATAGCTAGGGGACGCCTAGATCTATGCATCCATGCAAAGAAATCATGAAATGGAAGTGGTTTGAGGGGTTTACCTATTGGGTGTCAAACTCAAGGAAAAAGCCCCAAATAGAAGAATCCTTCTTGCAACTTTCAAGCTCCAAATTGCACACAAGCTGAGATTTCTCACCACCAACAGTAAAATAGGGGTTAAATAGATCCCAATACAAAAGACTAGAGTTAAAAAGGAATAGAAATGAAGAAATTATGAAGGGTTGAAGAATGGACAATACCTCTTTCTTGCCAAAATTAGAAGTGGTGTAAAAAGAGGCAAGAATGATTCAAGAGGCATTAAATAGGGGTTGGGGGAATCCCTAGGCCGGCCACTTAGGGAGAAATTAGGGTTAGGGTTGATGGCTAGTGGGCTTGGGCCAAGTTTAGATGTTAAATGGTTCAAACCCTTAGCCATTAGTTCAAACACTTAAAGTACCTAATCTCTCCATGCAATTCAGTCCAAAACAAGTCAACTTGGGTCGACTTAAGTTAGACTAGGGTCCACACCATGCTAACCAAGTCACCAAAGTCAAAGTTAATATCTAGGTGAGTCTCTAAAGTCACAACTAGCAAAAGTCAAAAATAACAACCATCACTCAAACAATTCAAATTAAATTCAAAAATTTTAAAATGACCAAAATACCCTCAAGCTAAAATATGGTAGTGACACTTATGAACTATATTGTCCACACTTTCTAGAGGCTGTCCATTCATCAAACATAATAGAGTGGAGTTCTCTTGAGCTGCGAGTATAGCTCTCCTGGCTTCATGAAGGTCATAATGCGGATATGACACTTGTGATAAATCTTCCTTATATTCAGAAGTATTAAATGCAGAGGCGAATCTTTCGACATTGGATCTTCTCTCAAGTCAACTACATGAAGACCAACAAACAGAAATTAGTTTCAAATAATACTTTAAAGCAGAACCTGTTACGTCAATAGGTTGTGCAGCAGTCAGGTTGTACGACACTCGCATTGCGCCGCACTCAATATGCGCAGCCATCAGATTACGCAACAATCAGGTTGTGCCGTATTTTGCCGTACAATACGACACCACAACTTTTCGAAATGCTGCAGAATGTGTGTTGACAGCAACCGAACCCTAATAAAGGAGGCACAAGTTATGGAGTATGCCAAACTCTAAAAAGAGCGTGCGCACACTGTCAAAATCAAGCCAAACCCTAAATAGGGTGGCCGATGATTAGTAGGGTGGTCGATAATCGGGTCTACGGTCGAATGCTTACCCGCCATGGCCGGGTTGGCCGTCTCTCGATGTGACGAAGGCAAAACTCGCATGGATGACTCGGCCACAATCTTTCCTTTCTCTGCAGCAGAGCGCTTGGGTGCCATTGCCGTCGATCGAAGTTCTCAAAGATCGGGAGAAGAAGATAGGGTTTCTCTCGAGGTATCTCAAAAACAAGGGTGAAGAATGAAAAATCCAAGGAGTACGGCTATTTATAGCTTTATAAGGCTGAACCGCACAACTTATGTTGAAGAAGCGGGCTCGAGTTGACTGGCGCAACTCAGACAGTAGACTGGCGCAATCCAAACAAAACTAACATAATTCAAAGTATTTCAAAACTATGAAGTATTTTTAAGTTTCAAAAACTTTAAAGGGGGTCATGTAGAGGCTAAAAATCAAGTTGCGCCGCCCATTAAAGTGTGTAATCATCAAATGGCGCCAAATCGTTATGTTGTGCCGGATCATCAAGTTGTGCAGTATCATGTTACGCCAACATCATGTTGCGCAGGATATAGGTTGCGCGAGCACCACGTGGCGCACTTCCTCGAGAAGTTGTAACGGCATCATCATTACATGACAAACTGACAGCACGAAGATTAAGAAAAATCCGTTCAAATCCCGTACAACGCGGCGCTTGAGAAGATTTTGTCAGCATGTAATTAAAGCTGACAGCTGGTTCGCACAAGTTATTATATGGTGCAAGAATTAATCAGTACAACACAAAAACAACCTAGTCAAAGGCGCCAGTTGTTCAGTTGCGCCCATGCGCAGTCTGACAAGTTGGCACCAATTGATCAATTCTTATTTTAATATGGTGACGTAGCGCGAAAGCCACGAACTTCGCAGAACGTGCTCACTACACTGCCCACGATCATGCGCATCTCAATCAAACGATGCCACGCGTACATAGCAGTTTGTACAACCACTCGCGCAAGTTGCTACATTGCGCCACGCGCAACCTGATGAAGCTCGCACAAGATGATCAACTAGTGTTAAAGACAGAATGACGTGGCGCGCAAGCCACTAACTTCGCAGAACGTGCCCACTACACTGCCCACGACCACGCGCATCTCAATCAAACGATGCCACTCATCCTCAACAGTTAGTGTAACCGTTCGTGCAAGTGAACAGGAGGCACGCAACCTGAAGCGCACGCAACCCAGAATAACTGCTAAACAGTTATTTCAAGAACTCTATAAATAGAGTTTCAAATCAATCACAAAGCATCAAGAGTGATCACAATCTCCTGCTAAAGTGTTGTTGCATCCTCCAGAGGCTCATGTCTTCGATATCATATCGTCCAAGGGATAAAGTGATCATCTTCTGATCAGATTCCTATAGTTGTACTTCTCCAGAAATCAATTGTACTCCTGTACTCTTTTTTAAGTTTGTAATAAGACTTTTTGTTCTTCTCAAACAACAGCCAGTGACGTTCAGATACAAATTAGTAAAAAAAAAGTATCGTCGCTAAATACCAAAAAGAATTGATTTTTTTATAACATATCCAGTATTTTAGAATAGAAACATAACAGAAAGACATATATATCACAAAATATAAGAACCAAATGAATAAGAAAGCACGAATATGATATAATACATAAGAAACAACATTTGATAAAATAAGAAACTATCATGCGATACATAAACTACGATACAAAAGAAACCAAAATGAATACAAACCACAAACAGTATAATACAACAATGTATGATGCAACATTGATGAAATAAAAGATCCAAATAGGGTCAATACATAAACTTGTAAGAATGTGTCCCATCTAGAACTGTTGGTGAGGAAGAAGACCACCCGCACGAAGCTGGAGGACAACATGGTCAATGGCCTAATTTATAAGCTGCATTGTTGTTGATGTAGCTGATGTCATCAGTGGAGACAATGTCAACACCGACAATGCTGGAGGACATATCTGCTCCAACTGTAATAATCTAGCATTGTAGGAATCCATAAGGGGTCTGGGAATAGACCCTCGAAAGTTATACGTACAGTTTTATAGTCTTGTTTGCTTCAGGCAAACTTATTTGTCGTGTAGTTCTGTGGATCTGTGCTTTGTTGGACTAGATTCTACAGGGCTTTGGCTATGCATAGCTATGTTCTACTGCATTCAACGGAGTTAAGTTCCGCGGGAACAGCTCCTTTCAACAGAGTTTAGGTTCCGCGAGAACAACTCTATTTTAGCATAATTTAGGTTCGTGGGAACAACTCCATTTTAGTGGAGTTTTAGGTTCTTAGGGAACAACTCCATTTCAGTGGAGTTTAGTTTCTATGGGAACAGCTCCATTTCAGTAGAGTTCATATTTTGCGAATTTAGCCTTTGATTGGCTGATTGATCCCGAAAGATATGTTGATACGACAACCATTGCGGCTGATTTGATCTCGAAGGAAAGAATGTTTTAGGTGGAGAATAGAATGTCAAATTGGCAGCTAAAAAACTGCCATAAACTCCATAATCGACGAAATGGTCAACATCAAAACTGCCATCAACATCTCTTCAATTCATGCTACCATGTCAGGTTCGACATTACTAGCTTATTCCTTTCAAATGACTGGCCATGTTAATTATCCGTAGAGACATTCAACATTGGTTGTAGACTACCTTGTCACCTTTCGAGCATGAGATGTAGGGAAAGGAGAGGCTTTGGGATGGCATTGAGGACGTTCCTCGCTTTGGATTTTATGGCTTTGTCGAGGTGGAGGCTGTTGCAGCAAGCGAACATCTGGACGGAGAATGTTCGAAAATGAACTTTTATATCTACTTAATATTGACCAAGTATGTTTGGAGGTCTTCCTCTTTTTCTGCTAGGCGGTGAAGACGTACTTCTTCTTGTCGGATGACATGTAGCTGAAGAAACAAACATCTTGTTCTTATTGAGCACCATGTAACCGAAGCAGCGACAAACAAAGTCCTTGAAGGAGATGCATGAAGCCTTTTTGGCAGAACGTGCAGATAATTTGTTGTAATATAAACTAGTGATGATGTTATTCGAGAACCTTAATGGAAGAAGTAACAGAGAAAAAAAATAAAAATAATAAAGAGAAGTCTATGTTGATTAATATTGGCTAGTGTCCATAGAATGGACATGCTGTTTTATTTAGGTTTTTTCTATGGGCACCACCAAAAATGCTTGGGGGCAGTCCTTACTTGGGGGCAGCCCATGAATGTGAAAAAATTGCTAGGGGACACCCAAAAATTGCTAGGGGCAGCCCAACCCCCCCAAACCAAAAAATTCACTCTCATTTCCATTCTTGACTCTCTCTCCTCAAGAAGAAAAGAAAGAAAGCTCTCTCTCTCCCTCTCCTAAACCCTAATTTCTTCTTCTCCACCACTCCATTCTCAATCCCTCCACGAAGATTCTCGAAGAGATGACACGCAAGTCAAAGCAACCGGAATCCAGGTACGTTCTTTCCTAATTTCTTCGAGATTTTTGTACATTATATTCGAAACCCTAGAATTTGTTTAATTCTAGATTTTTTTTTGATAAAATAGGTTTATAATCTCTTGCATGTTCTCTTCCCTAATTTTCGAACACAAGAAACCCCAATTTTATTTTGAAACCCTAACCCTAGAACACGGCAAACTAGGATGTCGTTGTGGCAGTTTGGGTTCACAACAGAAGGACTGTCAGGCATGTGACAGTCCTAATAAAAATTATGACTGCCACAGTCCTGGCAGTCCTCTTGTGAAAGAGGACTTCCAGGACTGTGGCAGTCCTAATTTTCATTAGGACTGCCACATGCTTGGCAGTCCTAATGTGTGTGCATGTGATTGTTGGGTGACTGCATGCTGTTTCTATTATTTAATAAGTGTAGGTTGTCATGCAGTCCACCGGCCGCTAACAAAAGAATACGGCCCACTGCGTCAAAGCAGAAAAAACGTGCGGGACGTCCTCTCGAGCATCCGATAACAATTACCGAACCGGCACCCGAAGCTCGGTCTCGGACATCGCCATCGGCACGTCAAGTTCGGTCGAAGCAACGAGCTCCTACTCCTACGCCTCCTTCCGACGACGACGATAACGACGTACCAATTGCCCGACTCCTATCACGTCAAGACGGTTCTGCTCCATTTGAGGAGGTCGGTCCTTCTGAGGAGGTCGGTCCTTCTGAGCCGCCTGTCCGTCCGCCCGGTTGCTCAATGTTGGTTTCTTTTGAAAACCACATTGCGTACGAAATATTGAAGAATCCGGTATGTACATGACGTTTGTAAGCTACCAGTTTAGTATAATATATATATATATATATATATATATATATATATATATATATATGTATGTATTTCATAATTGATATATTTTTTTTGTTCGATATACAGATGACATATCGTATCCTTAGGGCTGTGAGTCACGAGAATAAAACCGTGTCCTGGCAGTTTGCAAGCTTATCGGAGGCCGTCCGGAGCAAAATCATATCGAGCAGCTTGCACAATTTGGCACAAAACGCCTACCGGACAATGGATAGTGCCCTCATATCCGCCTTTCTGGAGAGATGGCACCCGGAGACCAACACATTTCATCTTCCAGCAGGGAGATGACCATTACACTTGACGACGTCTACCAGATATTGGAGCTGCCAGTGACTGGATGCGTAATGACCAAAGAACATTACACGAATGAGAAATCCATGAAATGGTACGAGAAGATCGTCAAGTTCGTCTCAACTCACCTTGGAGTTTTGGCTATGAGTTTTACAACTCTACCAGGCTTCAAGAAGTCGTACGAAATTCCTCTATCATTTCTGGTGGACCAGTTCATGGATATGGAGGTGGATGACGATGACGATGATACGGTCGACGCGGTGGCCCGTACGTATATGCTGTTCGTCCTAAGAACGGTCGACATTCCGGACAAGTCCGGAACGTCGATACATGCTCGGTACATGTTCAACTTATCTGAAGTGGATGACTTCATTGATATATCCTGGGGAAGCGGTATCCTGTCCAATCTTTACCGCGAGCTCTGTATCTCATCCCGTGTCGGGACTAAGACAATGGCCCGACTATCAGACTCTGCTACATGTAAGAAAACTTGTAACAATTTAATCTTGTATACTTCAATTTGGTGTTTTAATTTTTCTATTCATTTATAAATTGAATATGCATGGATATACGAGCACTTTTCGATGCTTAGACGGGCTGACGAAAATCCAGAGTATCTTGAACACCTTCGTAGAGTGTGTCGATGGAGGCCATCCCAGCTGGAAACCAAAAATTGGCAAACACTGGCTTCCATTCGTGAAGTATTAGACAGTTTGGTGCCAGAAGAGACACTAATTTTTGACTAACTTTTTCATGTTGATTTTGTTTTGTTGTTAACTGTTTTTCTACAGATATTTTGGAATCTATACCGGGATTTACGTGAGCTGAATCGTGAGGTCCAACCAGTTTCTTTATTTCATGGCATGATCACATGCTATGAAATCACGGAGCCGTACATGCCCGATAGAGTACTTCGTCAGTTTGGCTTCGTGCAAACTGTGCCGAAGCGCACACTACGACTGTTGGAGCCTCCGTGCAGAACCCAACCTTTAAGTTACAAACCGGCGGAATTCGACTGGGTGACCGACTTTTACTCGGAGTGGCAACGACATGTACTTCGAGAATCTGAAAGACGACCGGCCACCCAGATGGCCGACTGCAGCGAGGACTACATGCAGTACTTCCTGGGGGTCGGACATCCTAAGTTGTCGAACCCTACCAACCCGGGTCCCGTGGCCGTCGGAGCAATTGGAGCTCTTCCTTCCAAAAATGTCTTGTATGCTGGGTAGGTGAGGATGGTGAGTTCCGTATTTGTAATAAGACTGAGATTTCCATATTTGTAGACATAATTCATTCTTCCTTTCATTTTCAGTCCCAAAGGGTGAAAGAATTGGCGCAGACACTCCGGAGAGGTTGCCAAAGTGACAGTTGTGTCGCGGTCGCCAACGAGCTTGATCGTATCGACCACGTGTCGACTTTTCCTTCATGAACAATAGGGAGTCTCGTTCAAAGGCCCGGCATGATATGTAGATGAATTTCAATATTTTTCATGTTTCAAACTTTAGTTGGATGTGGAATAGTTACGTACTTGTGATAAATTATTGTGGATATTTTGGTTGTTTGAAACTTAATTTGGATGTGGAATATTCGGGACTAAGTAGTTGTGATGAATTATTGTAGTTGTGATGAATTTATTGTAGTTGGATTATTGAGTTTTTGTGATGAATCTTAAGTTGTGAAGATTTATTGGACATTATGTACTTGTGATAAATTGTTCTTTTTAATGTACAGAGTATCTGTATCAGGGCTGCCAGCATCCTGATAGTCCTACTTCTGTGTAGGACTGCCATGGATGTGGCAGTCCTAACTTTGAAACTCTGTGGTGATTTCATTCACACATGAAATTATCACAGAGTATTAGACTTAGGACTGCCACACCCATGGCAGTCCTACACTGAAGTAGGACTGCCAGGATGGTGGCAGTCCTAACTAAAACTTGCTGTAACAACAAGTTTTAGTTAGGACTGACACCACCCTGGCAGTCCTACTTCAGTGTAGGACTGCCATGGGTGTGGCAGTCCTAACTTTGAAACTCTGTGATGATTTCATTCACACATAAAATATCATCACAGAGTATTAGACTTAGGACTGCCACACCCATGGCAGTCCTACACTGAAGTAGGACTGCCAGGATGGTGGCAGTCCTAACTAAAACTTGTTGTAACAACAAGTTTTAGTTAGGACTGACACCACCCTGACAGTCCTACTTCAGTGTAGGACTGCCATGGGTGTGGCAGTCCTAACTTTGAAACTCTGTGATGATTTCATTCACACATGAAAATCATCACAGAGTATTAGAGATAGGACTGCCACACCCATGGCAGTCCTACACTGAAGTAGGACTGCCAGGGTGGTGGCAGTCCTAACTTTGAAATACTGTGATGATTTCATTCACACATGAAAATCATCACAGAGTATTAGACTTAGGACTGCCACACCCATGGCAGTCCTACACTGAAGTAGGACTGCCAGGGTGGTGGAAGTCCTAACTAGCAACAAGTTTTAGTTAGGACTGCCATCACCCTTGCAGTCCTACTTCAGTGTAGGACTGCCATGGGTGTGGCAGTCCTGATATTGATACTCTGTGGCAGAGTTTCTCAAACTGAAACGCTGTGACAGTGAACACATATAACACAAGTACACTCATATAACACAAATAACACACAAGTAAGTACATATAACACAGTTAGCACACAGGTAACCACATATAACACAGATAGCACACATGTAGGCACATATAACACAGGTAGATACATATAACACAGGTAGGCACAGGTAAACACATATAACTCAAAATTTACTCCATATATATTAGTGGACTTCATATTTGTAAGCCTCTGTTTTTTTAAAATTTATTTAATTAGTGTTAATTAATTTTTAAGTGTCATATTTAGCCTTAAAATTTTTATTAAGATTTTTAGGAATTTTTCTAGAATTTTTAAATGATTTTTAAATGAGTTTTAAATACAAAATTATCATTTTGCAATTAATTTAAATATTTTAATATCATTCTGTAATTTTTAGAATTGTTTTTATATCATTATGTAATTTATTAAATTGTTACAGTGTCATTTTGTAATTAATCAATTGTTTTAATTACAGTTTGCAAATTATATTTGCAAACTGTTTGGACGGCGCGCATTTGTGCAATATTCGAATCTTCGGGAGGCTTTTTGCAAATCTCTAACCCTAACTGCCCCCGACGACTGTGCGCTGTCGTCGTCTCCGACGATGTAACTCCCTGAACCTATTTTCTGTTATAATTGAAAATTTCTTTAAAATTCTTTTCTATATATATTTAGTTGAATGCACTTCAACTTTAAATAGTCTTTTATTAATAAAACTATTGTAGCAATTAATTGTTTATGGAGAATAGTTACTAATTGTTGATAATAATTAATTTGGTTCATTTTTGTATTTGGTTTATTAATTTGAATTCCCTTAGTAGGATTAAAATTTAAGTTCTCAGTTAATGTTCAAAACTACTAGATAAAAGTAAATTATGTATTTCCAATAAATTACAATATTGCTATTGTTACTAATACTAATTAATCTTGAAATTAGTTATTAACTATTCATTATGTTTAAGAATTAATTATTGTTTTCGGATTATTTAATATATGATTTTTGGAGGAAGCAGTAAATGTTAACAGTGATAATTTATAATTAATAAAATATGTTAAAACTGTTTTACTGTTGGAGGAAAATTGTTTGGATTTTGAATTTGAAATGTGTGAATATTCGGATTTGGAAAAGATATATTGAAACAGTTTTATAATTTGAAATCTGTTTTTTAAATTGTTAAAGGAATGATGGATCATTTTATTTGAATTTGAAATTCTGTTCTTTTGGGAAATCTGTGGAGGGAAATATTTTGGATTTTGGTATTTTAAAGTATGTTTCAATTTCGAATTTTGAAAACTGTTTGGATTTATATTAAAAATTTGTTTGAAAACCATTGTGATTTGAAATTCTGTTTAAGTATTCAAATTTGAAATCTGTTACTAAACCTATTTTCTAGCCCCAGATCTATTGTTATTTACCACTAGTGCCATTGTCCTAATCTGGGAAAATACCCCCAGATCTACTCATATTCACCACTTTACCACAACATTAATTTATTATAAATTGTACACATTTTCCAATATTTCTGACACACTGTCAGCCACTCAATTCCTCTCTGACACGTCACACCCTCTCTCTCTCTCTCATCTCTCTCTCTCTCATCTCTCCTCTGTGCTCGAGAGCACCGCCACTACCGGACCACCGCCGTCATCACCGGAGCTTCGCCACAGTCCTCCGCCTCGCCGAGCTTCCTGGAGATCTGCGCCACCGCCATCGTCGTACCGCCGCGTCGACTGCTGCGCATCTCGCAGACCGTGCGCCCTCGGGACCAGAGCCGCCTCGGCTGCAGCGCCATCATCGAGCTCCGCGCTGACCCCCTCGTTCAGCGTGCACCGCCAGAGCGTCACCTCGGGCTGTGCTGTCGCTTCGACTGCAGCGCCGTCCTCGAGCGCCGAGCCACCTCCTCGTAGTCTCTGCCACCGCCGCTTCGAGAGCCGAGCCACCACCAGACTCGCCGAGCCACCACCGAAGTCGTCGTCCCCAGAGCTTCGCCGCCGCGATGTGGATCGACATCCCCTCCGATCACGGTGAGCTCCCCGCCTCGATCTCTTGAACCTCTCTTCTAGCTCTTGATTTTAGGGTTTCTGGTTGGGGTTAGGGTTCTGAGCTTAGGGTTTCGATCTAGGGTTCGGCCATGGGAAGTCGGAGCTAGGGTTTCGGCGATGACCAGAACTAGGGTTTGTGTTCGGCCAGTATAGAAGACGAGTGGGGAGTGGTTCTCTCGTTGCTGGACCTAGGGTTCACGCGAAGAATAGTTAGGGTTTTGACCAAAATCTAGGGTTCAGACCTAAATCTAGGGTCTGCCGGCGAAGAATTTCTCAGGGTTAGGGTTTTCGAGCTAGGGTTTCGGCGATGACCAGAACTAGGGTTTGTGGTCGGCCAGTGTAGAAGACGACCTAGATCTAGGGTTTCGACGACCTAAATCTAGGGTTTTCCAGAAGAAGAAGGAGAACGAGTTTGGAGTTAGGGTTTGTGGGATGCTACAGAGTGATGAAGAACTATTAAGGTTAGGGTTCTTGGGAAGGGGATGACGAAGATGGGACTACGAAAGCTTTAGGGTTAGGGTTTTCGAGCTGTGAGGAGCTAGAAGACGAAGTGGGGAAGAAGAAAGTGGAGGCTGAGGAAGAGAAGTCGGTCGGCCGGAGAAGAAGGCGGAGACGGAAGTCTCGCCGGAGAAGACGGTGAACAGGGAAGAGTTCTCTCGAACTCTCTGGTCGCTGAGTGAAGACTGGTGAGAGGAGAGAGAAAGGTCATGGGTTAATATCTGAGAGCATGGGCCGGGTTTCTGGGCCGTAGGTCGGGCTGGGTATATTGGGCTATTTTGGTTGTAAATATTAAATAATTTAGTTAAACAGAAAGAATAGTGGGCCGGATTTTTGGGTCGCAGCAGTGGGATTAGGATAAGGGCTGGTGCTAGAAATAAAAATTGATTAATATAAACGTTGGAGTTGGGCTGGGCCAACAGTATGTTGAGCTATATACATATATATGGACAGTGAGTTTTGGGCTCAGATGTTTGGGTTTTGTAGGAATTGTTGGTTGTTGGGTTATACAGGGCTAAGTTTTTATGTTAGTTAAATTATTGGGATTAAGGCTGGGCTGGTCCAGTAAGGATTTGGGCTAGTTAGGCTTGCTCATAAATTTCTTGTTGCAAGTAATTAATAATAATTGTTAGTAACTGATTTTGTTAGTATATTTTAATTAAATGCATCTAAAGGAAATATATGTATAAATTAGTTATTATTTAAATCCTAGTATATATACTTATTGTCCTAAATATTTATTACCATAAACATTTTACTAAAATAAGTCATATTTTATTAGTAAATATATTTGATTCAAATTATTAGTTTATGAATAGTAAATAGTTAGCTATTAAAGAGTTTCTAAAACATGAGGATTTTCTTGCAAAACTAGTTTAAATATTTCTAAAATAGTTGTTAGTATTTATATTGATTCAAATTATATATTTTCTAAATACTGTTAAATAGTTGAATTATCTAAAGCTAGTTAGCTAAATAGCATTGTTTAAACCCTAATACTTGTACAAAATATAACAGGTGATCATTTCAACCATGCAGTACTATTCTCGTGCAACCAAACCGAGGTAAGTACACTGACTTGACTTGTACCTTGTTTTCTGTCTTACCTTCACGTGCCATGTTCTCATATCGGACACGAATTACACACGATTGTCTTGTACCATTGTTCATTGCTTGTGCGTCATTGTTTATTGCGGGATTGGGAGAAATATTAGCTTTTGTGTGACCACATCCAACATAGGTATTGTGGATAGCCTAATCGTACGCTTCACGTACGATGAAGCCGGACCTTGTAGAATTGACTCATTGACTCATTGCATCATTGATTGATTGATTGCTCCTAAGCCGGTCACACATTAGTTTTAATATTTCAAAATTGTCACAATTGCATATTGATTGTCGTGATTCATTGCCTTGTACATTGATAGCCTTGTTCATTGTCTAGCATATTGATTGTCATCCATTGCCTGCAGTTTTAAATTTCATTTCTGGTACAGCAGTTTCAGTTTTATTTCATGTTCTAGTATTCTAGTATTCTGGTATTCTAGCTTCACCTTGTACTCTGGATTACAGATTACATTGTATATTGTCTAGTCAGGGTTGTACTTTGCTCTTTTCCTGATAGGATCGTTGCAGGTGAGTGGGAGATTACATGGAGCTGGTGATTGCTTGGATATTGCAGCTTTTTATTTCATTTATTTTCTGGAGATTGTACCTTAGAGATTCATTATTGTATATTATTTTATTTGGACCAGATTTGTCTCCGGCTGAGTTTGTATTTTAAAACACTTGATGGATATTGGTGATTTCTGGAAACGTTATAAAATGCTGTGTTTTGGTTTACATTATATTGTGACTTTGAGTTTTCCTTAATATTGTACAGCTTACTTCGTCGTGTCCAACGACGAAGGCTGGGCGTGTCCGACTCGTATCCGATTATTCGGGAGCGGGGCGTGACAGACGACGATCACCGAAACCCTAATCCTAATCTTAATTTCTAGCCCTAATTCCACCGCCCTAGGGTTCTATAAATAGCCCCTGACCCCCCAGACCCTAACCCTAGACTCACCCGACCACCACAGCCCCTTACGCCGCCGCAACCAACCCATCTTCCCCGACGAAACTTGCCGGAGTTCGCCCTAACCTAGCCCGACGCCTAGACGCCACTTCGAAAGCCCCGACCACCACCATTCGACGCGTCTCTCTGAGACGATTGCAGCGCCACCATCCTCCGCCGACCCCGACGCGTCCTCCGCCCAGTCGTCGCCTTGAAAGCCCGCTCGACTTGGACACATACGTGTCTCTTTGGCTCCTGTGTCCTATTGTGTCTCGATTTCACATATATGACACGCCAGCACACGACGACTCTATTGGTGAGTGTGGACCTGACAAACTCGTGTCGTGCGTGTCATAATCAACCCGGACACTTGGACTCATGTGTCCCTAACTGTCAGGACACAGGATGGTTATTTTTTTATATATTAACTAACTTAAACCTAAATAAAACTAACCTAAGTCCTAACCCTAACACAACGAGCGGGCTGACCCCCTGGCCAGCCCGACCCGACTCGAGAACCCGACCCAGAGGGCCGAGTTCGAGCCCTCCCTTGCCGTTCTATTGTTTCTTTTTCTTTTTCCTTTTTGTTTTTCTTTTGTTTATTATTATTATTATTATTATTATATATATATATATATATATATATATATATATATATATATATATATATACTGTACATATGCAGATTTTTATATATATACATATATTTTATATTTAGTAAATTATATATATATATATTTGTATTTATGTACATATATGTATATATGTATATATTTTCATGTGTATATATATTATTATATATATACTATTATATGTATGTATACAATATTTGTATATTTATATATACTTTATAAATAAGTATTTTCTTATATATATATATATATATATATATATATATATATATATATATATATATATATATATATATATATGTATTTTTAACATATGTATATATCCATTATGTATAATTTTACCTTATTAAAATATTAATATTTATTTTGCACTTTTACCACTTTGTATTTTTGGGTGTATTTAAATTACTGCAACCATTTGGTGTCCAAGCCTAGCATAGATTTTTGGGTCCAAATGTGTTTTCACACATTCAAGACCAGTACAAGTCATATTGGACTTGATTCATGGCCTTGGGTCCTGTATTTGAACTTTGGTTCAAATTACATACATGGACAAAATACGCAGGTAATTAATTATTTAAATTCAGATTGTGTGCAATGCTATTTTTGAATGTCTAAAAATGCTTTAATTACTGTTAAAATTCTGAAAAAATAGTATTTAGATGTTATGTTAATTTAGCTAATTTAGTATAATTTTTATAGTATTTAATTTATAGTTTTGCCACTAGTTTGGCATATGAAATCAAAACTCATCTTCTGTATACTTAGGAAAACTGATTTTTATAAAATACTTGTACTGGTTAATAAATTCCAGAAAAATTATAATAAATTTCTATAATTAACAAGGATCATTCTGGTACTTTATTTTATGTAAAATTAAGCTTTTTGTCTATCTCAAAAATTGTTGGAACATAATGATCATTTGATTTATTTATTGAATAAATACGACTTGCAACTTTTTGTGCTTTAGCCGTATTGAACCTCACCCCTTGTCACGACCCGCACCCGCTAAAAGGGCACGTGACCCGACAACGCCCAGCCCTCACCGGAAAAAACGGCGTGGAATGCTGTAGATTTTCTAGTCTGATAACAGTTTATATATATAACAAAAACCTGTCGAGAATATAGTCAACTCCAAACGGAGGACAAGCAATGAATATATATAAGTGCTCAATCACAACTCTAAGATGATAAGTAAAGACTGAAAGATAAAGACAACAAGACGATAAAATATAACTTGTCAATTCCAAATACAAATAATATACAAGTCCAGTCTCTAATACAGTCCAAATATAATACAGCCTCAAAAGTAACTGGAAACTAAGTCCAGTACAAAGACCTACTCTAACTAAACAAGTGGTATAGTCTCGTCAGGTGGAGCTACGCCCTGCGGGACCAAGTCTAGGCCCACTAAGTCGTCCGGACCGTAGTAGGTACTGCAATCTCCCTCGTCGGCATCTGTAACATTTTATCAACAGTCCAGTCAGGATGGAACGAGTACATATATCTCATAACAGATCTTAAGATAGAATAAAAGCTATAAGACTATAAATAGAGCAATACAATGAATCATGGAGTGTACATGTATGTATCATGGCATGGTAAGCTGTAGAGCTAGAACAAAAAAATAGAACGGGATCATGGCATGTACACAAATCAAGGTAAACTATATATCCAATGTGTGTGAGTAATAGTTTCAGCTTGTGATCGGCTTGGGTACCTGTCAAGAATCGGCCTGGCAAGTCATAAGTGCGGTATATGACACACTGTTCGGGAAAGCAGAATAGATCTGATCACAGGCCTACGCTACTACTCCCCCTACCCCAACTGGTAGAATGGATCCAAACAGGACACGTCACTGCACGGGATTCTAATGAGAAGGTAGCTAGCCTTCTCTAGAATCAGTGACCATATATTGAGCAAGAGCTACAAGGGAGCTTGCACAATACATCCCAACCTAAGAAGGAAAAAACATCTCTCGTCGGGATCCAAGAATACCAATCCGTGAGAACCATGTGTCGGGAATAAGCATATCAAAACTAAGTACATGAATCATAACAGTTATCATAAATTGGGAATAAGTATCAGAGAATGTACTCGCCTGTAAGATGATAAAATATGTCGACCGGATCAACTACAGTGTCTCGAGGACCTATAGAGAACAAAACGAATCAATACTATATTTAGGAAGTAAAGTTAAATCAAATTAAATCCTATTTAATCATTCTAGGTCAAGACATGCCTAGTCGGGTCAATCTTGGTCATGGGAGAACATTGGAAGTTAATCCGAATCAAACTAGGTCGAAAACTAGCTTACTGTTGACTTTTGGTCAATGGGTCAACTCTGGTCAACTCTAGGTCAACCTAGGTCACTGGTGACTAATAGTTGACTTTTAGTCAACTGTCCAAGTTAAATGGAATTTGGAACTAAATTGGGTAAAGTGTTGACCCATAGTTGACTTTTAGTCTAAAAAGTCAACCATGGTCAACCGGGTCCAAGACTAGGTTTAGACGGCTAATTCTACTCATTACCAACCTATACAACCCATATCCAAGTCCATCTTGGACTTCAAACTCAAATTCTCGGCCGTAGGCCAATTCCTTAAATTACCCTTTTTAGGGTAAAATCTACCTTCGACGATTTTCTAGATAGGCTACCTACGCTTGATATTCTGACCCGATCTCCTTAGGATAGTAGGGTACTAGCCTATAGGTTCGTTATCTACCAAAATACCTAGATAAAGTGGACGTCTAGTCCACCTTACAGCCTGTTGCAGATAACTTGAATATTTTAAGATACGCACTGATACGGCGCGATACCGGCGCCCTACGATCCCGATTTCCACTCGGGAGCCTACCCGCAAAATCTAATTCACATAACCTAGGCCTACGTCAAGTTTCGTCGCAATCCGACGCTCCGAGCTCAATTTCGCCCTCTAACTCGACTTCCTCCTAAAACTCCCTTTTTGCTCTCATTCAAACTCTCCTCCTTAACTCTTAATTCTAATTCTTCCTTCTTCTTCTTATTCTTCTAACTCTAATTCTTCTTCTTAGCCTCTTCCTCATTCTCTCCTTCTAATCCTTTCTAATTTCTTCTCATTCCTTCCTCAACTCCTATTCTTCTTTCTATTTCTCTTCTATTTCTTTTCTTCTACTTCTTCTTATTCTCCTTAACTTTTCTTCTAACCTCTTCTTTTCCTACTCTCCTAATCCCTTATTCTCCTTACTCTTTTCTTCTTCTAACTATCAAAATATATATATATATATATATATATATATATATATATATATATATATATATATATATATATATATATATATATATATATATATATATATATATATATATATATATATAAAATACTTATCTATATATATATATATATTCATATATATATATACATCTATATGTGGGTTTATAGGTGAAAGGGGGGGGGGG
>JANAVB010004399.1:5764388-5771278 GCA_029216955.1 Iris pallida | reverse complement strand
CCAGAACAGAAATTCTTCTAGACCACTGCTAGGTAGCCATGGGCTACGACCAGAACTCCGCAGGGGACCGTTCTGTTGATGAGTATGCGGCAGAGTTTAGTCGCCTGAGCCGTTTGCTCCTAGTCTGGTTACAGATCCAGAGGGATGATCCGTAAGTTTTGCCATGGTCTAGTTCCAGACATTGGCATTATTATAGTGGCGAACGGTACGACTGACTACTACCAGAGCCTATAGTTAGCCCGGAGCATTGAGAAGCGTCTTCTTCTAACAAGGGCTGGCTTCTGTATATCACTAGGGACCGTCCAAGCGTCAGGCTTTCCAGCAGAGAGCCCGACGCACACCAGCAACTTACCGTCCCCTACATTACATCACCCACCCCGCCTTAGAGCCCCGGGACCCCGACATCAGCAGCATAGGGGACTATATGTTTTCTCTGCGGAAGACCAGGCACGGCACTCCATTTGCAGGAAAGTTGAAGCAGTGCTTAGTTTGTTGGGTCTACCACCCATCAGATTCGAGACTGCCCAGTAGCGAAGCCTAGAGGCCGCTCCCGACTCAGCAGCAAAGGTTTGGGCAGCATCTGCAGCAGCAGAAGGGACCTCAGGGAATGTTTATAGCCTAGCCCTTGAGCCGGAGCCGGAGCAGGTTTCGGAGCCAGATTACTTAGTTGACATCATCACAGGTCATGTTTATTTGCATACTTTTCTAGCTCTACGCTTGTTTGATTCTAGTGCATCTTATAGCTTCCTATCATTAGAGTTTATGCATAACACCCTCTATAGCTACACCTACTGCGAGATTAGTAGAGTGATGACGGAAGGAGGACCAGTGCCTATTAGAGCTATCTATAGATGTTCTATTTTCATAGCCGGAAGAGAGTTTAGGGGACGATTCTTTGTGATCCACTCCCCGGATATGATATCATATGGGGGGACTGGCTTAGCTATGTCCATGCATCTATAGATTGTCATGAGGTTGGTATTTTGTTCAGTCCCCCAGGCACAGCACCATTCAGTGTCAGGAGGACATGGCCGGATATCAGCCTAGAGCCGAACTGTTGTACGACAGTTGTGGACGTAGCACCGCCACACCCTATCATTAGGGAGTTTATGGATGTATTCCCAGAGGATCTTCCAGACTTCCGCCTGACAGAGATGTGGAATTCACTATAGATTTAGTGCCGGGTTTATCACCTGTATCCCGGGCTTGCTATAGAGTGAATCCCAAGGAGGCCATAGAGATGAAAGAGCAGATTGATGACCTGTTGAAAAGGGTTCATTCATCCAGTGCTTCTTCCATGGGGAGCGCCATTGCTTCTTTGTGCCTAAGAAGGATGGTACAGTCCGGTTGTGTATTGACTACCGGCCTTGAATGCCATCACTATCAAGAACAAATATCTTCGTCCAGATAGATGATTTGTTCGACCAGTTGAGCGGGGCAAGGTATTTTCCAGGATAGACTTGAGATCCGGGTACCACCAAGTGAAGGTCAGGGCAGCAACATCCAAAGACGGCGTTCAATACAAGTACGGGCAGTACGAGTTTCTGGTGATGCCATTTGGTCTCACAAATGCGCCAGCTTCATTATAATTTGATAAATAAGATATTTCACCAGTCTTGATAAGTTTGTCGTAGTATTTATCGACGACATCCTGATATACTCGAGACGCTGGAGGAGCATGCCGAGTACTTGCGGATAGTTTTGGGGATTCTGAGGCAGGAGAGATTGTTTGCCAAATACCGAAGTGCAAGTTCCTTTTAGACCGAGTAGATTTTCTCGGGCATGTGGTTACTGGAATGGAATCTCTGTAGATCCCAGGAAGATTAATGCAGTTTGAGACATGGAAGGCTCCGACGTCAGTTTCAGAGATCAGGAGTTTTTCTGGGTTTAGCAGGCTTATGAAAGTTCGTCTAGGACTTTGCTAGGATAGCTGAACCCATGACGAAGCTGACACGGAAGGACGCAGAGTATATTTGGTCAGAGGACTGCCAGGGAGTATTTGAGGAGCTGAAGAGGAGGCTGACGACCGCTCCAGTTCTGACATTACCTTCATTTCTGGAGGTTTCACCATATACATCGATGCTTCTGGGAAGGGGCTAGGATGTGTCCTACAGCAGTATGGGAAAGTGATTGCTTATCTAGGCAATTACGGACTCATGAGCAATTATCCTACCCATGACCTAGAGTTAGCTGCGGTGATCTTTGTACTCAAGTTATGGAAACATTATTTACGGAGAGCGTGTGGAAATCTTTACTGACCACAAAAGCTTAAAGTATGTGTTCACCGCAGAAAGAGCTGAACATGAGGCAAAGACGATGGTTGGAGTTGATGAAAGACTTCGACATCGATTTACAGTATTACCCCGGGAAGGCAAATGTGTTTGGCGGATGCGCTGAACAGGCATCCGATGGCATGGTACCTGATGATTGATCCGCATTTGCGGGAGGATCGAGAGAAGCTCGGTATCGAGCTAGTTCGGCCAGGATCAGTGATATAGATGATGGCACTTGACATTCAGTCAGGTTTTATAATGTCCCAAATTCAGGATACGTATTTAGTGTACGTATACGTATTTTGGACCCATATTTTATTATTCATGGCTAGTTATCTGGTTTATTTTGCATTGGCTTGGTTTTATTGGCATTGAGTTTAATTGGTTTTAATGGTTCATTGGTTTATTTGGGCTTGGTTTATTCCTGGTTGGTTCAGCTTGGTTTGGTTTGCTTGGTTCATTATGAACCATAGGGGTGAACCCCCTACCTACCCCACCATCCCTTTTATAACCCACCTAACTTTCTCTCTCCTCCATTCTCATTTAACTCTTCTTCCTTCTCCATTAAACCCACCACCAACCAAGAACACCCCTTAGGCAAGTGCAACTTGCTTCTACAAGAGAACCCATTTTTATTGTTCTATTAGCTTCTCCTCATGTTTCTAAGACACATTAGAACTTGTCATTTTCCATTTTGAGGCTTTAATTTTTGTAGATCTAGTAATTAGTTATTTTCGGATTTTGGTAGTTTTGATCTATCAAACTTCATTGTTTTCAAGTTTTAATGGTTCCATGTTGTAGAGAATTTTATTCTGCCCATTTTGACATTTGAAAAGTTAGATTTGGACTTATTTTGACCAAGTTATGGACTTTGAAGCTTTGGTTCAACCATGGAGTTCCTGCTGATTTGGAGAAGACAGTGAGCAGTACGCGAGCTTTTTAGCTTGCGCCACTGAGTTGCACGCGCTCTTTAGCGCAGCGCAGTCTTGCATACGCTGCCTTTTGGAAGCGTATGTCTTGTATACGCTGCCTTGACAAGGAGTCGTATGGACCTCATACGCTGCCTTTTGGAGGCATATGCCTTGCATACGCTGCCTTGATAAGGAGTCGTATGGACCTCATACGCTGCCTTGAAGAGGAGTCGTATGGAGTACATACGCTGCCTTTTGGAAGCGTATGTCTTGCGTACGCTGACTTGAGCGTAGCCTGGCCTGAGCGTAGCCTGACCTGAGCGTAGCCTGGCCTGAGTGTAGCCTGACCTGAGCGTAGCCTGGCTTGAGCGTAGCCTGACCTGAGCGTAGCCTGACCTGAGCGTAGCCTGGCCTGAGCGTGGCCTGACCTGAGCGTAGCCTGATTACCCTGGATCTTCTATAGCCTTGTATATTGATATTTATTAGATGTTTAACGTCCATTTTATCCTTACGCCTTTTATCCTGAACTTGATAATCACGAATTTACTTATATGTTTGTAATTGATAATTGAGCATGACGTGATAGTGACCCGTAGTGGTGCACTCCTGACATAATAACCTGACATGACCTGATAGTGGCCCGTCGTGGCGCACTCCTGACGAGTACACTTGGCATGATAACCTGACATAATTATCTCGAATAGCTGTTGCGACGGCTACCTGACATGACATGACCTGTATAATTAATCTGGACACCATGGGCGATTGTGTTTGTATAAATAAACCAGTCCTGTCTTGCATCATGTCTAGGACAGGGACTCCTGAGTACCACGGTCAGGAGTACCTATTGAAATGGACTAAGGTTAATGACTAGTATAATTCATTAGACATGAAAAATGTTCCCCAGTTACTGGCGATCCCGTTATCCCGGCCGCAAATGTTTGGACTTGTAGCCTGCCGACGAGTAGGGCACATTTCCAGCCCACTGTTATGTGGGGCACCCCCATTGTCACTTAAATGATTGAACTCTATTGTCACTCTTATGTATTGTACTCTCTAAATTGTCACTATAATGATTGCCTGGATAACCTGGATAGCTGCAAAGCCTGTGACTACTTGGAGCATCTCATTGCATCTTGCTAGTAACTAGGATTGTGATAACCCTAGTTAGTTAATGTAGAAAGCCGTAGGCAATGATTGGCCGTGATTGCTTGGGTGGAGTCTAGTCCAGTATAGTATTGTCTAGAAGTGATTGATTGAAAGATTGTACCAGAATGATTGAATGATTGTCACTCCAGATTGTCACTATAATGATTGTCATTCCAGATTGTTACTATAACGATTGCACTCTTCATCGTCACTTTTATCATTGATCTCTCTCCTTTCACCTTAATGATTGGCACCTTTAGCAATAAATGATCAGAGACTAAGTTCTGTTCAGGCGAAGGGTTACAATCTCGGTCCTTGTTTGGTTTAAGGATTATAACCTGGCTTCCGAAATAGTATCTTCGTCTTCTCTTCATATATTGTCCAGCTATATTCTATTTAGCATGATCTCCAGTTATCGTAGGTCAATGATGCCTCATTTAATTATTTTCTCTGATTGGGATAAGTGCATTGGTAGGCACAAAGCTCAATCTGTGTTACTTATTGTTGTTTTCTTACATATTAAATGATAATGATTTGTTGGTTTTAGTTCTTAAGTGAAGCCTCCTTTGTGGCACTTGCTCTTTCTGGGCTGACCCAGCTAGTTTTGTATGGCTAGATACCGGAGTAGCACCAAAGGATCTCCCTACTTTTCAGCCTGATGGTGGTCACCAGGCGTAACCAGGGCATCGAGTGGGTTTCTTTTGTTCTCCCACTGTAATATTGTACATTCTCTTTTGGGACGTTTAGCCGACGAGCAAGTGTTAGCTCGATTGTACTTACTTACTGTCTGCCTACGGGCTGTAACATGATTGACAAGCCCCGAGGGTTGATCATGTATGACTGAACTCTGGCTAGTCCTCACATTTTGTAACGACTAGCTTCATGATCATTCCGGATATATAATGTATGGGACGCCTTACTATTGTGTATTTGGTGGTCTGACATCTTGTAATTATTATTAGTTGGTTGAGATTGAGACAATAGGCTATTTGATGCCTTAAGAGACTGATGGATTGTAGTGAAACCCTCACATATCTAGACAGCCGTGACCGTATAGAGGTGTGGATTCCATTCCGTTATACGTAGCTGGCTATGTCTGCCCCCGCTCTCCAGTATTCTGGTTCTGGGCGTGACAGGTTTGATGGTGCAGATCCGGGAGGCACAGTCTACAGATGAGAGCCTTCGCAGACTTCGAGCCCAGGCTTTAGCTGGATTGCTGGATGACTTTACTATAGCAGAGGATGGATCCTTAAGGCATGGCAACCGATTGTGCGTGCCGAAGGGAGAGCTGGTAGAGGCAGTCTTGCAGGAGGTGCACCGATCGAGATATTCTATTCACCCTGGTGCTAACAAGATGTACTGACTTGCGGGAACATCTTTGGTGGCACGGAATGAATAGGGATGTATCACGTTTCATCTCGAGATGCCTAGTTTGCCAGCAGGTCAAGGCGGAGCGCCAGAGGCCAGCTGGTTTGTTGCAGCCGTTATCCATTCCGAGTGAAAGTGGGAACATATTACGATGGACTTCGTCTCAGGGCTTCCTCGTTCCCAAGGAGGAAAGGATGCCATTTGGGTCATCGTAGATAGGCTGACGAAGTGTGCGTACTTCATACCCTTCAAGGTGGGGCCTTCCACCGAGAAGTTGACGGAGCTATACATACAACAGATAGTTCGCCTACACGAGTGCCGGTGAGCATCATGTCGGACAGAGACAGCAGATTCACATCCCACTACTGGAGGAGCTTGCATGAGGAGTTGGGCAGTAGGCTCAAGTTCAGTACGGCGTACCACCCGCAGACAGATGGGCAGTCCGAGAGGACGATACAGACACTGGAGGATATGCTGAGGACCTGCGTGCTGGACTTTGGAGGATCTTGGGAGAGCCATCTGCACTTGGTAGAGTTTTTATACAACAACAGCTACCAAGCCAGCATCGGTATGTCTCCTTTCGAGGCGCTATATGGACGACGATGCTGCACACCACTCTTTTGGGATGACGTTGGAGATAGAATTATGTTTGGGCTAGAGATGATCACGGATGCAGCAGAGAAGGTCGGGATGATCAGAGACAGGCTCAGAGTAGCTCAGGATAGGCAGAAACACTGGACAGATGCTAGTCGCAGACCGATGGAGTTCGTAGACGGTGTATGGTGCTAGTGAAGATATCACCTACTAGAGGGACGATCCGGTTCAGACGAGGAGGAAAGCTGAGCCCCAGATACATCGGGCCGTTCGAGATACTGACAGGATTGGAGAGGTAGCTTACAGGGTTGCACTTCCACCCACCTAGCAGGAATTCACGATGTCTTTCACGTATCTCAGCTGAGGAGATATGTTTCAGACCCCACTCATGTGCTAGATCATTCAGAGTTGGAGGTCGGACCGAGCCTTACAGTTTCTGAGCAGCCCTGGAGATATTAGACAGGAGGAAGAAAAGGCTGAGGAACAAGGTTATACCCTTAGTACGAGTAGCTTGGAGCTGTCACTCTCCAGGTGAATCTACTTGGGAGAGGGAGTCGGACATGAGGGAGATATACCCTTACCTGTTCGATCCAAC
>JANAVB010004399.1:5754388-5759388 GCA_029216955.1 Iris pallida | reverse complement strand
CAATAGACCAAATGTAACTTCGAAGCGTAAGTTGAAATTTGATATACAAACTCGTTGTTTGGCTTGCAACTGTATCTTTTCTTAGGAGGTCCATTTTCTCTATTTTTCGGCGAACGACAAGCTTGCCCTTCCGTGCAGGCGAAGGATGTTGTAAGCTTCGTTCAACATGCTCAAAGGACGATATCTCTCTTAGTCGACTCCAGCCTTCTCTTCTGTGAACTAGTCAATCTTGTTTGAGGCCTACCTTTAGGATTGGAAACAACGGACGGCTCATGCATTCTAGTAGTCACCGGACATGCAATTTCTTGGATTTTAAGCTCAATGGACATCCGTTCCGCTCCTAATGAGGCACACACCTTGCGTGGAGAAGTTTCACTTGTGGCAAAGAGAAGAAATTATCGTCCGTCTTTACCAGGGGTATCATAGACAACTGCCTCCAACGTTGATCGACAACATCTACTGGAATAGGAATGGATTCACGGCGATATTCATTGATCTGATGTGCACAATGGAGGCCTAGTGTATGTCGATATACACACCCGTAAACCTCGGGATCAAGCCCGATAAACTTTGACCTTTCAATCTTATCAGCTATTAAGGCCAACGCCTTGTGAGATACCACGCGCATTAAAGCATCTAAGAGTACTTCCTTTCTATGCTCATGCTTGACTATATTCAAACTCATCTCAAATGATGCCTTAATTTTATTCACCGTCCGGTCTACTGATAAATGTATAGCTTGCCAAACAGAGACGAAGTTGCCGAGAGATAATTTTAGGTGCCTCTTCAATAAAGAGTGTGCTCCTTCGACACGGTTGGTAGTTGGTGGCGTAATGCTTTACCACATTCGACCATGCTAAGACGAATTGTTCTTTGTGCGGTTCAAGCCATGTATCTTTGATGTAAGAAATGTATGCCGGCTCCCTCGCCTTCCACTTTTGCTTGAACAAGTACCATGCAGCGTCGTAACTGGCAATCGTAGATGCTCGCCACACATAATTCCAATCATTGTAGAATTCGTCAAAAATTTATGTCGATTTTACCATCATCCTTCCGAAACTTCAACTTACATTAGGCTTGAATATTACGATTGACATGCCAAGTGCATAGCAATGTATCCGCTTGAGGAAAAAATACGAATAGCATTAATTAGGGCATACTCTCTGTCGGTAACAAATACTGACGGCTCTGTATGACCAGTGTAAAGTATTTTCAGTTTCTCCAACGCCCATGTGTAGTCTTCAAGTTTCTCACTCTTCATGAAGCAAAATGCCACTGGAAATATTTTCCAAGTAGAGGTGAACCCGACAACATGAAAGAGAGGCATCTTGAACTTATTTGTCTTGTACGTGCAATCAAGGACTAACACGTCGGCAAAAGACCTGGCCAAATTTGTGCAATCAGGATGAGCCTAAAAGATTGATAATACTTATTACTCTGGGAATGTCTTCTATGGAACTCAACATAATGATTATCGGCAAGCAACTTGAGCACTTTTGCATCGACATTCTTGATTTCGTCCGGACAGCGTTTGAAGAAGCTAGGGCATTGTATATTGACTTCATTGTAGACATGTTCTTCTCATCTTCATGTCGTATGACGAAATATATTTGTCTCAGCAACTTTGGAGGTGGACAAGTCTTCGACTATCTTCTTCTCCGTATTGTTCAACCGTCCGACATACGGATAACCCAATAGTGTCTCGGCAATCTCATGGTTGTGGGTTCCATTCTTCACTTCTACATTTCCCTTATTCTTCGTTTCTAATATGTATCGTGAATGGACAACCACATTTCCTCGTTCCAACATTTCTTCTTGGAACTTTACTTTAGATAACTGTGTTTTTCTTTTGTGTTCTGAAACACCACCTCTTTCACAGCCAACCACCACAGTTTGTCATTCCGTCAATTTGAGCCAATCTGGATATCACTAGAATAATTGTTTTCCCGTCCGACTTCTCGATACCAATGTACCGCACCCTCGTTTGATTCAAAACATAGATCGGTCCAGAATAAATGGGCTACATTGACTGCAATTGGAGCCGGTACCGTAAAATCGGAAGATCTCAAGTCCTACAATAAAACTTAAAGGTTAGTACAATTAGACAACATCCTAAAGCAAATAGGTTTCATAGATTAGGACCGTGCATAAGATTGGTGTCCATAAATAGCAAATTGTGTTAATTGCAAGACCATCTTTTGTACATCAATTGGTGTTCATAAATTTCAAACACCTTTACTGACTAAAACTCTGCATTCAGGTATCATAAACTAGGACTGCCAGAGTGGTGGCAGTCCTTCACAGAAGAAGGACTGCCAGGACCCTGACAGTCCTATATATGTGTAGGACTGCCAGGGTCCTGGCAGTCCTTCTTCTGTGAAGGACTGCCACCACTCTGGCAGTCCTAGTCTATGATTTGGACTGCCAGAGTGTTGGCAGTCCTCGTGTCACAGCACGAATTTTAACCAATGACAAGTTCAAATGTAATTACCAAGAGGGCTTCCGATGCATCAAAGTTGTCTTCGGACGTTGGGGAACATGTTCTTCGGACGTGGCTGGAACATTTGATGATCCCGGTTGATCCATGTTCAATATTTTTCTATATTTAACACATAATTCAACTTTTATATGTGAAATTCTTGTTTAAAATATGAACATATTTTAGTTCGATGACTTACCAATAAATTGGAGAAGTCAATGACCTAGAGTTGAGGGAGAGAACAATTTGCCAAAAATATAGGGAGAAAAGAAAAGATTTAGGGATTAAATTCTTTGACCTAAGAGAAGGAGAGAAGAAAATAGTTGAGGGAGAAAAGAAAAGAGAAGAATGAGAGAGAAAATAAAAGAAAAATGGTATTTATAGGTTTGCTTGGGCTAGCCCCTAGCAAAAATTTTTGATGGCAAACTTGTAATATTCTTGAACTATTTGGGCTAGCCCCTAGCAAAAAGGGTGGTGCCCTTAGAAAAACCTTTATTTATAAACTAAGAACAACTGGTTAGAACTTATAATCGGGATCATTGTTGGAATTTCTTCAATTTTTTCTTTTTAATATCTGCAACAAAATAAAATATTAAATTATTATCGACCTCCAGGGAAGTTGCGCATGTAGCACTGTCTAAGAGTTAATCCAGGTCTACATGCAGACTTTATATGAATTCCTAGTTGTAAAATTCTCGCCATCGGAATCTTCTTATCGTACACGATATAGAGATAGTGACCCTCGACTTAGCTCTGCCAAGAGCAACAAAAGAATAACAATATTTGGAGGCGACGAGAATTTTATATAGCTTTCGCAGTAATATTTCAGTGTAGAAAAGAAGAAGAGAAAACCTCAATATATAGGCTATTTGCCAACATATGGGATTAATGGAGATATTAAATCAGCCTATTAAGACCTAACGTTACAAATGTTACAGCACATGATAAAAATGTGATACATTGAATCTTGACATGAATTCATGTATCCAAACGTTACAGAATTAGTGAATAGTAACGGTCAAAAAATAAATGATGAGGAGCAAAAAAAATTTTAGGGTCTCAGCCCGAATACGAAGGAAATCGAATCGGCATTCGACGTCCGTAGATGTGGGCACATACCCGCACCCGTTATGCGTGCCAAGCTGAACCGAGCCGGGTCGGGCGGCGACGGCACGTGTGTGTGGCCCATGGGGCACCCACACAACAGTTCAATGAAGCAAGAGCAAAGAAGGTGTTATATGCACAAGAAATTTTCTTCATCAATCCGATGTGGACTATTAGACTAGGTGGACTTGAGCTTTTGCTCAAGAGCTGCATATGCAGCCAACAATCCCCCCCAAAGGTTAAGTTCCAAGGTAATATAAGAAAAGAGAATAAAAGAAGAGTAAGAGAATTTCTGGGCAGTCTTATACTATGCATAAATGAGATGGACTACAGCCTTCAATCTCACGTAGTGACTATTGTCTTTGTCTGAAGAAGAGCTTGATGGACTACACCTTAAATTAGTCTTCTTGAACCAGACTCAGAAAATAGCACACATAGTATGCTAGAGCTACTTCGGTCTATCGAGTGGCGCGTTTGATTGGCCATGTGCACATTTAATATTCATGAGAGTTGTATGTGATCGTCCTGTCCTATAGTTGCAACCTTCACGACCTCTCATATAGGTAAGTTCTCAAGGGTTGGTGATAGAAATCTACCATACATATCATGCTTGGACTTAAAAGAGTTTAAAACAGATCCTATCCATATCATATAGAGAATACTATCACCATAGGAATGGGTTACCAATGTACACATGTATAGCCTCTTGGACTTTTATATTAAAGAATTTAATATCAGGGTCAATGTTCTATAATAGTCACCTAGTCCAGCTTGTTCCTACCATTGAACTGGCTTCTTGGGATCTTCAGTCAGGACTCGGTTGTTTGCCATGATGGGACTAAACTATGGGCTTAACCTATCCTCCTCGATGATTCTAGGATCAATGTCCTAGACAGACCCTTCGGTCAAGTGGTTTGCAAGGTTATTTTCTGACTTTATCTAGTCAAGAACCACATATTGCTAATAGGCTCTTTATAACTTGAATCAGAGTGCAGGTGCGTTCATCTTAGCATTCACAGAATCATGTTAGTAGTTCTATAACAGATTTATTCACAGTTTATAGAAATTGCAGGAACATGATGAACAGAAACATGTATATGCATAATAAGATTTCTAAGCTATTGGCTTCGTACATGTAGTGTCCAAAGCTATCATTTTAGAGTCCATTGTACTTCTGGCAATGATAGTCTGTTTACATGATTCCAGGAGATCGCAGCTCCTGTTAGGGTAAAATATATCTTAGTAGGAGATTTTACATCATGTGAATCAGTTACCCAATTTGTATTGAGTAACTTCTATATCAGAGTGTCTAGTATAATGAAGTTATAATCTAGAGTCCTTAAGATATATAATACTTGTCCAATGCAGTCCAGTGCAACATCGGGTCTGGTCCTATTTGTATGTATCATAAGGGACC
>JANAVB010004399.1:5674388-5749388 GCA_029216955.1 Iris pallida | reverse complement strand
TTCGTGAGTTCATAGAGTTTTTTTTTGTTTTGATCTACTAAAACTTGTTATTTTTGAAAACTAATAGTTCCATGAGCAAGAGCACGAAATTTCGTATGAATTTAGTTTTTGATTCATCTCATTTCGAGTTAAAATAAAGTTTTTATGGCCAAAACAATTTTTCTGAATTTTTTATGTCTGAGTAAAATTTTACGTAGGGAACCCTGATATTGCGTATTTTACGCTGGATAGTATCCAGAATGTAAAATTTTACGCAGAAAACCCTGATATTGCGTATTTTACGTTGGATAGTATCCAGAATGTAAAATTTTACGCAGGGAACCCTGATATTGCGTATTTTACGCTGGATAGTATCCAGAATGTGAAATTTTACGCAGGGAACCCTGTTTATACGTATTTTACGCTGGATAGTATCCAGAATGTAAAATTTTATGCTGGAACCCTTCCCTTTTGCGTATTTTACGCAAAACTGAAGTTTTGGCGTAAAAAGTGCACAGAATGACTATTTTTGCCAAGTTTAGCTATTTTTTAGCCAAAATTTTGAAAAACTTAAAACATGAAAGTTTTAGATCTTTGTCTTGCCTCTCCGAATATCTTTGGAGCACCTCATTTGGAGTTCGTATGTGAAAGTTATGCCCCGTCTCTCCTGAGCCGCATGATTCTTCCACAGCTCTTGTACCCTGTTTATATTTAGTTATTGCATATATGCTTATACCATGTTAAATGTTAATTTTAAATATGTTCCATGACACGATGGTGACCCGTTGTGGTGCACTTTTGACGAATGACATGACGTGATAATGGCCCGTCGTGGCGCACTCCTGACAGTGAACATGACATGATATATATATATATATATATATATATATATATATATATATATATATATATATATATATCGAAGGCTGTTGCGACGGCTAGCATGTCATGACAAGTATGAATGGCCTGGACACCGTGGACGATTGTGTTTGTACAAATAAACCAGTACTGTCTTGCATCATGTCTAGGATGAGGCTTCCTGAGTACCACGGTCAGGGATACCTACAAAAATTGACTAAGGCTAATAAACTAGAATAATTCAGTAGTCATGAAGAGATTTTTCAGCTACAGGCAATCCCGTTATCTGGGCGCACTAAGTGGACTTGTAGCCTACCGATGAGTAGGGCACATTTCCAGCACACAGTCACGTGTTGCACCCTTCATAAACGGACATTCGACCTGGATAACCTGGATGGTCTGCACGGCTTGTGGTTGTTGGGATAATCTTATTGCATTTGCTAGTAACTAGGCCTGTGATAACCCTAGTTAGTTAAAGTATCAAGCCGTACTCTTTGTTTGGCCGTGATTGATTGAATGAAGTCTAGCCCAGCTTCGACTTGTCCTGATCCTGTACAAGATTATGACAAGACATGATTATTTATGCTTGCCTTAACAATAATGATCAGAGGACCAATTCTGTTCAGGCGAAGGGTTACAACCCCGGTCCTTGTTTGGTTTAAGGGTTGTAACCTGACTCCCGGAGCAGTTCTGTGTCCTCTCTTTGTTTATTGTCTTATTGCTTCCTATATCATGCTCGTCATGTTTTATTTTACTTCAATAGCATGATTATTTATACTGGCCTTAACAATAACGATCGGGGGTCTAGTTCTGTTCAGGCGAAGGGTTACAACCCCGGTCCTTGTTTGATTTAAAGGTTGTAACCAGGCCCCCGGAGCAGTTCTGTGTCCTCTCTTCGCTTATTAACTTATTTCATCCTATGATCTTGCTTACCAACAAGTAGTTGAGACGGATTTTTATTCAGGTGAAGGGTTACAATCTCGGTCCTTGTTTGGTTTAAGGGTTGTGACCTGGCTACTTGAATGGTTTTCTCGTACTCAATTTATTGTTGTTATCCTTATTATTATTTGTTTAGTTTATAATCATCTATTATTATTTATTTGTGGTATGCTGGTTTTAGTTCCTAAGTGAAGCATCCTTTGTGGCACTTGATCGTTCTGGGGTCCGACCCAGCTGGTTTCGTGTGGCCAGATATCGGAGCAGCACCAGAGCATCTACCTACCATCCACCCAGATGGTGACCACCTGGCGTAACCCTGGAACGAGTGAGTTTTTTTTGTCCTCCCACTTTATTGTAAAATTATTCTTTTGAGACCTTTAGCCGGCGACACGTGTTAGCTCGTATTGCACCTTTATTTACTGTCTGCCTACGGGCTGTAACATGATTGACAAATCCTAGGGTTGATATGTATGACCAAAACTCTTGCTAGTCTTGAAATTTTGTACGACTAGCTTCATGATCATCCGAATATGTAATGTATGGGACGCCTTACTATTGTATATTTGGTACTCTGACATCTTGTAACTGTTATTCCTTGCTTGAGATTAAGACAATAGGCTTGTTTATGACCATAGGAGACTGATGGCTTGTAGTTAAACCCTCATGTATTTAAGCAGCCGTGACCGTATAGCTAGGTGGGTTGCACTTCAATATACTTAGCTGGCTATGTACGCCCCCGCTCTCCAGTATTCTGGTTCTGGGGCGTGACATGGTTTAAGTGGTGGCCCATGTAGGCCTTGTAAATCAAGATATGTGAGGGTTTACCGAATAGATGTCTCAATCAGTACTCGCCCTTGATCTCTACTCGTATCTTCTGAATCCCTGTAATCTTGACCTGATCACGTGCTTGTATCGATGATCTGTCCTGGTCCTTCCTTATTGTTCCTTATGTCATCTTCTTCAGTGGCATTATTCCTGAACCTGCCGATCAGCAAGACGGAGCACCTCCCGCAGACCAACAGCAACCTGGAGATCAAGCCCAGCATTCAGGAGTAGCCTCCAGAGTCGTGTCTACTGGAGGAGATCCACCCGTTCAGCCCGTCCAGCCTGCAGAACCTGATGATGGCACTTTAGTGGGTCTCATCAGGTCATTATTAGCTTTCCAGGATCGTCGAGGAGATGCCTTGTACCAGGCGGTGGCAGATGTTTTGACCAGAGGAGGTCATCAGGGTAACAGCGCGACCAACAGCTTTAAGTGCTTGAACCCTCCATTCTTCGAAGGCAGTGAAGATGCTATCGCTGCTGATACTTGGCTTCAGGACACAGAGGTGATTCTAGAAGCAGCCAAGTCTCAAGAAGCCGAGAAGGTGGCCGTAGTGTGTAGTGTCCCGCTCCGCGAAGGCACTAGATAAACAGAAAGATTGGATTGCTGGCTCTGCAACAGAAGACGATTAATCTGGATGAGTGGACAAAGACTCATTTTATGATTCGCTTACGCCTTAAGAATCTGAGTTTTTGATTGAATGCTTTTGTTAATAACAAGACTGTAATCTTGAGTATGCTTAAAAGAGAACCTGCTCCTTGTCTGCTAAGAAAAGAGATCTGTATCCTGCCTGAAAAGAAGATGGAATTGTTGACTTGCTCGATTTATGCATGATTCATTTGATATCGCATGCGCATTGGGGAATCCACTTAGTGACGAGCTGAACCCTAGAGAGTCACAGCGGCTAGCGACAAGCTGAACCCATGAGAGTCACAGCGGTTAGCGACGAGCTGAACCCAAGAGCGTCACAGCGGCTAGCGACGAGCTGAACCCATGCGAGTCACAGCGGTTAGCGACGAGCTGAACCCGTGGGAGGCACAGCGGCTAAGATGGAAATGATTGTGGCTTTTCAAAGATGTGTTTTCAAAAGAATGTAAACTGACTCTGTATGCATGGAATGAATCTAGGTAAAACTAGCAAGATTACATCACAAGAAATGTTTTCTCACTAAATGAACAGTGATCGTTTCAGAAAAATGTAGCTCCTTTGTTCACAATTCACCAGTATGCTGATATACTGACCCATCATCAGTCTGCATGCAGGTGCACCATGCATCGAGAAGGATAGCCCGAAGCGATAGCCCGTGCCTCATCCTCAGGAGCCAGAAATCAGAAGAGATGCCAAGAGATGACATCTGTGCAAGAGTTTGGTTTTGTATATAAAGGGATGTAATGTATGGGAACGGGATCATTGTAATCTGTATTATTTCTGAGAGAATGTAACATTGTATCAGAGAGAATTGAGAGCTTGTAATCTGTTCAAATGAAATCAATAAAAGAGAATCGTTTCTTGTTACCATTGTGTTCAATACTTGTATTCTGAAATATGTCCGCTGCTGCTTCAATTATCTGCGATACTTTCCGCTGCGTATTGTCAAACTTGTCTATTTTGTCTTGTTTCAGGTCTTGGCCTTGTGCAAGCGCAACTTAGGCTTGCACGGCATCACGCCTTAGCGAGGACGAACGGTCCCAAAGAGCCCGAAGCGAGGACGAAAGGGACTCTGCGGGATCGGGGCGTGACATAGTGCGCCTGCAGTTATTGGCATCCATTGTTTGGGCGGTATTCAGAGAGAGATTCCAGACCAAGTATTTCGATATTGTAGCTCGATACGATCTACAGACGAGGTTCACCAATCTGAAGCAGATGGGCATGACGGTCGACGGATATGCGACTGAGTTTTCGAGACTCGGTCGGTTTGCTCCCACCTTGGTAGCGACCGAGTTCGATAGGGCCCAGCGGTTCCAGCAGGGGCTTCACTTGGAGATTTTATTGGCAGTAGAGCAGTTTGAGCATCAGACTTTTGATGCAGTATTGAGAGCATCTAGGAGGCATGAGTATACCTCCCAGAGGATCGTGGATAGGATCGGAGGTCGGAAGCGATCCCACGGTCAGATGAATCAGTCATCAGCACCAGTCCCGGCAGCCAGGGCTTCGACCATTGGAGCTCTGAGGCGGGCGGCTTCAGTAACGTCGGTTCAGCATTCCACCCCGACGCACCCTCAGCAGTAAAAGCAGAAGCAATCTTCCACAGTGGGATGTTCACATCCGGGGCATGTGGTATCAAAGTGTGGCAGAGCACAGGGTTTGTGCTTGGTTTGTGGTACCCCAGACCACAGGGTTGGGAACTGCCCGAACAGGGGGAGTTCATCATCAGCTTTCTCTAGTCCTTCAGTTAGAGGACCAGCACCAGTCCAACAGCAGCAGCAGCTGTAGTACCCATTCTCGAGGCCATTGTCGAGACAGGTCCAGGCATTCCAGCAGCAGAGACCGCAGCAGTATGTCCAAGCCCAAGCCCTGATCCAGAGCAGGTAGAGAAATTTTCAGCAGAGGGGACCCACACCCAGAGGACATGGTCAAGTGCTGGCCTTGACTATGGAAGAGGAAGGAATAGCACCCGGTGAGGTAGTGGCAGGTACTATTCTCGTTAACACCTTTCCAGCTTCAGTATTATTTGATTCTGGTGCCTCGCATTCATTTATGTCTGTACGATTCGTGACACGGATAGGATTGGAGCCCGAGTCATTATCAGTGAGGCTCAATATACTTACTGGTAATAGACTTGTGGGAGTAGATAGGATATTTTTCTCGTGTCGGATCGTAGTTAGCGGTAGAGAGTTCCCCGCTAGATTGATAGAGTTCCCGATGGCCAATTATGATGTGGTCTTAAGGATGGATTGGTTGAGGGACCAATACGCTAGGATAGACTGCCATCTTGGCAGGGTTATTTTTAGCATTCCAGGCGAGCCGAAGTTTTCCTTCTCCCGAGGTAAAGTTGAACATTCTCCTCCAGTATTGCGGATGGTGGTAGCAGCCGTGCAGTTACCCCGGATAGTCAAAGAGTTTCCAGATGTTTTTCCAGAAGAGCTTCCATGGATGCCGCCAGAGCGGGAGATCAAGTTCACCATCGACTTGATTCCCGGGACAGCCCCAGTGTCAGAGAGAGTCTACCAGATGGTGCCGTCAGAGCTAGAGATATTGTACAAGATGATTGAAGAACTCAGAACCAAGGGATTCATTCGTGCTAGTGGATCGCCTTGGGGAGCCCCGATGCTTCTTGTGAAAAAGAAGAATGGTACGTCCATATTATGTGTAGATTATCGTACCTTGAACTCAGTAACAATCAAGAATATATACCCTCTCCCGAGGATAGATGACTTGTTTGATCAACTCAAGGGGGCAGTAGTATTCTCGAAGATCGACTTGCGCTCAGGATATCATCATATCAGAGTCAGAGAGCAGGACATCCCGAAGACAGCTTTCAGGTCTAGATATGGGCATTGGGAGTTCCTTGTGATGCCATTTGGAGCAACCAATACGCCAGCTGTTTTCATGGACCTCATGAATCGCATCTTCATGCATTATTTGGATCAGTTTGTAATTGTGTTCATAGACGACATCCTGATCTACAACAAGAGTGAAGCGGAGCATGAGCAGCATCTCAGAGTTGTCCTCCAGATTCTCTGAGAACACTAGTTGTATGCCAAGTTCAGTAAATATGAGTTCTGGCTCGATCGTATTTCGTACTTGGGTCATATCATCACCAGAGAAGGAGTAGAAGTGGATCCCCAGAAGATCGTGGCTATCGAAACATGGCCAGTATCCAACACAGTTGCAGAAGTTCGTAGTTTTCTTGGATTGGCCGGCTACTACCGGCGATTTATTTCGGACTTTGCTCGAATTTCAGCACCGCTGACACAGTTGACCCGCAAGGATGCGCAGTTTGCTTGGACAATAGAATGTCAGGATTCTTTTGAGAAGTTGAAGCGAGGATTGATGACGGCACCCATTCTCACACTTCCAAATGGGACCAGAGGATTCTCAGTGTATTGTGATGCTTCAGGCCGAGGTTTAGGATGTGTTTTGATGCAACATGGAAAGGTAATAGCTTATGCGTCATGACAACTTCGTGATCATGAAAGGAATTACCCAACCCACGACTTGGAGCTGGCAATCGTGATGTTTGCACTAAAGCTTTGGAGACACTACTTGTATGGAGATAGGGTAGAGATTTTTACCGATCACAAGAGCCTGAAGTATGTGTTCACTCAGAAGGAACTTAACATGCGTCAGAGGAGATGGCTAGAGCTGCTTGTGGATTATGATGTCAACCTGCAGTATCATCCTGGGAAAGTCAATGTTGTTGCGGACGCATTGAGCAGGAGAGCCGGAGTCTATTTTCTGACAGCGTAACCAGAATTGTTAGCAGATCTTCAGAAGATGGGTATAGAAGTTATCCTTCCTACTAGTGTGGCATTGATGGCCAGCATGTAAGTTCAGTCCAGTATAGTTGAGAAGATCAAGATAGCTCAGTCATCAGATTCTAAGCTTCAACGGCTTAGGACAAAATGTGTAGCAGGACGAAGACCAGAGTTGTGCATTCATGAAGATGGTACACTTAGGCAAGGAAGGCGTCTTTGTGTACCCAGCGGTAATATCAGACAGGAGATCATGGCAGAGGTGCACAGTTCTCAGTATTCCATTCATCCCGGTGGCACGAAGATGTACCGAGATATCCGTCAGCACTTTTGGTAGAATGGCATGAAGAGGGAGATAGCTTGGTTTGTCTCTCGGTGTTTGGTTTGCCAACAAGTCAAGGCTAAACATCAGAGGCCAGCTGGACTTCTTCAGCCCTAGCCGATTCCAGAATGGAAATGGGAGCATATAACTATAGATTTCGTAACTGGATTACCTAGGTCCCCGGCCGGTAGAGATGCTATTTGGGTTATAGTTGATCGGCTCATGAAGGTGGCTTACTTTCTCCCATTCAGAGTTGGTCAGTCGACGGCTCAGCTAGCAAAGATGTACCTCAGGCAGATCATTCGACTTCACGGTGTACCAGTCAGTATCACCTCGGACAGAGATTCAAGATTCACGTCGCACTTTTGGCGTAGTCTGCAAGAGAATTTGGGAACTCACCTCCAGTTCAGCTCAGCTTATCACCCGCAGACAGATGGTCAGTCAGAGCGCACGATCCAGACTCTTGAGGATATGTTGAGATCTTGTACGCTCGACTTCGGTGATTTGTGGGAAGATCACATGCACCTGGTGGAGTTCTCGTACAACAATAGTTTCCAAGCCAGTATCCAAATGGCACCGTTCGAGGCACTGTATGGCAGGAAGTGCAGATCCCCGCTAGCATGGGACAATTTTGGAAAGAGAAAGATGCTTGGTCCAGAAATGATCACTTAGACAGTTGAGGTAGTCAGAGAGTTAAAGATCATTTTTGCGTTGCACAAGATCGCCAACACCATTGGGCCGATTCTCATCGGGATCCCCTTGAATTTTCTGTCGATGACCATGTATTCCTTAGGATTTCGTCTTAACGTGGCGTCATTCATTTCGACATACGGAAAAAGCTTAGTCCTAGGTATATAGGGTCGTTCGATATTCTGTAGCGAGTAGGAGATGTGTCCTATCGTCTCGCTCTTCCGCCGTCTTTGAGTGAGGTGCATGACGTGTTCTATGTATCCCAACTGCGACGGTATGTTCCGGACCTGAGCCACATCCTGGATTATTCAGAATTTGTTGTTGGTACCAACCTTTCGTATAAGGAGAGGCCCGTGTCTATATTGGACCGGAGAGAGAAGATACTCAAGAACAAGACTATCAAGTTAGTCCGTGTTGCTTGGGGTCATCACTCCTTGGGTGAGTCAACGTGGGAGCATGAGAATGATATTCGATCGCGATATCCTGACCTGTTTGACTCGTGAGGTATAATATCTTTCTTATGCCTCATGCCTTCTATTCCTTGCTTGCATGAATAATTGCTTGATTGCTTGACTAGTATAGCTTGCCTGTGATTAGTATAGCTCGTCCTTGTATCTCTAGCCTATTGATTAAATTTTGAGGACGGAATTCTTTTAAGGTGGGTAGAGTTATAATGCCTATAGTTCGTATTACGTATTTTGGAATACGTGTACGTAATCTGGCTCGTATTGCATGTCTCCTAGCTTGGTTCGGCTTGTTTGGGTTGGCTTGGTTCGACTTGGATTGCTTATTGGTTCATCATGAACCAAGGGAAGAACCCTACCTACCCCCACCCTCACCATTTATTAATTCCACTCTCTTCTCTCTCCTCATTATCACTTCAATAACTCTTCTTCTTCTTCTTCTTCTTCTTCTTCTTCTTCTTCTTCTTCATTTACTCCTCTCCACCTACACCCCAGAGCCCTAGGCAAGTGCAACTTGCTTCATGATAGATCTCAAGTTTTATTTCTCTATTCTCTTCTTTACATGATTATAAGCCTCTTTAGAACTTGGAGTTTTTAATTTTTTTGTATAGATTCTTCTAGATATACATTATAACCTTGGAGTTTCATGAGTTCATGGAGTTTTTTTTTGGTTTTGATCTACTAAAACTTGTTATTTTTGAAAACTAATAGTTCCATGAGCAAGAGCACGAAATTTCTTATGAATTTGGTTTTTGATTCACCTCATTTCGAGTTAAAATAAAGTTTTTATGGCCAAAACAAGTTTTCTGAACTTTTCATGTCGGCTGAGTAAAATTTTATGCAGGGAACCTTGATATTGCGTATTTTATGCTGGATAGTATCCAGAATGTAAAATTTATGCAGGGAACCCTGATATTATGTATTTTACGCTGGATAGTATCTAGAATGTAAAATTTTACGCAGGGAATCCTGATATTGCGTATTTTATGCTGGATAGTATCCAGAATGTAAAATTTTATGCAGGGAACCCTGACATTGCGTATTTTACGCTGGATAGTATCCAGAATGTGAAATTTTATGTAGAGAACCTTGTTTATGCGTATTTTACGCTGGATAGTATCCAGAATGTGAAATTTTATGCTGGAACCCTTCCCTTTTGCGTATTATACGCAGAATTGAAGTTTTGGCGTAAAAAGTGCACAGAATGACTATTTTTTGCCAAGTTTAGATATTTTCTAGCCAAAATTTCAAAAAATTTAAAAGATGAAAGTTTTAGATCTTTGTCTTGCCTCTCCGAATATCTTTGGAGCACTTCATTTGGAGTTCGTATGTGGAAGTTATGCCTCGTCTCCCCTGAGCCGCATGATTCCTCCACAGCTCTTGCACCCTGTTTATATTTAGTTATTGCATATATACTTATACCAGGTTAAATGTTAATTTTAAATATGTTCCATGACACGATGGTGACCCGTTGTGGTGCACTTTTGACGAATGACATGACGTGATGGTGGCCCATCGTGGCGCACTCCTGACCGTGAACATGACATGATATATATATATATATATATATATATATATATATATATATATATATATATATATATATATATCAAAGGCTGTTGCGACGGCTAGCATGTCATGACAAGTATGAATGACCTGGACACCGTGGGCGATTATGTTTGTACAAATAAACCAGTACTGTCTTGCATCATTTCTAGGACGAGGCTCCCTGAGTACCACGGTCAGGGATACCTATAAAAATTGACTAAGGCTAATAAACTAGAATAATTCAGTAGTCATGAAGAGATTTCTCAGCTTATCTGGGCGCACTAAGTGGACTTGTAGCCTACCGACGAGTAGGGCACATTTCCAGCACACAGTCACGTGTTGCACCCTTCCTAAACGAACATTCGACCTGGATAACCTGGATGGTCTGCAGGGCTTGTGGCTGTTGGGATAATCTCATTGCATTTGCTAGTAACTAGGCTTGTGATAACCCTAGTTAGTTAAAGTATCAAGCCGTACTCTTTGCTTGGCCGTGGTTGATTGAATGAAGTCTAGCCCAGCTTCGACTTGTCCTGATCCTGTGCAAGATTATGACAAGACATGATTATTTATGCTTGCCTTAACACTAATGATCAGGGGACCAGTTCTGTTCAGGCGAAGGGTTACAACCCCGGTCCTTGTTTGGTTTAAGGGTTGTAACCTGGCTTCCGGAGCAGTTATGTGTCCTCTCTTCGTTTATTGTCTTATTGCTCTCCATGTCATGCTCGTTATGTTTTATTTTACTTCAATAACATAATTATTTATACTGGCCTTAACAATAACGATCGGGGGTCCAGTTCTGTTCAGGCGAAAGGTTACAACCCCGGTCCTTATTGGTTTAAGGGTTGTAACCTGGCCCCCGGAGCAGTTCTGTGTCCTCTCTTTGCTTATTGACTTATTTCATCCTATGATCTTGCTTACCAACAAGTAGTTGAGACGGATTTCTATTCAGGTGAAGGGTTACAGCCCCGGTCCTTGTTTGGTTTAAGGGTTGTGACCTGGCTACTTGAATGGTTTCCTCGTACTCAATTTATTGTTGTTATCCTTATTATTATCTGTTTCGTTTATAATCATCTATTATTATTCATTTGTGGTATGCTGGTTTTAGTTCCTAAGTGAAGCCTCCTTTGTGGCACTTGCTCTTTCTGGGGTCTGACCCAACTAGTTTTGTGTGGCCAGATATCGGAGTAGCACCAGAGGATCTACCTACCTTCCAGGCAGATGGTGACCACCAGACGTAACCCTGGCAACGAGTGGGTTTCTTTTGTTCTTCCACTTTATTGTAAAATTATTCTTTTGAGACATTTAGCCGGCGAGCACGTGTTAGCTCGTATTGCACCTTTATTTACTATCTGCCTACGGGCTGTAATATGATTGACAAATCCTAGGGTTGATCATGTATGACCAGAACTCTTGCTAGTCTTGACATTTTGTACGACTAGCTTCATGATCATCCGAATATGTAATGTATGAGATGCCTTACTATTGTATATTTGGTGCTCTGACATCTTGTAACTGTTATTCCTTGCTTGAGATTGAGACAATAGGCTTGTTTATGAACATAGGAGACTGATGGCTTGTAGGTAAACCCTCATGTATCTAGACAGCCGTGACCGTATAGCGAGGTGGGTTGCACTTCAATATACGTAGCTAGCTATGTACGCCTCCGCTTTCCAGTATTCTGGTTCTGGGGTGTGACATGGTTTAAGTGGTGGCCCATGTAGGCCTTGTAAATCAGTTTACCGAATAGATGTCTCAATCAGTACTCGCCCTTGATCTCTGCTCGTATCTTCTGAATCCCTGTAATCTTGACCTGATCACATGCTTGTATCGTTGATCTGTCCTGGTCCTTCCTTATTGTTTCCTATGTCATCTTCTTCAGCGACATTGTTCCTGGACCTGCCGATCAGGAAGACGGAGCACCTTCCGCGGACCAGCAGCAACCTGGAGATCAAGCCCAGCATTTAGGAGTAGCCTCCAGAGTCGTGCCTACTGGAGGAGAGCCACCCGTTCAGCCCGTCCAGCCTGCAGAACCTGATAATGCCACTTTAATGGGTCTCATCAGGTCATTATTAGCTTCCTAGGATCGTCGAGGAGATGTCTTGCACCAGGCGGTGGCAGATGCTTTGACCAGAGGAGGTCATCAGGGTAACAGCGTGGCCAATAGCTTTAAGCGCTTGAACCCTCCATTCTTCGACGATAGTTGTCACGCCCTAGAACCAGAATACTGGAGAGCGGGGGCAGACACAGCCAGCTACGTATATTAAAATGGAAACCACCTCGATATACGGTCACGGCTGTCTAGAAATATGAGGGTTTACTACAAGCCAACAGTCTCTTAAGGTCAAGCCTATTGTCTCAATCTCAAGCAAGTAATATAATTACAAGATGTTTGACCACCAAATATACAATAAAAGGCGTCCCAAATATTACATATCAGCTGATCATGAAGCTAGTCGTATAAAATGCGAGGACTAGCAAGAGTTTAAGTCATACATGATCAACCCTAGGATTTGTCAATCATGTTTACAGCCCGTAGGCAGACAGTAAGTAAAGTGCATCGAGCTAACAGGTGCTCGTCGGCTAAACGCCTCAAAAGAATAACTTTACAATAGAGTGAGCGAAACAAAATAGAAAATCCACTCGTAGCCCGGGTTCCTTCTAGTCGCCACCATCGGGCTGGAAGCTTGGTAGATCCTCGGGAGCTGCTCCGAAATCTGGCTACACAAAACCAGCTGGGTCAACCCCAGAAAGAGCAAGTGCCACAAGGGGGCCACGAAATAAGAACAAAAGCCAGCAATTATCACAAGAAAATCTAATATTAAAACTAGAATTATGAAAACATGTCAGGATGATATACGACGAGATAACCATGGAACTATTCCGACAGCCAGGTTACAACCCGTAAACCAAACAAGGACCGGGGTTGTAACCCTTCATTTGAACAGAACTTGGTTTCCTACCATTTATCGGCAAGATAATAATACAATAAATCAAGACAGGGAGCAATCTTGTACTGGATCAAGACATGGCTAGACGGGTTATACCTCATTCAATCAATCACGGCCAAGCAGATACTATGGCTTACTACTTTTAACTAACTAGGGTTATCACAGGCCTAATTACTAACAAGATGCAGTGAGATTGTTCCACAGCCACAAGCCCTGCAGACCATCCAAGTTACCCAGGACGAAAGATTAGGGTTGACTTCAGGTGGGTACATCGCCCAGAAGGCAAATGTACCTTTAGGTGACTTAGAGGGTGCAACACGCGACGGTGTGCTGGAAATGTGCCCTACTCAACGGCAGGCTACAGATCCCAAGAGCGTCCAGGTAACGGGATTGCCTGTAGCTGTGTCATCTCTTCATGACTACTGTGTTATTTTAGTTATTAACCTTAATCCATTTTAGTAGGTACTCCTGACCGTGGTACTCAGGAGTCCCATACTAGACATGATGCAAGACAGGACAAGTGGGTTACCAAACAAGCAAGAAAGAACCACCCACGGTGTCAAGACAGGTCAAGTTAAGTTATCAAGTCATGTCAAGTCAGGAGTGCGCTGCCACGGGCCACTTATCAAGTTATCAAGATAAATCATGTCAGGTGGGCCATATCGGGAGCGCACCACTACGGGTCACTGTCGTGTTATGCTAGTTCCTTGTCATACCAGGCCATGTGCAATAGTCATTCCAAATACATTAAGTAAAATCAAGTTCATGACAAAAGGCGTAAGGATATAAAATGGACATAAAATATCTAATAAAATATCAAAAGACAGGGTTATAAAGGAGCCAAGCTTAAAGATATAAAACTAAAACTCCAAGAGCCAATGGGTTAAGCAAAGGGATCAAGGGGCAGCATACGTACAAAAGCACGCACGCAAGGCTCGCTCAAGTCTGTGTACCAAGGCACACTCAAGGGGAGCAGCGTACGTAAAAGTCACGCACGCTCAAGGGGAGCAGCTGCTTGAAAGTCACGCACGCTCAAGGGAGCAGCTGCGTAAAAAGTCACGCACGCTCAAGGGAGCAGCTGCGTAAAAAGTCACGCACGCTCAAGGGAACAGCTGCGTGAAATGTCACGCACGCTCGAGGGAGCAGCTGTGTGAAGAGTCACGCACGCTCAAGGGAGCAGCTGCGTGAAGAGTCACGCACGCTCAAGGGAGCAGCTGCGTGAAAAGTCACGCACGCTCAAGGGAGCAGCTGCGTGAAGAGTCACGCACGCTCAAGGGAGCAGCTGCGTGAAAAGTCACGCACGCTCAAGGGAAGCAGCTGCATGAAAAGTCACGCACGCTCAAGGGAGCAGCTGCGTGAAAAGTCACGCATGCTCAAGGGAAGCAGCTGCATGAAAAGTCACGCACGCTCAAGGAGACACGCTTCCAACAGGAAGCGTACTCAAGTCTGCGTACGCAGCGCTAAAGAGCGCGCGTAGCTCAGCGTGCGTGAGTTAAACAGCTCTGCACACTGCTCACTGTCTTCTCCAAACAGCAAGAACACCATGGATGAACCCAAGGCTTCAAAGCATCATAACTTGGCCATCCGAACTCCAAATCCAGATTTCCAAAGTTCTAAATTAGGTAGAATTGAATGCTCTTCCTCTTGGAAACACCAAAACCCATGAAAATCCAACTTAAAGAGATCAAACCATACAAAATCCAAAAATAGAAATAACTTAGATCTAGAGCAAAGGAGACTTCAAATCACAAAACACCAAGTTCTAATGTTGATCACCATGTCCTAATCTAGCAAATGGACAAATAAAAGAGGGCTCTCATGTAGTGACAAGGTGCACTTGCCTAGGGTTGGGAGAGTTGTGTAGAGGAAGGAGAAGAAGAAAAAAAAGGAAATTAATGGTGGTGGTAATAAAGAAAGAGAGTGGTAGGTGGGGATATAAAGAGGGGGGGTTGTGGTGGGGATGAGGGGTAGCATAGGGCTAGAGTGTTCCAACACATAAAACCGAACCAAACCGAACCATGTCGAAACCAAAATACGAGAAATACCAAAATCCTACAAGTTTGAGAAAAATAAAAATACATGCCAAAAATTTAGATACGAGTATAAATACGAAATACGGGAAATACAGGAAATGAGGGTGACAACTCTACCCACCTTAAAAGAATTCCGTCCTCGAAATTTAATCAAGGAGCTAGAGATTGTCACGACAAGCTACATTATGCACAAGCAAGTTATACTAAGCAGTTCAATCATACAATCATACAATGCAAGCAAGGAAGGGAAAACGTAAGGCATAAGAAAGATATTATACCTTACGAGTCAAACAGGTAGGGATATCGCGATCGGATGTCGTCCTCACGCTCCCACGTTGACTCACCTAGAGAGTGATGACCCCAAACAATACGGACTAGTTTAATAGTCTTGTTCTTGAGTGTCTTCTCCCTCCGGTCCAATATAGACACGGGCCTCTCCTCATACGAAAGGTTGGTACAACAACCAATTCCGAATGGTCCAGGATGTGGCTCGGGTCCAGAATATACCGTCGTAATTGGGACACATGGCATACATCATACACCTCACTTAGCGACGGCGGAAGAGCGAGACGATAGGATACATCTCCTACTCGCTCTAGAATATCGAACGACGCTATATACCTAGGACTAAGCTTTCCCCGTACGCCGAAGCGAATGACGCCGCGGTTAGGAGAGATCCTAAGGAATACATGGTCGCCGACAGCAAATTCTAAGGGACGCCGATGAGCATCGGCCCAATGGCGCTGGCGGTCCTGGGCAACTCGGAGGTGATCTCTGACCTTCCTGACCACTTCAACTATCTGGGCAATCATCTCTGGACCAAGCATCTGCCTTTCTCCGACATCATCCTATGCTAGCGGGGATCTGCACTTCCTACCATAAAGAGCCTCGAAAGGTGCCATCTGGATACTGGCCTGATAACTGTTGTTGTACGAGAATTCCACCAGGTGCAGATGATTCTCCCATGAACCACCGAAGTCAAGGGTACAGGATCTCAACATATCTTCAAGGGTCTAGATTGTGCGCTCTGATTGGCCATCTGTCTGCGGATGATATGCTGAACTGAACTGGAGACGGGTTCCCAAACTCTTCTGTAAGCTGCACCAAAAGTGGGATGTGAATCTTGAATCCCTGTCCGAGGTGATGCTGACTGGCACACCATGAAGCCTGACGATCTGTCTGAGATATATCTCTGCTAACTGTGCCGTCGACTGCCCAACTCTGAATGCGAGAAAGTGTGCCACCTTGGTAAGCCTGTCAACTATAACCCAAATAGCATCTCTAGTCATTTATTGAAATTAGAATCCCACAATCAGAGTACAATCAAATCAATCAAATAAAGTGGGATAGCGCTCCCGCATCTCGTCCTCGTGCTCCCATGTGGACTCTCCTGGAGAGTGATGTCTCCACATGACGCGAACGAGAGGGATAGTCTGGTTCCGTAAGCGCTTCTCCCTCCGATCGAGGATCTCTACTGGTTGCTCCTCGTAAGTCAATCTCGGGCCCACCTCTAGCTCGGAATAGTCTACCACATGGCTGGGGTCTGGAATATATCGTCGAAGCTGAGATACGTGGAAGACATCGTGCACTCCCTCCAAGCTAGCTGGAAGTGCTAAACGATAAGCCACCTCGCCAATCCGTGCCGTCACATCGAAGGGTCCGATGAATCTCGGGCTGAGCTTCCCGCCTCTGCCGAACCGAATGATGCCTCTGGTCGGTGAGATCTTCAGGAACACTCTGTCCTCCAAGAGATGCCTGTCTATGGTGAGATACATAGCAATAGGATATCGACTGAGAGCGTCTGCTACCACATTTGCCTTTCCAGGATGGTACTGTAGACTGATGTCGAAATCCTTCATGAGTTCCAGCCATCTGTGCTGCCTCATATTCAGCTCCTTTTGAGTAAAGACATACTTCAGGCTTTTGTGGTCCGTGAAGATGTCCACCCTCTCTCCATATAGGTAATGCTTCCACCGTTTCAAGGTAAATAAGACTGCTGTAAGCTCCAAGTCATGTGTAGGATAATTCTTCTCATGGGGCCTCAACTGTCTAGAAGCATACGCTATAACCTTCTTGTTCTGCTCCAGCACGCATCCCAAACCTTTCCCTGAAGCATCACTGTAGATGACGAATCCTCCTGATCCTGATGGCAAAGCTAAAACTGGTGCCGTCGTGAGTCTTCTCTTCAATTCTTTAAATGCTGTCTGGCAGGCGTCGCTCCATATGAACTCCTCGTCCTTTCGCGTAAGCTTCGTCATAGGCTCTGCTATCCTGGCGAAGTCCTTCACGAACTTCCTGTAGTATCCTGCTAGACCCATGAAACTACGAATCTCTGCTACTGACTTGGGAGGTGCCCATGCTTCCACTGCTTCAATCTTCTTAGGATCCACAGAAATCCCCTCTCCAGTTACTACGTGCCCCAAAAACTCCACTCGGTCTAAGAAAAATTCACATTTAGAGAGTTTCCCGTACAGCTTCTCCTTCCGCAGAATCTCCAAAATAATCCGCAGGTGCTCTACATGCTCCTCCTCTGTCTTCGAATAGATCAGGATGTCGTCAATGAAGACTACGACAAACTTATCCAAATATTTGTGGAAAACCTTATTTATCAGGTTCATAAACACAGCTGGGGCATTAGTGAGTCCGAACGGCATCACCAGGAACTCATACTGGCCGTATCGGGTGTTGAAGGCTGTCTTCGGAATATCCTGCTCCCGAACCTTCATCTGGTGGTACCCTGACCGAAGATCAATCTTAGAAAAGACCTTCGCTCCACTAAGCTGGTCGAACAGCTCATCAATCCGTGGCAAAGGGCATCTATTCTTGATGGTGATGTTGTTGAGTGCACGGTAGTCAATGCACATCCTCACCGTCCCATCCTTCTTGGGCACAAAAAGCATCGGTGCTCCCCAGGGTGAAGCACTGGAGCGAATAAATCCCTTGCCCTCTAGTTCGTCAATCTGCGCCTTCAATTATGCCGCTTCCTTCGAGTTGATTTTATAACAATGCTGAGACTTCGGCACTGATCCGGGTAATAAGTCAATGCCGAACTCCACGTCTCGATCCGGCGACAATCCTGGCAGCTCCTCGGGGAAGAAGTCGAGAAACTCTGCGATAAGTGGATGCGGCAACTCCTGGTCTTCTGCAACAGCTCCGAAGTAGACTCCCTCTGCCCTCTCTGTAACTCGTCGGCTGATCTCGAACGGCGGAAGTCCTGGCGGATTGAAGATCATCTTCCCTTCATGGCAGTCTATTACGGCAAACTGCTCGCTCATCCAGTCGATGCCGAGAACTATATCAAATCCGGGCAGTGGCATCACTAGAAGTCGGGCTCTAATCTCCCTCCCAGCAATAGTGATAGGACATTCCACCATCTCACTCACTGGCACTAACCCTCCTCCTGTCATAATCCGACAGTTCCGCCTAGTGGGCTTGGGTGTGAAGTCGTGTCTATGTAGAAACTCATATGATACAAAGCTATGTGTGGCTCTAGAATCAAACAATGTAATGGCAGGGAAAGAATGTAAAAGTATAGAACCTGTGATCACATCTGGTACTGCCTCATCCACCTCAACTGTCGCCATGACGTATGCACGTCCCTGCTGCTGTCCTCCCCTCTGCTGACGCTGAGCAAACTGCTGCTGCTGAGTGGGTAAAGCTGGTCCTCTCTGTGGTGCAGCTGGTAGAGCTCTGGGTGGTGCAGGTGGTGGTCCTCCAGCTCCTCTCGGTCCTCCAGTCAGTCTAGCCGCAGCCTGTGGGCAGTCCCTCATCTGGTGTGCGTCTGATCCGCAGAATAAGCAGAGTCCGAGCCTCTTGCGGCACTCATCGAAGCGGTGTCCCGACCGATAGCAGAATGTGCAAGTAATCCTCTGCTGCTGTCTCTGATGCTGATGTGCAGGAGCTCTGGCTGGTCGATGCTGCTACTGTGCCGGCTGCTGGGGTCTCGCCTGAGTCTGAGTCTAGACCCTCTTCGTCGGTGTCTGGAAACTGCTGTTGCCCACGTCTCGGTCCCTCTTCAGCCTTGGATCTGCCTCCTTCTCAACTGCCTGGGCGATCTTAAGGATGCTGGAGTAGGTAGTCGCCTGGCTAATTACCACCGCATGTCGCAGCTCCCTGGTGAGACCCTTCTTGAATCTCCAGGCCCTGTCCTCTGGCTCTCTAATCAGGTTCTCAGCGAACCTGCTGAGTCTGGTGAACTCCGAGGTGTACTGTGCCACCGTCATCGTCCCCTGCTGCAGCGCTTCGAACTGCATCCTCAACTCATCACGCTCCACCTCTGGAAATAATTTCTCCTTGAACAGTGTTTTGAAAACTGTCCAAGACACCCGGGCTCCGCCAACTGGGGGTCCTTCCGGTACCAAGCTCTCGCCAAGTCAAAGAGTCGTATGCTAGCCACTGACACCTTCTGGTCCTCCGGAATATTCGCCATGGTCAAGGTTCTCTTTGCATTCTCCAGCTACTCATCTGCATAGATGATCCCCTCGTTACCCCAGAAGTCCATCGGACAAAGGTTCTGGTACTCCTTGGCTGTCCCCGGTCTCGGTCCTCGTGGTGCTGGAACTGCTGTTGGAGCTGGTGCTGGTGCTGCCGGCTCTTTGGTCCTAAGTGCGTCAACGATAGTCGCTCTGAACTGTGCTGCCTGCTGACTCTGGGCCTCCCTGAACTGTGCAGCCTGGAGGTTCTGGGCCTCCATAAATTGCTGGAACATCGCCATCACCTGAGCGCCGTCGAACATCATCGTCGGTGGTAGTGCTGGAAAGATAGGAGGCGCTGGCGGAAGCGGATCTGCCTGGACGTCTGGTGCAGCCTGCTCTGAACCGCCTGCAACTCCAGTGCTGACCGCAACTCCTGAACTGCTCGCAAGTCCTGGCTGATCTGCGGTCTTCCTAGTGGCGACCATCCTGCATAAAAAGAAAACTTCGTGATTGATAAAAACCTAACCTACCAGTAAAATGTAAATATTTATATAATAACCATATGTACCCGATATACCCGTTTTTTCTATGCTGTGATTCAAGTTTCCCTAGTGTAATCAAGTCCCCCAATAGTACGCTAAAACCTAGGTACCATTAGGATGGACCTGCATGGGCCACCACTAAAAACATATCACGACCCGCTCCCGAATAATCGGACACGAGTCGGACACGCCCAGCCTTCGTCGTTGGACACGACGAAGTAAGCTGTACCAATACTAAGGGAAACTAACAAGTAATCATGAAGTAAGGTAACATCACAGCATCTATAAACGAAATCCCAGAAATAGTACAAATCTATATGTTTTATTACATTCATCCAGTAATGTCAAAAGTCTGACTAAGTCTCAAAATAAGAAATGACATAAGGAAAGGTACTAGGCCTCTGCGGCCTCTAGGTCCAGCACAGCTCCAGCTGGCTCAGCAATAGCAACATCCCGTCCATAGAAGGTGTCGTAAATAGCCTCCAACTCACCTGCAACTTATCCAGTCAGGAGCAGAGCAAAGTACAGTTCTAGGTAATGAAACATGAACATGAAATTGATACAAGAGTACAGGAAATGAAATACAGGAATGAGCAGGTAAATACAGGAAAGTGGTACAGGAAATGTAACGTACAAGAATGTAAAGTACAGGAATGAACTATAATCCTGCAGTACCAGACATGATGTGCACAATATCGAAATACATCTAGTCCATGTGACCGGCTAGGGTGAGTACAGGAGCATGCATAGGAGTACATGAATATGGTACGACTTAGGACCCGCGTGCACAGTGCGAGGCCTAATCTAGGTACAGGAATATATAGTAATCGGGTTTGGTCATATGGCTAGTGTATTTCTCCACCCGACACTAACAAGTACAAGAGCAAGAGTACCAGAATACAGGGATACATGATGTCGTGCTATAACAGTGTCACAAGAAAAGAGTACAGGAATGTAAATGTACAAAACCATAGAAAAGTACTTGCCTGGCTCCGGAAAGTACTGGTATTCAGGGACTAGATGTTCTCCTGTATTTATATTGGTACAAGTTGATTAATTTCTAATACAATATTATACTCCATAAAACTCTACTATCAATTTAAAACTTAATTATTCGAAGACTGACTTATTTTATTATCTAGTCCAGGATCACAACTCTATTATCAAACCCTTGATATAATATATTAACCAAGTCTTGTCTCGAGATCTAACAATTCTCAACTAAGCATAATAATTGAGCCAACACATGGGACCCACCTACTATGTAGCAACCATAATGGAACCAGAATTAAATCCTGCTATTCTCAGACCTAGTCCCAAACACCATTTTAACATGTAACCCGAGGTCAACCATAGATTTGCTTTAACAGAACAACTCTTCCACCAAAAATTTAAAATGACACAGAATCTCTTAATTCATAAAAGAAATATCATCACAACTATTCCCAAAAATGTACTCGAATTATACAACATATATAAGACTAATCACCTGCAAGCACTTATAGGATTTATACAACCCAACTAAACATAGCAGGTTACCACAACTCATTCTCAGCCGAACCTAGCAATGGACATGATGTCCTACCCAGGTTGGATCAACCACAGAATCAAAGAAAATACAGAACAAAATTGTAATAAAAGTTTACAATCAAATTAAAACCAAATCATTCATCAAAAGAATCATCAATGCCGAACCAAACTCCAATTGATCACCAACACCTGAACCTGGCTACACAATCAGCTACTGGACACGTACGCGAACTCAGGCCTGACACGAACACATCCAGGATACGGATACGGCTACTCGATCACTGCCACAAACTGGTACACCCGATGTAATCACAAACAGTACAAGGTCTCGGACACGAACCACGCCAAGGAAAGCAGACAAGAAGACACGCACAAATGGTTTAAAGTCTCGGATATGATCCATCAGCAATTAGAAGGAGACATGAACGCTCGATTTAAACACGACACATGAAACAACACCAAAACACAGGATTACACTCCTAAAATTCCCAGCAAAATCTAAAAGAGTTTGGAAAAGAAAATACCTGAAGGTTGCCGTTGATAGCTATGAACACAACAGTCTAAACAAAAGTTCTGTCCCGAAATGGTCTGTATTAAGAACAACATGAAGAATTGCAAGAATAATTTAGTTTATTCTTCAAGGATTTGAGAGATCACACACTCAACAAATCGATCATCACAATTGAATTTGTCCGATCCAAAACAACCAGAAGAAAGAAAATCTCACAATATGAATAATCATCCGACACAGGACAAAAATTAAATTCGAGCCAAGTCCAGGGAATTTTATAGAAGAATTTCATCAAAATCAAAGAATCAAACCCGAGGTAGCAACTCACCAGTAGAATGGATCAGGAAAGGAGCGGATCTCCAGTGCTCGAAATCCCTGGGTCGATCCTCCTCGAAACTCAACGATCGCCGAAGAATGGATCGGCTCGATCGTTGATTCCTACTGGATCCGATCAAAACGAGGGGAAAGAATGAGTTTAGCCAGATCCGAACTAACCCTAGATCTGAATAAAAGGAGTGTTAGAAATACTCACCGAGAATGAACCTAGGTCGGAGAATGGATCGAACTTCTGGAAGAGCTACGCCTGCTGTCGTCGCTTCGTAGGCGTCGTCACTGGAAATTGAAGGGTTCACAACTCAAGGATCGATCCTCCTAAGTTATATCTGAACGTTAGGTCGGTCGAGATCTGGGACTAGAAAGGAAGGAACGAAATCGAACTCACCCTCCTCGATGTTTGCCGGAAAATCACAGCAGTCGTGACCTGAGCCGCCGGAAAGGAACTCGAAGCCGATGAAGACTCGGCAAAGCACGGTGTTCGTCGTCTTCAAGTAGTCGCCGTCTTCTGCATGTCGTCGCCGCCGTCGTCTTCAATCGTCGCCGCCTCCAGCTCAGGCCGAGGGCTCAGAAGTGGATCACTCGAGAAAAGGAGGGTGGAGGAATCGAGAAGTCGGTGAGGGAAGTGAATTAATGACTGCTCCTTCTCTCTCTTCTGTTGTTTTATAAAGGAAAGGAATGGAAACTTTGCAAGAACCCCCCCGAACATTTTCTATTGCAAAATAACCCTTCCGCCAAGAAATTTTACAGTATAACCCTCTACCTTTTCACTTTTCAGGAAAATAGCTTAAAACAGTTGAGAACCCACATGGTAGGCCCAAAGTGGTTATAACAACTTTTCAAATTTGAAAAGTTGCCCAAAATTAATTCCCTCCAAAATCTTATCATCCAAAAATTTATTATTTAAAGCCTAACAATATCAATTGTTTAATAACTAGAATCTAATTATTTATTTAAAAACCGGGAAGTGAAGTTACAGCTGGCGACAGAGTTCTCCCACTCGGATCGACTCCTCTGAGGGATGTGGGGAATGCACACTAGCAGAGGAGGCTCTGATGATTGCATCGCCACAAAGGCACCGTAGGATCCCGTAACGTAGTACGTAACCCTCTGAAGACCACCAACGACAGTCATCCAAAGCTCGTCCATCGTCCGAGCCGGAGGGGGCTGTACGAAAGTACCAGCCCCTCCCTCCGCAGATGTACTAGTAAGCTCACGCTCTAGCCTAAGATACTCATCCTAGAAAAGTACATATCTCGATAAGCATAATATTTACTACCAACCTAGTTGTTCCACGTCTATGGATATATTTGTATATTTCTTAAGTTATAATAAAGTTAGTGACACGCAAAGTAATACTTATATAGCTCTGCGTGGCCGGATCATCGATGTGCTTTTCGTCCTTCCGATGACTAGCTAGGAAGACCGTCACCATGTTGGGGTTTGCACCTTTCTTTACCTGTTATAATAAAATGTTTATTATTGAAATTAAACATTTTATTACTACTTTTATTAAAATAATATATTACAGTAAAATATGTACCAGGCGACGGAAATGTTCCATCATGGGAATTGAGCCACCACACTACTTCCCTGCCTTCGTCCTAGCCACCTTCGCCTTCTCCGACCGTTCCTAGTACATAGGAGCGTCGAATCTAGCCTTCATGGCAGTCCACTGCTCGGACGTGATCCAACGTTGGATCCCTTTTCCGGAACGGTCTCGAGCCTTCTGGTCGTCGATCGCATCCCGGATCAACTTGGCGGCAACGACATAAAATTGTTTCTCAATCGTCTCAGCCCGGTGTGGTGGATAAAAATATGTTTTCTACAAGAATTAAATTAGTTAGCTATATAATATGAATAAAATATGATTTATACTAAAAGAAATATACTTTAGTTACCTTGAAGTGGGCAAACCAGAATGTATTCCTCTTGTCCGAGGCATCCGAGTAGTTGATCCAAGGCTCGTCGTAGTTGGACCTCAGAAATAGACCCAATTTCCTCTGAACTGACTGGGGACGATATCTACACAACGATAATTAAATTCATTAATATATATATATATATATATATATATATATATATATATATATATATATATATATATATATATATAAGTATGAATAAATGTTAACTAATTAACTTACTTTGTAGGCCCGTCGGACCAAATCTCCATCCTCGTCTCGTCCGGGGGCACATAGAGGATCGCTCGGGTCATATGTAGACGGCGTAGGTGCGACCTCCTCCACCCGCTCCTCCGTCTCCATAGTGCCGTCAAAAGAAGGAATGCTACTGGACGGGCTAGGATTAGGCCTGGAACTGTTCGTCCCTGGAGTGATGCCATGTACCGTCGACGCAGACGAAGATCCGAGTGGCTGGTACACTGGAGTACTATGAGACGAGGGACCGGCACTATCATCTACTAACGGAGTACCACTCCGTCCACCGGTGGAACCTCTACCTCCGCGGAATACTCCTCTACTGCCACGGGGGTATGATCCTCTGCCTCTTGCTATACCTGATAGAAATAGATATCTACAAGATAATAATCATGCATTTAATATATCACAGGTTATAAAGATAGACCCGGAGAAACTCTCCGTTGAATTTGTAGATAATAAACATGTATTTAACATATCACAGTTTATAAAAATAGACCCGGAGTAACCCTTCGTTGAATTTCTAGATAATAACCAAGTCTAGATAATAAACTCTATAAACATCCAGAAAGTAAAATAAACATGCAAGTCTAGATAATAACATCCAGAAACATCCGAGTCTAACCCAAAAATAAGTCTACCAGAAACAAAGTCGATCAAAAATTAATATCCAGAAACAAAGCCAAGTCTAACCCATAAATAAGTCTACTGTCCTCTACGCAGGCGCAGAGAAATCTTCCTCCTCAGCCACCGCGCATAAGTAGAATCCACGCTAGCAAGATTAATATCCAAAGGAGATGGATGACTAGAACTCCCGGTGCAACTGCCCTCTGGTGCCACCTCCTTCTTCACAACAATCTCGGCTTTAGGAATCACTTTCTCCTTAATAGTAGGAGGAAGTTCTTCCTTGATCGTCATCTCTGCAGTAGGTACCACTACCGACTCAGTAGCAGGAGGAAGCACTACCTCCTCAGCAGCAGGAGGTGCCACTACCTCCTCAGCAGCCATCTGTGCCTCTCTCAAGCGACGTTCTCGGATCATGGGTACTATCTGGTAAGATTGATAGAAACATAGAGATTAATTAAGGATTAAATAAAATGACAATATTAGACGTGTAGTGTGGAAGATATTTTATATTTTATTTTACTTTCAATCACCTTCTGAAAATTCATATTCTTCGTCCTCCGCGTCCTCATCTTCCTCTTCCACCTCATCTTCCTCTTCTTCCTCATCTTCGCTTTCATCTACTTCGTTTTCCTCTTCAAATACTTCTTCCTCTTCTACATGATTAGACGTGTAATATGGAACTTTTGTTGTGTCCACGTCAACTGTATTTGTTACGAGAGGTAGCTCGTCCTCCTGATAAGCTATTTCGTCAACATCGTAGGTATTTCTGGCTTTAGTCTTGCATAATGCCCACCAGTCCAGCCTAGTTGTTTCCCGTCTAGGATAAGTAGTGAATTAAACTAGTTGAGCCTGACTTGCTAGGAAAAATGGTTCGTATCCTTGATATCGACGGCGGTAGTTAATATCCACAAGACAATGCTTGTCAATTTTCCAACCTTGATCTTGGATCGGATCGAACCAATCATACCTGAACAACACGATCTTAGTCGGCTCTACGCCGTAGTTATATGTTAACTCCATAATCTTTCGTAAGACGCCATAGAAATTATTGCCCGGATCTACATCTTTGTAGTTTTTAGGTTGGATACACAAACAACTATTTTTGGTCCAATCAAGATCTGGAAAGTTCTCTCTGATCGGAGCATTTGTTGACTTGAACCTAAACCCATTGACACAATAGCTTGGCCATATTTTGACAGAATAAATGGGCCCCTTGGCTAGAGTTCTAATAGACTCATTCTCTAGTATTGCGTCCGAACGATCGACCTAAATACCACAAGATAAGAAATTAAATTCAGCGTTCCGTTAATTACTGTGTAAAGTACATATACGAGAAGTAATTACTGTGTCATATTACATATGCACTCAACCATGAAGGAAAATGATGTCTTATTTCCTGTTCCAGTTCTTCATTCGTTATGTACTTTCTACTCGACCTCATCTCATCATTAAATGTGCTGAAAATAACAACACATATACCAATTAGTGTAATAATAATATTTGATACTATTACATACATAGATGACGTAAATGTGGACGTGTTAGTTACTTACCCGTCGAGTTTCTCTACTTCATCCTCGTCGCAGTTGAGCAATATATATAACTGAGTAGCCCTTAGTTCCTCGTCATTCAGATATCTTTTATTCATTTTTCCGAAAGGCTTTTCGAAAGCATTGAAGACTTTCAGTATTACATCATTAGATTCAAGATATCCATCGTCATTTCTGGGAGCTCTTGTTCTATTTGTAGCAACATGTGGCTTGAAATACATCGAGCAGAAGTTTGTAATCTCCTCGAGAACATAAATTTCACAAATAGAACCCTCGACCCGAGCCTTGTTATTCATATTTCTCTTTAGGTGGTTCAAATGCCGCTCAAACGGGTACATCCACCGATAACCGACGGGCCCCCCAACACGTGCCTCGTAGGATAGATGAATTGGCAAATGTTCTATGGAGTCGAAGAACCCAAGAAGGAACACCCTCTCAAGCTTGCACAACGTTACTATAATGTCCTTTTCTTACTTTTCTAGACGATCGACAAGCAACTTAGTAGAACAAAGATATCTGAAGAATATGCTCAACTCTGTCAACGGATCCCAAACGACCGACGATAATAATTCTCGAAATGCTATCGGAATTAACCTCTTTATAAATACATGACAGTTGTGGCTCTTCATACCCGTCAGTTTGTTCTCCTACGGGTCGACGCATCTTCTTAAATTTGACACGTATCCGTCAAGAAATTTTAGGCCCTGAATCCACCTACAAAGTCTCACTTTATCCTCCCTGTCTAGTGAGAAAATTGTCTTAGGCTGCTTATACTTCCCATTGCCTTCCTTTATCAAATGTAACGTAGGACGTATGCATATATCTTCCAAGTCCAACCTGGCCTTGGGATTGTCTTTCGTCATTCCCTTTACGTCCATCACAGTATTGATTATGTTGTCAAACACATTCTTCTCGATATGTATGACATCAAGGTTATGTCTGATCAGGTTGGTGCTCCAATAAGGCAGGTCCCAGAATATACTTCTTTTCGTCCAATTATGAGTGCGGCTAAATTCATCACACTTGTATTCCTTTGTAGGCTCTTCGATTGTACTTGAAAAATCCTTGACCACCTTCCATATCGTGCCTCCGGTCCACCTTGGCAGTGGATTGGCCTTCTCTACAACGCCGGCACGAAATGCATTCATGTTCCTCCGGAACGGATGGTCCTTCGGCAAGAACTGTCGATGACAATCGAAGAAGCACGATTTCCTCCGTATTTTAAACAGAAAGCCTTCGTGCGATCCATGCAATACGGACATGAGAGATGGCCATGAGTGCTCCATCCAGATAGCATTTCATATGTCAGAAAGTCGTTGATGGTCCACATCAGTGCGGCCCTCATCTGAAAATTATGCTTTCTAGAAACATTATAGGTGTTGGCACCTACTTTCCACAGCTGATTTAACTCATCTATCAATGGCTGTAAATACACATCGATGTTTTTCTTCGGATTGTTTGGAACCGAAATAATAATGGTGAGAAACATATACGGAGTCTTCATACACATCCAAGTCGGTAGATTGTACGGAGTGACGATTACAGGCAAATACGAATACTGGGAGCCCAAAAGTCCGAATGGGGTAAAACCGTCGGAGGAGAGACCTAATCTGACATTACGTAGATCCGAAGCAAAATCTGGATACTCTTGATCAAAGTGCTTCCATGTTTCCCTATCAGATGGGTGATCCAACACTCCTTCGATCTGTTCCCGTCTGTGCCAGCTCATATTTTCTGCAGTCTCCTTCACCATCAATAACCTCTGCAACCGCGACGTCAACGATAAGTAGCACATCGAATCGGTAGGCTTCCTTGCACCGGGAGTCATACTTGAACTTGTTGTCTTGTAGCGATCGGCACCTCAAAATCTGCACACGTCTTTATCCTTGTCGTCTTTGTAGTACAACATGCACCCGTTGCGACATGTATCAATTTTCTCGTATTCCATCCAGAGAGATCTCACCATCCTCTTAGACTAGTAGAAGTCTGTAGGTAACTTTGTACCTACCGACAAGATCTCTATAATTAACTCGATGATTCAGTTGTAGCATTCTTGAGACATGTTAAAATCGGACTTGATGCTCAGCAGTCTTGTAACCACCTCCAACGGTGAATGATCCTCACAACCAGGATACAAATAAATCCTTGCATTCTCCAACAACTCCATGAACTTCACAACATCAGCATTCGGTGCCTCCTCAGCCGCATCATGATTGTCTCGATCAAAACTAGGCCCCACAGCGTCAAAAATCATGTTTACGTACCCTTCGTCATAACCAGCATGGTCATGGACATCCATATACGTCAAATTATGCTCCAGCTCCGATGCTAAAGGCACAAGTTCTCCGTGTGAGGTCCACTGATAGTAATTCGGCATAAAATCTCTCGAGTACAAATGATATGCCACGTCCACTTCTGGATGATATTTCATGTTGCGACATCTCACACATGAACACTTAATTTTGGTACGGTCCATGTACTGAAGAAACGCCTTGGCGAACTACAGGAATTGCTCTACCCCATGTATAAATTCATCCCGCACACTACACATGTCATCAAGATGACAATTGTACATCCACGAACGATGCCCCAGATAGTAATTCATATCCATTAATTGTCAATAATTCTGAAAAGATAGATACACATTATCCGTGAGATCCATAATACCGATTTCGATACCGATACTGTGAACCTTGGTTAATATTAATATTTTCACACTTCTCTAGCTAGGTTAAGGTTGAGGTAGATAACATATATATGATGCGTAATAGTCGGCTGAATGAGCTGAATGAGAAGAAAGGAATTAGGGAGGCTCACTCTATACACTCTAGGATACTCACTTTATACACTGTAGGATACTACGATATACTACTAGTATACTTACTCTATACACTCTTACTTATGCAATACATATATAGGATACTATACTATATATGAGATACACTACTATTAAGACATATATACTCTCATATGGACATACAGTCCCCAACTCTAACCTATACCAGTCTACATCACCCCCTCTACTGAATTAGTCAAAAAGACACTCTAATATCCTATACATTCATATATATATATATATATGTATATATATATATATGTATATATATATATATATATATATATATATATATATATATATATATATATATGGACATACAGTCCCCAACTCCAACCTATACCAGTCCACATCTCCCCTTTCCTATTATCTGATTTTTCCCCTTCATTCATATGTGACAGTAGCTTCATATATATAAGATACTGTATATATATATATATATATATATATATATATTTATATATATATATATATATATATATATATATATATAAAAATATATATATATATATATATATATATATATATATATATATATATATATATATATATATATATATAAGGGAGATAGGGTTGTGTCGTGTCAGCGTGTGTGTGTGTATCGTGTCAGCGTGTGTGTGTCGTATCTGGAAAAAGGGAGATAGGGTTAGGGTTATACCTTCCTTGGTCGGGTCGGGATCGCCGGGAAGAGGGGCGGAGAGGATGTCAATGACGGAGAGGATGTCGACGACGCGCGGAGTAAGAGGGGCTGCTGTAAGAGGGGGCCGTCGGGGAGAGGGGTTCGCCGGAAAGGAGAGGGAAAGGAGAAGAAAATTTTGGGGAACGGGAGATTGAAAATTTTGGATGAAAGAAAATAAAAAATCGATTGGCTGGAACCCTACATGAAACATTTCAGTGACGTCCGTAATTGACGTCGCTAAACGTCGTTGTTCAATAAATAACTGGCGACGTACCTAATATGGAGTCACAAAACGTCGCTGAGTTAAACAAAACAGCGACGTTCTGCGATTAGACCACAACATCAGCTTTTCAAACCATAATGTGTGTCGCTAACGGTCGCTAAACGTCGCTGATAGTGACGTTCAGCGACGTCTTTATAAAACGTTGCTAAATACACAAAAATTACCGACGTATGTAACTGGCGTCGCTAAATTCGTCGCCAATATGACTTATTTTGGTAGTGGTCTAACAGAGTGCGATTCTTTCTTTCAGCAACTTTGTTGGACTGTGGTGAATAAGAAGCAGTCATCTCATGAATAATTCCATGTTCTTCACAGAAGTTAGTCATTTCATTTGAGGTATACTCTCCGCCACGATCTGATCTAAGAATCTTAATTTTTCTATCTAACTGGTTCTCAGCTTCAGACTTATAGGCTTTGAATCTGTCTAGAACTTCATTTTTGGTCTTAAGAAGGTAGGTGTAACAATATTTTGAATGATCATCTATAAAAGTGACAAAGTATTTCCTACCACCTCGGGTTAAAACCCTATTGGAATCACAAACGTCATGACTATGTACAAGTTCTAGGTGTTCGGAATCCCTATGGACATTTGAACGGTAATCTAGTGTGTTTGGCTTGAACACAGATATCACATTTGTGTTTATCATCTATAGGAGCTTAGGAATAAGATCTAAGTTCATCATTCTTTTAATATATCCTAAATTTACATGACCTAATCTGCCATGCCAAACATTTGGTGATTCAACATTTGCAACAAAAGAAGGATATAAAATTTTATTCATAGTACTCAAAATAAATAGTCCATCTTTTACAAATCATTTCCCCACAAAAATTTTATTCATAGAAAAAAACTACTTTATTGGCCTCTATTACAATCTTGTATTCCGAGGCTACAAGTAGGGATCCACTAACTATGTTTTTCCTAATCGACGGCACATGAAGCACATCATGGAGAGGTAGAATTTTTCTTGATGTCATCTTTAGATCTATCCTTCCTCTTCCTATGATTTGTGCCGTTGAGCCATCCCTAGAGTCACAGCTCCTCCACCTGATTCCTGATAATCTGAAAACATGAGCCATCAAATGAAACGTGAACATTAGCTCCAGAATCCAACCGTACCAATCATCAGAATGGTAAGAGATATTTACTACAGGTTGATAGCTTATAGACCTGAAGGAGCTTGAAGATCCATTCAAAATCATGTTAGCCTATGGCTTACCTTTTCCTTTGAAGGAGGTCTTGACAGGTTCTTTCTTCCTTTGGAAGCAGTTGATGGCCGTATGGTTTGTTCTACCACACACAAAACAAAATCTTCTCTAATTCTGAGTCTGAACAAAGTTTGTAGGTTTTTGAGGTTGATGGTGTTGAGAGTTTTGGTGATGAGGATTTTGGTAATGAGAGTTTTGGTGGTTTGGTTAAAAACTCTGCTTCTTTTTGAAAGAGTTTTTCTTGGGTTTGAGATGGTGGTTAGCCTTGGATTTGCCATGGCTTTCTACAAGGTTTACCCTAGCTGTGGCATTAGACCTAGCTTTGGACTTTAACCTATACTTTTATTTTTGTTCTAAGTTTCTTGAGAGCTTGAGGGTATGTAATAGTTCCTTGTAGATGGAGGAGATCCTTTGCCACATTCGACCAAGGAGGAGGGAGTTTGTCTATCAAGCATCCTATTTTATGCTCAGTAGAAAAGAATGTTCCTTTAGCGTGAACATGCCTAAGGTGTTCTTGGAATTCATGAATTTGGTCATCGATAGATTTATTATTTACCATGACATATCTGTTGAATGTGGATGAATTGAATCTTTCAATTCCAGCATCATCACAACCATATTCATCTTTCAAAGCATCCTAAAGTTCTTTAGCGCTTTTGTATTCAAAAAATATGTCATAAAGAGACTCAGACATAGTGCTTAAGATTCTGTGGAGGCAGTGGTAGTCTATTTCCTTAGCGGTCTTAGGTTTGGTGGATGAAGAAGGCTTGGATATCTCTATGTCAGACTCGGTCTCATCAGAATCATTTGTGATGGACGTGGACCCATCAATAACAGAAATTAATCCTAAAGTGGTAAGCCAAAACTTCATCTGGCTCTATCACATCTTGAAATATGTACCATTGAACTTGGAGGACTTTACAGTAAAGGTCTCTTCCTTGGCAGACATGTTTCTAAAGTCTGTAAAATTATATTTACTCAATAAGATGGCTTAAGCTAAAGGTGAACAATTCAAATAATTTTAGTAATAGACCTTTAAAATTTTAGTTTTTCAAGTTTTGATAGGGTTGAGTTAGCTGTAGGGACCGGATCCTAGCAAGCGAAGGTTCGCTAGGAACACTTAAGTACCGGTCGCTTAGACGATTTTTCACCTTGTTGACAAAAGGGCCCTTTCAGTTTGTTCCAAAACAAATCTCTACTTTAGAACCTTAAAATTAAAAAAAAATTACTAGATCAATTAATTGTTTAATTTAGCCTAAATTTAAATATTGAGTAAAATAAACTACTCAACTAGTATGATAAAACTTGACAAGTAGTAAACAATATAGCAATATCTAACCAAGATTTGTTAAACAATAATTTAATATTGACAGAGAACAAACTTTGCTACAGTAGGCAAATGAATATGTGACAACAAGGCTAATATCTATTCTACTATATAATAGGAAAACTTGATGGTGAAACTTTTGAATTCCAAAAATACCCTTACATGTCTATATTAATTAAAAATGGTTCATTAATTTTAATAAGGACAACTTAATAATTATGAAGACTACCCCTTGATCTTCCTAAAGAGTTTTCCTAAATTAACTAAAAAAATATTAAAATACGTGCAAGGCACGTGCACATATGCTAGTATATATATATATATATATATATATATATATATATATATATATATATATATATATATATATATATATATATATATATATATGATCAAGTCTAAAATATATTGCCAAATAAAGTAAAGTGTGTTGAAAAGATTTAATATATTGCAAATGGATTTAAACAACATAAGCTTTTGGTAACTGTAAGTAATATATTAAGTTTAAAAATATGTTAACAGTAAGCTTTTGCAAATGGACTTTAAAATATGTTAACAGAAGCTTTCAGTAACAGAAGCTTTTGCAAAATAGGCAGGCAACTATATTTGAAGCAAGGGTTATAGGCAGCAACTATATTTGACTTGTTTAAGCAAATAATTTGCAAGCAAGCTTGATAATTAATTTGCAGGACAACTATGAATAATAGGACAACTATCAACAGAAGCTTGCAAAATAGGACAACTATATGTAAACAAAGCAAGTAATTTGATAGAGGTTTTACTTCTCGTAACCAAGTTTAGGATGCTGTTGTTAGAACTATTACTATGAATCTTGTTAACAGTACCGAAATTTGTCGGGAATTTTTTTTAGCAAATATCGAAATGAACAGTATGAAGTAAAACTTTTTCGTATGAACAGTAATTAACAGAAAGACAAATAATTAATTTGTAGAAAGTGGTTTAACTCTTAGAGTGTTGGAATTTTTTTCCATTTTTTTCTTTTTAATATCTGCAAAAAAATAAAATATTAAATTGTTATCGGCCTCCGGAGAAGTCGCACATGTAGTACTGTCCTAAGAGTAATCCAGATCTATGTGCAGACTTTATCCGAACGTTCCTAGTGGTAAAATTTTCGTTCCACCGGAATCTCCTTGCCGCACACGACGTAGAGAGAGTGACCCTCGACTTAGCTCTGCCCAGAGCAAAAAAAGAAGAACACACTACAACAAAAAACCCTTTTAATGACGCTCGACAAGGAGTTTTAATGACGGCTGATACATAAGCGTTATTAAGTTGAAAAATACATTTTTTCTATGACGGTTTGGACTAATTCTGGGCTTTTTATAACGTTTATAAAACAAAGCGTCATTAATATTTTAGAGCGGTGGCAAACTTGTAATATTTTGCAAACTTATTAATATGTTCATACCATTCGTCGCCTCTCTCCTCAACAGACTTCAACTCTATTTCTTCCTTTCTCCATCCAAAAAAAAAAAAATTAGGGTTAGGGTTTTGAGAAGAGAAAGATAAGAAATCGTGTCTGAGAAATCACTGCGAGCTCTGCGGAGAAGAAGCCTCCCTCTACTGTGAGCTCTGCGGAGAAGAAGCCTCCCTCTACTGCGACGCCGACTCCGCCTTCCTCTGCTTCCGGTGCGACCGTCGCGTCCACGCCGCCAAGATGGACCCTCCCGTCGCGAGGCACGGAGCTCGACTTCTCCTTCGCGAGGCTCACGCCGCCGAGATGGATCCTCCCGTCGTCTCTCTACTGCCCCCCCCTCGACCTCAGCTTCTCCTCCGCGGTGGACACCGTGCTGTGGGCCGCGGTCACCGCTCTCGAGTCCGTAGCCTTGGTTTCCATGCTCTGCTGCTTCTTCCTCTTCTGCTGCTGCAACCTGTGAGTGATCCTCCGCCCCATGGTCAGTCCACTTCATTTTGGTTGTTTGGGTTTTGTTGGCGTGCTGCTGCGGCGATGGTGCGTTTCAAGTGTTTGATTAATTGATTGTATGGTTGTGAACTTGTATGTTGTTGTCGAGTAGGCAGCAGTAGGCACCGCTGCTTTTGGGGACTTAAATCTCTATTTAAGGTATTCTTTGTCTTGATGAGATCAGAGTTTTCCTTAGATCATATCTTCTTGAAACTTGACACTGAAGATACTGTATTTCTTGACCAATGGATAAACATTTAGTGTTGTTATAACAGACATATATAGACTGTCTTCACTTGAAGAAGACAGATAAGTTAAGGATGCATATTGAGGATCCCATGGAATGTGATAATAATTCCGCTAGCAGGGCTAATGATGAAGATGAATCTCCAGAATACCAAGCTAAAGTTTTGCTCTTTTCTCTTTCTGAGTTCTTCTCAAGTCTGTATTTCAAGTCTTCTGTTGATACTGTTACTGTTTTTCAAATCAATGATTCTCACTCATCCGGGCTTGTGCAGGTGGAGAAATTGAAAAGTCTCTCGAAGCTCCCAGATATTTATGAAAGGCTGACCAGGTCCCTAGCTCCAAATATATGGGAGTTGGATGATGTCAAAAAGGGTCTTCTCTGTCAGGTCCTTACATTACTCAATTTTGCTTTGGCAGTATGACACATCTCTGTTAGATTACCAAATTTTGACAAATTTTATACCAGTATCACTAATCTGTTAGATTACCTTCTTAGTTCCTTATCCTTGTATGTGAGTGTTGTTATGCTTGAGCTTGTTTGTATGATTTAAAGAATACTCCTAATAGCTTTAGGACTTCTCGAATGTTTTACATAAGCTGAATTATCGTCAAATATCTCCAAATTTCACTCTCTTTCCAGATAAATAATCCGTGTTTTTTCAAACCAAGAACACATTCAACTTTTTGCCTTTTTTCCAGATAAATTTTGGAGTCACGTTTCTGTAAATTGGAGACTTGGAGTTTTTTCTTCAAGGAGATCAGAGAAACCATTTTACTTCAATCAATAATGCTGACTGAACAGTTTGTATACATAAGTATGCTAACATCTGTTCATACTGTAAGTTACTTCACTTCTAAACTTTTGAAGCATCACTTTCAATTTTTATAATGACATTACAATAAACTTGCAACTGTTTTTTGTTGTTCAACAGTTGATACATCAAGTGAAATAGAGGGTCTAATTAAAAAAAAAAATCGGTAAGAATAAAGTAAGCTGTAGCAATTTCTTTTTTATTGTGGTTCACAATTGTTAATGTTCTATCCTGTAGGAAAATGACACAAAATTGCATCGAGTAATTGTTGGTATTTTACAATGATAAATCTGGCAACAAATGGCTCATACATGCGAGGAGGTAATTAAGCTCAGTAGTTATAGACGAATACTGATCTATCTGTATTCATGTCTTACTCTTAGTTATTTTATTTCGAAGTCGGATGGTTCTAGAAATTCTTTAATACTTATTATTTAAAATCATATAAGATATACATCTATCCATTATCTTTTTCGTCGACTTTTGGTTATTGTCAATCTTCTCTGTGACCTACTCTTAGATGCCTCTAATTCTGAAAAAAGTAGTGGCGACCACGTTATAACAGGTTAAGTCCCATCTTTTTATGTTTTATATGACTCACTGCACTAATTTGGGAAGAGATATGTTGCTTTAGAAGAATGTGTTTTTTCAAACCAAGAACACATTCAACTTTTCTTGCCACAATCTCTACAGAAGGGAGGTTTAGATGTTAGGTATGACTGCATGACAGTAAGAATGAGTAACTTGAATTCAGACACTATGCAAAGCAGGGTAACCACCAAGGCTGACTCATATTATCCATCGTTCTCTCTGGAGTTTACATCAGCCTACTGAACCCAAAGCACAACATGGTCTGGCAGTGTCTACCCATTTTCCTGTATATTTCCTGGACATTTCTTTGACAGTGGCTTGCTCCCGTTGCTTGTCACTCACTAGAACCTTGTCTGTTCTTTGGAAAAAGCAATAAATACGTTCTTTTAGACTGTATTGAATATCTTGAGTATTAGTACTTTTTTTGTACCTTATGTATTTACCTAGTATTGAATTTCTTGGGAGCTAGATTTTTTTCTTCTGCCATATGAATTATGTTACATGGTGGTTCTGGTTACAAGAACTTTTATGTTCCTGCACATTTCTTATAAACATATGTTGTTTCTTGCAGGTTAAGCCTGAAGAAATCACTGGCATAATGAAAGATTTTGATGAGCCTGGATCTCTTGCACCAACTGGTTTATACCTTGGTAATACAAAGTACATGGTGATCCAAGGGGAACCAGGTGCTGTTATTCGAGGGAAGAAGGTATGGTCTACAAGTTCTTTGGCTGTTGGGAATCTCTTGGCCTTGAATATTATCAAGGACATGATGATGTCCATATCTTGAATGTGCATGCATAAGTGTTTCTGCCATGGGGAGTGGTGTTGAAAATTTTCGTGTGCAGATTCAATTGTATACTGTTCGTTCACACACACGCACACACGCGATTACTGGCCCTGATTATTGCCTTATTGGTGGGTTTCTCTATTCTTCTGGTAGGGTTCTGGGGGTGTTACTGTCAAGAAAACAAATATGTCTCTGATTGTTGGCGTTTATGATGAGCCAATGACTCCTGGTCAGTGCAACATGATCGTTGAGAGGCTTGGTGATTATCTCAATGAACTGGGTTATTAAGTTTGTTATGGTCCTTACAGATTTTATTTCTATCTGGTGTTGTCCTTTGCATTGCAATGCTCAAAATGACTATAATCAAATTCGGCACGGAGAGAATCATGGTACACTTGCCTAAACGGAACCAAATCATTTCTGGAGTTATTTTTTAATTATAATATGAAAATTGACTTGTGCTAGTTGCGACATGCCTTTTTCAAGTTCCATATCATTTTTATTCGCTATAGCTTGCAATTTTTATGTTATAGCAGTAGGTCAAGAATTTTCTTGTGCACTTCTGAAAGTAATTCTCTCCTTTTCTTTTTATATGGTTTAGAAATGTATTTTGTTTTACTAAACTGAAAATGAGTAAGCTGGAATGCAAAGATGTCGTGGTTGGCAAGGTTCTTAAGATTCTGACTCAGTTATAGTGTGGAAAGTTGATAAATTGTTCATGTTTTGTTTATGGTGTTTTCAGGAATTACACTTTTTTGTTTCACTACTTTTCATAGTTTAATAATATTTAAAATTTCTTGATTTCATCCTATGTGTTCAACATTATGGCAGGAAGAATGGCGTAGAGGCCTCAAAGCACTACGGGCCGATATTATCAGCAAACTCAAGAAGGCACTACCAGAATTGGAGAAAGAGGCTGGATGGAGACTTTTGATTATGTATTCAATTTAGGCTTATTTCTACACCTTAGCATTTTGTTGCACTTTGTTCTCAATTGTGAGGGAACCGCTACTGTGTGTTTTACTGTTGTAAATATATATATGTATTTGGATATTCAATGTAATGAAGATGTTGATATGTACTCTATTTTGAGAAATGTAATAAAGATGGTGATATATAATGTTAAGTTTTTGGAATGTAATATATACTGTGCAGTATAGAGCATTATAAATATGTTAATTTGAATAGTATAAAGTGTTATAAATGTGCTGCATTGAGCCTATACATATTATCTATTCATGACGTTTTAAAATTGCTCTGAATTGTGCACTATATATTAACTATTCATAACGCTTTTATAGAAACTATTCATGACGGTTATTTTATGACGCTTTTAAAAAACATTTATAACACCCGTTTTCATAACGGTTGCTGTGGAAAAAAAAAGCGTCATGGTTCGTCATTAATGACGCTTTTTAGCCGTCATTAAAAGGGTTTTTTGTTGTAGTGACAATATTTGGAGGCAATGAGAATTTTAGAGAGCTTTCGCAATGATATTTTCAGTGTAGAAAAGAAGAAGAGAAAACCTCAATATATAGGCTATTTGCCAACGGATGGAAATAATGGAGATATTAAATCAACCTATTAAGACCTAACGTTACAAACGTTACAGCACATGATAAAAACTTGATACATTGAATCTGGACATGAATTCATATATCTAAACGTTACAGAATTAATGAATAGTAACGATCAAAAAATAAATGATGAGGAGCAAAATTTTTTTTAAAGTCGTAGCCTGAATCCGAAGAGAAAATCGAATCGGCATATTTCGGTGCCCTCAAATGTGGGCACGTACCCGCACTCGTTACGTGCGTTGAGCCGAGCCGGGCCAGACGGCGGTGGAGGGGCGCGCGTGTGGCCTATGGGACACCCACACAACAGTTCAATAAAGCAAGAGCAAAGAAGGTGTTATATGCGCAAGGAATTCCCTTCATCAATCCGATGTGGGACTCTTAGACTAGGTGGACTTGAGCTTTTGCTCAAGAGCTGCACATGCAGCCAACACATATTTGTTGTCTCAAAAATGGATGCTAATAATGTTTCCTCTCTTATGTATAGAAAAATTTAATTTTAATTAGAAACTAAATAATTATGAATATGAAAGATTTCGTGCATATAAGAAGGTAAATTCTAAAAATACTCCACATTTTATGTCAGAACAATACAATCCTAACTTGTTGGCAGTCATAACATAAATTTGACAGTTCTAAAGAATTTGAAATTAAAATAGACTGTCAACGAAGTTGGCAGTAGTCCTTAATATTAGAAATGTCAACTTTGTTGACAATTCTAATATTCTAAAGTAAAATATGAAGTGTCTTTAAAATTTATCTATAATAAGGACATAGTTGAAAGTTTAAAATATTTATTTTGGAGACAACATATCTACTCCCCGTGGCCATATAACCATCCATTGCATCATCAGATACAACTATGGTTGTCACTAACGATAATTTAACCATCATCCGCCCCCAACCGCCAGGATAAGCAAAAACCCGCATCCGACCAATGAGATAAACCCTAGTCTCTTCCCCCTTCTCCGCCATATCCACACTCTTTCGGTTCTTCTTGCAGTATGGCTTCTTCCATACTCTACCACCACTTGATCTCATCCTTCCTTCTCCTCCCCCACAGAACAACAACAACGACAACAACAACAACCCTCTCCTCCTCCTCGCTCCGCCTCCACCGCCCCCTCCGCTCCTTCTCCACCGCCACGGCCATCGAGGCGGAAGACTCCTCCTCCGCCTCCCCTCCTCCTACTCCGACCCACCCATGGCCGGAGTGGGCCCAGTTCCTGGACAAGATGAAGAGCAAGGGCTACTTCCAGAGAACAACCGACAATGGAGAAAGCGCTGATAGAGGAGGAGAAGCTGACAGTTTCACGGACCAGAACCGCGTCAAGAACGCTTGCCTCAAGTTCGCTCGCGAGCGCTTCGACATCCTCAGGTCCCTCTCCTCCTTCCTCGAACTTCGTTTCCCTCGTTTTTATGACGAACCCCGTCCTTGTCATGCGTGCTGGGATTTTACGAATTGTGTTCCGTTTGCAAAATCATGGAACATTTCCATTCTGCAATGCTGAATTCGACGTTTTCCGAAAATTCAAATCCAAACCAATCGAAATAATTACTCGTTCCCACATTTGCCTCGGTTGACTTCACCCCGTCTCGGCCTTCTTTTTCTCATTCGAACCGGTCCAATTTGAGCTTCTATCCAATGTTGTTGAACTTCTTAATGTCTGACATATCGGTCATAAGTTACTTTATGTTGTTCCGTGAAGTAGGGAGAGAACGGATGACAGCTTGAAGCTGTTGTTTATAAGACCATGTGGAGCCAACTATCGCCCGTATCCCGGATCATGGACGACATAACTAGCATATGCGTCTTCATTGTCATGGTTCGGGTTCATCTTGTATGAATTGAACTGCAGAGATAGGACGCCCAAACATGGACTTCAGCACATCCTATAGCTTCTGAGCAGAGGTAAAACCTTTGAACTCACCAATCGGGCATCCTATATCGCTGCCAACATAGTAAAGCATGCATACTCGTCTTTGGCGCACTATTTTTTGGTATTGGCGTCGTTTAGATGTGTAATGCCTTGCACTGGTTTGACCATCTCCTGATCCAAGTGTTCAGGCTCTCAAGCTCATTAGGCAGGTATTGGATCTTACGACACCGTATCGTAGTTATCGCCGTTCGGTTTCAACAATCTGGTGAGTTCAACTACTACAGATTTGGCAACCATCTGAAAGATACATAAAATATATTTAGTTAATTACTAATCTTGAATTTCATAAAGGCCTTTCACCCAATCGAACTATTTTTCAATAATAGATGTCTTTTAAGGACGTGAAACCAAAACCAAGTGTAGATTACTTGGAATAATCTCTCCTAACCTCAAATGCCCGGAAACTTTGAGAAATTTCTCGCTCAGGCTGGACTCTAGTATAGAGTCATCCGCGTGTTTTAGTTAACATAAATAAATATTTTTTTGGGGCATTAAAGGCGACCTGCATATTACACAAATACGCTAAGGGATGTGCCGAACTATTTAACTGATAAACCCTCCATTTGCTTTGGACTTTCATACGATTACCTATTGATACACTGGTACTAGATACAATGCATGACATTTAAAGGCACATGTACCCTTTCCAACATGTCGATTTTAAGGGGTCGTCATTCGACTAATAGGTCCATGCAAAGATCAACCCTAGGTCTAGGTCTAATGCCACAAGCATTAACACATATATGTTATAATAATGTAAACAAACACACTTGCATTTACATATTTGGGGACATATTGCTATTTGGCACTTGCAGAAAATTGTTACTTATTTACCCAATCCTATAAGGCCAACTTATCTACCAATGTCTTCCGTAACTCAACCCACAACAACAACCAACAAAAAAGTGTCTAATGTCGACAATACAAGAGTTCATCATGCAAGCCCAAATGAAATAGAAAGCCTATGTAAAATTTACATCAATGGGGCGAACTAATCATGACATATTAGTTGGTCTGAGCCTAAGTACGCGAACCGTAATTTTTAAATATAATGAATATCAATTTATTATAGTGTCATATCCGTTTGTCCCCAATTTAGGATTTTCTCCACCCAAAATTAGGGTTAGGGTTAACGACTTTAATAGATCCCCTTTTGGGACTCGCGGTTATATCGAATCCGACCCAGCCTACCTGGATCCCCAATTAGGCTTGGATCGTGCTTTGACATGGCCCAAAAGACCCACCCTAGCACCAAAGGGTTGAAGAGGTCCATATGCCACTTGCTCCCTTCTTAATAGTTGGATCCCTATCTTAACGCTAGCCGGTCATCGAGATCCTACGCATGGGGTCTGACTGTTGCAACAACCACTGTCTGCGCTACCAAGAACATCTAGCCGCCCCTGGTGGGTCGAATCCGCTTGGCATCTCCACCTGTACCTCCAACCAGGGTCGAGGTCATATTCTGTAGCAATGTCAGGATTGCTCGTGGACAGGGATCGAGCCCCCCAACATGAGTCGGATTCGCTTGTAGTCAACTCCCAAGTCCCTACAAAGGGGTTAGAGTTGCTACTCGTAAGGCCTCCAGTGGCTTAGGGTCGTCTGGATGCTGGCTTGGAGTCATTAGATTTTCCACATGGGTCCTTGATCACTAGCTCGCTGCCTAAACCTTTTACGGGTGTTGGCTGTAGCCTGTGTTAGCGAGGACGACCAACATTATCGACCCCCGCGTGGGACCAATCGGCCGACGAGGAGGTGTTTGCAGTCGGGTATGTCCCCCGTGTGGGGCCGTGTGACCATGGAGTATGCAGTTCGGCTTGTGCGATGTGGAGATTAAGGCACGATGATGATAATGTTATTGGTATTACAAATCACATATATCCAGAAATTTATGCAATACCTCTAATTTACAAAGAAAATTTGGAAATTGAATTGCCAACACGATCACAAAATCTAGATCCACATAGCAACCCTCATTGATCATCACAAACAAGAAATATATGATAATAATCAAAAGATCACAAATCACAATAATAAATTTGATCATCACATGCAATCGATGACGATGATTGAAATCCTAGATTTTTATCATGTAAAAAAGTTAAACAATCATGACTACCATGAAACCCTAAACTTTTAGGATTTCTAAGATCTAAAATTTAAAGAAGAGGAGGAGACGCATGGGCTCTGATAGTATATGTTGATCAGTAAACGATCTACGTTTCGAACGTACAAACGGGAGCGGTTTACTTTAAATGTGTGATTGAATCGGGTTCCTCCTATAATCTATTGAGATACGCGCATTGATGAATTCTACGAGAGGAAAGTTTCTTGTTCTCTACCCCGCAACGGAACTCCTTCGTAGGTGGGAGAAGAGGAGAGGATGAAGAGAGGCAATTACTTGGGAGACAAGTACATGGGTTAGGGTTTCTTCTCATGAGAAGACCCTCTTATATATAGGCATAAGAATTGCTAGGTACGAAGAACCTAGAGAAACCTATGGATGCACCTCTAATGGGTGCACCCAAGCCCACATTGGGATCCGCCACCCATGGGCCAGCTAGGCCTGGACCGGCCTGGTCCGGACCAAGCGAGAATGACTATATGCTATTAGTTTTTATTAGTAAAAAAGACATACTTCAACACCATTAACGGAGGAAAATTACATGTTAGTCGCACACTTCGCTCCGCCTAAGCGCTCCGAAGAAGCCTACCCCCACCCTTCCCCTTTCCGTAACATGTGGTGTATTGCTTTCCTGTTTTAGTTCCTCGTTCTGTAACTTTCCACGTTCTAGGTACCTCGATCCAGCTCTCACCCCATAAAATAGACAACTTATTAATCACAACTTTGGAGTTTCATCCTTCGTGCATTAATACTGTGATAGGAATTGATCGCTCTCTCCTGCAATTGTTGTCATTAGAAATTACAAGTTCATGAGCATGTATTCTTAATCAGTCAAATTCAACTACTCACTTCTTTTTTCCAAATTCCACCAAAAAAGTTTCCCTAGGAACATATAGTGCATTTTTTGAGTAATCACCTAAGTATATAACTTCCATGGTACATCTTCCTAGCATAAACGAGGACTAATCTAAGTATTTGCTCTATTACTATCTCCCGTAGTTTCATGCTGTTTCTAATAAATCTGGTGTCATGTCAGCACATTTTTGTATATCTCAAAGCATACAAATCTTAGTATTCTACAATGAACTACTGAATGAAATCTCTAGTGAATTGATGTTGTCTCATACCTCTCTCAATTGCTCTTTCACCATAGAAACTAAATTGAAAATTTGGCTATATATATCAACAAATGTCCTTTCAAGTAGTACCAACATACCAATTTATTACTGGTTGAGGTTCGAATATCATCTGATGATTATCAAATCCCAGGCCTGAGATAGCTTTTTTGATCTTGCACTGCTGGCTTATTTAAAGGCTTATTTAAAGGTTTTCTTGAACATCAGTGCATTATAGCTGCATAGTAAATGGAGGAGTGACCATAATGGTTAATGACGGGCATCATATTTGTAAATCCCCAAAGTGATATATTTCCTCATGGTCCAATTCATGACTCGTTATTTTAATATATTTTTTGAGTTATTCTAGTTTTTTCTTTTTGGGATATAGTATTCTCGGTTCTTTTTCAATGAACTTGAACTACATGGGTAAGTAGGCAAGGCCTTGTTACACCTATTGGTCTTCTAAGATACATGTCAAGTGCCTTGCTGGCATGGGCTGGTTTTGAAGTATTCAGGCTACAAAATCTTGGTCCAAAGTTGAGTGATTCTTGTTTTTCTCGTGTTTGTAGTTTTGCACGGATTCAAGTATCCTCAGTCCCTTTTCTATGAATTTAGCTACAAAGTAAGAAGGCAAGGCCTCCTTGCACCAATTGGTCTTCTAAGCTATATGTCAACTTGTCAAGCGCCTTGCTGGAAGTGGTGGTTTTAGTATCAAGGCTACAAAATCCTTGCCCAAACTTGAGCGGTTCTTGTTTTCTCGAGTGATTCTAAATTTTGTATGTATACAAATATTTTTGGTTCCTTTTCTATGAACTTGAGCTACATGAGTAGGAAGGCAAGGCCTCGTTGCACCAATTGGTCTTCTAAGCTACATGTCAAGGGCCTTGCTGGCATGGGTCCAGGCTATAAAATCTTGGATTCCAAGTCCAAACTTGTTTGGTAACTTCTGTACTGTCCCAATTATACATCGACTTAACACAACTTTTGTCCTATATCACAGAAACAAATAAAAAATGACATATGGACACAGCGACATGAAAGGAGCATTGATTTTGTCGTGTCCTAGTGTATTTGAGTGTATATGTTGTGTCCAATACTTGTTCAATACCATGCGATACAGACATGGCACCAATTTTTGGACTGTCATGCTTCCTAGGATACCATTCATTTTAAGATCAGCTGGTCCTATTCGTAAGAGCTCCTCCGCAGAAGATTTGGTTTCTATTTCGTAGAAAATTATATTTCAGAATATTGTTGATTTTCTTATTTGAGTGGCTGGACTTGTTCCTTCCCTGATCGGTTTGTGCATGAATCCTGCCCATATGACCTCAACCCAAGTCCCAACCTTCATTTGTCTTATGTGCTTTCAATATGTAAGGAAGAATGGGGGTGGAGGGAGCTTCTTATTTGAGGTTTCATCCATATCTTTAATGTCATGCCCCATTATCAACTTTTAACCATAAATGAAATTATACCATAAGAACGAGATTTTTTTGACTTGTGCAACATTGCAGCCACCTGTGCTTATTGTCAATTGATTTCCCAGTTTCTACATTATGAAGTAACTACTTCAATGAATATTATTTATATGTATCTATATTTGCTCATTTCAAAACACTTCGACATTTTCTATCTTATAACAGATCTTTGCCCAAAGAAGAAATCCAAACTGTTGTTGAGAGTGGTTGTCCTAATCTTTTGCGGAAAGCTGTCAATTCTGCAAAAAGATTGAGAGCATTTCTGAAGCTTGATGAAGGTGATGTAAGTGATGGAACTTGTATATATCTTGTTTAAGTTGTATCTTATAGTATATCTTATTTAAGTTGGAACTGGATATCATACTTTAGAACCTAGACTAAAATATAACTTGTAGATGTGGTGCAAATCTAGAGGAAAAACGTTGTGATAGTAAATTAGAGTAGATGTGATGCACAATTAAATCACAAAATACTATTCCAGTCCAATGTTGACTTCAAAAATGTCATTGAAGAGCTAAAGCATATTCATATGTCACAGGTGTGTAATGCTTGCATTCTACGAGGATCTTGTGATAAAGCATATGTAATTGCAAAGGAAGATGATGGTGCTCGTACTGTGGATGTCATGCGTATTTTAATGACCTATGCAGTGGATCCTGTTCTTCAGTCAGGGGTGGACAACCCTTCCTTCAAGGAACATGTTCATGAATCTGCCCGGAGGCTGCTTGCGGAACTTACTAAATTGAGTGACACGACCATTGATCCAGACCTTCCACCACCTTCAGTGCAGCAATCTAGTAAAAAGGAACCTTCTCAGAAATCTCAGAAGGTCACCGTTAAGAATAAGAAATCACAAGATGTTGAAATGAAGAAAGGAGACTGGTTATGCCCTAGGTAAGTACACTATTATTAACTTGCATTTGTTGCCAAAGAATGTTCTTATCCCAATAGTCCAAGTAGTGAATCGATTTATAACTAGCTTGCAGTTTCAGGTTGATAGGATAGACTTATCTTGATACTCCATTTTCTATTTTGTTAGTATAAAGGAACAAGATTTTGTTTCTTTCCATTATTGAAGTTTGTGAATGAGGTTGTGTGGGTGACATGGACATGTCCACTAGAAAAATTTCATATTGAGCTAGTAGACATGTATTGCACTTATTGAATATAGTTACACACAATAGTCATGCATATAGACATAATACCACACCCTCAACAAAATTAAGACATAACCTCTCTAATTGTATTTTGATTACAGAAACCTTTCCTTTTCAGACATTAGTATCAGAGCCAACATGTATTACCCGTAATGCCATGTTTCTAAACAAGGTCAGAGGTAGAAATCATGTTCCTCTGAAGATGAACTGAAGGATCATGAGGACAATAAAAACTATAGTTTTGATATAGATAATGTTGCCTGTAATGTCATGTTTCTAAACAAGGTCAGAGAGGAAAAAAAATCACGCTCCTCTGAAGATGAACGCAAGGATCAAGGGGACACTAAACCCTTTAATTAGTGATATTGATAATGGTGCTTTGAGCAGTCCTCACCCATTTAAGCTGACTTTCAACACGAATATGACACGATACGAACATGGCAGCACAGACACAACATTGATTTTCTGTCCTGGACTCTGATGTATTTTGGACTATCGATGTCGCATCTGATATGTGTCACCAACACGACATGACACTGACTTTAGGAGTGTCCGTGCTTCCTAACCTAGGAGCTTCCTGCTGTATATATCAGAAAAATCAAGTTCCGTTACCTTATTATTCATTCATAATGACCAAATTATCAACCTATTAATTCCCATTTACCACACCTTTCAACACCATTCAAAGCTGCCATTTTTATAACCCTTAATGGCTCATTAAACCTTTTAATACCATGGATTGGCTCATGGCTCTATATATTACATTCTTTCTTCTCTTTCAAGGGGCACAAAAATATATACAAGAAAAAGAACAAAGTTATCATATTTTCATCTTCTTGTTATCCTCAGAAAACTACCATTCTTCTCCTATCCTCTCAAATTGTTCCTCCTTCAATTTTCTGGACAAAGCTAAGTTCGGGTTGTTCTCCCGAAACTGTGTGCAGTGACGGGAAGCCGGTAGCAAGGGGGTTTTACCACTAGGAGAATTCGAGAGGATGTCTGCACATAGACCTCGAATATTCTCTTAGGGCAATGCTTCGTGCATGACTTCCCCGTAGACCGGTATTTCTAACATCTTTTATTATTTGCTACTCTATTTTTCAGAATGATAAAGGTAAATTTTTCCAACAATGTAAGAGAATAATCGTTGAAATATTTATCATTTCTGTTATTTGCTTCCTTCTTTCTAATGAAAGCTTCCGGTAAAGAAAGGATAATCAAATATTGCTTATTTTGTATACTTAATTTGCTGGGCTCCATCTTTATGTACTTGCAACTTGCATTCTGGAAATTGTTAAACACAATATGCTTGAGACCCTAATAATGGTGACATAGCAATAGTCCCCTCGTTTTTAAGTGGTAGGAACACGACCATTCAAACAATTTTTTCTTTTCTTTAAAATGTTTGTTAATAATTAGCTGCACGCAACAGTCATTATCAGCTCCTCCAAGCCTTAGCCCATGAGATTGGGGTTGCATGTGGAGCACAACTCTTCCGCAGGAGGATTGGCCGTTCTAATCTGATGCCAACATTCATTGAGACTATTTGGTCATGCTGGCTTTAGAAAAGAGATGGCCTTGGCATAAAATCTCAAAGCCCATTGGGACTTACCTTACTGTGCAGTTTAAGCCCATGGAATCTTTTAGTAAGAGCTAAGATGATAATGATTGATATAGTGAACCATGTTATCTTTGTAGCTATTAATGTGCTCTTTTTCAGATATTGTTGGGGAGACGATACATGACTTGATTTATACAGTACTATGAATCTATAGGAAAAGTCTGGTGCAACTAGGGTTATACATTATTCTCTTATTAAATCTTCATTTTAACAATTTAGTAGTATAAAATAAGTTTATTTTGAGGACGATAAATATAATGCCAGTCCTTGAAGAAATCTGTCACCATATTGGAAATAATAAATGTTTGACTTTTGTATTGCCTACCAAGTTAGGCTGACTAATGTTTCTGATTTGGAGAACTAACAAGTTAGCTATTGTTGTTGTTGATTTAGACTTTATTGTGCCTTGTTATAAGTATATAAATTAAGTTTCCTTCTTCGTCGGTCTTTTATCACAGTTTTGTAAATTAATTATATATGCATGAAATAGCAGTGGTTCACCTCATGATGCATTTCACTGATCATGAATGGGATTTTGATCTATGTGCATATTTATGATTTTTAGACGGTATATGTATATTTTGGTTAAAGTGGTCATGAAGGTTCCTTTATAAAATTGCCACAAGCTAGTGTAGAATATGCAATTTTTGGTGATTGGTCCAGTACAACCATTGCTTCCGGCGAGCAGTACAAAATGTACAATACTTCCTGATATTTGTAGAAATCATAAGTAGTTAAATAAGTTGTCTACTAAATCAACACTGAGAGGAAGGTGGACGCTGCTCTATTAACCAGTGTGATGCAGTCTCTCCTCTTTTGGGGTCGATCCAGCCCAGGCATTCGCCTGAACCAAATGACCCAACTCCAAACTTGGACCGGGCTGACCAAGTTAAATCATCTATTGCACACCCAAATCCAGGAACTCGGACCCAGTGGTCCAAACCAATTTAATGCTCCCGTATGGGTTACAAGCTCCAATTATAAAGCTCGGCAATATTAACACTATATTTAATTAATGTTGATGTCAGCCATATTTATGGAGACATATTTTTTTTTCGTTGCAATTTTTCCTTTCATGCTTAAGACTAGTTGACAGCCATTATATACTATTTTACTCACACTAATTCTTGTGGAATATGAAAAAAAAATGTAAACATATTAGGATTCTGCTCTAATTTAGTCATTGGAAGATGGATTTAGATCACCAAATTGGCCTTCATTTATGCCTTTGGTTATGAAATGGAGGAACTTGTGACACATGGAAGCTCATGTGTTCACGCATTACAGACACATGGTGTCCTGTGTTACTAACACGTGGTGACATTTTCTTCTCCTTGTGGTTCAATTTTTTTTCCTTCTCCTTCTTCTTTTATTATTATTATTATTATGTGAAATTAAAACTGCTCTTTCACATATTAGCAATAGTATTCATTCTGTTAATAATGTATTCTGGAAACTACAAGCAAGTCTGTGTCAGAAATATTGTTATATTGTTATTACAATGCTTAATTAATATCATTTAATGTAGATAATCATTCAATGTCTACTGCCATTCTATGTATGAATTTATACTCTCTTTATTAAGGAAATGTTTTTCAAGAAGTGTGCATGTTTATTTGGTTGAAATATTTATCACTTATGTTAATTCTCTGTTTAGTAAATAAGCCAGACATTACTACAAGCTATTTGATACATCTCAAAATCACATGGAAATTTGGAAGTAATAGTTCTTTAAGCTACTAACCAATTTAGACATTCTCTGAGACTCGATGATAAATTTTATTTTCGCATTATGCACCTTATTTAATATGGATTTATGATAAAGGTCCTGTTGATGAGGTCCAGTTGAGTTCTCTATATAGAAAATCAACCAGGAAACAGTTATAAGTTTAAGAATGTCTATTGCTGGGTCAGGTCGAAGGGCAAATCCAGTGGTTGTAAGAGTAGGCATTGCCATGACCAGCTAGAATTCTTTTATATATATATATATATATATATATATATATATATATATATAGAGAGAGAGAGAGAGAGAGAGAGAGAGAGAGAGAGAGAACAACGTTGACTTCCACTCAAATGTTGGCATGTGGTCTTATTTTTTTATAGAAGATTAACCCTAATGTGATTTTTGCGGGTTTTTTTTTTGTCCTTTTCTTCTTTCAATGTTTATTTAATTTTGTAAGGAATAATGATATGCTACTAGAGATTGGGTTTGAAAGAATTTGTTACCTTGAGATATTAAATAAGGTTTAGAATTGGCAATTCTTTTGTAGAACATTCTAATATGAAGGCATAGACATATGTTAGCAATAATGTCCTGATACAAATTGGCAACGTTGATGCCAATAACTTAACTATACAAGTGCTAATGCAATATTGTTGATATTTTAGATACTTATGTCAACCTTATTTGTTGTTACATGCTGTTGTAGTTTACAAACTCGTACAAATTGTGACTTATTCCAAAGTGGATGAAACTTCACAATATCTATAGAAATTGTATACATATATGTGCTTCATATAACATAACTTGTTGTTTGTTGTGTACCTACTCATAGACAAACTATATTGTTGTGTTAGTATAAACAAGTTGTGCATAGTTTCAGGTATATATTTTTTGTTAATATGAAAACTAACCTCTATTCTCTAAAGCAACATGTTATCGGTGACAATAATTAAAAATAATAATTGTTTTGTGCTCACTCTCTCTAAACATGATTTTTGTAATATTATCTCTTTAAGCCAGAAGCATTAGAGATTGTGACTCGTTCCAAAAGGCTCATACATGCTAAAGATGAAGGTAATTTTCATACAGTCATTTTATGATTCCTACATTTAATTAGAAGACCGTGAGCCAATTTTATTATTCTGTCACAATACTTGGATTATGTTAGGCAAACATTGGTTTGCATATAAACTGTGACATTATAATTTTCTTTGACATGCTCAAACAATTTAGTCAAAAGAAAGTAGTTTAGTGATATTGCAAATCCCTATATAAATCTGAAGTTTTAAAAGTTGAGATTATTTTGGGTACAAGCCGAAAGGGTCCTTCTGTCAACCGGACGTAAATAGCCCTAAGCGACAAGGTACTTAATTGTCCCCATGTGGACCTCCGCTAGCTAGGAACCGGCCCCTACAGCTAACTCAAATTAATCAACACTTGATAAACTAAAGATTTTTAAGGTTGATTAGCAAAATTAAACTATTATTCTACTACTTTAGACTGTCATATTTATAAATATGATTGGCATAGATGAATCATCTAGTGCCAAGCCTAAAAAGTACAATGGTTAATTCTTCAAGAGGTGGCAGAGCTATATGTGATTTTGGCTCACTACCTTGGGGCTGACATCAGCAATTGATAAAATCATTACATGACAGTCTTTGGATGCATCATAATAAGAATGATGGTTTATCTGTGGAACATCTAGATGCTCACAGATGATAAGTTTATGTATATAACAAATAGAACTAGGCCTAAATTTTACTCTTGCTATGACTTCATGATAGATCAAGCATCTTACTATGCATACACATGATCTACATATTTCTATACCTGTCATTTTTATAAACTATGTTAAAGAACTGCTAAAGCAGAATCTTGTGAATTCTAAGCTGAACAGGTATCTGCAGCAGCACTTCAAGACATTTAAAGAGCCTAAAAGGCAAAAATGTGGTTCTTGACTATAAAAGTCATAAAAGAACTTTACAGATCTCTTGACGAAGAGTCTGTTTACTCTTTACAAAGAGTTTATCTAGGAAATTAATCCTAGAATCATCGAGGGGGGCGGGGTTAAGCCCATAAGTAAGTCACCAGCAGTGGCAACCCAACCGAGTCTGACTGGAGATCCCAAGAAGCCGGTTCAATGGGTAGAAACAAGCTGGACTTAGGTGACTTTATGGAACACTGATCCGAGATTAAAATCTCATTAAAATAATGCCCAAGTGGCTGTACATGTGTACAATGATTCCCCATCCCTATGGTGACAGTGTTCCGGTGTGATTTGGTTAGGATGAGTTTTAAAACTCTTAATAGGTCCAAGCATGTTTATGCAGGGTTGACTCCAATCACCAACCCTTGGAGGACTTACCTATGTGAGAGGTCGTGAAGGCCGCGACTATGGGACAGGACGATCCCAGACAACTCTCATGAATAAGGAAAAAGTGTGCATGGCCAATCAAATGCACCACCCCGATAGACCCAAGAACCTCTAGCATACTATGTGTGTTATTTTCTGAATTTGGTTCAAGAAGTCTGATTCAAGGCATAGTCCATCAGCACTTCTTCAGATAAAGACAATACTCACTAAGTGAGATTCAAGGCTGTAGTCCATCTCATCTATGCATAGTATATAATTGTCCAGAAATTCTTTATCTTTACTCCTTTCGGATATTGTTTTTATAAACTTGATTTTTGGGGAGAATTGTTGTATATATCAGAAAAATCAAGTTTCATTACCTTATTATTCATTCATGATGACCAAATTATCAACCTATTAATTCCCATTTACCACACCTTTCAACACCATTCAAAGCTGCCATTTTTATAGCCCTTAATGGCTCATTAAACCTTTTAATACCATGGATTGGCTCATGGCTCTATATATTACATTCTTTCTTCTCTTTCAAGGGGCACAAAAATATATACAAGAAAAAGAACAAAGTTATCATATTTTCATCTTCTCGTTATCCTCAGAAAACTACCATTCTTCTCCTATCCTCTCAAATTGTTCCTCCTTCAATTTTCTGGACAAAGCTAAGTTCGGGTTCTCCCGAAACTGTGTGCGGTGACGGGAAGCCGGTAGCAAGGGGGTTTTACGACTAGGAGAATTCGAGAGGATGTCTGCACATAGACCTCGAATATTCTCTTAGGGCAATGCTTCGTGCATGACTTCTCCGTAGACTTGTATTTCTAACATCTTTTATTATTTGCTACTCTATTTTTCAGAATGATAAAGGTAATTTTTCCAACACTTCCTGCTCAATTCTGTATCTGTTTACCAAATGTACATTCAAAGGACAGATGTTCGACCTTCTCCTCAAGAACATTCCACCCAAGCTCCCAAACACACTAGTTGTATCTATACTTTTATTTCTGGGAGCCAGGTGAAATTTGATAACTGAACCTCCAAATGATACAATGGATTCCTGGTGTTGGACAACCTGGCCTTGTGCTTCTAAGTAAAGATCATACTTACCTTTTGGGTTTCACAAACATAATTTTGTTGCATCTGTTGAGCCATCTTTACCACATTACACTCCAGATTCATATTGCTGGTTGCTTTGAGATTATATTTATTGTTTTTTCTTCTTTGGAATGAAGCATACTGGGCTGCTCCCCACCTTTTCAAAAGAACAGAGAAAATAAATAGAACCACACTTAAAGTACTCTCTCTCTTTTTTGCCTTTACACGAGTGAAATAAGGAAAACGGTATGGATCTGTAATGGTGGTCAGTCATTTTTCTGAGCTAGTGATTGAACCTGCTTAGAGCGTCTCCAATCCTATTGTGAGTTTGGAAAAAATGGTTGCCACATAGGAATGACAAGTTTTTTTTTTTTCAAATGTACTTCTCCAATGCAAATGTGAAATAAGGTACGGAGTTGACGTGTCAATGACATGGCAAGGACAATGTGAAGTTGGTTGTCTAGATCTAGACAATGCACTTCACAATGACTTTATGTCCACATCATCAATTATGAATAAAAATATTTATAAAAAAGAGAAGAAGAGTAGAAGTTGTAAAAAAATACTTTGTATTGTCTTCTCAATACTTTTGCATTGGAGAAGACTTTTCAAACTCATTGTCTTTTGTGAATATAATCTTGCCACCTATAGAAGACAGTCTTGTGTCCCATGCCACCTAAGAATCACAACACAAAATCTTGTTTATCATGATATTAATGATAAACAAGATGTGATGAGTATATATATATATATATATATATATATATATATATATATATATATATATATATATATTATCAGACTGGTTCAGAACAGCTGCACGCACACATACCGGGTCAACAAGAATTGCTGGATTAGTTCCCCTATTTTTGTTCTTTCTTGTTAAAGTTGTTTGTGGGTTTGTTATTGGAAACAATTTAGTTATTCCTATTGTATATATATAGATAAACAATTGATCAATAAAATCAACGCATTTTACTCTCAAATCATCATTCTAACATGGTATCAGAGCGGCGTTGACGGAAAATACCGGTACTGCTACATATCCCGGACGATTCCCTTCGTCGACAGATCCGGTTCTCCTTCGTCGACCGATCCGGTTCCTTCGTCGTCGACAGATCCGGCTCCCTCCGTCGACAGATCCGGCTTCTTTCCGTCGTCGATCCTCTCTCTCCTCGGCCATCTTTTCAACATTGCATCATGTCTAATGAGAACCTTCACATGGAGTCGTCATCAACATCCATGAAGACAGATCCTTATGCTATTCACCATTCAGATAGCCCCTCTACCGTCCTCGTCACACCTCTGTTGACGGGAGAAAATTATGGACTATGGAGTCGTGCAGTGACGATGGCCCTTCGCGCGAAGAACAAGCTTGGCTTGGTTGATGGCTCCCTTCCAATTCCGAAGGAGAAAGGTGATATTGCCAACTGGGAACGTTGTAACGATCTCGTAGCCAGTTGGATTCTTAACTCTCTCTCACATGAGATCCGTCCAAGTATCCTGTATGCTGAAACTGCAGCACAAATCTGGACGGATCTGAAAGATCGTTTCTCGCAATCGAATGCCCCTAAAATTTACCAATTAAAACAATCAATCACTGCCCTCAAGCAGGAAGGCATGTCGGTATCACTCTATTTCACCCAACTTAAATCTCTTTGGGATGAACTCAGTGCCATTACCCCTATCACTCCATGTATATGTGGTAATGCTAAACACATTATTGAACAACAAAATCAAGATCGTGTCATGGAGTTCCTTCAAGGACTCCATGATCGTTTTTCCAGCTACTCGCAGTCAAATCCTGTCTTCCATGAACGCACCAAACATATTGAAATTGACTGTCATTTTGTTCGAGAAAAGATCCAAGCAGGCCTTCTCACTCCCTTATATGTACGATCTAAGGAGCAACTGGCTGACATTTTTACCAAACCACTCGGCGGTGATACTTATCGTCGGCTACTTTGCAAGTTGGGTATTCTTGACATTTCAATTCCAACTCTAACTTGAGGGGGAGTATCAGATTGGTTCAGAACAGCTGCACGCACACATACCGGGTCAACAAGAATTGCTGGATTAGTTCCCCTATTTTTGTTCTTTCTTGTTAAAGTTGTTTGTGGGTTTGTTATTGGAAACAATTTAGTTATTCTTATTGTGTATATATATATATATATATATATATATATATATATATATTCCTATTATATATATATATAGATACACAATTGATCAATAAAATCAACGCGTTTTACTCTTAAATCATCATTCTAACACATATTGACTAGATATCATTGATATTTTCTGCAGTTGCAATTTTCTGAACTTTGCTCGAAATGTGCGCTGTCTAAAGTGCGAAGAAGATGGGCCAAAGCGGGTGAACTTTGGCGGCGCAGAAATGAAATTAGGGGATTGGATTTGTCCCCGGTAATTCTTTTCTCCTTCCGTCCCAACTTTGTTTATCATGAGGTACTACACTGTGAATGAATGAAAAGTGATTAGTAATCATTCTCTGTGCCAACAGGTGCGAATACATGAACTATGCTCGCAACAAGAATTGCTTTCGCTGTAAAGAAGTGCGACCAAAGAGACATTTAAATCCAGGGGAATGGGAATGCCCATCGTGAGACTTCATCCCTTGCTTTCTCTGCATATCTTTCATTTTATCGACATCTTGAACCTGACACATGTTTTTCTCGTGTTTAGATGTGATTTCCTGAACTTTAGAGGAAACAAAGTATGTAAGAAGTGTAACCACGATGGCCCCGAAGCTGACATGGGCAGTCAATCTGACGATCACGTATGGAGACGCCCCAGACAGGCCAAAGAAAATAAACCTCTTGCCTTTGGGGATGATGTGGACGACGAGGAAGATTCTAATGATGATGCATACCACCTCTCGCAGCTTCGCGAAGGAGAGAACGATTTTCTGGCAAGCAAGAGTGCGAAAATAACCACAAAGCAAACTAGTCCTTGGTTGTGAGCTTGCACTGGAGTAGCAACTTCTTGGCGCTATAATGTGTTTCTGGATTGTATAACCATGCTATCAGTTTGCTAACCTATGGACAATTTCTCAAGATGAAATTGTTTTGTAACTTTTGTTGGGATTGTAATGATTTCCAACCTCCCCCCCCCCCCCCCCCCCCCCCCCCCCCTCTCTCTCGGGACACACTATTTTACATGCACAGTAAGCAGGCAAGCAGGCTTTTTCTTTGGTAAAATCAGACGAGCAACGCCTCACTTTTACTTGAACACTTCTAGAAATAATAAAAACTGATATGCATGTATATGCCTTTTTTTATAACTATTTTAATATATTGTCAGTTTTTAAATATATGTTTTTTCTTCAATAATCCTGGAATAATAAGGTTTGCTTGGCTTGGAGCAAGTCATGACTTCTTGACTCCAGACAAGTCTGGAGGAGGAATTTGACTTTAGAACCTGTCTTGTGACCTCACCAACAAGGGATGTCAAAGTTCTAAAATTATTAAGTTGTCTCACACCAATTACATTTAGCTTTATTGCGGCTAAATATTTTTTTAACTATTTCACTTTTATAATTTGATATCCTAAAATTTTATATTATACCAGTTAATACTATTACTCAACTTAGTATCATGACGTAGTTAGCAAAAAACGATAAAATGACCCCAAAAAAAAAAACCACTGCATGCTTAATACCCCAATCGTGGTTGTTTAACCGGTGCAAAGGGTTGTACAAACAGAGGGTGTCGACGTGGAAGTTGGTTGCGGTGTCGGTATGCTCGACTAGAGGGTGCTCCTTGCCCGATCAGAAGAGGGGGTATTTAATAGGGTGGCTAGGCCTGGTGGAAAGGCTGAATAAGGACAAGAACAATGGGTTAGGATTTTATGTAGGGAAGATAGGAATTAATGTCGAAGAAGAGTGGGATGTCACGGATTTAGTGTTTTTGCTAGCACTTCGTTCCGTGCGGCGTACTGTCTTTCTTTCCAAAGACTCGTGCAAGCCTTCCCGTCCCGACTTAGCTAGATCGCTAAGAAACTAGAATAGTGGAGCAAAGATGGGACTAGTAAGAATCTCTTTATTGACTTGGAGAATGCTTACAATTTTTAGGTGGTGAGGAACAAATGAGAGACTCCCCCTTTTATAAGTGCTCATAGAGCAATACAAGGAAAGTCCTGGAAGGAATATTCCAAGGATTATTACATTCTACCATAACTGGAATGACATATTCCAGGTTTATTCCCTAGCGACATAAAAGAAAACTTCAAGGGCCTTCCAGAAGCTTCTTGGGCCTCCTAGAACGATCTTGGGCCTTCCGGAGAGATCCACAATCTTCTAGAGTCTTCCGCCATCTTCTAGAATGTTCTGGAAGCTTCCCGCATAACCTTGGTCCGCGAAAAGGTTATGCAACTGGGCCTCGGACGGGGTGCAACATTTGGGACGTTACATTCTCCCCCACCTAAGGCGTTGACGCCCTCATCAACCATGCTCGCTGAGAAACGCCTGGATCTCGGCTTCGAACTGATGCAGCGTATCAGCACGTTCCTAGCTAGACTCGCTGTAAGGCAAGCCCTTCCACCGGATGAGGTACTCCACATACGGGGACACGCCTCGTCGCCGAATGGTCCTCCTGTCCAGCACGGCTTCCACCTCCTTGTCGAAGGAAGTCGTCATGGTCACCGTCGGTCGCTTCGAAACTCCGTGCTGGGGATCCTCCAAGTCTTCATGGTACGGCTTCAAGCAACTGGCATGGAAGACTGGATGAATCTTTAGCTTGGCAGGGAGTTCAAGCTTGTAGGCCACCTTGCCTACCTTCTTGAGCACGGGGAAGGGGCCTTCATACTTCCTGATTAGTCCTTTGTGCACCTTGCGGAACACCTTGAACTATTGCGGTTGTAGCTTCACCAGCACCATGTCCCCCTCTTTGTACTCAACCGGCCTTCGCTTCGCGTCGGCCCACTTCTTCATCTTCCTTGCGGCCTTCTCCAGAAATGCCTTGTCAATGTCCGCCTTTGCCTTGAAGTCTGAAGTGAACTGGTTGGCCGCGAGGCTTCTACGCGAGGACCCCGCACTCAGCGTGTGCGGGGCAAGCGGTTGGCGACCCATCACCAACTCGAATGGACTGCTGTGCGACGACTCGCTCCGTTGAAGATTGTAGCAGAACTGAGCGACGTCGAGGTGATGCACCCAATCCCTCTGGTTGGCACTCACAAAGTGCCGCAAGTACTCCTCGAGTAGCGAGTTGACCCGCTCGGTCTGCCCGTCCGTCTGCGGGTGGAAGCTGGTCGAGAAGTGTAAGTCCGTCCCGAGGATTTTGAATACTTCCGTCCAGAACTTCCCCGTGAAACGGGGGTCTCGTTCGCTGACAATGTTGACCGGGATGCCCCAGAATTTCACCACATGGCTGATGAACAGTCGCTCGGCCTCCTCTGCTGTGCAGTCCGTCGAAGCAGCAATGAAGGTCGCGTACTTTGAGAACCGGTCCACCACCACGAGAATGGACCCAAGCGCCCCCACTTTCGGCAGGACGGAGATGAAGTCCATCGAAATGCTCTCCCACGGCCGACTCGGCACGGAAAGAGGCTCCAGCAGGCCCCCGGGCTTCTGATGATCCACCTTGTCCTGTTGGCACACAAGACAAGTACGAACATAGTCCTCCACATCTTCGCGCATGCGAGGCCAGTAGTATGCGGCCTCCAACAGCGCCAAGGTTCGCTTCTGCCCTGGGTGTCCAGCCCACTTCGTGTTATGGCACTCCTTGAGCAGGCTGTCTCCGCAAGCCACTCCACCAAGGCACAACCACCCTGTCGCCCTTAGTGTAGAGAAGTCCGTATTTCAGCCAGAACCTTCTCGTCTTGCCCTCCTTGGCAAGCTTCACTAGGGCCAGTATTAGTGGATCCTCCATGATTCCCACTCGAACACGGTCCAGAATGTCCCCGTTGAGCAAGCACACAGATGCGAGCTCGGCCTTCCTGCTAAGCGCATCGGCCACCTGATTTTCCTTGCCGGGTTTGTACTGCAACACCATGTCGAACTCGGCTAGAAAATCTTGCCATCTCGCCTACTTCGGAGATAGCTTCTTTTGGGACTGGAAGTAGCTCGTGGCAACATTGTCCGTCATGACCACGAACTTGGTGCCGAGGAGGTAGTGCCGCCATGTCCTCAAGCTATGCACGACCGCGGTCATCTCCTTCTCCTGCACCGTGTAGCGCCGCTCAGTGTCATTCAGCTTGCGGCTCTCGAACGCGATGTGGTGTCCTTCCTGCACTAACACCCCACCGATGGCGAAGTCGGACGCGTCCGTGTGCACTTCGAACGCCTTGGAGTAGTCCGGTAGAGACAAGACCGGCTCCTCCGTCACAGCCCGCTTCAGTGCCTCGAATGCCTCCTCGCATCGGGGCGTCCAGCTCCACGCCCGATCCTTCCGCAGCAGATCGGTCAGAGGCGCTGCGATGGCAGAATATCCTCGGATGAACCGCCTATAGTAGTTCGCCAAGCCAAGGAACGATCGCAGCTCCGTCGACTTGGTGGGAGCCTTCCACTCCCGTATGGACTGGACCTTTGCGCCGTCCATCAATATCTTTCCATGCCCGATCCAATACCCCAAGAACGACACCTCTTCTTGTACGAATGAGCACTTCTCCCGCTTGACGAAGAGTTCGTTCTCCTTTAGCACCTGGAAGACAGTCTTCAAATGCTCGATGTGCTCCTCCATCGTGTTTGAGTACACGACGATGTCGTCGAGGTAGACCACGACGAACCGATCCAGGTAGGGATGAAAGAACTTGTTCATCAAAGTACAAAAAGTTGCAGGAGCATTTGTTAGACCAAAAGGCATAACCATAAACTCATATGCGCCATACCTCGTCACGCATGCCGTCTTAGCCTCGTCGCCCTCTGCAATCCGGACTTGATAATACCCCGAGCGCAGATCAAGTTTGGTGAAGTATCTCACGCCTCCCAATTGGTCGAACAAGTCCGCTACCAACGAGATGTAATATTTGTTATTGACAGTTACCTTGTTTAGTGCACGATAGTCGATGAACAAACGAAGGCTTCCATCCTTCTTTTTTGGAACAGCACCGGTGCACCATACGGGGCCTTTGACGGTCTGATGAATCCCGCGTCCAGCAGCTCCTTGAGTTGCTTCTTCAACTCGTCCAGCTCGGGCGGGGTCATAGGATATAGAGCCATGGCGGGCGGCTTCGTGCCCGGCTCCAACTCGATGGCATGGTCTACCTCCCTCTGCGGAGGTAGCCTCTTCGGCAACTCCTTCGGCATGACGTCACCGAACTCCACAAGGACGTCATCGATCTCAGGCGGAAGATTTCCCTGCACGGGCGCCTCCTCCGTCTTGAGTACAGCACGGTAAGTCATCTCTCCGTGTCGCATCCCTTTCTTGAGTTGTAGTATGGAGAGAGCCTTCCCTTTCGAAAGCTCGCCTCGTGCAGTTGTCACCATGCACGGAGAGCTCTCCTCCATGATCCCGACGACTCCCAGATGCGGCATTGGGACTGCCTTTGCCGAAGTGAGGAAGTCCATCCCAAGGATCATGTTGAAGTCATCCAGTGGTGCTGCCGTGAGACTGGTGACACCCATCCAGTCTCTCACTTGGATCTTCACCCCTTTGGCTACCCCCTGTACGGGGTGCGCCTCAGAGTTGACTGTCTTTATCGTGCTTGAGCCTTTTTCCAGCGCCAAACCCAAGCGTCGGACCTCCGCGTCTGAGATAAAGTTGTGGGTAGCCCCCGTGTCGACCATCGCCCTGGTGTTGTGGTCGTTGATCTTTACGTCCACGTACATCAGCTCTCGATTCGGGGTCTTGGACACTACCGTCTTGCTCTTCAAAGCATTCAACAGGCGCAGGGCACCCATGTGAGCCCCCTTCTTAAGCTCCATGTCCTCGGCCTCCTCGTCTTGGACCGCGTTCACCCTTTTGCCCTTGTTCGGACAGTCCCGTGCGAGGTGATTTCCACCGCACATAGCACTCGATCTTCCGCTCCGTCGAAGGCTTTGCTTGCGGCTTGTCCTTCGACGGTGGGCCTCCCTTTCCGTTGTTCTTCTTTGCTCCCCCACCATTGAACTTGGTGGTGGTCTTTTCCTTGGGCTTTGGGGCATCATTTCGTCGATACTCCATCAGCTTCTCGGCTGTCGCAACAGCCGTGTTCAGATCTGACACATCTTGCCTCTGTAATTCTTGTGCCGTCCATGGTTTTAGACCCTCCAGGAACGCGAACAGACGATCCTCTTCGCCCATACTGGAAATGGTGAGCATCAGGCGGGTGAACTCCGCCACATACTCCTTGATCGACCCGGTGTGCTTGAGTTGACGCAAAGTCCGTCTTGCGACATACTCCACATTCTTCGGGTAGAATTGGGACTTGATATCCTTCTTGAGATCCATCCTCCCAAGTCTCGATCTTGCAGAGTCCCTTTTCTATATCGATGCACCTGCATCGCCACCACAGCGTAGCTTCATCAGAAAAATATATGGATGGTGTATTTACCTTGTCGGTCTCATCCTCGATGCAGACCGCCTTCAGGTAGCGTTCGACATTCCAGATGAAGTTATCCACTTCCTTCGCGTCCCGTACGCCACTGAAGGATTTGGGTTCTAGATACTTCACCCTCTGCGTCGACTCCCTCCTCGGAGTCGGACCACCAGCAATGGCCCTTTCGAGGACCTCCGCCTTGGTTTGTAGCTCTTTGCGTAGTTCAGCAATCTCTGCCTTTGTGGCCTTTCGTTCCTCCTCAAACTCGGCCTGCATCTAGCGGAGATGCTCTCGGAACTCCGACATAGCCGTGGCGACATCCGCCTCCAAACCTTGGGCGAATTCCTCATGAGCCGCTTGGTTCTGCTCCACTTGATACTCGACGCCCGTCATGCCTTTCTCCAGCATCTCAACCCGGTCAGCCAACTCGCCAAGAGTCTGTTCCAGCAACGGTTCCTTGCTCTTGCCCTTCTTCGAGGTCTTCGCCTTCTCCTTAGGCGATGAGGGTTGTGCCGGTTCCTCGTTGATGATGGCTTCGGTCGAAGACATGACGGCGATCGAACCTTTGTTTTGATACCACTTGTCACGGACTTAGTGTTTTTGCTAGCACTTTGTCCCGTGCGGCGCACTGTCTTTCTCCCCAAAGACTCATGCAAGCCTTCCCGTCCCGACTTAGCTAGATCGCTAAGAAACTAGAATAGTGGAGCAAAGATGGGACTAGTAAGAATCTCTTTATTGACTTGGAGAATGCTTACAATTTTTAGGTGGTGAGGAACAAATGAGAGCCTCCCCCTTTTATAAGTGCTCATAGAGCAATACAAGAAAAGTCCTGGAAGGAATATTCCAAGGATTATTATATTCTACCATAACTGGAATGGCATATTCCAAGTTTATTCCCTAGCGACATAAAAAGAAACTTCAAGGGCCTTCCAGAAGCTTCTTGGGCCTCCTAGAATGATCTTGGGCCTTCCGGAGAGATCCACAATCTTCTAGAGTCTTCCGCCATCTTCTAGAATGTTCTGGAAGCTTTCCGCATAACCTTGGTCCGCGAAAAGGTTATACAACTGGGCCTCGGGCGAGGTGCAACATTTGGGACGTTACAGGGAGCCCCATCTCATAACTGTCAAGTAAGACCATCTCCAATGGTAATTTCTAAAATTGAGTTCTTATCCTACTTGGCATTGTACTTTAAGTAAATTTCTATCCTAGTTGAAAGAGTTTCTACATAGAAATTGTAGAGATACAAAAATGCTCTCCAATGGTTCTACATTTCTATTCTATGTGTCACATAGTAAAAGGACCAATTTAATGGTGTGGGGCCAATAATAATTGTCATGAGAGATAGGATAATTTCTATGAGAGTTTCTACATGTAGAAACCCTCCTAGAAAGTTTCCATCCTACATCATTGCCACCACCTAGGATAGAAATGGTGATAGAAGTCACCATTTGGAGAAGTTTTTTCTAAAACAGAAATTTTCATATAGAGTAAAGAATTTTAACGAAATTGTGAAAAAAAGTAACAAGTTTGAGAAAATTTCAATTTGGGTAACGAAACTACATTTTCCAAGGCGTGCTGGGGGGTTTGAGTACTGCAGAGGAGTGCGGTGGGCCGGGCGCGCCATGAGTAATTGAGTGTCATGGGTGGCGTGCCATGAGTGATGGAGTGTCATGAGTGGTGCTCCATGAGTAATGGAGTGTCATGGGTGGTGGGTGGTGGGTGGTGGAGTGTGGTTGGGAAAGGCCACGCCTCATGGCGTGTGGGCAGGAAAGGCCACGCCTCATGGCGTGTATGTGTGTGTGGGGGGGGGGGGATGGTACGGGCAGGACACGGGAAAGGCCACGCCTCATGGCGTGTGGTGGAATGGTGCCTCGGAAAGGGCCATGGTTTATGGCGCGTCGACCCTGGTCGGAGGGAATCTCCAAGAGAGGACCGGAGGGGGGGGGGGTGAGCTGAAATGCCATCAGTGATGGCGTGTCTCCTGAGAAGCAGCATTCGCCATCAGTGATGTCGTTTCGTTATCCAAATTGAAATTTTTTTAAACTTGTTACTTTTTTCACAATTTTGTTAAAATTCTTCAGTCTATATGAAAATTTCTGTTTCTAAAATGGATTTCTTCCATAGAAATAGGGAAGATAGAAACCCCCATTGGAGATGGTCTAAATAGAAAAGTCGTGTTTCATTACAAAGGAGAAGAGGATCAAGGATAATTTGGTCCCCAAAATAGTTTGAGCTTATTTGTTTGGACAAAAGAATTAACTGCTAACTATCGAAGGGTAACAACTTGCAACTCCTCACTAGTTCAGGGTATTAACTCATATAATATGAAACATGATATTCTATTCACTTTGGGGTATTAAGTTACAAAACTGTAATAAGTGAGAGTATTTAGTTACAATTAAACCTTTATTTTAACAGAATTAAACCTACTACTAGTAAAGAATCGCTCTTTAAGTTTATTAAATTGGCTCGGACAAATATCTTAATAGCCAAATTGGCAATAGTTATTTATTAAAATTTATAATTAAATATATTTTAATATAACAAATTTATTTTTCTTGTTTTCCAAATGGGACGACATACTAGGCCTGCTTGCATCAAGCAATTGACTTGGCCTGGTTCAAAATTGTACTATAGTGTTCACAAAAATAAAATAAAAATTACTTACATGGTAATAAAGTTCCATGATAGTTGAGGAATGGTACCAAGTTGGAGAAATTTTTTATGGAGATACACGTTGCCATAGCTGATGGTGATATATGTATTTTGTTGGTATTTTTGCCTTTAGACTAGAAAATATAGTCCCACATCGGCTACACCAAATGGTGAGTATCTCAATATAATGCATTGCTTGTGTTGAGGTGTGCACATGAGGTGTGGTGGGGCACAAGTGTGTGTCATGTGGAAGTATTTTCCAAGAAAGAAAAAATGATCAATTCCAACAAAGATACAAGTTGATTTTTGTTGTGCGGACTCGGACTCGGATACGGACTCCAGGATGTCTCGTGCATGCACGGGAGTATTCGGAGGGGGGAGGGGTAGGCGTGGACTGACACACTTCTATGCTGATTGAGGGATGATCTAAAATATCAAACTCTATTTTTGAGTATTGGTATTTTAGTCCTCGAAATTCAAACTCTAAAATATCAAACTCTATGCTGATTGTGGGATGTCATCGTTTGTCTATACGTGGACGACATGCTAATCCTAGGTACGGATATAAGCTGTGTCACGGAGACAAAAAAAGTTCCTCTCGACGAAGTTCAGTATGAAGGACTTAGGGGATGCTGATGTTATCTTGGGACTCAAGATCATCCGGACAGACACTGGACTAGCGCTGTCACAGTCTCATTATGTTGAGAAGATGATCATTCGTTACGGGTATCAGGATCTTCCAGGGATCGATACGCTGTACAAGTGTGATCTGAAACTGAAGCCTAATTCAAGGAAAAGCGTCAGGCAGCTGGAGTATGCAAGCGTAATCGGGAGTTTGATGTATGCTACTACTGCTACAAGGCCTGACATAGCTTTCGCTGTGGGCATGCTGAGTCGTTTCACGAGCAACCCAGGCATTGAGCACGGGTTATAAGATATCTCAAGAAGACTCAGACATATGCACTACACTACAACGAAGATTCGCCGGTAGTGGAAGGCTTCAGTGATGCCAGCTGGTGCTCATAAGTGGAGAGCGAGAGGTCTACAGGTGGATACACTTTCACAATGGATGGAGCTGCTATATCGTAAAAATCGAAGAAGCAGACTATGCTCTCGCGATCATCCATGAAATCTGAGTTCTTTGCACTTGATACCGCAGCGGAGGAAGCAGAATGACTTCGAAAACTTATGCATGATCTTCCAGTGGTTGGGACGCAAATACCGGGAATACTGATATACTGCGACAACCAGGCGACTGCGACGGTGGCATCAAATGACCTCTTCAACGGAAAGAAGATGACTGTGCGGTTGAAGCACAGGATAATACACGATCTCATCAAGAGGGGTGTTATTGCAGTGATTGATGTTCAGAGTCAGAAGAATCTGGCGGATCCGTTCACCAAGGACCTCAAGCGCCAGCTGGTCGGTAACACAGCTTGTAAAATGGGCTTGAAGGCATTCTGATATTGTGTTATTACAATCCTACCATAAAGTTTTATGCTATTAGTTCAAAGAGAAATCTACTAGGCATCTAGCTTTTGGTTCAAGGGAGAACTATTAACCAGAAGAATATCAGGAATGGTGGGTACTTGTCCTCTGTGAAATGGAGAGGTTACGAACCTACAACCACTGTTGTCTACTATTGTTTTCTGCGGAAAACGGATCCTGTGGGAAGGTTGGCTTAAATGCCTTAATGAGTTCTCAGCCAGAGTGAATGCCTGGAGTGCTTTACAGGAAGCACGGTAGTACAGTACTACAAGGAGTGTAACTCCATGCTACAGTAAGGTGACTTCACCATGAGGTTTCCAGGTAGGGGCAATCCCTCGGCTTTCTAAGCCAAGTCACAGCGGAGTAGCACCGCAAATAGGCATGTAGCCTAATGTTGTATGATAATCGTAATAAAGAGAGGTAGACAACAATACAAAGAGGATGATGTCCTCATGTTATAGTGGCATGACACCACGAAGCGGTACCAGGTAGGATAAAGCCTCGGCTTTGCGAGCCATATCATAGCGGCGTAACACCGCACGGAAGCGCAATGCTTCATGCTGGGTAGTTTGGCACTACAAAGAGGCCTGTGACCTCATGCTACGGTAGTATGACACTATGATGAGGCACCCAGGTGGGGTAAAGCCTCGGCTTTAAGCCATGTCGTAGCGGCGTAGCACCGCAAAGAAGTACAATGCTTCATGCCATGACTCTTTATAAAGAACTCACCTATAGTGTATGGACAGAGATATCAGGCCGTCTCTTGAGGGTAAACTTGTAGATGTCCAAAATTATACACTGAAACCAGGCTGGCACAAGGCCTTTAATGTGCAGCCAGAAGCACAGTTGATGTCATTATGTGAGTAGAAAGAATTGCAATTATGGTGTAGAATTCAAGGCTTAGTCCATTCTTGTATCATGCTGTTATTTAACCTATGGGGAAAGATTCAAGTCGTAGCGACATCTCTCCCAATGCATGATGGACAGTCACTGTGGGGAACGTTCAACCCATATATTGAGATATGTGGGGGATTGTTGGTATTTTTGCCTTTGGACTAGGAAAGTGTCACGACCTGCACCCACTGTGAGGGTACGAGTACGTAACAGCGCCCAGCCTACGCCGCAGTGTCGGCAGTAGAACGCTGTTCTAATTCTCTAACTAACCATCAACTCATACAGTATATAATGTACTCATCATGATCAACTCCGAATGGAGGACAAGTATAATATATGGTGTAACTCAATCACAGTCTAAGCACGATAAGATAACATAGGAGAAATCTAAGAAATAGAAGACAACTACTATAATAATAACAAAATCTCAACAATCTTAAATACAACACAAGTCTCAAATCCAATACAACAAGTTCTACAAGAAAACAGATGCAAGTCTACTAAACTAAATCCCGATCACTCCTGAGTGTCGGGACCAAAGGTAGCTAATCCCTCGTCAGGTCCATAATGAGTAGGGCAAGTGTCCTCAGGGCAATCATCTGTAAAATTTCAACAGGTCCAGTCAGGACAGGAACGAGCACAATCTCATCTAGAAAACCCAAGTAAATGACAGAGAACTATAAAGCAGTTATAGACAGTTGTATTGATGAACATGGCAGTTTATATTCAGGTGATGGTATATAGAGACAGATAAAGTACAAGGAAAGTATGTAACTAAACAAGAGAAGAATCATGGCAATAAAGACTGTAAAGTAGAAGCTAGCTGAACCAGGGTAACATGATATAAGTCCAGACAGTAAATGTAGACAAGTGTAACTCCAATTTAAGTCTAGTACAAGACGAATCTAATACAAGATTAATCCAGTACGAGACGATTCCAGTCATAGTGATCAATGATTCCAGGATGAGTCCAGCCTATACTCTAACAGTGTGTTTTAAAATACCGAGATCGACATGTAAACGGCTATAGGTAATCCAGCACATCACATACCTGGCCGGGTGTGAGATGGCTATCATTCCAGTTTGTTCCAGCATTGGGGTGATTCCAGAATTGGGGTATGTCTACATATCTTACTCTAGTATTTCCCCTCCCAGCAAGTGAATCCAGAATTTTGACACAATGATTCAAGATGAGTCCAGCCAGAATATGATGATACCAGTAAATGATTCCAGAATGATTCCAGTAATAGAGGCCAGACAATAAATGTGTGTCGTATACATGAACCAGAATATCCATACGTGTTGTAACAGAGAATCGCATACAACTAACTAGAACTGAAGTACAGTAATTGACAAATAAATGAGAGAACTATCAGAGAATGTACTCGCCTGATACTCTAAAAAGAGTAGTGTAATATCAGATGTCTGCACCGGAGTCACAATATCCTAAATAGAGCAGTACAGGTTATAATATGTTTAAAATAAGGTAAATGAAGTCTACGATACAATCTACATGATTTCTAGGTCAATCTAGGTCAAAGTCAACTCTAAGTCAACCTGGTCGACTGTTTAGGTCAAACTAGGTTTAAGTCAAACTTGGTCAACTCTGGGTTAACCCAAGTCAACATTTAGTCAATTGGGTCTCTATCTAAGCCAATCTCTATAGGCCAACTCACAACCAAACCATAGACTAGGATACCATATATATCTATATCATATTTATAACCATACATATATATATATATATATATATATATATATATATATATACTCAACCTTATGCCAATTATCTACAATACTTATATTTCTAACACATAAAACACATCCCTATATATAATATCACATAGGCTAATATATATGCATAATTACCACATTATAGTATCTAGCATATAGAAATATATATGTACATGCATATTACATATTTCATACATGGATATATATATTGAGATAGAGGGGCTAAGGTTGCATGAGTGAGAATGAAGGGTGTAGTGTAATGTGTCAAGTGAAGGGTGTCAAGAGTGTGTGCATAGGGGTGGCAGGAAATCAATAGGGAATAATGTGTTAGTGAGTGTGTATGTGTGTATGGAGCATGTGTGCATGGTGTGTGTGTGAGCATAGTATCAAATGTGTGTGAATACCAACATGTGTGTGTAGGTGGTACATGGACTACACTAAAGACTTGGGACTGAAAATTTAAACATGAATGATACTAAAACAAGCTTACTATTAAAGTATAGATGAATGGATATACATATGGTAATGAGGACCAATTAATAAAGGGGACTGAATCAAGGATGCATTGCAATTGAACCTTACCATGGGTACAAAGGAGAATACCAAGGGAATGGAAATGAACCTCCAACCTGGCATCTCTCTCTAAATCACTCACATACTTAGGGACAGTGATCCCAACCCTTCTCTCATACTATTGCTACTGCAGGGGGCTCAATCAGGGATCCCAAGTCCCTTCACTCCACTACTTCTCCTTCCCTATAACCATTTACTGATACATGCCCTTTATATTGGTGATACCTATATATATATATATATCCTAGTCTCTACTGCCAACAAGAGAGCAGGAAACCCCACTCATCCAAATACCCCGGCTTCTCTCCTGCTTGCTGCTACTTCCTACAAGCAAGGCAGTTGCTTGTTGCTGCTGTATTTCAAACCTGCCAAGGCAAGGCTGCTGTTGCAGTGATCAACAGTCCCCCCTTCCTTCCTTCTATTCCATCTCTCACACTCTCAATCCATTCTCCATATTCAACACAACATCAACCACAATCTAACTAATATCTAACAAACATCTAACTATAGAGAATTGAATACAATTCATAAAACAGTCCTATAGACAAGCCTAAATACCAACACAGTTTTGAAACTTGAAATGCCAAGGAACCCAAACATTAATATGAAACCACAATTCAATGTAACTAATCAAATATGAGAATTAAGGGTAAAATAAAAATCAAATGGGCTGCCAAGGCCATGCTGCCTTCTCCATCTCCCATACTCCTGTCCTTAAGCTCTAACTCACACTGAAACTAAAGCCCGAACACACACACACTCACCTTAATACCTAACCTCTCTCTCTCTCTCTCTCTATTTCTTAAAAATATATTCACAGTTCTCTACTTAAACCCATGAACCCCCAACCTGAGATTCACTCCCAATCATCTCTCCAAAAAGGCAAAACTGAGAATCACATACATATAGATAAAAACACATATAGATAACTATAACTCAGATTCAATCTCAGGAACATGAAATAAATCCCAACTACATAACCAAAACTGGAACCAGAAAACAGGGACTGAACTGATCCTTGTTCAACACACATGTATATATATATATATATATATATATATATATATATATATATATATATATATATATATATATATATATCAATGTATACACATACATATAGACATTTCTACCTATATTTAGATATAACAACCAAATGAAAAGCTAAAATATATGGAACCCTATATGAACCAAATTGAAATTAACATCAACTCTGGTAAATGTATGAACTCATTTTGAAATCAAATTGAATCATTGAAAATATTTTTAAAAAAACAGTAACTAATTAATCAGTGTATCAGAGTTTTTTGAGCCCGATATCCAAAGGCCAAATTCAAATCAAAAACCTAATTCAAGGTGTGTCAAGAGTGTATAGGCATGGGGACATGTCACACGTGTCTAATGGGACACCCACGAGTCCAAGAATTAGGACACGAGGTGTCCAAAATCCCAAAATCGAAAATGACAGAAAACAGAAATCCCAGTCCTCGTGCACGCATGCCGAGTCATTGTGGACTCGACACAGAGCTCGGGGTGGGTCGAGCTCGTGCATATGGGTTCGCCCATAGTAGGGATAGTGTTCTAGCACCCTGTACCGTATCGGTGTGTCGTCGTGTCGAAGTTAAACGTGCGTATCAGCGCGCGTTTTTAACCGTGTGACGTGCAGTGTCAATTCGATGCGTGTAGGATTTCTCCCAATCCGCTCGATAAAATGGCCTAAAATTTTGTCTGTGCCGTGTCAGTCATATCCCGCAAGTGTCCACCAATTTTGGTGTCCAACCGAGTCATGTCGTGTCGGATATGAACGTGTGGCAGCAGGACACTACACGGGGCCTGTACGCGGTGTCGTGCACGAGGTGCGTGTCCGTTTTGTACACAAAAATCTATAGAATTGTGCTCAGTCATATACATTCATGATCTACACATTATTAGCTACCCGAATATATATATATATATATATATATATATATATATATATATATATATATATATATATATATATATATTTTGTTTTAAAAACCAAGAACGAAAAGTTCTAAGAGACATTTCGTCGAACACCTATGTACATACGTTGATACGTGTCCGATACGGACACCAAACGGACACGAAATCCACCCAAATTCTAGGAACAGCTAGGGGACACCTAGATCTAGCCTAATATGCAAAGAAATCAAAATAATAATACAATTTAAGGGGTTTTACCTATATATGCAAATATCAAGAAAAAGCCCCAAAATAAAGTGTTCCTTCTTGCTAGCTCGGATCCCCAAATTGCTCAAAATCTGGGATTACTCTCCACCAACAGTAAATAAACAATGATTAGGTCCTAATGCAAAAGACTAGAATTAAAAAGGAGTTAAAATGAATTTCTAGGGATTTTAGAAAAGTGGAGGAATTACCTTTCCTTCAAAAATCTAGGTCAAGCACAAAAGAGGCAAGAACAAATGGAAGTGGCATTAAATAGGGGTAGGAAACCCTAGGTTGGCTGCCATGGGTGGTTTTGTTGGGGTTTGGGCTCAAGTCATGGTCCTATGGCTCAATTACAAGTCATGAATTTAATTCTAAGTCATAGGTCATGCACCCAATCACTAGTCTTCCTATTCAAACCTTGATTTCTAAATGACTAACCTAGATTGACTTAAATTAGACTAGGGTCTCACCATGCTAACCTAGTCACCATGGTTAGGGTTAGCTTCTAGGCTAGTCTATAAAGTCACAGCTAGCAAAAATCAAAATTAACAATCACCAATGAAATAAATCATGAAATAATTCAAAGAGGCCAAATGACCAAAATACCCTCATGCTCAAAAGTAAAAATAAATCATCCTAATGACATGATCAGGCTCCAGGTCAGACAGTCTCTCAGGTTACACTAGCAATGCATCAAAATCACAAGCCATGACTTAAAACAGTTTTAAATTGATTAAAAATTACTAAAAATCATAATGTGATTTAAATACAAATAAATAATAATTATAAATACAAAATTTCAAAATTATCCTCATTCCAGAAACTAGGTGTTACAGAAAGATAGTCCCACATCGGCTACACCAAATGGTGAGTATCTCAATATAATGCATTGCTTGTGTTGAGGTGTGCACATGAGGTGTAGTGGGGCACAAGTGTGTGTCATGTGGGAGTATTTTCCTAGAAAGGAAAAATGATCAATTCCAACAAAGATATAAGTTAATTTTTGTTGTGCATACTCGAACTCGGATACGGACTCCAGGATGTCTCGTGCATGTACGGGAGTGTTCGGAGGGGTAGGCATGGACTGGCACACTTCTATGCTGATTGTGGGATGATCTAAAATATCAAACTCTATTTTTGAGTATTGGTATTTTAGTCCCACATCGGATAGGAGAAGAGGTGAAGTCTCAACTCTACTCTATAAATAGAGCCCCTTGGCCTCCTTTGAAAGGTGCACCAAGAAGAGAGTAAAGGGAGTCCGTAAAGTCCAGGAAGCCCGTTCAAGTCTCAAAAATTGACTTACGAGCGTTTCAGAAGTTCTTCGTGAACTTGCTGGTTCCTGGAAGCAGATCGTGTTGGGGCGAATCTTGCTTTGAGCAATGGTGATCTTAATCACCCCAGCAAGAACCTTTCCTCTTCTTCTTTCTTCTTTCTTCTTTCTTCTCCTTCATCTGAGTTGTAACTCAGTTCTGTCCGTATGCAACTGCGATTGCAAGAAAGAACGTGAGATTTATTTTCTGAACTCAGTTCTGTCCGTCAACAACTGTGATTGCGAGAAAGAACGTGAGATTTACTTTCTGATTATTGTTGCTTTTGTAATCAGATTCATATTATAGTATTCCTCTTGGATCTTGAAAATAATCAGAAGGTGAACATTTGTTGAACCTCTGATCTCGACATTGAGTCTACCATCTTTGATCAAGCCCTAGGACTAACATGTTTTGCACACATCCCTCGTATGCTATGGCGATGTATATGAGTGTTTTGTCCCAATTAGATGCACATGAATTGTCATTAGGTATGACGACCTTGTTCCTAACTCGCCATAAGGTATGGCGGTCTTTCTCTTGCTTCTTAAGTCGTCAAAAGGTTTCGTGACATGACTCCAATCTTGCCATAAGCATTGTCGATTTGTGAACATATATTTTTAATTTACAATAGTTAGATCGATACGTGCCCTTTCACTTCTCTCTACTCTTCTCCTCTATTTTTATTTTTTTTATTTTTTTGTTCTCTCCCTCTCCCTCTAAATAAAGAGAACAACAGACTCGTTGGTTCAAAAAAAATTAACACCCATATTGCCATTAGTATTGGCGAGAATTGGATGGAAGATAGTAATGACAACTTGTAGATAACAACCATATCGTTGTTGCTTATGGCGATATGTGTGCAAATTTCATAAATCGTCATAAGTATGACATGTTATAATTTTGGGAAACTTGATAACCCTCACCTAATAGTGTGGAGATATTTTTCTGAAAATAAAAAGACCATGATTTGCCTGTGGATATAAGATTTTGCATTACTAAAATGTCAGGAAAAAAAAGAATAATAACAAAAGGTAAAACTTTTATATTCATACATCTAATAATATTAAAACTCAAACTCTACATATTAAATGTAATATTTTCATAAATATTGTATAATTGAATATATGAAAAAGTATAAATAACACAATAAATAATGGTTTATTTGGTTTGATTTTCTATTTCTAGACAGGAAAATACTCTCACATTAATTTGAAAATGCTCCCAGTAACCTCGGGAGATCTTCGCCTTCCTCTGTTCCATCTCTAATATGATTGTTATGGAACCAACCTATGTTACAACTGTTCGATTTGGATTATAAGGTTGAGATCAGGGGCAGATCCAAGGCCTACATTGTGTGGGTTGTAGCCCATCCCTTTTTTTAAAGTAGATATGTATATCATCCCAAAAAAAAAAAACTAATTTAGCCCACCCATTGATTCAGTCTGCTGCCCACAGCCCACAGCCCACATAACAAAAACCCAGCTGCAATTGGCCCTATACAAGTTACAAGTAACACGCGAGAGAGAGAGAGAGAGAGAGGAGAGAGAGAGAGAGAGAGAGAGAGAGAGAGAGAGAGAGAGAGAGAGAGAGAAAGAGAGTCTGTGAGAGTCAAAGGGAAGAAAAATAGGTTTTACATTTTCCTTCTTTCTTCCTTCCGTTCTCCCGTCTTCGTATTTCAGCTCGAGCTCTTTGCAATCGCTATGGACAGGAGATTCTCAAGGAGATGTAAGTTTCTTCGAATCTTTTTGCAATTTATTATTTTTTTTGATTTTTTTTAAATGTCGTACTCGCCTACTCCTCGGTACTTCAATTTGCTCCAATTTCTTCGAAAAAATCGGAATAGAGATTTTTTTAAGAATTTAGCCTGATTTAGGGTATGGGATTGGGAAAAATTAGGAGATTTGAAATTTTAGGGTTTAAAAATGTTAGGAATAGGATTATAGGAGATAATGATATCTGTGATTGTCAGATGGTGGATTATGGTTTGGGATTTGTGTGTTCAACACATCCGAAAGCATCCTTGAGGAGAAATATAATGCTTCTGCTATTTCTGTTTTTTCTTTTAATTTTAGGGGTTTGTTTGATATTTCTGGTTTGGGGCT
>JANAVB010004399.1:5419388-5669388 GCA_029216955.1 Iris pallida | reverse complement strand
CTATTTAAAAATGTTAGTAACAAGATCACAGATAATATATCACAGATATGTAAATGAAAAGTAGAGAGTAGAGAGCAAACACAAACACAAGGATGTATACTGGTTTCCCTCTATTGAGGACTAGTCCAGTCGGAAGAACTCTAGCTTCCAGTTGAATCCACTATGGAAAATCACCACAAGTTTTCATCCGAAGTTCTTGCAACTTCTACAACGCGAGCTTTGATCCGAAGTAATCGACCAACTTCAATTGTGAAGTGTGTAACTTCAATCACTCTGAAACTTCTAGACCGTACCGTACTGGCAAATCGACTAGAGGATTGTAACTGGCTTGGGATTTGAAAATGAATAGCTCAGAATACTTTGGAAGAAGTAGTAGGCTTATAGAGAAGAGATATGAAAGTGAATGAGTGTGTTGAAATGATCGAAATCCTTCTCTATTTATAGTTTTTCCAAAGACAGAATTTTGACAGAATTCGGGCAGAACTCTTTAAGAAAATCTCGGTGGGATCCGTAACTGCAGGAAGACCAAGTTCAAAAAGCAACGTTCACTAACCGAACTCTGGCCGAACTCTGGCCGAATTCTGGCCGAACTCTGGCCGAATTCTGTCCGAGTTCTGTTGGAGTTCTGTCAGAGTTTTTGCAAATTGGTTTTAGGCTTTTTGAAAAGTTAGGCAGTTAGGAAGTAGTTTGGACTTTTGTAAGTGGGCTTGTTTTTAAAATGAAAGGGTATTTTGAAAACGTTTCTTGGGTAGCCTATTTGCCAGTACGATGCAGTTTACATCGTATTCCTAGACTCAATAAATATGAAAAACACATTGATGAAATAGGAAAACCAAGAGCCCTTTGATGACGCCTTTCTTCAAATATTTGAGCAGACTTGAAGATGCCTTTTTCACTTGACGGCATATATCAAAAGATAGACAGATCTGGAAATCTGAATACCTTTCGGGGGCTTCGCCCCCGAACCCCTGACGGGGGGCGCTGCCCCCTAGACCCCTGTCCGCTGACCGGGCAGCGGAACCCCCGATGCGAGGCCCCGGATAGGTCGTTAGGCGGTTCAGAGAAATCTTCTTGTATAACGCCGTCTTTGGCCCATTAATAATTCTCTGTTGCATATGTCCTAGTTTGACAAAGCTTGATCATGCTTACAGCATGTCTATAAGAACATGTTAGACAAACATTACAATATGATACAAGCATAGCAATATGATATAGAACATTTAGGACAATGCTAAGTTTAAGACAATACTAAGTTTAAGTAGCAACATGATAGTGATTACATGAATATTAGTAATGTCATTATGTTAAACTTAATTGATTAGCCATATTCAAAAATATGATATAATCATTGGGCTAACACAATGTCGACAGTCCCGACACGGTAAAAATCCTATACCTAGCTCGACTCTAAACTCTGCCATCTGCCCAGCCGAGACCCCCGTCTACGCCTTCTCCAAATCCGTCGGTACCGCCCATTACGGCTGCTGACACCAGACCCCTGATCACCATCGACAGACCCGACCATCCTGACCCCCTCTCCCGGCCAACCACAACCGTCATCACCACGTCGCAACCACAGCCCGGCCACCCCAGCCACACAACTACCACCCGTCACCAAAGCACCACCACAGGCACCTATTCTCGCCCATCGACCTATCACCACAGCCACCTATTCACACCATGCCCGGCTGATCCTGACCCTGCGACCACCTGACCCGGCCCCTGGATCACCCCGTCGTCTCCTCCCCCATCCCATAAGCAAAAAAATAAAAAAATAAACACCACCGCCAACAGCACTTACCTCCGCTGAGCCGGCCACCGCCGAGCCTCCGGCTCATCGCTGCGCCGCCCGTCGGTGACCCTCCGCCTCGCCTCTGGAACTCCCAACGCCACCCGACCTACAGAATGCCTCCGCCGGCCTCTTCCCGTTTCTCCGCCTCCCGCACGTCCGCCCCTTCCGGCCGTGCCGTGACCGCCGCCCTTCGCGCACCACGCCGCCAGTAGCTTCCCCTCTCCCGACCGCAGCTATCACCTGCTCCCTCGCCGCGCCAAACCCTCCGCCACAGCCCCGCCTGGCCGCGTGTCCTCTCCCCCTTCCTCTGCCGGATCAATCGCCGCCAGTGACTCCACGCTGCCTTCGCAGCTCCTCACTTCCCTCCGACTCCCTCCTTTCCCTTTTCCCGACCTCCCAGACGAACCGTCGGACTTCTCGAGCTTCTCTCTCCGCTCCTCACTTCCTCCCCTTCTTCTGATTCTCGTTCTTTTTTTTTGGGTTTTCTCTTTCTCTGTGAGAACAGAGCTTTATTTATTTATTTATTTATTATTATTATTATTATTTTTTGTTTTGTTTTCTTTAGTTAACATTACTGCATCATTAAAATATTTTGTTAGGGTTCTTTTGTTGGTATCTGTTGTAGTTTATTATTATTATTATTATTATCATCATTATTATTATTATTATTAATGCTATTTTCATTCTATTCATTACTATTCTAAATAGCATACACATAATATTTATGGTATTTTAATATATAACCTTTTGTCTGGAAATTTAGTTTTAGCCCTAAAAATATTTTTTTAGATTTTTATATCTTTTTAAAAACTATTTGTTCTATAACGATTTCTAGACTTTCCAAAATATTTAATTTTGACTCCTAAATATAGTTTCCCTATCTAAATTTCATATTTTTTACAAATCTAGAGTTTTTTCTTAAAACCATGTGTATACTTTTCGGTATTTATCTAAAGATTATTTTACTATTAAAAAATAGATTTCAAGGATTATAAACAGTTTTCAAAAATCATATATATATATATATATATATATATATATATATATATATATATATATATATATATATATATATATATATATATATATATATTTCTAAATTTTCTTCGACTAATTTCATGGATTATAAATAGTTTTCAAAAATCATATATATATTTTTTATCCAAATTTTCTTCGACTATCCCTTCCGTCCATAACTTAATCCCATTATACCTATTCCCTCGCAAATTCTAGACTTCTTTATATCGTCCCTAATTAATTTGACCACCCTGTACCCGATGGAACCGTCCGTGCCACCATCGGAGGCCCTTTGCGTAGTTATAACACCGAAGTCGATCTTGTGCTACCTTTATTGTACCACACCAGGCAGCTCACCAGGTGTCAGCTCCTATTTTTCAAATTTGGTTTAATTAGTGTTGATTAGATATTAATGACCTATTTAGCTTTAAAATAATTTATTATAATTATTAATTTTTAAATGATTTTAAATGAGTTTTCATTACTAAAAATGTAAGTTTACAATTTTACAAAATATTTTAATTGAGTTTTGCAATTATTTAGATTGTTTAAATGCTGCTTGTAATTTCTCAAATGTTCTATGCAAATTTAATTTGCATATAAACAGAGCGGGAGGGGATTTACAAATTCGTTTTTGCATTAGTTAGTGGGAAGGACCTAGCTGTAATTACCTAAAACCTAGGGGCCTTGTTGCAAAACCACCGTCACCACCCCCCCCCCACGTTCTATGGCCAGCTGCCCCGACGATCACCAACATTTCCCCGCCTTTCCCGGGCAGCCCCAGTCCTAAAACCGACTTCCTCCTCCCTATTATTGGGTTAACGGGTTTAGATCATGCTATTGGGTTCAGAAACCTATTAACCCTAAACCTAATAAATCTAACCCAAACCCTTTCCCTAAATAAATGACTCGGGCTGACCCCCTGGCCAGCCCGAGCGCGCTAAATACCCCCTTGCTCTTGGCTGAGTACGAGCCCCCCTTTCCTGTTTTATTTTGATTTGTTATTATTATTATATATATGTGTATATGCATATATGTATTTATATATATATATATATATAAAAAATATATATGTATATGTATATGTATATGTATTTGTAGCCCCGCCCGCGGAGCCCCGCCGAAGCCCCCGCGATCCTTAGCCGTTGGATCGCGCGGGTGGGGGCGGGCCCCACGCGGGCCCCGCGCGATCCGATGGTGCAGGGGGGGGCGGGGCTTCGGCGGGGCTCCGCGGGCGGGTATCCCGACGTTTCCATATATAATATATAGATCTATATAAATATATATAGATATAAAAAAATATAAATATAATTATAATATAATATATAATAGATATATATATATATATATATATATATAAATATTTATATAATTATCTATATATATATATATACTGTATTTATGTATATAATAATTTATATTTTGTATTTTATATATTATGTATATATAATATATATATATATTATATTATATATATTTATATTATATATTATATATATATATATATATAAATATTTTTATATATATATAATAATATATATTATATATATTATATATTATATATATATATATATATATATATATATATTATATATCATATATATATATATAATATTATATTATATATATATATTATATATATATATATATATAATTTCCTATATATATATATTATAATATATATATATATAATATAAATATATATATATTATATATATATATATATATATATATATTATATATATATATATATATATAATTGTGTTTGTTGTATAATTATGTATGTATTTTCAAAATATATATAATAATAATATATATATATATATAATATAATTTCCTATATATTTATATATATATATATAATTGTGTTTGTTGTATAATTTTATATATATATATATTATATAGATATATATATATATATATATATATATATATTATATATATATATATAATATTATATATATATTAATATTATATAATTTATTTGTTGTATAATTATTATTTCCTATATATTTCTATATATATATATATATATATATATATTGTGTTTGTTGTATAATTATGTATATATTTTCAAGTACAATTTATGCAATTTTATTATGTAAAATTTCACAAGTTATTTTATTATATAATTTTGTGATTTGTATATTTTACCACTTTAAAATATTATTTATATTTAGTGCTAATTATTATTATGTAAAAAAGAAATATATATATATATATAATTTTCTATATATTTATGTATATATATAATTGTGTTTGTTGTATAGTTATGTATATATTTTCAAGTACAAATTTTAGTGCTAATTATTATTTTGTAAAATTTCACAAGTTATTTTATTATATAATTTTGTGACTTGTATATTTTACCACTTTAAAATAGATTATTTATATTTAAATTCTTGTATTTTATAAATCATGGCCAATTGATGTCCAAATCTAGCATGGGTTTTTGGGCCCAATTGTGTCTAATACATTCAGAGTCTGTACAAATCATATTGGACTTGATTCATGACTTTGGGTCCTGTATATGGACTTCGGTTCAATTTCGAATACATGGATAAAATAGTAAATAATTAATTATTTATTTTCCAGATATTGTTACTTGCTGTTTTTGAATTTTTATATATATTTTAAGTGCTGAAAAATCTGGAAAAAATTATATTTAAATACTATGTTAATTTAGCTAATTTATTATAATTTTTTCAACATTTAATAAGTATTTTGGTATTTTATAAAAATAGGAAAACAGAACTCATTTTCAGAATACATATGTTTGTTGATTTTTAATAAATATCTAAGAGGGTTTATAAATTCCAGAAAAATTAGTATAAATTTCTATAATTAACAAGGATCATTTTGGTACTTTATTATGTAAAATTGAGCTTTTTTTCTATCTCAAAAATTGTTGAAACACAGTGTACAGTTTGATTTATTTATTGAATAGTTACGACTTGCAATATTTCGTGTTATTTTGAGTTATAGTCGTATTGAACCTCATCCTACACTAGTGTAAAGACCCTAGAAAGTTAGTTTGGGTATTGTGTCACCCCACATTGGTCTCCTATGCTAAAATCATCATTTGACTAGGTATCCAGTCAGAAAGTCGTATCACACAACTAGTGTCTTAGTGTTTAACTTAGTATAAAAACTAAGTTTATGTATTATTTCTACAGTGACGAGTCACCAGGCATCTATAGCATTTTTATCCCTGCTTTGCTTTGTTAAAGGCAAGTACTTCTACAAACTTTATATACTGCTATAACCATAAACTGTGATCATTTCCAACCATATTAAATGCTGATCCTTGGGGTAGCAAGTTAAATCTTCACATGTTGTATTACTTTAGTCGCTACCATGCTTAGAAAAGTTTTTATATCTCTCACATGTTTAAACAACGGGTTAAGGGAAAACTGTTAGTAGTGTACGTGATCATGCCCCCCTTCTCCGTATGTATTTACCAAGCACTGTTACATTCTATATGTAACTTTGTCGTATGTCTGATCCCGTATTTGTGCATAGACTTACACCGATGCCGTTAAGGGTACGTATGTACACTTCAGAAAATTGATATGTACCACTGTACATCCTGATTACCTATTGACTGATCACTCACCTACTACAGTTTTAAACTTTAAAACAAATAATTATTGCCATGATAAAATATATCTAAAACTGGATAAACAAGATATGTCATTTTATTTCTTTCCATCACATGATCAGTATTATATGTTTGTTAGAATCAGTACTTGCTCCCGTCCTGACAGGATAACGTTGTAGGTATACTTACTGAGGAGGAGTTGCTTTGTGATTCCTATTATGGAGTTGCTGCCGAGGACCAGGCCTTGTCTTACGTGGATGTACCTGCGGGGAAACTCGTCTAGTTGTCTATTTACTTTGGACTTTTGAGAGTATTCATGTGTTAGACTATATATTTTGTGACTGGACCTGTATCCAGCTTTACATTTTGGACTTGTACTTGGATCTTATTGATATACGAGATGACTTTTGTGTTTGGGGCATTTACGACTCTTCGTTACATATAGAACTGCTAGCACATTTTAGTCTTATCTTGTTATCTTTAGAATAGCTTACTACGTTTTATCTCAAGCGTAGGTTAGACATGACTCGGCCCGGCCCGATAATTTGGGTAGCAGATCGTGACATGTTTTTAGTGGTGGCCCATACAGGTCCTGACTAAATTATTTGGTTACGTCATTGTACCGAGCATGCCTGCGATTAGGAACTTAAGGTAACTAGACAACATTAGGAATGACGCTCAGAATACCTAGAGGATTACTAGGATTGCAACATAGGAAACGCATCACATGTTCGTTGTTACAAATTGGATTTTCTTGTTATTTATGATTGTTTACTTTAAAGAGTCCATATAAGTCCTTTTATTTATTTAGATGGTGCTCACCCGCTCATCCCAGTATGCCACACTTGAAAATGGCACACTCCCTGTCCATTCGGTTGACCAGTTGACCGATGTACCTCCACCTACCATACTTCCCCACTCCACAAATCTACCAATCCAAATGCCTCCACCACCTTCCACATCACAGTCCCAACAGGACCCGATACTCCCACACCACCCATTACTATACCTGCCCAGGCTTCCGTCACACTCAACGGGAACCAACTGCTCACTCTAATCCAGGAGTTCCTAACGACCCATCAGGAGCAGACCACCCTACTCCATCAGAGCATGGAGCGTTCTGAGGAGCGTACCGTGGTCCACCACCTGTAGAGTCACGGCAGAGAGCGGGAACAAGCAAGGACTTCATGGGTCTGAACCCCAAGGAGTTCTTAGGGACTGAGGGCATAGTAGTAGCAGATGACTGGCTAGATTCGGTAGAGAGGAAGCTCCTTGGAGCTAGGTTGCCGATTGACCTCCAGGTCGAGGCAGCGGAATTTCTGCTGATAGACTTGGCAGGAGTTTGGTTCCGGAATGAGCCGCTATTCACGAGAGGGAGGGCCACTTGGGATTAGTTCAAGACCCAGTTCAAGAAGAAATTCTTCTCGACCACCGCTAGGGTAGCCATGGGGCTACGATTCCATAACATCCCGCAGGGGAACCATTCTGTTGACGAGTATGCAGCTGTGTTTAGTCGATTGAGCCATTTCACTCCTAGTCTAATTGCAGACCCAGAGGAGATGACGCATAGGTTTTGCCATGGTCTAGTTCCAGACATTGGCATTCTTTTAGTGGCGAACTGTACGACTGACTACTACCAGAGCCTAGAGTTGGCCCGGAGCATAGAGGAGCGTCTTCTGTCTTATAAGAGGCTGACTTCCGTACACCTCGAGGGACCGTCCAAGCGTCAGGCTTTCAAGCCGAGAGCACCGACGCTGTACCAGCAGACATACCGTCCTCCCACACCTCATCACCCAACCCCACCAGTTAGAGCCCCGGGACCCCGACAGCAGCAAAAGGGAGCCTTGTGTGTATTCTGTAGGAGGCCAGGCCATGACGCTATCGTCTGTAGGAAGAGGTCAGGGCAGTGTTTAGCTTGTGGGTCTACCACCCATCACCTTCGAGATTGCCCAGTAGCGAGGGTGCCAGGTACCGGACCACAGTCTAGAGGATCGCCGCTTCCGACTCAGCAGCAGAAGTTTGGGCAACATCTGCAGTAGCAGAAGGGACCCCAGGGGTAGGCTTATAGCCTAGCTCTTGAGCCAGAGTCGGAGCAGGTTTCGGAGCTAGATTATTTGGCTGACGTCATTATAGGTCATATTTATTTGCATACTTTTCTAGCTCTATGTTTGTTTGATTCCAGGGCATCTTATAGCTTCCTGTCATTAGAGTTTTTGCATAAACACCACTTAGTAGCTACACCTACCGAGGAGATGAGTAGAGTAATGATGGGAGGTGGACCAGTGCCCATTAGAGCTATCTATAGATGCTCTATTACTATAGCTGGGAGAGAGTTTAGGCGACGATTCTTTGTGATGCCACTCCCCGGGTATGATAACATATTGGGAATGGACTGGCTTAGCTATGCCCATGCAGCTATAGACTGTCATGAGGGTAGTATTCTGTTCAGTCCTCCAGGCACGATACCATTCAGTTTCAGGAGGACAGGGCCAAAAATCAGCCTAGAGCCGAACTGTTGTGCGACAGTTGGAGAGATAGCACCGCCACACCCTATCATTAGGGGGTTTATGGATGTATTCCCAGAGGATCTTCCAGGACTTCTACATGACAGAGATGTGGAGTTCACTATAGATTTAGTACCGGGTTCATCACCAATATCCCGGGCTTGCTATAGAGTGAACCCCAAGGAGGCCGTAGAGATGAAGGAGCAGATTGATGACCTGTTGAAAAAGGGTTTCATTCGATCTAGTACTTCTCCATGGGGAGCGCCAGTGCTCTTTATGCCTAAGAAGGATGGTACAGTCCGGTTGTGTATTGACTACCGGGCCTTGAATACCATCATCATTAAGAACAAATATTCTCTGCCCAGGATAGATGATTTATTCGACCAGTTGAGTGGGGCGAAGGTATTTTCTAGGATAGATTTGAGATCCGGTTACCACCAGGTGAAAGTCAGGGCTGCAGACATCTAGAAGACGGCGTTCAACACAAAGTACGGGCAGTACAAGTTTCTGGTGATGCCATTTGGTCTCATAAATGTGCCAGCTGTCATTATGAACTTGATGAATAAGACATTTCACCAGTATCTGGACAAGTTTGTCGTAGTATTTATCGACGACATCCTGATATACTCGAAGACGCCGGAGGAGCACGCAGAGCACTTGCGGATAGTTTTGGGGATTCTGAGGCAGGAGAGGTTACATGCCAAATTGTTGAAGTGCGAGTTCTTTTTAGACCGAGTGGAGTTTCTCGGTCATGTAGTCACTGGAGAGAGAATCTCGGTGGATCACAGGAAGATTGCTGCCGTTGAGACATGGAAGGCTCCGACGTCAGTTTCAGAGATCAGAAGCTTTTTGGGTTTAGCAGGCTATTATAGGAAGTTCGTCCAGGACTTTGCTAGGATAGTTGAACCCATGACAAAACTGACGTGGAAGGATACAGAGTACATCTGGTCAGAGGACTGTCAGGCAGGATTTGAGGAGCTGAAGAGGAGGCTGACGATCGCTCCAGTTCTGACATTACCTTCAGGGTCTGGAGGTTTCACCATATACAATGATGCTTCGGGAAAGGGGCTAGGATGTGTTCTACAGCAGCATAGGAAAGTGATTGCTTATGCATCTAGGCAATTACAGACTCATGAGCGGAACTATCCTACCCATGACCTAGAGTTAGCTGCAATGATCTTTGCACTCAAGTTATGGAAACATTACTTATATGGAGAGCGTGTGGAAATCTTTACTGACCACAAGAGCTTGAAGTGTGTTCACGCAGAAAGAGCTGAATATAAGGCAAAGATGATGGTTGGAGTTGATGAAGGACTTCGACATCGATTTACAGTATCACCCCGAGAAGACAAATATGGTGGCGGATACGCTGAGCAGGTATCCGATGACATGGTATCTGATGATAGATCGGCATTTGTAGGAAAATCTGGAGAAGCTCGGTATCGAGATAGTTCGGCCAGGATCAGTGATACAGATGATGGCGCTTGATATTCAGTCAGGTTTGATGGAGCAGATCAAGGAGGCACAGTCTACAGATGAGAGCCTTCGCAGACTTCGAGCCCAGGCTTTAGCTGGGTTGCTGGATGACTTCACCATAGCAGAGGATAGATCCTTGAGGCATGGCAGCTGGTTGTGTGTGCCGAAGGGAGAGCTGATAGAGGCAGTCTTGCAGGAGGTACACCAATCTCGATATTGTATTCATCCTGGTGCCAATAAGATGTACCGTGACTTGCAGGAACATCTTTGGTGGCACGGGATGGAGAGGGATGTATCACGTTTCATTTTGAGATGCCTGGTTTGCCAGCAGGTCAAGGCGGAGTGCCAGAGGCCAGCTGGTCTATTGCAGCCGTTATCCATTCTCGAGTGGAAGTGGAAACACATTACGATGGACTTCATCTCAGGGCTTTCTCGTTCCCAAGGAGGGAAGGATGCCATTTGGGTCATCGTGGACAGGCTGACGAAGTGTGCGCACTTCATACCCTTCAAGGTGGGGCTTTCCACCAAGAAGTTGGCAGAGCTGTACATGCAGCAGATAGTTCGCTTGCATGGAGTACCAGTGAGCATCGTGTCGGACCGAGATAGCAGATTCATGTCCCACTACTGGAGGAGCTTGCAGGAGGAGTTGGACAGTCGGCTCAAGTTCAGTACAGCGTACCACCCGTAGATAGATGGGCAGTCCGAGAGGACGATACAGACGCTAGAGGACATGCTGAGGACTTGTGTGCTGGACTTTGGCGGATCATGGGAGAGCCATCTGCACTTGGTAGAGTTTTCATACAACAACAGCTACCAAGCCAGTATCGGTATGTCTCCTTTCGAGGCACTATATGGACGATGATGCCGTACACCGCTCTTTTGGGGTGATATTGGGGACAGAGTTATGCTTGGGCCAGAGATGATCACGGATGCAGTAGAGAAGGTCGGGATGATCAGAGACAGGCTCAGAGTCGCTCAGGACAGGCAGAAATACTGGGCCGATGCTAGTCGCAGACCGATGGAGTTCACTGACGGAGATATGGTGCTAGTGAAGATATCACCTACTAGAGGGACGGTCCAGTTTGGACGAAGAGGCAAGTTGAGCCCCAGATACATCGGGCCGTTTGAGATACTTGGCAGGATCGGAGAGGTAGCTTACAGGATTGCACTTCCTCCCAATCTAGCAGGAGTTCACGATGTCTTTCATGTGTCTCAGCTGAGGAGATATGTTCCGGACCCCAGCCATGTGCTAGATCATTCAGAGTTGGAGATCGGACCGAGCCTTGCAGTTACTAAGCAACCAGTGGAGATATTGGACAGGAGGGAGAAGAGGCTGAGGAACAAAGTTATATCCTTAGTACGAGTAGCTTGGAGTCGTCACTCTCTGGGTGAATCTACTTGGGAGAGGGAGTCGGACATGAGGGAGAGATATCCTTACTTGTTCGACCCAACAGCTGCGAGGGAACCACCCGTTCTGCTTGATACCTTAGAGGTTAGTTTTGATCGTAGCCTTAGTCATTTGTTGCATTTCTTGTTATGTTAGAATGATTGTAGAGTTTTCTATCCTTGTGAATTTCGAAGACAAAATTTTTCAAGGAGAAAAGACTTGTCAGCCCCTGTTTTTCAAATTTGGTTTAATTAGTGTTGATTAGATGTTAATGAACTATTTAGCTTTAAAATTATTTATTATAATTATTGGAAATTTTTCTAGAATTTTTAAATGATTTTAAATGAGTTTTAATTACTAAAAATGTATGTTTGCAATTTTATAAAAATTTTTAATTAAGTTTTGCAATTATTTAGATTGTTTAAATGCTGCTTATAATTTTCCAAATGTTCTATGCAAATTTAATTTGCATATAAACAGAGCAGGAGGGGATTTGTAAATTCATTTTTGCATTAGTTAGTGGGAAGGACCTAGCTGTAATTATCTAAAACCTAGGGGCCTTGTTGCAAAACCACCGTCACCCCCCCACGTTCCATGGCCAGCTGCCCCGATGACCACCGACCTTTCCCCGCCTTTCCCGGCCAGCCCCAGCCCTAAAACCGACTTCCTCCTCCCTATAAAAACCCCCCAGACCAAACCCTAACCCTAGCACACCACCACGACCCCCCACAGCAAGCCATGACCCCCTTCTTCCCCGACGAGACCCCACTGTCACGCCCCAGAACCAGAATACTGGAGAGCGGGGGCAGACATAGCCAGCTACGTATATGAAATAGAATCCATCTCGCTATATGGTCACGGCTGTCTAGATACATGAGGGTTTACTACAAGCCAACAGTCTCTTAAGGTTATGAACAAGCCTAGTATCTCAATCACAAGCAAGTAAATAAATGTTACAAGATGTAAGATCACCAAATATACAATAGTAAGGTGTCCCAAACATTACATATTCAGTTGATCATGAAGCTATTCGTTACAAAATGTTAGGACTAGCAAGAGTTTAGTCATACAAGATCAACCCTAGTATCTGTCAATCATGTTACAGCCTGTAGACAGACAGTAAGTAAGTGCAATCGAGCTAAACAGGTGCTCGTCGGCTAAACGTCTCAAAAGAATATTTTTACAATAGAGTGGGAGAGCCAAAAATAATCCACTCGTTGCCCTGGTTACGTCTGGTGGTCACCATCGGGCTGGAAAGTCGGTAGATCCTCTGGAGCTGCTCCGAAATCTGGCCATACGTACAAAACCAGCTGGGTCAGATCCCAGAAAGAGCAAGTGCCACAAAGGAGGCTTCACTTAGGAACTAAAACCGGCAATTAGAACAGAAGATAATAATAAATAGTAAAACTGGAGAAAATAACATTACGAGGATATACGGTAAGATAACCATGGGACCATTCAGATAACCAGGTTACAATCCTTAAACCAAACAAGGACCGGGGTTGTAACCCTTCGTCTGAACAGAACTTGGAATTCTCACCATTTATCGATAAAATAAATATAAGCATTCTGGTCATGCAGTAATCTGGAACAAGATCAGGGCAAGGCTAGACAGGTTAGACTCCATCCAATCATTTCACGGCCAAGCAAGAATTACGGCTTGATACTTTAACTAACTAGGGTTGTCACAAGCCTAATTACTAACAAGATGCAGTGAGACTATTCCACAGCCACAAGCCCTGCAGACCATCCAGGTTACCCAGGTCAAAAATTAGGGGTTGAATTCAGGTGGATACATCGTCCAGGAAACGCATGTACGCTTAGGTAGCTTGAAGGGTGCAACACATGACAGTGTGCTGGAAATGTGCCCTACTCGACGGCAGGCTACAGATCCCAGGCGCGCCCAGGAATGGGATCGCCTGTAGCTGGAAAATCTCTTCATGACTAATGTATTAATCTAGTTATTAGCCTTAGTTTATTTCAATAGGTACTCCTGACCGTAGTACTCAGGAGTCCCATCCTAGACATGATACAAGACAGGACTGGTTCATTATACAAGCACAATCGCCCATGGTGTCCAGGTTAGTATACAGGTCATGTCATGTCAGGTAGCCGTCGCAACAGCTTATCAAGATATATCATGTCAGGTTATCATGTCAAGTTTACTGGTCAAGAGTGCGCCACGACGGGCCACTATCAGGTCATGTCAGGTTTACTTGTCAGGAGTGCACCACTATGGGTCACTATCAGGTCATGTCATGTTCACTTGTCAGGAGTATACCACGACGGCTTACTTCCGTGTTCAGGTACATGTGCAGGGCATCATAGTGTAATCATTCAATCAGGAGACCCAATTACACTGAGGGTTACAAGGCATGAGTTAATAATACTAAATGAATAATAGCAATAATAATAAAATAACAAGACAAGGCATGGGGAGGAGTCATGCGGCCCAACGAGAGACGAATCTATGCAGCAGGCAGAAGGGGCAACCCATGCGGCTAGCGGAAGGGGAGGGTACTCATGCGGCTAATGGCGGAAAACTTATGCAGCTGGGAAATTCAGAGTCATGCGGTTGAGAGGGCTCGGGTCCTCATGCGACACGAAGAAGAGTACAGTATGTGCGGCCATCGAGGATCAATGCCTGTGCGGCTCTCAAGGGAAGGGGGTTCTCATACGGTTGGGACGAGCCAGGGTACATGCGGCCGGGTCAAGTGAAGTCCCATGCGGCCAGCAGGGGAGCAGCCCTTATGAGGTTCAGGGTGAAGGAGGCATATGCGGCTAGCAGGACCAGATGGCACATGCGGCTCGGAAAGAAGTTCTCATGCGGCTAGAGGAAGCAAGTCTATACGGCTCAAGAGGAGCGGAGTATTATGCTGCTAGATGAGTTCGGCCCTCATGCGGCTCAAAGTACTTCCAGTCATGCGGCTGAAGAGAATACTTGCCGCATGAAATATTCATACGGTCAAGTCAAGCATAGTTCATCTTCTCCAAAATTCCGAGAAGAAGAACACCATGAGAGCCAACTTCTCAAGCTTCATAACTCCATCATCCGGAGCCCAAATCCGAACTTCCATAGGTCAAAATGGGACAAAATGAAATGCTCTACTACATAGAACCATCAAAACTCGGAAATAACAAGAATAAATAGATCAAAACCCAAAAAATTTGAAAATAAAATAAATTTAGATCTACAAGAATCTAGCCATGGAAAGTAAAAATGCCAAGTACTAAAGTAAGTTAAAATGTTGTAAGGAAGAAAATGAAGCAATAAAATTGGAGTTCCCCATGAAGCAAGTTGCACTTGCCTAGACCTCTCTCTCCCTCTCTCTGGTAGGTGTAGGAGTTAATGGTGGAGAAGAAGAGATTAATGAAGAGAGAGAAAGAAGAATGGGTAATAAATACTATAGGTGGTGGTAGGTAGGTGGTTCTCTCCTTGGTTCATAATGAACCAAAACAAACCGAGCCAAGCCGAACCAACCCAAGAATAAATGTCACTCCCCGTTCCCGGAATGCGTATTTTTATACGTATACCGCTTGTCCGAATTTATTTAGTATCTGTCATGAATTTATTTTATATTTAATTCTTTTAATTTCTTGCTAATTATTTTTTTGTATTTTATTTTCTGCTTTTTCTTGGCTCTTGGTTCATTTCGGTTCATGGTAAACCAACTTGGTGTGGTTTGGTTCAACATGGAAAGGAATGGATGGCTTGAATTTGGTGGAGAGAATGAATGGTGGAGATCCACTTGACCTTGATATAAAAGTTCTTCTTTCGTTCTCTCTCTTCATTCATTCACATTTACTTCTCCATCAAACCCTAACCCACTTGTAAGAGGCAAGTACATCTTGCACACCATGAGGGATTTCATGCATCCCCATTTATTTTTAGTCTATGTTGTTCATCTTCTCATCCTCTACAAGTTTAGGTCTTGAAGTTCTTGATTTCCATGGATGGTTGGGTGTAGATCTAAGTTTTAAGTTTTAGTTTTCGTATGAATTTTATGGTTTTGATCTATCAAACTCTGTTGTTTTCGAAAATAAGTGGTTCCATGTTGTAGAGAATTTAATTCTACTGAAGTTTGGCTTTTGAAAAGTTAGATTCCGATTTATTTTGAGGAAGTTATGGCCAAAACAATTTTGGTCAAACTTCTATGTTCATCTGCAGCATAAGGCACATGTCGCAGTAGAGCCGCATAGATGTCGCGGTTGGGCCGCATGAGCCGCATGTCGCAGTAGAGCTGCATAGATGTCGCGGTTGGGCCGCATGAGGCGCATGTCGCAGTAGAGCCGCATAGATGTCGCGGTTGGGCCGCATGAGGCCGCATGTCGCAGTAGAGCCGCATAGATGTCGCGGTTGGGCCGCATGAGGCTGCATGTCGCAGTTGAGCCGCATATGATGCCGCAAATGAGCCGCATGGGGCACATATCGTTGTTGAGCCGCATGGTGTTGCAGTTGGGCCGCATGAGCTGTATGCCGCAGTTGAGCCGCATATGGTGTCGCAGTAGGGCCGCATGAGCCGCATGTCGCAGTAGGTCCGCATGCATGTCGCAGAATAGGCCGCATATGCCTATTTTGGTTGTTTCTGACTGTTATATGTCCTATTTTGACTGAATTATGGCTAGAATTTCTTTCAACTCCCAACATGAAAGTTGTAGATCTTTTTCTAGGCTTCAAGAATGTGTTACCAACTATTTTATGCTAGTTATAGACTCGACCATGCTTAATACTAATTTGATTTTCATGCCTTGTCACGAATTAACCCCGACTGTTACTTTGACTAATAATTGATCATGCGTTCCTAGTTGGAACTAAGAGACTGGCTAGTCGTCTTTTTGAATTGAATGAATGAGACACGTTCATATTAATTATGAACTATTATAATCGACTAGCTGATCCCGAATATTGACATACAGGCAAATGCAGGCTTTAAATTATTTATTTATTTATTTAATTATTTATTTATCTTACAAAAACAGCATGTGTACTTTATGGTCAAGGCATGATTACTCCGTGGTTAGATTTGATTGTTGCATCACACTATGTAAAACCTACAACCTAGCCGCACGGGTATCGTTGTAGAGTTACGCATATCGTACCCCGTATGAAAGTACTCATTTGAATGACCATGATCCACGACATGGAACTTCACTCAACGTAGGGACTATTAAGTTAAATAAAATAATGATGGCATGGAGAGAATGGATTCCCGAGTTCTTACATGGCAGCCCCCTTGGGACTATTGAGTGCCCGACGGGTCGGCTGGTTCCCACAGATACTGTAAATCTGTCATACGGGCAGGGAACAGTATCTGCTTATATTATTGTACATGCTATATTAACGGCGGGCGTCCCGCTGGGACTCGTCTAATTACATGATTGGCGCAATTGATTGACTGGGTAAACTAGCCTTGCTTGCGCATAGTAAGAACTGAGGAATCCTTTATTGCATAATTCCAGGATAACTTGGAACTTACAGTAGCAAGCCGTAGTAGTTGAATGGCCGTTTAAATTAACTTGTTTGTGTACTGTATGTCCTCTGTTACCTAACTGAGATGATCAGAATGTCAGGACATGACGTGCGAACTTCTGTCCTTGTTTGGTTGGGAGGTTGGTTCGAAGTGTCGTGATACTATATGAATCCCAGTAGAAAGCAGAGATCTATTTATCATATTTTCTCATTACTAGTTTTAATCCCTCATATCGTGCTTCCTTGCGGTACTTGCTGTTAGAGGTCTAACCTCTCTGGTTTTGCATGGCCAGATTTAGAGCCGGTCCCCGAGGATCCAGCTTACTTCTACCTCCACGATGGTCAACACTAGAGGGATGATCGCAGGAGGGCTCGAGTGGGTTTTCTTACTTCCCCGCTCGTTTTGTTAAATACTTTATTCTTTGCCGTTTGGCATCGACATGTTAGTCGGATTGTCTTGTACCTATTTTTGCATAATTGTAACTAAGTCAGGCTGCAGCTGATAACAATTGTGTATACTGACTATATCATCTGGCTGTGTTTTGTAAAGCCAGATATCAAGAATATTTTGACTGAGCGTTTGGGATGCCTTACTGCTTTATCTTACATGTTCTCTATTTTCTGTTTCTTGTTTGAATGATTGAGACAATAGATGTGAAGTGACCATAGGGAGACTTTCATGTAGTATGCACCCCCTCGTCTTGTTAGACAGCATTGATCATATTATACGGTATTCATCTACCCGTAATATGTAGCTGGCTGAGTCATTCCTCCGCTCTCCAGTATTCTGGTTCTCGAGCGTGACAAGATTTTAGTGGTGGCCCATGCAGGTCTGATTTTAGACTTGTGGGGTGTTTTGATTTATAGGATGTCTCAATCACACATGTTCCCCCTTGATCTCATGATTCGTTGTTCTCAACTCTAGCTTGACATTCCAGTATCCTTTGACTTCATTGATCTTTTCTGTCCGGTCGTTTGATTGTTCTCTTGTCCCTTTTCTTAGGGGTACCTCGTCCGCATCTGTCAGGACTGGGCAACAACAACAAGGGCAACACGGACAACCTGACCATGTTGATCAGCAACAAGGGCCGGTACTAACTCAAGAGACCATCTAAGAAGAAGTAATAGTGGAAGCAGCAGCTGGACCGCAGTATCCGGATGTTCCACCACTACCAACAGTTCCACCTATCCCTGTGGAAGTAGATACACCGATCCTTCTGGAAATCATGAGAGGGATGATGGCTACTCAACAACACCAGATGTTAGCCCAGCAGCGCATGCATGCTCAGTTGCAAGAGCAGAATGTACTACTCAACCAAGGGTTGCAGACGGCATTAGAAAGAGGGACGAGGCCAGATTCAGGAGCGTCAGCCAGGTTTTGCAAGTACAACCCCCGTCATTTCGAGGGCACGGAAGATGCAATCTCAGCAGATGCATGGCTTAAGGATATTGAGGCTATTCTGACAGCAGCTAAGGTGCCGGCAGAAGAACGTGTGGATCAAGTGAAGTTGTTACTTCAGGATCTCGCACATGATTGGTGGGAATCAGAGGAAGTAGGTATCAGACGTCCCGTTGCTTGGGACGATTTAACAGCAAGATTCAAGACGAAGTACAATGGAGTTGTGGCGCAGTTTGAGCTACAACAGAAGTTTATCAACCTCAAGCAGGCCGGTAGGACGGTAGATGCTTATGCAGCGGAGTTCTGCAGATTGAGTAGGTTTGCCCCAGAGATGGTAGCGACAGAGAGCCAGAGGGCTATAAGATTTCAGCAAGGGTTTGATCTTGAGCTCTTGCAATTGATAGAGGGACACAATTACCAGACTTTTGATGAGGTATTGACGGCAACCCGAAGGCATGAGATCACCATTCAGAGGATTACAGCAAGGACTGGAGGTCAGAAGAGATCTCACAGTCAGATTGAAGGAGGAGGGAGAGCAGCTCCCCGAACAACAGCACCATCCCTTGGCATTCGCATTCACGATGTGGCAATACGAGGACCAGCACCACCACCCAGGCAGTAGCAGCAACAGAAGAAGAATCAGCAACCCCCAGCAGGCTGTACTTATTGTGGGAAGATAGGACACACTAGAGATGTGTGTCGGACATTGAACGGGCTGTGTTTGATATGTAGAAATCCAGATCATCGGGTTACCACATGCCCCATAAATTCGAGGTCAGGAGGACCAGTGCAGCAGTTTCCTGCTCTGCCAGCACCAGGGGCAGAACAGTATCGAGGACCCGCGGTAGCAGTGAGACCATTGGCACAACGCCCGTTAATGTTGCAGGCTCAGATGTTTCGGCAGCAGGGACCACCGATGCAGTAACACCAGCATAGACCACCCCAGCATCATCAAGGCAGGGGCCAGCAGCAGCACCAGGCTAGGCCGCAACATGGGAACCAACAAGGAGGTCGAGGGCAGGCATTCACTCTGTCCTTGGAGGAGGCATTAGCATCGGAAGATGTTGTGGCAGGTAACATTCTCGTCGCCTCATATCCCGCAGTAGCATTGTTTGATTCAGGAGCATCACATTCATTTATATCTGCACAATTTGCAACACGGCTAGGAATGGAGTTCGAGGCATTGCCAGGGAGGTTGAATATACTCACTGGCAATGGGCTCGTAGGAGTTAGTAGAGTTATTCTAGCATGTAGCGTTGTTGTTTGTGGGCATTCCTTACCCGCCCGGTTGATAGAATTTCCTGTTGGAAATTTCGACGTTATCTTAGGCATGGACTGGCTGAAAGACAGTCATGCGACAATAGATTGTCGTAGTAGGAGTGTATCTTTTGATATTCCAGGCATGAAGAGATTCACCTTAGTCCGATCCGTGGCAACTCAGCAAGAGTAGGGAGTAATAACGGCAATGGAAGAAGTTCAAGTTCCGAAGGTAGTTGAAGAGTTTCTGGATGTATTTCCTGAAGAACTTCCAGGTCTACCACCGGTTAGGGATATTGAGTTCAGTATAGAACTGGCACCTGGAACTAAACCGATATTAGATCGAGTTTACAGAATGGCGGATTCAGAGCAGACCAAGGTATATCAGCATATAGAGGAACTGAAGGAGAAGAAGTTCATCCAAGCTTGCATATCGCCATGGGCAGCACCAGTGGTACTTGTAGGAAAGAAGGATGGATCATCCAGATTGTGCATTGATTACAGGAAGCTTAACGCGACAACAATAAAGAACAAGTACCCATTACCCAGGATCGACGACTTATTTGATCAGTTGAGCAGGGCTAGAGTTTTCTCCAAGATAGATCTTCGTTCAGGGTATCATCAAGTGAGGGTTCGGAAGGAGGATATTCCCAAGACAGCATTTAGGTCGAAGTATGGGCATTATAAATTCTTGGTAATGCCGTTTGGTTTGACCAATGCTCCAGCAATATTTATGGACTTGATGAACCACATCTTTATGCCATACCTAGATCAGTTTGTCGTGGTATTTTTCGACGACATTCTTGTGTACTCTGCCAGTGAAGAGGAGCATGAAGACCACCTCAGGACAGTATTGCAGGTTCTGAGGGAGAACCAGTTGTATGCCAAGCTCAGCAAGTGTGAGTTCTAGACGGATCATATTTTATTTTTAGGTCATATCATATCAGGAGCTGGAGTAGCAGTAGATCCCAAGAAGGTAGAAGCAGTAGAGAGCTGGCCAGTACCCAAGACCGTAGCTGATGTACGGAGTTTCTTGGGATTGACAGGATATTACAGGAGATTCGTATCGGATTTACAAGACTTTCAGCACCCATGACCCGCTTGACATGGAAGGATGTGCCATTCGTCTGGTCGGCAGAGTGCCAGGCATCATTTGAGACCTTGAAGCAGAAGTTGATATCAGCGCCTATTCTTACATTGCCAGTTGGACCCGAAGGTTTTACAGTATATTGTGATGCGTCAGGTAAAGGACTTAGATGTGTCCTCATGCAGCATGGAAATATGATAGCGTATGCATCTAGGCAGCTTCGAAACCACGAGAAGAATTACCCAACTCATGACTTGGAGTTGGCGGCAGTAGTATTTGCTTTGAAGCTATGGAGGCATTACTTATATGGTGATCGAGTGGATATGTACACGGACCATAAAAGTCTGAAGTACATCTTTACTCAGAAGGAGCTGAACATGAGACAGAGAAGATGGTTGGAGTTGATCAAGGATTACGACGTAGAGCTTCAGTATCATCCAGGTAAGGCTAATGTGGTAGCAGACGCTCTTAGCAGGAGAGGCGGCGTATTTATGTTGACAACACAGAAGCACATCTTAGAGGACCTTCAGGAGATGGGCATCGAAGTTATACTTCCTAGTGATGTAGGAGTTCTAACAAGTTTACAAGTTCAATCCGACTTGGTAGACAGGATCAAGGCAGCTCAGGCACAGGACCCAAGGATTCAGAAGCTTAGGGCAGAATGTGAGTCAGGACTCAGGAAGGAGATGCAAATTTACGAAGATGGTACCCTTAGGTTTGGATCACGCCTATGTGTGCCTAGTGGAGATATCAGACATGAGGTTATGACAGAAGCTCACAGTTCTCAATATTCTATATACCCTGGAGGGACCAAGATGTACCAAGATATCAAGCAGCATTTCTGGTGGAACGGGATGAAGAGGGAGATAGCTAGATTTGTTTCCCGTTGCTTGGTATGTCAGCAAGTGAAGGCAGAACAACAGAGGCCAGCTGGGTTATTACAGCCACTTCCTATCCCAGAATGGAAGTGGAAGCACATCACAATGGACTTTGTGACCGGTTTACCGAGATCACCAAGTGGTAAGGACGCTATTTGGGTGATAGTAGATCGGCTTACAAAGGTAGCACACTTTCTTCCTTTCAGAGTAGGGCAATCTACAAAAAAGTTGGCAGAGTTGTATATGCAACAGATAGTCAGGCAGCATGGAGTCCCTGTCAGTATTGTGTCCGACAGAGATACCCGTTTTATATCGCATTTCTGGAAGAGCTTACATCATAGTCTGGGCACCAAGTTAAGATTTAGCACGGCTTACCATCCACAGACGGACGGGCAATCAGAAAGAATAATTCAGACTTTAGAAGATATATTACGAGCTTGCACCCTAGATTTTGGAGGATCTTGGAAGAGCCACCTGCACTTAGTCGAATTCTCATACAACAACAGTTATCAAGCCAGTATCCAGATGGCGCCATTTGAAGCACTATATGGTAAGAAGTGTAGGTCGCCACTAGCATGGGATGATATCGGGGAGAGGAAGATGCTAGGCCCAGAAATGATTGTCCAGACAGTTGAATTGGTTAAAGGAATTAGAGAGCGACTTCGTGTTGCTCAGGATCGGCATCGTCATTGGGCGGACCAGCATCGTAGACCACTAGAGTTTTCTATTGGGGACCATGTGTTCTTGCGAATCTCACCTACCCGTGGGGTCATTAGATTTGGCGTTCGCGGGAAGTTGAGTCCGCGATACGTAGGACCATTCGTTATCCTTGATAGGGTAGGCGATGTTGCTTATCGTTTATCCCTTCCACCTTCGTTACGAGAGGTGCATGACGTGTTTCATGTATCTCAATTGCGAAAGTATGTATCGGACCCCAACCATATCCTTGATCATTCTGAGTTGGTTGTTGGTACCAACTTGTCTTACGAGGAGCAGCCGGTGTCCATTTTGGACCGAAGAGAGAAGATACTCAAGAACCGAACAATTAGCCTTGTTCGGGTTGCTTGGGGTCATCACTCATTAGGAGAGTCAACGTGTGAACGTGAGGATGATATCCGATCACGGTATCCACATCTGTTTGACTCACAAGGTATATTTCTTCCCGTGTACCTTGATTGCCTTAACCCCTCATGCTTGTCACCTCATAGATAGAATTACTCGATATCATAGATTGTTAATATAGATATGTTATCTGCTAGTTAAACATTGAAGAATGATTGCTTGCTCAAGTTTTTTGTACCTAGATCAGCTCGGTTTTTCCTATCCTGCTTGGATTTGAAATTCCGAGGACGGAATTTATCTAAGGTGGGTAGAGATATCACTCCCCGTTCCCGAAATGCGTATTTTTATACGTATACCGCTTGTCCGAATTTATTTAGTATCTGTCATGCATTTATTTTATATTTAATTCTTTTAATTTCATGCTAATTATTTTTCTGTATTTTATTTTCTGCTTTTTCTTGGCTCTTGGTTCATTTCGGTTCATGGTAAACCAACTTGGTGTGGTTTGGTTCAACATGGAAAGGAATGGATGGCTTGGATTTGGTAGAGAGAATGAATGGTGGAGATCTACTTGACCTTGATATAAAAGTTCTTCTTTCATTCTCTCTCTTCATTCATTCACATTTACTTCTCCATCAAACCCTAACCCACTTGTGAGACGCAAGTACATCTTGCACACCATGAGGGATTTCATGCATCCCCATTTATTTTTAGTCTATGTTGTTCATCTTCTCATCCTCTACAAGTTTAGGTCTTGAAGTTCTTGATTTCCATGGATGGTTGGGTGTAGATCTAAGTTTTAAGTTTTAGTTTTCGTATGAATTTTATGGTTTTGATCTATCAAACTCTGTTGTTTTTGAAAATAAGTGGTTCTATGTTGTAGAGAATTTAATTCTACTGAAGTTTGGCTTTTCAAAAGTTAGATTCCGATTTATTTTGAGGAAGTTATGGCCAAAACAATTTTGGTCAAACTTCTATGTTCATTTGCAGCATGAGGCACATATCGCAGTAGAGCCGCATAGATGTCACGGTTGGGCCGCATGAGCCGCATGTCACAGTAGAGCCGCATAGATGTCGCGGTTGGGCCGCATGAGGCGCATGTCGCAGTAGAGCTGCATAGATGTCGCGGTTGGGCCGCATGAGGCCGCATGTCGCAGTAGAGCCGCATAGATGTCGCGGTTGGGCCGCATGAGGCTGCATGTCGCAGTTGAGCCGCATATGATGCCGCGAATGAGCCGTATGGGGCACATATCGCAGTTGAGCCGCATGGTGTCGCAGTTGGGCCGCATGAGCTGTATGTCGCAGTTGAGCCGTATATGGTGTCGCAGTAGGGCCGCATGAGCCGCATGTCGCAGTAGGTCCGCATGCATGTCGCAGAATAGGCCGCATATGCCTATTTTGGTTGTTTCTGACTGTTATATGTCCTATTTTGACTGAATTATGGCTAGAATTTCTTTCAACTCTTAACATAAAAGTTGTAGATCTTTTTCTTGGCTTCAAGAATGTGTTACCAACTATTTTATGCTAGTTATAGACTCGACCATGCTTAATACTAATTTGACTTTCATGCCTTGTCACGAATTGACCCCGACTATTACTTTGACTAATAATTGATCATGCGTTCCTAGTTGGAACTAAAAGACTGGCTAGTCGTCTTATTGAATTGAATGAATGAGACACGTTCATATTAATTATGAACTATTGTAATCGACTGGCTGATCCCGAATATTGACATACAGGCTTCAAATTATTTATTTATTTATTTAATTATTTATTTATCTTAAAGAAATAGTATGTGTACTTTATGGTCAAGGCATGATTACTCCGTGGCTAGATTTGATTGTTGCATCACGCTATGTAAAACCTACAACCTAGCCGTACGGGTATCGTTGTAGAGTTGCGCATATCGTACCCCGTATGAAAGTACTCATTTGAATGACCATGATCTACGGCATGGAACTTCACTCAACGTAGGGACTATTAAGTTAAATAAAATAATGATGGCATGGAGAGAATGGATTCCCGAGTTCTTATATGGCAGCCCGCTTGGGACTATTGAGTCCCCGACGGGTCGGCTGGTTCCCACATATACTGTAAATCTGTCACACGGGCAAGGAACAGTATCTGCTTATATTATTGTACATGCTATATTAACGGCGGGCGTCCCGCTGGGACTCGTCTAATTACATGATTGGCGCAATTGATTGACTGGGTAAACTAGCCTTGCTTGTGCATAGTAAGAACTGAGGAATCCTTTATTGCATAATTCCAGGATAACTTGGAACTCACAGTAGCAAGCCGTAGTAGTTGAATGGCCGTTTAAATTAACTTGTTTGTATACTGTATGTCCTCTGTTACCTAACTGAGATGATCAGAATGTCAGGACATGACGTGCCAACTTCTGTCCTTGTTTGGTTGGGAGGTTGGTTCGAAGTGTCGTGATACTATGTGAATCCCAGTAGAAAGCAGAGATCTATTTATCATATTTTCTCATTACTAGTTTTAATCCCTCATATCGTGCTTCCTTGCGGTACTTGCTGTTAGAGGTCTAACCTCTCTGATTTTGCATGGCCAGATTTAGAGCCGGTCCCCGAGGATCCAGCTTACTTCTACCTCCACGATGGTCAACACTAGAGGGATGATCGCAGGAGGGCTCGAGTGGATTTTCTTTCTTCTCCGCTCGTTTTGTTAAATACTTTATACTTTGCCGTTTGGCATCGACATGTTAGTCGGATTGTCTTGTACCTATTTTTGCATAATTATAACTAAGTCAGGCTGCAGCTGATAACAATTGTGTATACTGACTACATCATCTGGCTGTGTTTTGTAAAGCCAGATATCAAGAATATTTTGACTGAGCATTTGGGACGCCTTACTGCTTTATCTTACATGTTCTCTTTTTTTTGTTTCTTGTTTGAATGATTGAGACAATAGATGTGAAGTGACCATAGGAAGACTTTCATGTAGTATGCACCCCCTCGTCTTTTTAGATAGCATTGATCATATTATACGATATTCATCTACCCGTAATACGTAGCTGGCTGAGTCATTCCCCCGCTCTCCAGTATTCTGGTTCTGGGGCGTGACAATAAACCAGCCATGAAGAAAAGCCAAGCAAGGAATCAAGCAATACAAGATAAAATACATACACGTATTCCAAAAATATGCAATACAAACCACAGGCATTACAACTCTACCCACCTTAAAAGAATTCCGTCCTCGGAATTTAATTAAGAGGCTAGAGAGACGAGGACAAGCTATATTAATCACAAGCAAGCTATAACTAGGCAGGCAATCACTCATTCAAGCAAGGAATTGAAGGCATGAGGCATAAGGAAGACATTATACCTCATGAGTCAAACAAGTCGGGGTATCGCGATCGGATATCATCCTCACGCTCCCACGTTGACTCACCCAAAGAGTGATGACCCCAAGCGACTCGGACTAACTTGATAGTCTTGTTCTTGAGTGTCTTCTCTCTTTGGTCCAATATAGACACGGGCCTCTCCTCATACGAAAGGTTGGTACCAACAACCAATTCCGAATGATCTAGGATGTGGCTCGGGTCCGGGATATACCGTCGTAATTGGGATACATGGAACACGTCATTGTTTGCAAAAACAAAAGTAATGAACTTTATTGATACAAACTGTGTAAAGAAGATTACAAGAATTCTGGAAAAGTACAACTGTAGGAATCCAATCTAGAAGACGATTGCTTTATCCCTTAGACGATGTGAACTTTGAAGACGATAGCCTCTAAAGTTGACTTGAAGGCAAAAGCCTCAGAGAATTGAAGGCAAAAGCCTCGGAAGAATGCAGCAGCACTTGGGCAAGAACTCCTGAACTCTCTGATATTTCTGAACGTTAATGTCTGATCTCCTTGAATGGAGACTTGAAACTCTATTTATAGAGTTCTGGAAATAACTAACTTTTAGTTATTCTGGACTACGCATGATGAATTATGCATGAATTGGATTGTGCAACAATGGACTGCGCAGGCAGTTGTTGGATGTGGTCCAACTGTCATAGACATATGGCATCTTTTAATTAAAATGCGCATGATCGTGCATAGACAGTTGCCACGTAATGAGCAATTGATGGCATGAGTGCCACGTGTACTTTATTACTTGTATTGATGAAGTGCGCAACCTAAATTGTGCTGGCTTTGGATTGCGCAGGTATGGAGTACTGCGCATGGAGTGGTTGGCCGATTGTGCTGCCAGCTTTCCTCGAGTGTCGTGCTGCACGATTAAACAAACAGTCACCTCATTTTCCGCGTTGTCAGCTGTCAGAAGATTTGATTGTGTCAGGTAATGATGATTATTGCCACGTCAGCCTGCGCGCTTGAGAGTGTGCACAGTCTAGTGTGCTCAGTCTGTATGATGCGCAATCTGATGTCTGTGCAATTCATTTGAAAGATGCATTTCTCGATCTTCATGACTTTGTTGATGTGTGCAACTTGATTTTTTAGGACCTACAAGACTCCCTTCAAAGTTTTCAAAAGTTGAACTTATTCAAAATTTCGAAATACTTTGAATTTTGAATTTCAATCAAGTTACGCATGTACTGAGATGTCTGCGCAATCGGATGGACCAGTCCGACTTTTTTGGCGCAATCTGAGGCAGCCGTTACTCTTTGAAAAACTATAAATAGTTCTTTTCGATATTCATTTCATTCTTTACTTTGCTTTTGTGATTTAAGAGAGAAGTCTCGAGCCTATTTCTCCTTTCTTCTCCATCGAATCTCCATGGCCCCCAAGCGATCCTCCGCTGCTGCCAAGGGCAAGGCCCCCGACGAGTCTTCGGTTTGGGTTACGCGACGTCCTTCTCGCCATGAGATAGCGCATCCCGCGTTGCTAGGTAGATGACCCAATCGAAAAACCCTTTTTAGGTTTTTTCGACTTCACTGATTTTTAGAATCCATCTCTTTTTAGAGATGTGATCATACTGCGCCACCCTTTTTAGGGTTCTGGTTTGCATGAAACAGTTTATTCTTCATTTTTATGAAGAATAACTTCTTGTGCAATCGGTTGAACTGCGCTGGCAAAAGTCAGCGGAATTTGCTGATTTGTACGAGACTATCAACGCAATCTGATGCTGGCGCAGACTGTTTGTTGCGCAATCTAATGGTTGCACAATCTGATGGTTGCGCAATCTGATGGTTGCGGAGTTTAATGGTAGCATCCTTGATTTTTTTCTTGTGCTGAATTTTTGTTTTCTCTGTTTGATGCAGTTAATACCAGAGAAGATCCGGGATATGAGAACTTTGTAGGGACTCTTTCAGAGTCAGAATACAAAAAGGATCTGTCCCATGTGCACTATCCACAGTATGATCTGCCAGCTTCCCGCCAAGCTATCTTGGTAACCTAAGATAATAAAACCCTGTTATGTCTGATGAATGGGCAACCTTTGGAGTCGGCAGATGCCATCATTCACAAGAAGCCCCTATTTCTGTTTGGCGAGGCTTTTGAAAAGAGCTCTCAGCCGAGGCCACGGATGGAAGAACGGATTTTCCAATAGAAAGACAAGACAATCTCGATACCAGATGTCTCCCGCTGCCTCCCCTTATCTCGATATGCTCATGCAAGCTATCCGAGGAAATTGGAATGGAATCTCACACCTTTTCAGGATGCCTGTCCAGGAAAGATTTATGTGAAGAAGGGGCCTAACAAGAAAGACATGTTCTATAGTTCTTCGGAACGATACAGTGTCTTGCTCAGAGGTTTAAAGCCCAGTTGTATTCCGCCGGAGAATTCTTCTTTGTTATTGCCCGTGAGAACTCCAATATTCGCGAACGAGTTCGCAAAGGTCGAAGGGAGGTATCCAGATCAAGACCTCAGATTAACTGGACTGGTGAACCCAGACTTTAAGAGATGGAATTGTATAGCAAACTAGATTTTGACTAAGTTTGAAGACAAACTTCAGCAGATTAACTTGTATCAAGCAGTGCATGCTAATGTTTACGGTTTTGCCCCCAACTCGTATCTATTTCTGGCTCTAGCAGAGAGATACAACTACAGGACAGGGACTTTTATGACTCCCTGCGGAGAGATCGGGTTTGCCCTTCACGAGATGCAGTACATATCTTACCTGCCGATGGGGGATGCCCCGTATGAGGAATTTGTCCCAACTAATGATGAATTGGATAAACTTCGAAAAGAGAACGCAGGCATGGTAGAAGTCTTCGAAGAACTGCTGTGTCATTATAAAATTTGCTCTCTGTTTTACCAAAGTGGTACATCTGGTACCTGCTATTCATCCAAATGGTTGCCTTATCTGTTCTTCAACCATATTAAAGAAAAGAAGACCAAGGAACATGATAACTACTATCTCGACTTCTTCAAGCCACTGAGCAGCACTGAGGTGGTGAAGTTGATAGAGGAAAGTGGGGACTTGGATGTCAAGATCAAGGACGATCATCAATGTCCTCCTCTAAAGAAAGGAGACCTTCTCGAGAGTTATATGAGAGTGGGATATCGATTTATGTCAAAAGAAGCCCAATTAGCAGGATTTCTAACGTACTGGCTTCGTCGATACGTCGTCCCCGGATCAAGTGCCGTAGACCGCTTCCATCGTGGTGTTCTTTTTGCTGCCGTTCGATTAGTCTTCGGCTACAAGATGTATCTCTTATCGGCGATGACTTGTAGAATGAACGCCAGTCTCCGCCTGTACGTCAAATTGATGCTGAAAGCTAAGGGCGGGAAAGCGTTTCCTTGGCTAGAATTGTCGTATACTTATCTGTTCGGATGGTTGCTTCTACACCATCCTACTTTGATGGATCCCAACATGGGACCAATCAGTGGCAGTTTTTTGCGGAGATTCTCCCAAGGTAAGTGGAAATACACTTCCTTGAGAGATTGCAGATATGCTTTGAACCTTGGCAAAGGATGGAAATTCTATTGCACTCGTCCTCCCCTCGGATATGAACAGATGCCGACCAACATGATTGACTCAAAGATGCAACCTTTGAGCCGTACAGCTTTTGATTGGTTGAAGACAATTCGACCATCCCATTTGGTGTATCGGTTTGAAGAAGAATGCTACTTGGAGCCATATCTTCCCAGCCGATTTGCTCGGCAGTTTGGGTATGACCAATTCCACGTAGGTAATGCTATCTCATGCCTACAAGGAAAAGGTTTCTTGATAGATGGATCCCGAGCTTGGGCTTACTACAACGCTCGAGATACGAAAGCAACGTTCTCGATGTCGGTGAATAGTACTCATGGCCCTCGTATGCTGTTCACATATTCGGTGTTTTATACCTCATCAAACACTTTTGCCGAGAACTTCAATCTTGCGGATAGCTTCGCGTCTGCAACGAGATTGAAGAAGGGAGGAGTCATCATGTCACTTCCAGGTAATGATGAGGTGCACGAGCCAGTGGATGCACCCTTAGAAGTTTTGAGGGACGTTATGTTCCCTGAAGAGATTAATGCACCACTGCGTGTTTCTTTGAAGGTTGCTAAATCTTCGGCCAAGAAGAGAAGGAGAGAGGAGCCTTCCGTCCCAGCTGCGAAGAAGAAACTGATCTTGGATCATTCTTCAGAAAAGATTACTACCAGATCTCAATCTCGGCAGCTGGTCGAGACAATCCAGCAGAAAGAAGCTACTACACCGACCTCTGTTCAGAAATAAGTCGAGACAGTAAACGTAGAGAGCCCTGAGAGGCCACTGAAAAGAAAGAAGAAGTTGGCCCAAAGAAGAAATAGAACGGTCTCTCCTTCGAGAAAAGTTTTATCTTCAATAGTGACGAACGCTGCAGCGGAACTCACTATGCCATCTCCCACTCCTATTTCTGAGTCTAGGAATAAAACTTCCAGTCCAGAACAGAGGGTGGAGATTGAGCAGAGAGAAGAGCTTGATCCGAGAAATGAGGCTGTAGAGCCCAGAGGAGATGTTGCAGGAACAGAGCAAGAAGCTTTGCGATCTCCTTTACTGATGATAGAGACTACTCAACCTCCTCTCACACCTGGGGCACTTCATGAAGAAAAGGATCGTCAAATGATCGACGCTTTATATGACTATGATTTCGGCTCACAAGATAATGTTGATCAAACTGCTGCAACTGCCAGTGGGGAGGCAGCGGAAGGAGATGAAAACGAAGAGAGTTCATCATCTTCAGAAGCCGATGGAAATACACAGGATGATAAAGAGCATGTGTCTCCTGTAGCTGTTGACGACACCTTGAATCCTGAAGAGGATGTTGAAGTACAAATATCTCCAGAGAAGGCAGCAGATGAAGAAGTGGCCCCGGAGGAAACTCCCGCCATTGATCCTCAAGGTATATAATAAAATTAGCAATCTTCTTTTAAATAGATTGATAGCTTACATCTTTATTTGTATTCCCTGCAGATCTCGAAACTTCTCCGGCACTTCCAATGTGCACAGACATAGTACTTGCACCGACGATTGCTAGTGGTAGTCGTCATTTATCCTGTGGCTCTGAAGCAGGAAGTAGTCAGACAGTAATGTCTGGGGCTATTTCTGCTCAGCTAGAGTCCATTCCTGCAGATGATAGGCTCATTGCTGGATCTAACCAAGGTAAGACTGTTTTCACTTTTGATTCTCTTGGACAATAGCAAACGACAGGCAAAGTGACAATATTTAGTTTTGCAGAGGAATAACCAGGAGGAGCAACCAGCTCCACTTTGGTTCCCTTATTCAAAGAGCCTGCTGTTCAGATACGAGAAATTGAACATCCTGCTGCCTCGTCATCAATAGGATTAGCTGCGACTCCTGGTGCTCTGGCGATTAATCAGCTTGTCATCCAATCATTCACCAAATGCTTCTTCGAGTCTTTGGAGCCTCTGATCAATAGAATGATGGACAAAGAAGACGCTGATTTTTACATGGTTAGAGGTCCGACCTCTTTCTTGGTGAAGCCATCCGGGAGCAAGGTGACAAGGCTTAGGCTACTTTCCTTGACCATATATTGAATGAGCTAGAAACTTCCATAAAGAACTATAAAGAGCTCAATAAGGGGGAAGTAGAACCCTTATTAGTTCAGGCAGAATTTAAACAGATGGCTCAAGCAGCTGCAATTGAAAGAGTGAATCTCCAAGAACTTTTGGATGCCTACTCTACGAAATCTGCTGAATATAAATCCAAGTTGGAATCAATGACCTCGACTGCTGAGAGAAAAGAGAAAAGAATTGCTGAGCTGAGAGCAGAGATTGCTCGTCTCCAAGAGGAGCTAGAAAATGAAGTTACTGAGCATCAGATTGTAATCCAACAATTCAGTGCTCTAACTCAGGAAAGGGACGAGTATGTAGCAGCTCATGATGCTGAAATAACCCGCCGAATGGTGACCATGCCCACTTTTAATGAAGAATCCGGGATGGAAGAGGCCAGGAGGAGAGTGATGGCATCTCGCGAAGAATGGCTGCAAGTTCTGAAGTAACAAATTGCTAATCTGATAATGCCTCCGTCTCATTAGAAAGAACATCTTATATCTTTATGTCTTTTGTAGCACATATATTTTTGTAATATCTCAAATTTTGAACAATAAAGACATTTTATTGTGGCTCTATCATTTATTGCATATCTTGTTCAGATATAAATAATTGAGATAGAAAATTTATTCATAGGTACAGGACATGATATATTTCTTGATGATTTTGTAGAAAATAATTATATTCATTATATATGCTCAGAGGTAATATGGACGTGGCAGAATATAACTGAATATCATTATTTCAATGGACAACTCAATCAGGGATGACAAGTTGCTAACGTGGATGATGAACAATAATGAATCGTCAAAAGGTGTGAACGAAATGGATCGTCGGGATGAACGGGTAAACCGTCGAATAATGGAACGAACGGAAAAACCGTCAAATGGATGGTAATGAACGGACGAACCGTCAAATGGTAATGAACGGGTGGACCGTCAGATGAATTGAATGAACGGGCGAACCGTCGGATGATAATGAACGGATGAACCGTCGGATGATAATGAACGGATGAACCGTCAGGTGAATTGAATGAACGGGTGAACCGTCAGATGATAATGAACGGGTGAACCGTCAGATAATAATGAACGGATGAACCGTCAGATGAATTGAATGAATGGATGAACCGTCAGATGAATTGAATGAACGGGCGAACCGTCAGGTGAATGGAATGAACGGGCAAACCATCGAATGATAATGAACGGATGAACCGTCAGGTGAATTGAATGAACGGATGAACCGTCGGATGAATGTGTCGCTTCGTTATTTGGAGATTCTCTACCTATAAATAGAACAGAAATCTGATAGGAATGAGCACTTCTACCTTTTAACATGAAGATGTCGTCTGGAGATGCATCCAAAAAGGCTGAACTCGCCCCGAAAGTTGAGACAAGCACTGAAGAATGTCCTGCCGATCCAGTTCAGCCAAAGCAAGCAGAAGCAGGCGAAGGTTCGTCTGCACCCAAACCACCGCGGGATATCCTGGACTTTTTTCTTGAACCAGGAAAGACTGAAGAGGAGGAGGCCATGAGGATGGCTGCTTGTAAGTTCCTAGTGGGTTCCAGCAAGGAGGTTCTTAGCTCTTTTGCTGACCGTGTCTTTGAGAAGGACGACAGTGGTCCGCGTCCCAATATCGAGAAGGATGATAGTGACCTTCCTTGATATTATGTAACATCATTTATGATAAAATAAAAATCAAACTTTATTTATGAATTGTCTGATTATATTTACATAAAATCCTTGTTACATTTATATATAGTATTTCTTGAGGAATTTGCCATTGATAGGCATCATAACAACTCGACCGTCTAACTCTGAGAGTTGATAGGCTCTATTTGAAAAGACTTTGCTTACAACATAAGGCCCTTCCTACTTTGCGTCGAATTTACCTTTGTTCATGTGAGTCATAGTCATAGGACGTCTGACTGTTAGAACAAGTTCTCCTTGTTGAAAGGCTCTGACTTTAACTTTGCGGTTGAAAGTCTTCGAGATACGAGCTTGGTATAACTTAATATATTGCTGAGCCATTAACCGCTTTTCGTCAAGTGCTTCTAATTCTTGAAGTTGAAGAAGATCATTGTTCTCTGTAGTGAGCTCATTAGCAATGGCAATCCTTAAAGAAGGAATTTGAAGTTCCAAAGGTAGAACAGCCTCACACCCATACACCAAAGAGAAAGGTGTAAAGCCTGTAGGGTTGCGGACCGTAGATCGGTAGGCCCAAAGACACTCACCAAGCTTCTTGCTCCAATTTTGTTTGTTAGTGGATACAAACTTCTTGAGGAGCTTAATGATAGTTTTATTGAAAGCTTCAGCTAATCCATTAGCGGCAGGATTGTAGGATGTAGAAGCGATATTGTCAATCCGGTGATCATCACAGAATCTTGTAAACTTTTGACTGATGAATTATGGTCCATTATCATGGATGATCCTTTGAGGTACACCAAATCTATAGATGACATGGTGTTTGACGAATTTAATGACGCTGTTGGTTTTGACTTCAGCCAGAGGTATAGCTTCAGCCCACTTGGAGAAGTAGTCGGTTATTGCTAGTATGAACCGATGTCCTCCAGAAGAATGAGGATTGATGGGTCCTATGATGTCCATGCCCCAAGCTTCAAAAGGCCAGGAAGCAGTAGTCGGATGTAGGAATTCTAACGGTTGATGAATGAAATCTGCATGGATTTGACAAGCATGACAATTCCTTGTATATTCGATGACATCTGATGCCATAGAGGGCCAGTAGTAACCCATGCATCGGATGCGATCCTGTAGCTTAGGACCAGGTTGATGTGCTCCACAGACACCGTCGTGTGCTTCATGCAATACTTGCTTCGCTTCATAACCAGCAAGACAGCGCAAGAGAAGACCGTCATAAGTCCGTCGATAGAGAGTCTTGGTGGTTTGATTGTAGTAGAATCGGAGAGATCATCGTCGAATACTCGTAGCCTCCTTAGGATCTTCGGGGAGTATGTCATGAACCACGAAGTCGATGAAAGGAGTCCTCCAGTCCTCATCGATAACGTTGACTTCAACAAAGTTGCTGAACTCAATATTACGATTGTTTTTAATACAAAACAACTTACGATTAGAGACAACCACCACTTGTTGTCTTTTGATAGGAATGGCTAAGACAACTGCAAGGTTGGCCAAGGCATCTGCTTCGGTATTGCAAGCTCGGCGAACATAGTCGATGAAGAAAGATTTGAATGATATAGCCATATTGATTGCTGCTTCATGAAAAGGTACCAGATCTTGATGCCGAACTTCATAGGTTCCTCTGACCTGGTTGACAACCAGCTTAGAGTCGCCGTAGACTTCGAGATATTCGACATCCAATTGCTTGGCTAATTGAAGACCGATGAGTAGAGCGTTGTACTCTACTACGTTGTTGGAGCAGGGTTCATCTAGAGAGTAGGCTCTTTGGATAGTTGACCCGTCTGGAGAAACGAGAACAACTCTGACTCCTGCTACAATGACACCATTTGGTCGGATTCTGGATGCACCATCGAAGAATAGATACCAGGTTGGAAATTCTTCAGGGATCATGTTGACTTCCAACGTCTCATCTAGAATTTCATCATAGAGTTTGGATGTTTCTGGTACAGGATGAGCTGCTAAGAAATCTGCCAATGCTTGTCCTTTGACAGACTTTTGTGGAACATAAACCATGTCATATTGGGCTAGCAGAATGGCCCATGTAGCCAGCCGAGAATTGAGTGTACTAGGCTTCTTCATGAGTACCCGAAGAGGATTAACTCGTGATATGACATGAATAGTTTGTCCAATGATGTAATGCCTTGTCTTTTGAACAGCAAACATAAGAGCTAGACATTCTTTTTCAACCGGACTATAACGGTGTTCAGCACCAATTATAGTACGACTGAGATAATAGATGGCCTGTTCATGACCTTTTTTGTTCTTTTGGGCAAGTAAAGCACGCAATGAATGATCCATAGAACGGACATACATTAAGAATAGAATGCCTGAGATTGGTGGCACCAAAACTGGTGGGTTCATGAGACATCGTTTGATGTCTTCGAATGCTTGTTGACACTCTTCAGTCCAAATGAAAGATACACCGTTCTTCATTAGTTGAGTGAATGGTCTGCAACGTCCAGACAAGTTCGAAAAGAATCTCCTGATGTACGCAAGTCGACCTTGGAATCCTCATGGCTCTTTTAGGTTGCGTGGACGACGCATCTCTTGAATGGCTTTGATCTTCTCGGGATCCACGTGTATACCCTTAGAGGTAATGACGAAGCCGAAAAATTTACCACTAGAGACACCCAAGAATGACTTGGTGGGATTCATTTTGAGTTGATGTTGGCGCCTGAGATTGAAGATTATTCTCAAGTCTTAGATGTGATCTTCCTTCAGACGACTTTTGACGGCGATATTGTCAACATAGTATTCGACTATTTTGCAAAGATGATCTCGAAAGATGGTACTCATAGCCCGTTGGTAAGTTGCACCAGCATTCTTGAGACCGAATGGCATCACTGTATAACAATAGACTCCACGAGGAGTGCGGAAAGAAGTATGTTTTTCATCTTCGGGATTCATCCGAATCTGATTGTATCCAGAGAATCCATCCATGAAGGATATCCGCTCGAACCCACAGGTGTTATCAATCATGACATCCGTGATAGAAAGAGGAAATTCATCTTTTGGACATGCTTCATTAAGATCCCGAAAATCGATGCAGACTCAAACTTTGACAGTTTTCTTCAGGACTGGAACAACGTTGGCCACCCAATCAGGATGTTGTTCTTCTCGAACAAAGCCACAAGCGATGAGCTTCTTGACTTCATCATCGATCGCATCCATTATTTCTGGTTTGAAGCGCCGTTGTTGCTGTTTGACTGATTTTACATTGGGCAAAATGTTCAGTTTGTGAGTAGCAACTTTGGGATCTAGACCTGGCATGTCTTCATAACTCCAGGCAAAGACATCAATGTATTCTTTAATAAGAAGAATCAACTCTTGTTTATCTGTTTATGGAAGATTCTTGCTGATGAATATTGGACGTGGTGACCCGTTTTCTCCTACATTAACTTGAATTAATTGATCTTCGGTAGAAGGTTCTCTTTGTTCGAATCGAAGTACCCATTGATTGTCCAACTGTTGAGCCCAAGGATCTATTTCAGGATTCTTTTCAACGTCCTCGTTATAGCCTTCTGGAAGTTCAACGGAGACCATGTTAGAAGATACAATTAGTCGATGGACTTCACCAATGCTGGTGTCAGAATCCATGATCTGGAGTCAAAAGAATTAGAACGTTCTTCACTGTCAGAGTCGAAGACTGCTGGGGATAACATCGGAGGAGAAGCGTATCCGAGACCTCTTTTGGTCTTACTGTAATACATCTCTGACTTTCCTTTTGGGACAGTCGTACGGATAGGAGTTCGTCTACCTTTACCGTAGTTGAGGCCACTCTTGAAGTCATAACCCATCTTTCGGATGATGTCTTTTGATTGTTGACTGTAACGACGAAGTTGGAGATGTCCTGTATCGTTAAGTTTGCTGTCATCCATATAGCTGAATTGTAGTTCCGGTCCTTTACTAAAAAGTATTGGACTTTCACCTTTCTTTCGAGAAGGGACAATACTGTAAGGGTCATCTGGATCTTCAAATGAGACTTCTGTTTGAAGAGATTGTACAACTCCCATTGTAAATGATTGGAAGCTATCTAACATATCCAAATAGCATTTAGTATGATAAATGACATCAGTATACTAGAAAGTAGATACTCTTTCATTAATTTGTACATTCGTATTTACAACAGGACCTTTAAATTAGAAGGCTTGGTCAAATTGATTATAAAAGGGGGAGAAGATGAACGTGGAGGAGGCTTGTTACGACGAAGATCGATAACAAGTGGCTCAGAGGAGGTGAGCTCCCTTTTATCCTTGTTATGAGTTAAATCAACAACAAGTGGCTCAGAAGAAGTGAGCTGCTTTTTATCCTTGTTACAACGTAAGTCGATAACAAGTGGCTCAGAAGAGGTGAGCTCTCTTTGACTATCATCCGTTGATTGTTTCTGGACCGGCAAATGAATAGCCAGTGGTTTAGAAGATTGAGGATGAGAAACCCGCCCTTTGACAGGTATGATGAGGATATCCTTAGGCACTGCTTCTGATTCTTCTTCAGTGTCTAAAGCCAATACAATTTTCATAAATTCATCCTTGTACATCCGAGCGTCGTTGCAGTATGCTTCAACACCTTTGAAGGGATAGAGATCAACAACTTCCTTTTGTACCTCTCTATTGTCATCAACATACTTAAAATATTGATGGAGAGTTGAGGGAACAATGTTGTTCTCATGTAAGAATGGTCTCCCCAAAAGAGCATTATAAGAACAACCATGGTTGTCTATGATATAGAAGGTGACTTTTGTGCGAAGATTGCCTATTTGGAGTTTTAAGTGAATCTTGTCCAAAGGTTCACTTCTTCCTTAATTGAATCCAAGGACAGTAGTGATTGTACTGGAGAGACTATGCACAGGGATCTTCAGAGCATTGAGCATTGTCTTTGGCATAATACTGAGATCAGACCCTGGATCTATCAGGATACGATCGACTTTTATCGAATCGACATACCCTGTATAGTAGAGAGGACGATTATGCCTATTATCTTCCATTAACTTGTCATCTTGTGTGAAAGTTATGTTTGGAATCAATTCCAGAACACTATGACAATGAAGGCAAGAGATAGGCTCTGTTGTAGGCTTCTTCAGAAGGGCTAGACAAGTTTCTGCTTGCATGAGAGCTTCACTCAGAGTTTCTCGAGTCTCTTTGGAAAGGCGCAAGAGCTCGAAGATTGACAGCCTAGCCGGTGTATTGGCTAACTGAGCCAATATATCAAAGTTGTAAGGCTTCTCAAGTCCTGTAGGAGATGATTTCTTCAACGATTTGTCAAAGCGGACTTGCTGCTTGCCTTTGTCAGCTGCCACTGGCTTGGGAGGAATGGGTACTACAACTGGTAAAGGTATAGAAGAAACATCCTCAGTAGAAACAGGCTGTGCTGGAGCAGATTCAGAAGAAGAGGCAGGATTCTCTTGAGTTTTAGGATACTCCTTCAAATAGGCTTTCCCTGATCTGGTGCCTAACAAGATTTCTTCGTCAACTATAGGGTCAAAAGATACCATGTTGCAAGTCTTCATTTTGCTTTTAGAACGAACTTTCTTCTTGGAGGAAGAAGAAACCTCGAACTCTGAAGCAAGATCTGGATGAATCCACATAATCTCGCCATTGTCAAGAGACAAGGGAACGAGACCTTCATTTGGTGGAGGAGGGAGATTCTCAATCTCAAGAGTAGCTTTGGGAATAGGAATAACGCCATGCGGTACCATCTGCGGAGGGAAGTCACCGAACTGGACTGAAACCATGTTTGCGGTAACAATCTTCTCGTCTTGCTGTAGAGTGACAACACCTGCATTAACCAGCTCTTGTATTTTGCCCTTGAGTACATAGAATGCTCGAGTAGGATGCCCAATGAATCTGTGGTAGACACAATACTTAGGATGATCGGTTTTACCGACTTCATCGGGTTTCTTTGGATCCGGGAGTTGGATCTTGTTGCTTTTGATTAAGCAATCAAAGATGCTTGCAGTATCATTCTCGTCAAAGGAGTACTCTACTTTAGGACGAGGTTCCTTTGGTTGAGATGCAGAAGGAGTGGAAGTGGACATAGGCGAAGCTACGTTGACAGCCAGAGACTCTTTGCTTTTCAAGTTGATGTTCAAAGTCTCTTTGTTCTTGCGGTTGTTCTGGCGATTATCGCCACTTGATGTTTGATGTTCATCCCGGTCGGGGTTAGACATTTGTACTCCTAATTGCTTAAATTTGTCAGCGCTAACTTCAGCAGCTTTGGTGTTGACAATAAAGGATGGCCAGTCTTGGAACTGAGTTGAACCTGTCCACATACTGATGATAGGCAAAAGATTTGCCTTACAGGTGTCTATGGTGACAGCAGCCGGAGTCCCTGGAGGCATCTTCAAAGCTTCTCGGCGGAACCGTTCAATAAAACTTTCAGCAGTCTCATTGTATTTCTGTTTGATTTTGTTGAGAGCTGACATAGTCATGTCATTGAATCCTTCATAGAACCATTCCAGGAAGATTTGTTTCAGACCTGAGAAGGAGGTGATACAACCATCGGGCAAGCTTCTGTACCAGTCGTATGCTACGTCGGCTAAACAACTGACGAATACTCAGGTAAGAAGAGCGTCATTTGGCTGGAGTTGAACGATCATTACCTCAAAATGATTGATGAACTGGCTAGGAGAAGTGCTGCCATCAAACAAAAAGATCGTTGGGATCTTGTACTTTGGCGGGAACGGGACTTCCTTCCATTCAACTGGGTAGGGCTGCTTAATTCCTAATCTTTGCAAGTTGTCTTTCTCTTTAAAGGCTTCGAACTGAGTTCGCAAGATTTTGACAGCTTCATTGGCATCTTCTGATGATGAAGGAGCAGGTTGAGTCAGAGTGGTAGGAGAAAGAACATCGTTGTAAGTACTACCCCCAGCCCCTGACTGACTGGGTGTAGTTTGAACTTGTACTTGTACAGGAGGCATTTGAGGAGACACTACCCCCAGCCCAGCATTGACAGGTACCGAAGATGCTATGATTTTAGGACTTACAGCAGGTACAGTTGGTGGTGTGGCATGTTGTGCCATAATAATAGAATGCATACTAGCAACCATTTCAGCCATGGTTTTCAGCTTGTCTTCTAGCGCAGCGATTCGCTGTTCTTGATTTGCTGAAGTTGAAGCATCTGGATCATCAGTGACAACATAAGCTGTCACTTCTCTTGGTACAATGGAAGACACCGTCTATTCAGAGCTTTCGCTATATGCATCATAGTCGGAGAAAGAGTCATCTCCTGAATGAGAAGTAAGCAGATGACTAGAAGGGTCCTGAAGAAGATTCCTTTGACCGATTGTATCTCGGCTTCGGGATCGGGTATGTCGAAATACTCCTTCAGAAGATTCTTGAATTAAATCTAGATACCGCTGGCTTGGCTTATGAGGTTTGCCATGCTTGGAGCATCTTCTACCCCCAGTGTCTCGAGAAGTCATGTTGACAGAAGCGTACAAGACTTCGTCTTCCTCTGACATAGCTTCAGAGTTTGCAAAAGTCAAACGATCGAAGATAGATCATTTTGTTGTTTGACAACAACATTGGATGATGACTTTGTGATTGCAATGATGATCAGATGATTGAACTGGAGGTGTTGAGACATTGTCCCGTTTTTGTCTGAGATGTTCTCTGAGATCAAAAGTTTGAGGGATCTGTTCTTTGACAATGTTCGGAACATGATTCCGATTCTTCAAATGTTTAGTCCCTTGAGTGTACAGGGAAATGCTCACTTCATTGGCATAAGTGTCGGGATCTTTGATCCTGGAAGTTTGTCTTTGATGTTTGATCTTCGTCATTGGCTGTTTACATTTCGTCGAAGTAGACATGTTGAGATAAGTTCTTAGATCTGCAAATTTACCCCCAGGGGTTTCTGTTTGAGACACCAGTAGTTTTTCCTGTCTTGATCGGGATATTTTGAGAGTCGAAAGATCTTGGAACTCTGCTACCGGAGCAGGCAGAATACCTCTTTGATCAGTACAAGTTCTCTTATCATGAAGGGAAGAAGAATCCTTATTTGAAATAGTTCTAGTACTGACTGGTGCCGAGGCACGTTCAGATTGATCTTCTACAGTAAAAACTGAAGAAAATTGAGAAAAGACCAAAGGACCTTTTTCTTTGTTTTGTGAAGAAGGGTTAGCTAAAGAGCGTTTCCCTCTATTGTCTTCCAAGTCATGGGACAAGGAAGTTTGAGAAAAGACCAACAGGCCTTTTTCTTTGTTTTGAGGAGGAAGAGGAATAGCCAAAGGACTACCCCCAGTGGATTGCACAGGAGCAACAGTGTGTTTGGGAGGCGGAGCAGAACTTTCCCCTTGTTATGAGAAGAAGAGAGTTTAGCCAAAAGGCTGTCACTCTTTGATTGCGCAGGCATGATTTGCGCATAGGTTACTCTGGCAGAGGGTGCATTGGTTCTAGCTACAGAAACTGTGGTTTGCGCATCAGGAGTTCTTGCCACAGAGTGCTTAGGATAGACTCTGGTTGCTAGAATGTTAGTTTGCGCAGAAAGATTGGCAGCCAACTGCGCCAGAGGCATAGGAGTCTTGCACTTTGCCAAGGCAGCATATAAAGTCTTCTGTGCACTGGCAACAGTAGATTGCGCAGCAATGGCAGAGGCAGATTCTGCAGCAGGCTTGATGACAGAAGTCTTGGACTGCGCAGCAGTCTTGGTGGCAGACTGCGCAGGAGTCTTGCTGGCAGAAAATTTGGACTGCGCAGCAGTCTTTGGGACCCACACTGGGCGCACTTTGCTTGTGGCAGAAGTGGTTGCAGTGCGAGGAGTGGTCTTAGAATTGATCATGGCTTCATAGGCTGTCTGGTTAATTTTCACAACCAGCGTCTTCTGCGTCTTTTTGATAGACGCTACGTCACATTGAGTTGTCACTTCCTCGTCGGAGGAGAAAGTCGTCCCCAGCAGAGTCGCCATTTTGTTTGCAAAAACAAAAGTAATGAACTTTATTGATACAAACTGTGTAAAAAAGATTACAAGAATTCTGGAAAAGTACAACTGTAGGAATCCAATCTAGAAGACGATTGCTTTATCCCTTGGACGATGTGAACTTTGAAGACGATAGCTTCTGAAGTTGACTTGAAGGCAAAAGCCTCGGAGAATTGAAGGCAAAAGCTTCGGAAGAATGCAGCAACACTTGGGCAAGAACTCCTGAACTCTCTGATATTTCTGAACTTTAATGTCTGATCCCCTTGAATGGAGACTTGAAACTCTATTTATAGAGTTCTGAAAATAACTAACTTTTAGTTATTCTGGACTGCGCATGATGAATTGCGCATGAATTGGATTGCGTAACAATGGGCTGCGCAGGCAGTTATTGGATCGTGGTCCAACTGTCTTAGACACATGGCATCTTTTGATTGAAATGCGCATGATCGTGCATAGACAGTTGCCACGTAATGAGCAATTGATGGCATGAGTGCCACGTGTACTTTATCACTTGTATTGATGAAGTGCGTAACCTAAATTGCGCTGGCTTCGGATTGCGCAGGCATGGACTGCGCAAGGAGTGGTTGGCCGATTGCGCTGCCAGCTGTCCTCGAGCGCCGTGCTGCACGATTAAACAAACAGTCGCCTCGTTCTCCGCGTTGTCAGCTGTCAGAAGATTTGATTGTATCAGGTAATGATGATTATTGCCACGTCAGCCTGCACGCTTGAGAGTGTGCGCAGTCTAGTGTGCGCAGTCAGTATGATTCGCAATCTGATGTCTGCGCAATTCATTTGAAAGATGCATTTCTCGATCTTCATGACTTTGTTAATGTGTGTAACTTAATTTTTTAGGACCTACAGTCATGCACCTCGCTTAGCGACGGTGGAAGAGCGAGACGATAGGATACATCTCCTACTCGCTCCAGAATGTCAAATATCCCTATATACCTAGGACTAAGCTTTCCCCGCACGCCGAAACAAATGACGCCACTGTTATGCGAAATCCTCAGGAATACATGGTCACCGACAGAAAACTCGAGAGGGCGTCGATGAGAATCGGCCCAATGGTGCTGGCGATCTTGGGCAACTCGAAGATGATCCCTGACTCTCCTGACTACTTCAACTGTCTGGACAATCATTTTCGGACCAAGCATCTGTCTCTCTCCAACATCGTCCCAAGCTAGCAGGGATCGGCACTTCCTACCATACAGTGCCTCGAACGGTGCCATCTGGATACTGGCCTGGAAACTGTTGTTGTACGAGAACTCCACCAGGTGCAGGTGATCTTCCCACGAACCACCGAAGTCGAGTGTATAAGATCTCAACATATCTTCAAGGGTCTGGATTGTACGCTCCGACTGACCATCTGTCTGCGGATGATATGCTGAACTGAACTGGAGATGAGTCCCCAAACTCTCTTGCAGGATACGCCAAAAGTACAACATGAATCTTGAATCTCGGTCCGAGGTGATACTGACTGGCACTCCGTGCAATCTGACGATCTGCCTAAGGTACATCTCTGCTAACTGAGCTGTCGACTGACCAACTCTGAATGGAAGAAAGTGAGCCACCTTCGTGAGCCGATCAACAATAACCCAGATAGCATCTCTACCAGCTGGGGATATAGGCAATCCGGTCACAAAATCCATGGTCACATGCTCCCACTTCTATTCTGGAATCGGCAAAGGATGAAGAAGTCCAGCGGGCCTCTGATGTTCAGCCTTAACTTGTTGGCAGACTAAACAACAAGAGACAAACCGGGCTATGTCCCTCTTCATGCCATTCCACCAAAAGTACTGTCGGATATCACGGTACATCTTTGTACCGCCCGGATGATTAAAATACTGCAAACTGTGGGCCTCTGCCATGATCTCTTGTCTGATATCTCTACCGGGTACACAAAGACGCTTACCATGCCTAAGTGTACTGCCCTCATGAATGCACAACTCTGGTCTTCGTCCTGCCTCACACTCTGCCCTGAGTCGTTGAAGCTTGGAATCTGTTGACTGCGCCATCCGGATCCTCTCGACTATAGTGGACTGAACTTGCATGCTGGCCATCAATGCCACACTGGAAGGGAGAACAACTTCGATAGTCATCTTCTGAAGATCTGCTAACAGCTCTGGTTGCGCTGTTAGGAGATAAACTCCGGCTCTCCTGTTCAATGCATCTGCAACAACGTTGGCCTTCCCAGGATAATACTGCAAGTTGACATCATAATCCACAAGTAGCTCCAGCCACCTCCTCTGACGCATGTTAAGATCCTTCTGGGTGAAAACATACTTCAGGCTTTTGTGGTCGGTAAAAATCTCCACCCTATCTCCGTACAAGTAGTGCCTCCACAACTTAAGTGCAAACACTACTGCTGCCAGCTCCAAGTCATGGGTTGGGTAATTTCTCTCATGATCACGAAGTTGTCGTGACGCATAAGTTATTACCTTGCCATACTGCATCAGAACACATCCTAGGCCTCTGCCTGAAGCATCACAATACGCTGAGAATCCTCCGATTCCTTCTGGAAGTGTGAGAATGGGAGCCGTCATCAAGCCTCGCTTCAACTTCTCAAAAGATTCCTGGCACTTTGCTGTCCAAGCAAACTGCACATTCTTGTGGGTCAACTGGGTCAGTGGTGCTGAAATTCGGGCAAAGTCTGAAACAAACCGCCGGTAGTAGCCGGCCAATCCAAGAAAACTATAAACTTCTGCAACGGTACTGGGTACTGGCCATGACTCAATGGCCACGATCTTCTGGGTATCCACTTCTACTCCTCCTCTGGTGAAGATATGACCCAAGTACGAAATGCGATCGAGCTAGAACTCGCATTTACTGAACTTGGCATACAACTGGTGCTCCCTGAGAATCTGAAGAACCACACGGAGATGCTGCTCATGCTCCGTCTCACTCTTACTGTAGACCAGGATGTCATCCAAGAACACAATCACAAACTGATCCAAGTAAGGCATGAAGATGCGATTCATGAGATCCATGAACACAGCCGACGCATTGGTCGCTCCAAAGGGCATAACAAGGAACTCCCAATGCCCATACCTCGATCTAAAAGCTGTCTTCGGGATGTCCTACTCTCTGACCCTGATCTGATGATATCCCGAGCGCAAGTCGATCTTCGAGAATACTGATGCCCCTTTGAGTTGATCAAACAAGTCATCTATCCTCGGGAGAGGGTATTTGTTCTTGATTGTCACTGAGTTCAAGGTACGATAATCAACACATAACCTGGACGTACCATCCTTCTTTTTCACAAGAAGCATCGGGGCTCCCCAAGGCGATCCACTAGTACGAATGAATCCCTTGGTTCTAAGTTCTTCAATCATCTTGTACAAGATCTCTAATTCTGACGGCGCCATCTTGTAGACTCTCTCTGATACTGGGGCTGTCCTAGGAATCAGGTCTATGGTGAACTCGATCTCCCGTTCTGGCGACATACCTGGAAGCTCTTCTGAGAAAATATCTGGAAACTCTTCGACTATCCGGGGCAACTGCACTGCTGTTACTGCCATCCGCAATATTGGAGGAGAAGGCTCAACCTCGCCCCGGGAGAAGGAAAACTCTGGCTCGCCTAGAATGCTAAAAATAATCCTACCAATATGGCAGTCTATTCTAGCATACTGGTTCCTTAACCAATCCATCCCTAGGACCACATCATAATCGGCCATCGGAAATTCTATCAATCTAGCAGGAAATTCCTTACCGCTAACTACGATCTGACATGAGAAAAACACTCTATTGACTCCCACAAGTCCGTTACCAGTAAGTATATTGAGCCTTACTGATAATGACTCGGGCTCCAATCCTATCCGTATCGCGAATCGTGCAGACATAAAAGAATGCGATGCACCAGAATCAAATAAAGCTGAAGCTGGAAAGGAGTTGACGAGAATAGTACCTGCCACTACCTCTTCTGGTGCCAATCCTTCCTCTGCGTTCATCACCATAGCCTGACCATGCCCTTGGGGTGCTGGTCCTCTCCGCTGAAATCTTCGCTGCCTATTCTGACTCAAGGCTTGGGCCTGAGTATGCTGCTGGGGGTTCTGCTGCTGGAATACTTGGGTCTGAGGCCGCAAGGGCCTCGGCAATGGATACTGTTGCTGCTGGACCGGAGCTGGTCCTCTCACCGAAGAGCTAGAAAGGTTGGACGATGATGAACCGCCCCTATTCGGGCAGGATCCAACCCTATGGTCTGCTGCTCTACAAGCCAGACATAATCCCTGTACCCTGCGACACTCTGCCACTACATGGCCTGGCTTCTCACAATGAGAACATCCCACTGCGGAAGACTGCTTCTGCTTCTGCTGCTGCTGCTGAGGGTACGTCGGGGCTGAATGCTGAACCGACGTCACTGAGGCCACCCGCCTCGGAGCTCCAATAGTCAAAGCCCTGGCTGCTGGGGCTGGGGCTGAAGACTGATTCATCTGGCCGTGGGATCTCTTCCGACCTCCGGCCCTATCCATAATCCTCTGGGAGGTATACTCATGCCTCCGGGCTGCTCTCAAGATCGCATCAAAAGTCTGATGCTCAAACTGCGCAACTGCCAATAGAATCTCCAGGTAAAGTCCTTGCTGAAACTGCTGGGCTCTATCATACTCGGTTGCCACCAAAGTGGGAGCAAACCTACTGAGTCTCGAAAACTCGACCGCATATCCGTCGACCGTCCTGCCCATCTGCTTCAGATTGGTGAACCTCGTCTGTAGATCATACCGAGCTACAACATCAAAATACTTGGTCTAGAATCTCTCTCTGAACACCGTCCAAGCAATGGGTGCTGCTAATCCAATGGCCTGTGCCGCCCACCAGCTGCAGGTAAGATCTAATAACTGTAAGCGCACCACGACTACCTTCTCGTTCTCTGGGGTCCTGGCTGCTTCTAGAATCACCTCTGTATCCTGAAGCCAAGCATCTGCAGCGATAGCATCTTCACTACCGTCGAAGAATGGAGGGTTCAAGCGCTTGAAGCTGTTGGCCGTGCTGTTACCCTGATGATCGCCCCTGGTCAAAGCATCCATCACTGCCTGGTGCAAGGCATCTCCTCGACGATCTTGGAAAGCTATCAAGGTCCTGACGAGTCCTACCAAGTGCCATCATCAGGTTCGATAGGCTGAACTGGTTGGACTGGTGGCTCTCCACCAGAAGGCACGACTCTGGAGGCTACTTCAGAATGCTGGGCTTGATCCTCGGGGTACTGCTGATCCTCGGGAAGTGCTTCGCCTTGCTGACCGGCAGGTCCAGGAACGATGCCGCTGAAGAAGATGACATGGAGAACAATAAGGAAGGACCAGGACAGATCAACGATACAAGCATATGATCAGGACAAGAATCCAGAGATTCAGAAGATACGAGCAGAGATCAAGGGCGAATACTGATTGAGACATCTATTCGGTAAACCCTCACATATCTTGATTTACAAGACCTGCATGGGCCTCCACTTAAACTATGTCACGCCCCAGAACCAGAATACTGGAGAACGGGGGCAGACATAGCCAGCTACGTATATAAAATGGAATCTATCTCGCTATACGGTCACGGCTGTCTAGATAAATGAGGGTTTACTACAAGCCAACAGTCTCTTAAGGTCATGAACAAGCCTAGTGTCTCAATCACAAGCAAGTAAATAAATGTTACAATATATAAGATCACCAAATATACAATAGTAAGGCGTCCCAAACATTACATATTCAGTTGATCATGAAGCTAGTCGTTACAAAATGTTAGGACTAGCAAGAGTTTAGTCATACATGATCAACCCTAGGATCTGTCAATCATGTTACAGCCCGTAGGCAGACAGTAAGTAAGTGCAATCGAGCTAAACAGGTGCTCGTCGGCTAAACGTCTCAAAAGAATATTTTTACAATAGAGTGGGAGAGCCAAAAATAACCCACTCGTTGCCCTGGTTACGTCTGGTGGTCACCATCGGGATGAAAAGTCGGTAGATCCTCTGGAGCTGCTCCAAAATTTGGCCATACAAAACCAGCTGGGTCAGATCCCAAAAAGAGCAAGTGCCACAAATGAGGCTTCACTTAGGAACTAAAACCAGCAATTAGCACATAAGATAATAATAAATAGTAAAACTGGAGAAAATAACATTACGAGGATATACGGTAAGATAACCATGGCACCATTCAGATAACCAGGTTACAATTCTTAAACCAAACAAGGACCGGGGTTGTAACCCTCCGTCTGAACAGAACTTGGAACTCTCACCATTTATCGGTAAAATAAATATAAGCATTCTGGTCATGCAGTAATCTGGAACAAGATCAGGGCAAGGCTAGACAGGTTAGACTCCATCCAATCATTTCACGGCCAAGCAAGAATTATGGCTTGATACTTTAACTAACTAGGGTTGTCACAAGCCTAATTACTAAAAAGATACAGTGAGATTATTCCACAGCTACAAGCCCTGTAGACCATCCAGGTTACCCAGGTCGAAAATTAGGGGTTGAATTCAGGTGGATACATCGTCCAGGAAACGCATGTACCCTTAGGTAGCTTGAAGGGTGCAACACATGACAGTGTGCTGGAAATGTGCCCTACTCGACGGTAGGCTACAGATCCCAGGCGCGCCCAGGTAATGGGATCGCCTGTAGCTGGAAAATCTCTTCATGACTAATGTATTATTCTAGTTATTAGGCTTAGTTCATTTCAATAGGTACTCCTGACCGTGGTACTCAGGAGTCCCATCCTAGACATGATGCAAGACCGGACTGGTTCATTTGTACAAGCACAATCGCCCACGGTATCCAGGTTAGTATACAGGTCATGTCATGTCAGGTAGCCATCGCAACAGCTTATCAAGATATATTATGTCAGGTTATCTTGTCAAGTTTACTGGTCAAGAGTGCGCCACGACGGGCCACTATCAGGTCATGTCAGGTTTACTTGTCAGGAGTGCACCACTACGGGTCACTATCAGGTCATGTCATGTTCACTTGTCAGGAGTACACCACGACGGGTCACTTCCGTGTTCAGGTACATGTGCAGGGCATCATAGTACAATCATTTAATCAGGAGACCCAATTACACTGAGGGTTACAAGGCATGAGTTAATAATACTAAATGAATAATAGTAATAATAATAAAATAACAACACAAGGCATGGAGAGGAGTCATGCGGCCCAACGAGAGACGAATCCATGCAGCAGGCAGAAGGGGCAACCCATGAGGCTAGCGGAAGGAGAGTGTACTCATGCGGCTAATGGCAGAAAACTTATGCGGCTGGGAAATTCAGAGTCATAAGGTTGAGAGGGCTCGAGTCCTCATGCGGTAAGAAGAAGACTGCAGTATGTACGGCCATCGAGGATCAATTCCTGTGCGGTTCTCAAGGAAAGGGGGTTCTCATGCAGCTGGGACGAGCCTGGGTACATGTGGCCGGGTCAAGTGAAGTCCCATACGGCCAGTGTCACGACCCGTACCCACTGTTAGGGTACGAGAACGTAACTACGCCCAGCCTACACCGCAGTGTCGGCGGTAGAACGCTGTCCTAGGTCACAACATTTAACAATATAATGCTAAGCAGTTTATACTCCCCGAATGGGGGTGACATAGCAGATACAGACTCAATCACATCTAAGGTAGAGACTGATAAGGATAGATAAAACATAAAATCCAAAAGAGATACAGGAGATAGAAGTCTAAGTGTCTAAGATACATAAACCCAGAAATACATCTCAAAACTCAAATACAGATACAATAATCCACAAGTAAATACAACTCCAGACAAAATAAAATAACTACCTAAACAACCTCTACTGTGTCTCCTCTAGGCTAGCAGGCAATTCCAGGCCATCTGTAAAATTTATCAACAGGTCCAGTCAGGATAGGAGCGAGCACAATACATCTCAACAAATCATAGCAGGTTAGAAAATATAATCATGCAGTAAAGTAAGATACAGGATCTAAAGAAATACAGTATATAAACAGGAAGAGAACTGTAATAAAAATATATACTATAAATAGAGAACTAACAGTGGCTAGTGATGTAGAGTACAAGATAGCACATGTGAACGGGACAGATTTGTACATGATCTACACTAAAGAGTTGTACATGATCTACACTACTATGGAATTGTTCACATGACTACTAGCACTCCCCCGTTTCCCCAATCAATACACAAGGATCTAAACAGGTTATGTTATTGTACATGATATCACATGGGGCCCTTAAAAGGGTGTACATGATAGTATACATGAAGGCTCTATGAACATGAGAGTACAAGATTCACAAGAGTGTACATGTATGGTGAAAGCACAGGAGTACATGATGAAAGTGAAACGCACATGACACAATGTACCCGATGCTCCCGAGGGGGATAACATCGCATGAAGAGATCCGTATAGTACTAATCCATGATAATGTCGTGACAGTATCAAGTATAGTAATCTAAAGCAGGAATATAATTCTAAGCAGGATATGAAATGATCAGAGAATGTACTCGCCTGATATCTGAATGTCCAAGGTAAAGATACTGTCCGAGGAGAGGTGTCTGGCTCCTAATTAGAACAGTACAAGTCACAACATGTCCAGAAGGGTAATATAAAGTACTACAATGCATTCTACATGAATCTAGGTCAAACTAGGCCAAGTCAACCCTTGGTCAACTCTGGTCAACTGTACTAGTCAAACTAGGTCATGTCCTAACCCAGCAAGTCTTACTAGGCCTAACCAAGACTATCCTAGCAAGCACACATCAATACAATGCTATACAAGCCAACATACACCCGACTCTATATAGCATGCAATTATTCAATACTCAAATAGGCAAGAATTCACATTGGATATACACTAGGTAATCTATTACTTTAAGCTATATATGTCTACACATATATACACATGCATATATTAGTATTCAACATTAGGTCTATAATCATGGCATTTCAAATGGTTATATAAACTTATATATATTACAACACAATATGCTAACATATATATAATATACATACATAGCTAAGTTAACTATATTCATAAATACTTATTTAAGAGGCTATGTGTGTGTATGTGAACATGGCAAAGGGGCAAGTGAGGGTTAAATGGGCATACATAGTGTATACATATCAAAGAGTGTCAAAGTATAAGTGAACAATGTGTCAAGTGTGATAGTGTCAACATAGTGTAAGGGGGTACATGAGGTAATATAGGATTTGTGTTAACATAGAACATTATATCTCATTAACTTGTATATTGCATACATTACATCTATTATTACATTACATTCATGCTTGCATTCATTCATCATTCATTTATTCTCTTGCACCACTATATGCACCATACATTACATACTATGGAACCTACATATTCATTACAAGCCATACTTATACATGCTTACATTAAATAGGATACTTACACCTCATACATCATTTATTTAACCATTTACTCATACTTGTATTCTCTATTTAGTTACATAATGTATATACATTAACATGGGTTAAAATCAAATAGAACATTATATTACACACAAGGGTACACAAAATACATATGCCGAATAGTAACTCCTACTAATAATCAATACTGTACCATCTCAGCATGAATTAAAATTTAGGATTAAAGTATATTATAGATCTATGTGTTAGCTTTCCGAAACTTCAAACGGATCGTATTTTCGTTTCCGGAAACTCCCGGAATCGCGAAAACACCGAGAACGCGTTTGTCTTTCATACAGCTGACACTCAAATAATTCTCCAGAAAGTTACAGAAAGAATTAGGCCTATTAATATATGTTTTTAGAAAGCTAACTTCAATACGCTTTTTTTAAAAAAAATGGGAGATTAAACCGAGTTTTGAGCTAGAAGTTATGACATTTCTAAGTTAGGGCTGAAATTAAAAACGTGGATAAAAATCATGACGGATTTAGATAGTTTGAGCCAAAAGAATACACAATATATATCCTAATTATCCACAACAATAATAGCAATAATAATATGAGGAACCACACTCACAAACTTGATTATATAATCATCATGAACCATTTATTACATATATAAATATAGATACACTCTCATTACAATATATATATATATATAAATCTATATATGTAACATGAACACATCCACAACACAAAGGACACTCCTATGACCTCCAAATGGACACAAAATGGACACAAATGGAGATACAATCATGGGGTCATTCCTATGGGTTCAAAATAGACCTATATACATGAGGAAATAAAAAGGAGAAAAGATTTATACCTCCCGGTAGATCGAATCAAAGAAAAGCCTTCCCGGAGCGACACCGACACGTAGAGATTCCAAAAGGACACGAACGAGCTCCGAATCCTCCCAAACTTGGGTAGCTTCCTCCTTGGCTAGAATGGAGAAGGAAAGAAGAAGATTTGGTGGTGAAATGGAAGGATTTGGTGGAGAAATTGCTAGGGATTGCTCTCTAGGAATTTGGAGAAGAACAAGAGAGAGAAAAATAGATGGATAAAGACAAATGTGAGGCTCAACCCTATCCTTATTGTGGCTGGCCATAAAGGTGGTTTTGTCCTATTAAGAAAAGTCCAAAAGCCCCTACTAACCTATTCTAAGAGTATTAGGAAATGGCTAATTGGTTGGGGCTAAATTAGTCATTCTAAAGTCTCTAATCACACTAACCTTATCCATAATAATTAGTCTAACCTCTAACTAAAATATTTCTATCATGTGGACTAAAATTAATATCATGTGGGCCATGCCTAACTAGTGTGTAGGCCCCACTAGAGTCAAAATACCCCTGGGTCCCCGTTTCAAGTCGGATTGAGTTAAAATTCGAACCCGACTCAAATAACCCCAAAAAATATCATAAATAATAAAATAATATCAAAATAATTCAAAGAGGTCAAATGCAAAAATATCCTTAGGCCAAAAATGACATTAAAATATCATAATCACATGGTTAGGCTCTAGGTCAAACAGTCTCTAGGGTTTCACTAGCAAAATGTCAAAACCACAAGTCATTGATTTAAATAATGTTAAAATAATTTAAAATCACCAAAAATCATATCATAAATTAAATATAATTATTAAAATAATTATAAACATGAAATTTCAAAATTACCCTCATTTGGGAAACTGGGTGCTACAACTCTACCCACCTTAGAAAAATTTTGTCCTCGAAATTTAAGATCGATAGTACTCCTTCTAGAGCCTCTAACCTACCCAATATCTAAGGTAACACTTCCTAACACTGGAATAATAAACGGACATCTAAAAAGTGTCAATCTATGAATACCTCCAATACTGCTCTGCTGTACGACGGTAATGGAACTTCAATAAAATATGGACTAGAACCTATATCCAAGGGACTGGACCTATTTTAAAGTGGTCTTAACTAAGGATGAAAATGAACTGATCATAGGCTATAGGTATGCTCAAACTATTATCTTCCTATTAACCATCTATTAATACATTCCATTACCAAAGGAATGATGCATTACTAAGACATATAGGCCCCTATCTCTCATAACACATTTATGCTCACCAAAAGACTAGTACATCCCATCAAGGCTGATACTATAATCTCTTATAAATCTCATAAGCTACATGTTTATAGACACACATCCCCACATCAAGGACTAACCTATATATATCTACAACTGATACTAATGGGGTGACGTCCCTATCTCCCAACAATCAAGGTCTAATTTTTTTTTCTAAATTATGCAATTTGAAGGAATAGTATACAAGGTCAGGACATACCGTAGCAGTTGGAAGTCTCACCTAGGTACACTAATCATTCTAGGTCAAAACAGTACTATGGTATCAACACACAAACAATCTAGGGTGTCCTAATTGGGAAGGTAAGGGAACAACAATCATCAAGGTTGTAGGGCTGTCTACCATCCTATATGAAAATTGGTCATTAACAAGCAACTAAGAAATTATTAAAAGGTTACTATTCCATAAAATGGCAAAAATTGAAAATTTAGGCACAACAAATTACAAATAGATTTTTGTCTTGACACGATCTATGTTGATCAATTTTGGGATAAACGAGATTTGGGTAAGAAGGGAAATCAATAAAATCAAAGTATGAGCACGAGCATCCAATGATGGAGATTCAGGTCATGATTAAATTTAATTCGACTGAGTACGAATACGAGGTTCATAGGCGATGAAAAGATTTCAAGAAGAATTGTCAAGGCTGTCGCGAATGAGACTCTAGGGTCAAGTTTAACTATGTCTCCATTCTCGTAGATTGATACATAAAAAAGCGAACCATAGTACAATAGGTTGATCAGACCATCATGTACCGGTTCTGATTAGACAATATGTTAGTGGGTGGCCACCCAATAAAATATGTCATGACCAAGCTCGAAAATAGATAAGCTTGCAAAACTAAGGCTAATTTAACAGCACAAGATATAAGGGTGGTATTGATAAAAGGAATTACATAGTCCAAGTTTCTTAACCAACGGGTCAAGTAATCAGATAAGGTACAAGGTTAAGCATCTAAAGAAACAAGCAGAACACCATCACATGTCGGGTCGAAAGAATTAAGTCAAGGCTGGATTTCTAATTGAAATAAGAAGAAATTTAGTATAATGGTAGAGGTTATAGTTTAGCCAGTTGACCAGAAAATCATATCAAGAAAATAGAGTACAAGAAGACGGGTTTTAGTGGGACATGATATACCTACACGAAGGTGAGCTCGTCTAGGTCTTGCATATAAGATTTGTTGGAGGGTAACAGCTAGTATTACATTTCGAATATCAAAGTCACGATAGGGAACGTCAAGGATCTCAATTAGAAAGTGGGAGTTCAAGAGGTGGTAATTAATGGGCAAAAATAATGAAGATCGAGTTAGTCATCTGCTTCTGATACTCTTAAGTTCATCTGGTCATAACTTGCCAATCATATCTTTATCTCACCAGTCTCCATATGAAAATTTAACCTTTACTTAAACCCTTACCATGACTACCGTAGGCAATTCCCAATTTCCAAACATCACTCTTGAAGCACAACCCTCACATTTAGGAAACATTAACCATTTATTTAAATTTCCAAGTTCTTTCACCTTGTCTTAAATTTGACCCAAAACCTCTAAATTCCGTTTACGAATTCCTTGAACTTGTTCAAATTGTTCTCCTCGTATTATTTAATTTAAATCTCTAGGCCTTACAAAACTTATCTTTCATCATAAAATCAACTTCCATATTTTCTTCGACATACACCCTTGAATATTATTCTCCTAAAAATATTTCACAACAATCTCTAAACTTCCGTAACTTTGTGCTCTCTCTATCCCTAGTCATTTCCTCGTAACATCTTGTTTAATATCCTTATTAAACATAATTAACTTCTCTTTTCTATTACTAACCTTCTACATAGCCTCAGAGTAAAAGTTTTCCCCAGAATCAATAACCAAGATTTTTTAAGTTCTCAAAACTAGGTTGACCTCTGATATCCTCATTAGTTTTGAATACACCTATAAACTATCTCATAACCCCAAAATTTCTCTAAATATAATTGTTTCCAGATTGGCAGTATACATCTCTTTATTCTATTCGAGACCTTTACCACATTTCTATCTCAAGTTTTCATATGGAACACTCAACATTTGATTTCCTTTAGATCATCATAAAATAACCAGTTACGTCTTCTCTGAGCTACATAATTTACGTCACTTCCTTAACATTTCTCAGGCAAAATGATATGAAGATTCAAGAGTTGTCAAGGTATAGCTGACAGAATTATATACGAGATAGAAAATTGATATAATCAGGACAGGTATATAAGACAAGGAATGATGGTAGTAAAAATATTGGCAGGAAAAGAATGATAATAGAATCTGTTCTGCTTATCTATTTAAAAGAGGGACCCATTTTTTTTTTGAAACAAGAATTATAATACCAAATCCAAAATAAGGCCTAGCAAAATCATTGGTTTATTGTATTAAGAAGAAATAAATTTTTGTAAGAAGTTACACAAGGTTTATAAAAATAGCTAAAGCTACATCCTAAGTAAACAATGAGAAACAAAACAAAACAAAATAAAACAAAACAACAATAATTCCTTCTCTCTTTTTTTGAATGACTGAAACAAAAGTAGCAAAAACATGTTCAAAAATATTTAAGGTACAATCTGATAATCATATGCGTCTATCCAAAATCATGGTACTCTAAATCCTCGTCATACTAGTGAGCAAGGCTACGATAATGACAGAGTCCTTGACTTATACACATACCTCTAGAATCATGGTATTTAACATTTTTGCGATGCCGCTAGCTTGGCTGCGAAAACCTTAAATTTCCACACCCGAGAAATATATCCAAAATCAGACTATATGTCCTCACCATGCTGGCTAATGTGACTATAGAAGACAAGATTTCCATAACTTAGATGACCTGGCCCATATAATTTTATCTTGCCAAAAATTAAATTAAATCAACAATGAATACCAAAAAAAAAAATAAATCAAATTTATCAACGAACATCAAAATTCAGAAATGAACAAAATCCTTCAAATCATATAACTACAAACTCGGATGCTATAGCTAACATCAAGATTCAAATTTCAACAATCTTCATCAAACTCAATAAATACAAACTCAAATTCAATAATAATCCATCAAAATCAAATTCAATAGCAGAAAGTAAAGATAAATCAAATCAAAGAAAAAAAGAAAAGAGTTTTCAAATCAGAGTTAAACAAGATTGTCAAGGGTCGTCCCAGGAATCTCTCAAGGGTTCCTATTTGTGATTGAGTACCTTCAAAATATATCCTAATCCTACTGCAGGCTGTAGTGGTACTCTAGTTCGAATACCACTACACAAACTCGACCTGCATGGGCCACCACTAAAAACGTGTCACGACCCGCACCCACTGTTAGGGTACGAGAACGTAACTACGCCCAGCCTACGCCGCAGTGTCGACGGTAGAACGCTGTCCTAGGTCACAACATTTAACAATATAATGCTAAGCAGTTTATACTCCCCGAATGGGGGTGACATAGCAGATACAGACTCAATCACGTCTAAGGTAGAGCCTGCTAAGGATAGATAAAACATAAAATCCAAAAGAGATACAGGAGATAGAAGTCTAAGTGTCTAAGATACATAAACCCAGAAATACATCTCAAAACTCAAATACAGATACAATAATCCACAAGTAAATACAACTCCAGACAAAATGAAATAACTACCTAAACAACCTCTACTGTGTCTCCTCTAGGCTAGCAGGCAATTCCAGGCCATCTGTAAAATTTATCAACAGGTCCAGTCAGGACAGGAGCGAGCACAATACATCTCAACAAATCATAGCAGGTTAGAAAATATAATCATGCAGTAAAGTAAGATACAGGATCTGAAGAAATACAATATGTAAACAGGGAGAGAACTGTAATAGAAATATCTACTATAAATAGAGAACTAACAGTGGCTAGTGATGTAGAGTACAAGATAGCACATGTGAACGGGACAGATTTGTACATGATCTACACTAAAGAGTTGTACATGATCTACACTACTATGGAATTGTTCACATGACTACTAGCACTCCCCCGTTTCTCCAATCAATACACAAGGATCTAAACAGATTATGTTATTGTACATGATATCACATGGGGCCCTTAAAAGGGTGCACATGATAGTATACATGAAGGCTCTGTGAACATGAGAGTACAAGATTCACAAGAGTGTACATGTATGGTGAAAGTACAGGAGTACATGATGAAAGTGAAACGCACATGACACAATATACTCGATGCTTCCGAGGGGGATAACATCGCATGAAGAGATCCGTATAGTACTAATCCGTGATAATTTCGTGACAGCATCAAGTATAGTAATCTAAAGCAGGAATATAATTCTAAGCAGGATATGAAATGATCAGAGAATGTACTCGCCTGATATCTGAATGTCCAAGGTAAAGATACTGTCCGAGGAGAGGTGTCTGGCTCCTAATTAGAACAGTACAAGTCACAACATGTCCAGAAGGGTAATATAAAGTACTACAATGCATTCTACATGAATCTAGCTCAAACTAGGCCAAAGTCAACCCTTGGTCAACTCTGGTCAACTGCACTAGTCAAACTATGTCAAACTAGGTCATGTCCTAACCCAGCAAGTCTTACTAGGCCTAACCAAGACTATCCTAGCAAGCACACATCAATACAATGCTATACAAGCCAACATACACCCGACTCTATATAGCATGCAATTATTCAATACTCAAATAGGCAGGAATTCACATTGGATATACACTAGGTAATCTATTACTTTAAGCTATATATGTCTACACATATATACACATGCATATATTAGTATTCAACATTAGGTCTATAATCATGGCATTTCAAATGGTTATATAAACTTATATATATTACAACACAATATGCTAACATATATATAATATACATACATAGCTAAGTTAACTATATTCATAAATACTTATTTAAGAGGCTATGTGTGTGTATGTGAACATGGCAAAGGGGCAAGTGAGGGTTAAATGGGCATACATAGTGTATACATATCAAAGAGTGTCAAAGTGTAAGTGAACAATGTGTCAAGTGTGATAGTGTCAACATAGTGTAAGGGGGTACATGAGGTAATATAGGATTTGTGTTAACATAGAACATTACATCTCATTAACTTGTATATTGCATACATTACATCTATTATTACATTACATTCATGCTTGCATTCATTCATCATTCATTTATTCTCTTGCACCACTATATGCACCATACATTACATACTATGGAACCTACATATTTATTACAAGCCATACTCATACATGCTTACATTAAATAGGATACTTACACCTCATACATCATTTATTTAACCATTTACTCATGCTTGTATTCTTTATTTAGTTACATAATGTATATACATTAACATGGGTTAAAATCAAATAGAACATTATATTACACACAAGGGTACACAAAATACATATGCCGAATAGTAACTCCTACTAATAATCAATACTGTACCATCTCAGCATGAATTAAAATTTAGGATTAAAGTATATTATAGATCTATGTGTTAGCTTTCCGAAACTTCAAACGGATCGTATTTTCGTTTCCGGAAACTCCCAGAATCGCGAAAACACCGAGAACGCGTTTGTCTTTCGTACAGCTGACACTCAAATAATTCTCCAGAAAGTTACAGAAAGAATTAGGCCTATTAATACATGTTTTTGGAAAGCTAACTTCAATACGCTTCTTTTAAAAAAAATGGGAGATTAAACCGAGTTTTGAGCTAGAAGTTATGACATTTCTAAGTTAGGGCTGAAATTAAAAACGTGGATAAAATCATGACGGATTTAGATAGTTTGAGCCAAAAGAATACACAATATATATCCTAATTATCCACAACAATAATAGCAATAATAATATGAGGAACCACACTCACAAACTTGATTATATAATCATCATGAACCATTTATTACATATATAAATATAGATACACTCTCATTACAATATATATATATATATATATATATATATATATATATATATATATATATATATATATATATATATATATAAATCTATATATGTAACATGAACACATCCACAACACAAAGGACACTCCTATGACCTCCAAATGGACACAAAATGGACACAAATGGAGATACAACCATGGGGGTCATTCCTATGGGTTCAAAATAGACCTATATACATGAGAAAATGAAAAGGAGAAGAGATTTATACCTCCCGGTAGATCGAATCGAAGAAAAGCCTTCCCGGAGCGACACCGACACGTAGAGATTCCAAAAGGACACGAACGAGCTCCGAATCCTCCCAAACTTGGGTAGCTTCCTCCTTGGCTAGAATGGAGAAGGAAAGAAGAAGATTTGGTGGTGAAATGGAAGGATTTGGTGGAGAAATTGCTAGGGATTGCTCTCTAGGAATTTGGAGAAGAACGAGAGAGAGAAAAATAGATGGATAAAGGCAAATGTGAGGCTCAACCCTATCCTTATTGTGGCTGGCCATAAAGGTGGTTTTGTCCTATTAAGAAAAGTCCAAAAGCCCCTACTAACCTATTCTATGAGTATTAGGAAAGGGCTAATTGGTTGGGGCTAAATTAGTCATTCTAAAGTCTCTAATCACACTAACCTTATCCATAATAATTAGTCTAACCTCTAACTAAAATATTTCTATCATGTGGACTAAAATTAATATCATGTGGGCCATGCCTAACTAGTGTGTGGGTCCCACTAGAGTCAAACTACCCCCGGGTCCCCGTTTCAAGTCGGATTGAGTTGAAATTCGAACCCGACTCAAATAACCCCAAAACAATATCATAAATAATAAAATAATATCAAAATAATTTAAAGAGGTCAAATGCAAAAATATCCTTAGGCCAAAAATGACATTAAAATATCATAATCACATGGTTAGGCTCTAGGTCAAACAGTCTCTAGGGTTTCACTAGCAAAATGTTAAAACCACAAGTCATTGATTTAAATAATGTTAAAATAATTTAAAATCACCAAAAATCATATCATGAATTAAATATCATTATTAAAATAATTATAAACACAAAATTTCAAAATTACCCTCATTTGGGAAACTGGATGCTACAGCCAGCAAGGGAGCGGCCCTTATGTGGTTCAGGGTGAAGGAGGCATATGCGGCTAGCATGACCAGAAGGCACATGCGGCTCGGGAAGAAGTTCTCATACGGCTAGCGGAAGCAAGTCTAGGCGGCTCAAGAGGAGCGGAGTATTATGCTGCTAGATGAGTTCGGCCCTCATGCGGCTCAAAGTACTTCCAGTCATGTGGCTGAAGAGAACACTTGCCGCATAAAATATTCATGCGGTCAAGTCAAGCACAGTTCATCTTCTCCAAAATTCCGAGAAGAAGAACATCATGAGAGCCAACTTCTCAAGCTTCATAACTCCATCATCCGGAGCCCAAATCCGAACTTCCATAGGTCAAAATGGGGCAGAATGAAATGCTCTACTACATAGAACCATAAAAACTCAGAAATAACAAGATTAAATAGATCAAAACCCAAAAAATCCAAAAATAAAATAAACTTAGATCTACAAGAATCGAGCCATGGAAAGTAAAAATGCCAAGTATTAAAGTAAGTTAAAATGCTGTAAGGAAGAGAATGAAGCAATAAAATTGGAGTTCCCCCATGAAGCAAGTTGCACTTGCCTAGACCTCTCTCTCCCTCTCTCTGGTAGGTGCAGGAGTTAATGGTGGAGAAGAAGAGATTAATGAAGAGAGAGAAAGAATAATGGGTAATAAACACTATGGGTGGTGGTAGGTAGGTGGTTCTCTCCTTGGTTCATAATGAACCAAAGCAAACCGAGCCAAGCCGAACCAACCCAAGAATAAACCAGCATGAAGAAAAGCCAAGCAAGGAATCATGTAATACAAGATAAAATATGTACACATATTCCAAAAATATGCAATACGAACCACATGCATTACATCCACCAAAACCCTAACTCCAGCGACCCCTAGCGCCACCTCCACAGCCACCTTCACCGCCATCGACCACCACCGAAGAGTTTGCCGAAGAAAGGCGAGTGCAGCGCCACCCCAGCGCCGCGACCACGACGTCCCTAGCCGCCGGAAGTCCCCTCGACTTCAAACCTCGACGCCGAACAAGAAGGTAACAGCCCTAAAAACGTGTCGTGCATGTCCCAAAGTCACGCATGGTGTTCGCCTGGACACGGAGAACCTAACAGTAGGGTTGGACACGCGTTAGCAGTGTCGTGCATGTCGTACTGGGTGCGGACCCACGACACTGGGTCAGATTTTATTTTCTCGTGTCCTGAACAGTCTGGACACGAAATCGAACTGTTATTTAGGTTATTGGGTTAACGGGTTTAGATCATGCTATTGGGTTCAGAAACCCATTAACCTTAAACCTAATAAATCTAACCCAAACCCTTTCCCTAAACAAATGACTCGGGCTGACCCCCTGGCCAGCCCGAGCGCGCTAAATACCCCCTTGCTCTTAGCCGAGTTCGAGCCCCCCTTTCCTGTTTTATTTTGTTTTGTTTTTATTATTATATATATGTATATGTATTTGTATATATATATATTATTATATATACTGTTATATATATATATATATATATATATATATATATATATATATATATATATATATATATATATATATATATATATATATATATATATATATATATATATATATATATATATATATATATATATATATATCCATCCATTAAATATATATATATATATATATATATCCATTATATATATATATATATATCCATATATATATATATATATATATAAAAATATATATATATATATATATATATATATATATATATATATATATATATATATATATATAATATATATAATATATAATATATATATATATATATATATATATATATATATAATATGTATAATATATATAATATATATATATATATATATATATATATATATATATATACATATATATATATATACATATATATATATATATATATATATATATATATATATATATATATATATATATATATAACTGTGTTTGTTGTAAAATTATGTATATATTTTCAAATACAAATTTTAGTGCTAATTATTATTATGTAAAATTTCACAAGTTATTTTATTATATAATTTTATGACTTGTATATTTTACCACTTTAAAATATATTATTTATATTTAAATTTCTGTATTTTATAAATCATGGCCAATTGATGTCCAAACCTAGCATAGATTTTTGGACCCAATTGTGTCTAATACATTCAGAGTCTGTATAAGTCATATTGGACTTAATTCATCGCTTTGGGTCCTGTATCTGGACTTCGGTTCTATTTCGAATACATGGACAAAATAGTAAATAATTAATTATTTATTTTCCAGATATTGTTACTTGCTGTTTTTGAATTTTTATATATATATTTTAAGTGCTAGAAAATCTGGAAAAAGTTATATTTAAATACTATGTTAATTTAGCTAATTTACTATAATTTTTCCAGCATTTAATAAGTATTTTGGTATTTTATAAAAATAGGAAAACAGAACTCATTTTCAGAATACATATGTTTGTTGATTTTTAATAAATATCTAAGAGGGTTTATAAATTCCAGAAAAATTAGTATAAATTTCTATAATTAACAAGGATCATTTTGGTACTTTATTTATATAAAATTGAGCTTTTTGTCTATCTCAAAAATTATTGAAACACAGTGTACAGTTTGATTTATTTATTGAATAGTTACGACTTGTAATATTTTGTGTTGTTTTGAGCTATAGTCGTATTGAACCTCACCCTACACTAGTGTAAAGACCCTAGAAAGTTAGTTTGGATATTGTGTCACCTCATATTGGTCTCGTATGCTAAAATCATCATTTGGCTAGGTGCCCAGTCAGAAAGTTGTATCACACAACTAGTGTCTTAGTGTTTAACTTAGTATAAAAACTAAGTTTATGTATTATTTCTTCAGTGATGAGTCACCAGGCATCTATAGCATTTCTATCGCTGCTTTGTTTTGCTAAAGGTAAGTACTTCTATAAACTTTACATACTGCTATAACCATAAACTGTGATTTCCATGTTAAATGCTGATCCTTGGGGTAGCAAGTTAAATCTTCATATGTTGTATTACTTCTAGTCTCTACCATCCTTAGGACAGTTTTCATATCTCTCACATGTTTAAACAACGGGTTAAGAGAAAACTGTTAGTAGTGTACGTGATCATGCCCTCTTCTCCGTATGTATTTATCGAGCACTGTTACATTCTATATGTAACTTTGTTGTATGTCTGATCCCGCATTTGTGTATGGACTTACACCGATGCCGTTAAGGGTACGTATGTATACTTCAAAAAATTGATATGTACCACTGTACATCCTGATTACCTATTGACTGATCACTCACCTACTACAGTTTTAAACTTTATAACAAATAATTATTGCCATGATAAAATATATCTAAAACTGGATAAACAAGATATGTCATTTTATTTCTTTCCATCACATGATCAGTATTATATGTTTGTTAGAATCGGTACTTGCTCCTGTCCTGACAGGATAACATTGTAGGTATACTTACTGAGGAGTTGCTTTATGATTCCTATTATGGAGTTGCTGCCGAGGACCAGGCCTTGTCTTATGAGGATGTACCTGCGGGGAAACTCGTCTAGTTGCCTATTTACTTTGGACTTTTGAAAGTAGTCATGTATTAGACTATATATTTTGTGACTGGACCTGTATCCAGCTATACATTTTGGACTTGTACTTGGATCTTATTGATATACGAGACAACTTTTGTGTTTGGGGCATTTACGGCTCTTCATTACATATAGAACTATTAGCACATTTTAGTCTTATTTTGTTATCTTTAGAACAGCTTACTACATTTTATCTCAAGCATAGGCTGGACATGACTCGGCCTGATCCAACAATTTGGGTAGCGGATCGTGACACCAGGCGTCACAATAGGCAAGTATACCTTGCTAATTTTTTGTCATATTATTTATTTTCTGTATTATTTATTTTGTTTCATATTATTAGTTTTCTTTGTTATAAACTGCGCATCCAAGCGACACTTGGGTGCAAGCGACTCTATTAGTCATTTTACTTTACTATATGCATGTTAACTTAGTGTTAGCGGACTAACTTCTTGTTGGAGGATATTCTTATATCTACTTTGGCCATGACACACACTACACGGTTGGAGACATGTTGCTTAGGGCACGACTTATGGACTGGCCCTCTCTAAAGTCGTGTGACGGATAGATGATTGTAACTGTTATGACTAGGATTTTAGAGACTCAAGCAGTTACAAAACTGGACGAGCCATGGACATGACTTGAACAGTGTGGGAAGTATTAGGGGAGGACAGTCGCTAGTGCGTATGGAAATCCAAACAGGTAAACCACAGTCTCCGGATGGAACTGTGATAATTTATTTGCAGATACCCTCTGACGCTTTGGACGTTATGGCCGGATACAGATGACTGGATGCCAGTTACGTACACATAGCCTAAAATCCCACCCATGCACATGAAAGTTGTCCTCTAAATTGTACATTAGGCGGTTAGAATCTTCTTGGCATATTTGTGTCTAGGATAGTCTTTTATATATTATTTTATTATTCTGACAGTTCATATTAGCTTGTTCTTCCTGTATCTTGCTACGTCCGTCTGAGGACCTGGTTATTCCCCAGGTGTGTGCTTTCATGATTCACTGCAGGTGTTCTAGCCAAGGTCGTGATTCTCTCTATTCATTCGAAGACAATTGTGCTTGGTTCGTCTTGCCATATTATGTATCGATTCTTGCACATTTCTTTCATTGAGATAGTTGGTAGTGGGCTTTGTCTCCGCCCAACGATTGTATCATAAATATTCAAGTTGATTTTTATATTATTATTCTTTTCATTGTGGATGAGATTTAGTTTGTCTTGGATTACTGTATTTTATAGCTTATGTATACATACAAGGCCTCTGTACTTCGTATGTATACAGTTGGCATGTCTACGTTCCTAGTCCTACGTATATTGGGACTGGAGTGTTACATATTTTTGTGATGGTCCATGCCGGTCGAGATAAATTGTTTGGTTACTTTACCGTGCCAAGCAACCCTGCAAATAGGATTAGAGTCTAGGATCTCATCCACCTACTTGACCGCCTTCTCGCTTGACTCCTCGAGTTACATCCTGCTTGATCCCTTCTATCGTAATTCGTACCTTCTTTCATATTTGATAGAGATTAATAAGGTAACCCATACTAGGTGGACATGACCTATTATTCTATCACCGTACTAGTTTAATTCTTGTAAGTTGGGTAGAATGCCTTATGACCTAGCAATCCCTTTGTCCTTGTGACCTATATTTGCAAGTTCAATTAGGTTCTAGAATTTAGAGGACCCTAACCCATCTAGTCAACCAAAGTCTTGGACAAGAGAGACTATAGGACGACTGTATAGAGACCAACATAAGATATAACTTAGAGTCTTAAGGAGTTTGATCTAATTCTACTCTATTTCAATCTAAATCTCGCATGCCTATATTTTTATTATCTAGACTAATGATGCTAATGTAGCCTAGTTTTTGCAAGCTTAATTTTTTATCAAGCTTGTTCATGACATATGCTATTGAGCGATCACTAGCATATTGTCTGATCAGAACCGGTGCATGATGGTCTGATCAACCTAGTACACTTTGGTTCGCTTTTATCTATCATTCTATGTGGATGGGGACATAGCTAAACTTGCCCTCTAGAGTCCCATCTGCGACAGCCTTGGCAATTCTTTTTGAATTACTCACACGCCTTTGAACCACATATTGGTATTCGAAAGCAACTTCTTTGGACTCATATTGGTTTTCGTCTTTCACCTATTTAGACGAAGACTCGTACTTGATAGATAGACCCAAAGTATCACCTCTAGTTGTCCCATCATCTATTGCCAAGCCAGTTAGCCATCGACCAAGCCGCGTGACTATAATCTCATCTCAAGTTATTCGCCCTCAAACTATTACCTTGACCATCTAATCGTTTGGAACTTAGGAATGACTAGAAGTGTTTTCTTAGTCGTACCCCTAAACCTAGATGACTATCTTTTCCAAGGGTCCATGTGCCTTTGTTCTCAAATTATTTTACCTTCATTTCCAAAACTCATGATCTTTTACTTACGTTAGTTAGCAACCTCACCCACAACAATACCCATGATTATTTTGGAATTATTTAAAATCGCGATTTCTTAATGCATGTTGCATTGAACGTCGTCTCCTTGCCTCGCCTGATGACAGGATCGTGTTCCGTATCGATATACCCTTGTACCTACTCTCCCCTCCCCCTACTTATTCTTAATTTCGAGGACAAAATTCTTGTAAGTTGGATAGGATGTAAAACCCCAGAATTTCTACTTTTTTTATATAAATTTGGTACTATTTTTTTATATTTTGTATTGTACGTCGCGTAGTTGTATTGTACGTCGCGTACAAAATTTTGTTTTTCGTAATTGCTCGACGAGTGTGAATATCTGCGAGCGTACATATTTTGAGAAAAATATTTTTTCATTTTATAGTTTCAAAATAATATATATTAATTAGTTTTATTTACTTAAGGTTGTGAAAAGTATCGCATCAAGATTTGAAAAAAAATTATTTAATTTTATTATTATAAAAAGGCGAGTTTATGTATCATAAAAATACCTTCTTCTCATGCAAATACGTAAGATATAATTATTTATTAATTATCTTAAATTATTTAAAATGTATTTTTGAAGTAGTTCCTATTAATATTTAAATTGATTTTTAAAATTTATTAATATTAATATTTTATTATTTAAAAAGATATTTAAAAATATTTATTATTTTTGAAATTATGATTACTAGTATTTTGGAAAATATATTTCGAATTTATTGTAGCAATTTAAATCTCGATTTGATTTCATGGATTGATTTAATTAATATCTATATTGAAATTTGAATTTTCTTATTTGATTTTAAACTAAAAGATGGAATTTAATTAGATTTAAATTGGATAGGATTTGGATTTGGATTTGATTGGTTTTAAATTTATTAGTAGCAAATTATCTATTTGGGTTTTAAAAATCTCAATCTTTATCCAACTGAGAATTTTCACATCCTATAAATAGGCAGATACTCCTCCATATATTCTTTTACTCCACAAATATCCTCTATCCAAAAATATGTGCATCATGTCTGTGTCCATCCGATCTTATTCTATAGTTTACATATACATCGAATCCTCTCCACAATGTCGACAGTCCCGATACGGCAAAAATCCTATCCCTAGCCCGACTCTAAACTCTGCCATCTGTCCAACCGAGACCCTCGCCTACACCTTCTCCAAACCCGTCGGCACCGCCCATTGCGGCTGCTGACACCAGACCCCCGATCACCATCGACAGACCCGACCATCCTGAACCCCCCTCCCGGCCAACCACAGCCGTCATCACCACGTTGCAACCACAGCCCGGCCACCCCGGCCACACAACTACCATCCGTCACTAAAGCACCACCACAGCCACCTATTCTTGCCCATCGACCTATCAACACAGCCACCTATTCACGCCACGCCCGGCCGACCCTGACCCTGCGACCACCTGACCCGGCCCCTGGATCACCCCGTCGTCTCCTCCCCCTTCCCATAAGCAAAAAAAATAAAAATAAAAAATAAACACCACCGCCACCAGCACTTACCTCCGCTGCGCCGGCTACCGCCGAGCCTCCGGCTCACCGCTGCACCGCCCGTCGGTGACCCTCCGCCTCGCCTCTGGAACTCCCAGCGCCACCCGACCTACAGAATGCCTCCGCCGATCTCTCCCCGTTCCTCCGCCGCCCGCGCGTCCGCCCCTCCCGGCCGCGCCGTGACCGCCGCTCTTCGCGTACCATGCCGCCAGTAGCTTCCCCTCTCCCGACCGCAGCTATCACCCGCTCCCTCGTCGCGAGCTTCCTCCGCCGAGTCCCGAGCGCCGATCCCCCGCTCCCAATTTCCCCAAACCCTCCGCCATAGCCCCGCCTGGCCGCGTGTCCTATCCTCCTTCCTCCGCCGGAGCAACCGCCGCCGGTGACTCCACGCCGCCTTCGCAGTCCCTCACTTCCCTCCGACTCCCTCCTTCCCCTTTTTCCGACCTTCCAGACGAACCGTCGGACTTCTCGAGCTTCGCTCTCCGCTCCTCACTTCCTCCCCTTCTTCTAATTCTCGTTCTTTTTAGGTTTTCTCTTTCTCTGTGAGAACAAAGCTTTATTTTTTTAATTTATTTATTTATTATTATTATTATTATTATTATTATTATTATTTGTTTTGTTTTCTTTAGTTAACATTAGTGCATCATTAAAATATTTTGTTAGGGTTCTTTTGTTGGTATCTGTTGTAGTTTTATTATTATTATTATTATTATTAATGCTGTTTTCATTCTATTCATTACTATTCTAAATAGCATACACATAATATTTATGGTATTTTAATATATAGCGTTTTGTCTGGAAATTTAGTTTTAGCCCTAAAAATATTTTTTCAGATTTTTATATCTTTTTAAAAACTATTTGTTCTATAACGATTTCTAGACTTTCCAAAATATTTAATTTTGACTCCTAAATATAGTCTCCCTATCTAAATTTCATATTTTTACAAATCTAGAGTTTTTACTTAAAACCATGTGTATACTTTTCGGTATTTATCTAAAGATTATTTACTAGTAAAAAAAATAGATTTCAAGGATTATAAATAGTTTTCAAAAATTATATATATATATATTTTTTCTGAATTTCCTTCGACTAATTTCATGGATTATAAATAGTTTTCAAAAATCATATATATATTTTTTATCTAAATTTTCTTCGACTATCCCTTCCGTCCATAACTTAATCCCATTATACCTATTCCCTCACAAATTCTAGACTTCTTTATATCGTCCTTAACTAATTTGACCGCCCTGTACCCGATGGAACCGTCCGTGCCACTATTGGAGGCCCTTTGCGTAGTTATAACACCGAAGTCGATCTTGTGCCACCTTTATTGTACCACACCAGGCAGCTCACCAGGCGTCACAACAGGCAAGTATACCTTGCTAATTTACTGTCATATTATTTATTTTTTGCATTATTTATTTTGTTTCATATTGTTAGTTTCTATTGTTATAAACTGCACGTCCAAGCCACACTTGGGTACACGCGACTCTATTAGTCATTTTACTTTACTATATGCATGTTAACTTAGTGTTAGCGGACTACCTTCTTGTTTAAGGATATTCTTATATCTCCTTTGACCATGACACACACTACACGGTTGGAGACATGTTGCTAGGGGCACGACTTATGGACTGGCCTTCTCTAAAGTCGTGTGACGGATAGATGATCGTAGCTGCTATGACTAGGGTTTAGAGACTCAAGCAGTTACAAAACTGGATGAGCCATGGACATGACTTGAACAGTATGGGAAGTATCGGGGGAGGACAGTCGCTAGTGCGTATGGGAATCCAAAAAGGTAAACCACAGTCTCCGGATCGAACTGTGGCAATTTATTTGCAGATACCCTCTGACATTTCGGACGTTACGGCCGAATACAGATGACTGGATGCCAGTTACGTACACATACCCTAAAATCCCACCCATGCGCATGAAAGTTGTCCTCTAAATTGTACATTAGGCGGTTAGAATCTCCTTGGCATATTTGTGTCTAGGATAGTCTTTTATATATTATTTTATTATTCTGACAGTTCATATTAGCTTGTTCTTCCAGTATCTTGCTACGTCCGTCTGAGGACCTGGTTATTCCCCAGGTGTGTGCTTTCATGATTCACTGCAGGTGTTCTAGCCAAGGCCGTGATTCTCTCTATTCCTTCGAAGACAATTGCGATTGGTTCGTCTTGCCATATTATGTATCGATTCTTGCACATTTCTTTCATTGAGATAGTTGGTAGTGGACTTTGTCTCCACCCAACGATTGTATCATAAATATTCAAGTTAATTTTTATATTATTATTCTTTTCATTGTGGATGAGATTTAGTTTGTCTTGGATTACTGCATTTTACAGCTTATGTATACATACAAGGCTCATGTACTTCGTATGTATACAGCTGGCATGTCTACGTTCCTAGTCCTACGTATATTGGGACTGAGGCGTTACAGCGTCTTGTATGTCTTATGTTAAGCATATTGTCTGTGACCCCAAAGTTCTAAGTTATCAATATTCTGTTAAATTAGCATTTCTTGTGAATTATATGAAGCTGCATATCTTGGTGACAAGTTTAGAACGATTTTTTTTTGACGTAATGGTGATGATGATGGTTCTAATGTGTTTCAAGTATAGAAAAGTAACACATCATCGTACACTATTGTTTACTAATTCTATACTTGTAGTGTATTTGATATAAAAGCTGAATGAAATAGTCCATACCTTAATTTAATTCTAAACGCTGATCTTATATCACAAAATTGCTGGAGCACTGGATGCTTAGTTGAAATCGTAGGTTCAGAGTTTGAATCATCTAACTACTCAACCTTGAAGCAATTATTTTACATCGATACATTTGTGGCTTGCCAATATCGATGATTTCTATATAAGTAAAACACTAAAATTGGAATGTCAACCTCCTGGCAGCTTTGGAAGGAAGCATATCAATCAACAAGAAAAAAATTCTTTTAGGTTATGCAAACATGAAATCTCAGTTGACTCGATATGCAGAATAACACAGCTATGTTAAGTTTGATACAATTTTTTCGGTTTATGATTTAATGCTATTCTCTAATAGAACTAGTATCATGTTAAGGCCATTGACTCCTGCTCATTACTATCTCTCCATGAATCTATGTTGCCAGTTATAAACACTTTGCCTAATTCTAGGAAGATGATGACTATGCATCGTACTTATCAAGTTTCAAGCATGTTTACAAATTGACTATACTAGAGCCTAGAGTCTAACACATGCATATACTCTTGTAGAAATAAAAGACTTTGATCCAAGATCCCAACTAACTCTCATAGACACTAACCCATAATAGACCCAACTAAAAGTCCTAACAAATATTTTCTTCACCAAAACCTTTAGGAAAAGATATAGGACAGAGAAGTAAAGGGATCAATTTCAAAGTCTTGATATTGGTCTTTGGCTCTCTGACCCAACCCCTTAGATTTTGTGAACTATACAGATACTACATTTTGAACAGGTATTTTGTGAACTAGAACAAAGGTTTTTTTTGTGTCTAACATTTTGACTTATCTTCGAATTTGTGGAAGTGTAAATGTTCAGAATCACATTAAGAAAGTAGACCCAATGAGAAGACAAATTGTTGTATGTTGAACTTCTGAGAACTGGTTTGATAGTTATTTTTGTTTTGCCACTTGAGAAAAATTTGACGAACTGTGCCAATTCTTTCGTCCTTTTCAGCCGGTGGATTTCTTCTATAAATACTCTCCATCTGTGGCGGAATCATCTTTTTATGATCCCAAGAGTGATACTTTGCTTGAATCTCATTTGAAGTTCTTATTATATCTGCATGCATTTCTTGTACATTTGGACTCAGAATTTTCTGTCGTAGTTTAATATACTTTAGAGACATTAGCTTCTATCCTTTTCAGCCTGATCTTTGATTATTATCTTCTGATGTAATCTTGAGCAATGTCAAATGCAGTATTTTCTATATCAGTTATTACGACGACTAAAGTATGTGCACTCAGCACATGTCTTGCATTGTGATCTTAATGTTGGTGCTCTTGTTCCTCGACATGAAGAGAGCTTGCTCTCAACATGCTTTGTAAAGTTTAGTCCCACATTAGAAAAGCACCATGAGTTATCTCAACATATATATGAGTATGTGTTGTTGGGATATGCACATGGGGTGGTGTCACGACCCGTACCCTGAGGAAGGGCACGAGAACGTGGGTACGTCCAGCCTACGCCGCAGTATCGGCGGTAGAACGTTGTATAGTTCGTCTATAACATCTAACATCTAACATCAATATGATATAAACATATCATCTCCGTATGGAGGTATAATATAACATCTCAACTATATATCTCAACCACAAGTTTAGGAAAAATAGAGAACGATATGGAATCAGATAAAAGGAAGAAACTAAAATATAAATAGAGTTATTGTACCACACAAAGTAGATGTTCAACACAAATAAATACAAGTCCTGAAATATAACTAAGTCTCAAATAACAATCGGAACAATCCGATACAAACTGAAAACTATAAATACTAGACTAGAGTAGGCACCCTCTACTGAGCTAGATGCTCATCGGGCTCCTGAAGGTCACCCTCATGTGCCCCATAGAAGGTAGGGCAGTCACCATCATCATCTGTAATATTTTCAACAGGTCCAGTCAGGACAGGAGCGAGCACAATACATCTCACGCAGTTTATATCAAGTTAGAAAAATATAAAGCATGCAAAAGCGTAAGATACATGGACTGTAAAGAAATATATATAAAAACGAGAGAGATTTGATAACTGGAAATATCTATATACATGGTAAGTAAGAACTGTAAGTAACATGTGATTTAGAGCATGAGATGGTTATATAAACGGTTTAGGACATGTACAAGATTTCACAAGATTGTACAAGATTTCACAAGAGTATCACAAGATTGTACAAGATGGGATTTGATCACATAACCATTCCTACTCACCCTTCCCAATCAATACACAAGGATCCAGTCAAGTTACGTTACCTTGTACAAGAGATTTTTATCATGTTTGCTCACGTGATCATGAGAGTACAAGATTGCGCAAGAGTATACATGAAAGCGGTGTACATGAAAGATAAGATGTTCATAAAAAGCACATGACAACTGTATCTGATGCACCCCGAGGGAGATAACATCGCATGACAAGATCCATATAGTACCAATCCTTGATAATAACGTGACAGCATCATATAAAGTAATCTAGAGCAAGAATATATATCCTAATAAGTATGAAATGATCATAGAATGTACTCGCCTGTCACCCTGTATGACTGATATGAATATATGTCCGAACTGGTGTCACAGAGTCCTATTTAGAGTAAAACAGGTTATTTAAGTACTAAAATTGAAATAATGAAAATCTGCAATGCAAACTATATGATTCTAAGCCAACTAGGTCAAAGTCAACTCTTGGTCAACTGTCTAGGTTAAACTAGGTCAACAAGTCCAAATTGGTCAAACTAGAAGTCTAACTTGGTCATCCTAACTCACACCAAGCCAAACGATGTCACACTAGGTCAATCTAAGTCAAACTTAGTCAACAACGTCATGCCATGTCAAATTAGGTCACACAAAGTCAACTAGGTCAAACTAGGCCTAACAAAGTCAAACTAGGTCAATTGGTCAATTCTAGTCAACCTAGACTATAAGTTTCAAGTCTAGCCCAATCCCATATCATATAACCCATATACTAAGCCTAACCAAACATAGGCTATCATCCACACACATTCATAAGGTTTCACAAGTTACCACAAACAAGTTTTATATATATATAAAACATATATATACATAATGTATATAGGCATATATCTATAGGCATTCATATACATAGGTATTGAGGGATAGAGAGGGGGTGAGGTTGTGTGTGGTAGATAAAAGTTTCAATGTGGGTATAGCATATGTATACAAGTGTAAAGAGTGTAGGAGTGGAAGGTGTTCTCAGTTTCAGGTTTTACATAAAATTTATATAGGATGCTTATGAATGAAATCAATAGATTAGGTAACTAAATTAACATTACAACTCAATCTCAGTCAACCACCTTCACCCAATCTCAGTTATGAACAAAACCCCCATCCCCAATTAATATTTAACCCCAAACTCAATTAACATTAACTAATTTCAGTTTTCTAAAATAAAACCAACACTCAACTTATTTTATATATTAGCATCTATATTCAGTTTACTGTTAGGATACCAAAACCCATGGTCATGGTTAGTCTCTAGGCTTAGCAATTTCTAGGGTTACACTAGTCAACCATCAAAATCACAAGTCGTAGTTTTAAATAGTTTTAAATTAACTTAAAATCACCATAAATTATATCATGATTTTAAATAACATTATTAAATAAATAAAAATACAAAAGTTCAAAATTATCCTCATTTTTAGAAACTGGGTGCTACAGGTGGTGACCCAAAGGAGGGAACCATGTGGGTGATTTTACTAAGAGGAAAATGATTAATTCCAACAAGGACGTAAGTTGATTTTTGTTGTGCGGGCTCGGACTCGACATGGACTCCAGGTTGTCTCGTGTATGCACGAGAGTGTTCGGGGGGAAGGCGTCCACGCTAGCACTCGACTATGTTGATTGTGGGATGATGTAAAACATCAAATTCTATTTTAGAGTCACTACAAAAAAGTGTCTTTCTGGGACGCCAAAAATTTGTCTTAAAAAGACCCAAATCAGTCCTAAATTATAATTTGGGACGAATTTTAGGACGGTAAGTGACAATGCTATTAGGGTGGCGTGGCAAAAAGTTTTAGGACGGAAAATACCGTCTTAATTTGATTTTAGGGTCGAAAAATCTAACTGTACCAAAAGAGTTTGAATTATTATGCGTTTACGACGGTTTACAAAACGGTCCCAAAATAAAAGAGTTTGTGACGAATAACATCCATCCTAAACAAATTTGCCAGCGTTACAAAAGGATGTCGTTTATATCTAGGACAATTACATAACCGTCCCAAAATTAATGCTTATGAAATTATTGTTTGTATTTTTCAGCTATAAAATATACAATTTAAATACACATAATTCATATGATCATGGCCGTTGTCATGCTTGTCCTCAGATGTATCTCCATGTATCAGATCTCCAATACAAAAAAAAGTTTAACAACATCAAGCATTCTTTACCATTAAGTAGAAGACAACAAAATCCATATATAACTATATATGTTCAATTGATAAACAACAAAAAGCATAATATTAAGCATCCTTAACCACCATTTCCAAAATAAATCCAAAACACTATACATCACCCACAACATCAGTTACAAAATGAACCCATTGTCTCCACCATTACATACAAAAATGCTGAATCCATTAAGCATCCTTAACCACCTTTTCCAAAATAAATCCAAAACACTATACCCACAACATCAGTTACAAAATGAACCCATTATCTCCACCATTACATCATGTTTTTAGTATATCCAACATGAACCCAAAAATTAACCCAAACTTTTTATCATCACAAGATCGTCGCCCATCATTTTAGCATATCTAGAATGGTTTTGATGGACCTGCAAATGAAGATATGCCAATATATTAGCAACCTGCTAACTGTACACGAACAACCAGAAAAGAAAGACAAGTTCTTCCAAATTGTACAGACTAGACCACATTAGTTTGTGAATGTTTAAAAAATTGTACAAACCTACTAACAGTTCTTCCAAACTGTACAGACCTACGAACAAAAAAATTGGGAAAAAAATAATGTACAGAAAAAGCTTCAAGTGACAAAGGAAGCTTCAAGTGAAAAAGGAAGTTTTAAGTAAAGACGAAAAAAATTGGAAAATTTTTAAATGGGAACTATAATTATTCTAGCAAGAATTACAGTAACAAGCTGGAAAAAACTAATGTAAAAGTTAAAATCTATACAGACAATATAAAAAGTTAAGTCCAAAAATCGGTCCAGGAAAAAGAGAAAACAGAGAATTCTATTAACCCACGACACCCAGGACATGCATGGGAAGGAACCAAAGCATGGGAAGGAACCAAATGTCTGATGATTGTCATTAACCCCATTCTATTAACCCCATGACATCCCTTGAGGTTTTGTCCCAATGTCTGATGGTTGTCATTAACCCCATGACACCCAGGACATACATGGGAAGGAACCAAAGCAAAGACAAGCTCAAGACCTCATTTTACTTATTCCTTCACCAAATGCCAATCCACACACTAATTGGTCAAGTTAATAGAATTTAAGTAATACATTTGTGACATATACTATTGACACTTGCACGTTTTAACTAACTGCCACTAGTTGTTCACTGAGCAACAGGAAAATAAAAGTTCACCTTTATCATGTAATCGTTAAAACTTATTCATAGACATTGAAAGTGGAGTACAGTTTGATGAGCCACTCTTGTTCATTTTAACCATCATTGGTCACGATTATCGTTGTTATTATTAGTACCACTACCATTGTTGTTATCGTTTTGTAGCTGGAAAATACATGCTATAATTTTTGAAAACTATGCATCATGCAGCTACAATTTTTGAAAACTACCCGCTTGCGAATGTCGTCCTCAAATCATCCTAAGACCAAGTTGGTTCAGGAATATTGTCATTTCAATTTCAAATGACTCTCTAATTAATGTCTATTGTTATTTCAGTTTTAAATGGCTCTTCGATTACTCTCCGATCACCTTATGTAAGGGGGGAAACAACTTGAAATTAAGTTCAAGATAAGTATTCATTCTACAGAGTATATTGACAAATTAGGAAAAGAATAGCACAATAATGAACTGATATTTTGTAAAAAAAAGTGTGATATGCATATTGAAAATGACAGAGAACAAGTAATATATGACTCATACCTTATCTGCCACATTAATTTTCTAGATGTAGTGTCTTAAAGTATGCAGGCAACCACCTGAAAGTTGAGTGATCAATACATATATCACAACAAGAATTGAACATATAAATAAGATATTTCTGGATAGTGAAGACATCAATGCATGCTCATTAGAAGCCAAAATTATGCTTGGAGTTATCTACCTTGGTCCTTATACCATTACTTAACTGGAGTTGCATTGGTTAGTAGTTCTTCCATGTTTTTGGGCTTTACATGGCTAAGGTAATGGCTAAGGTAATGCATACTTTGGTTGTGGAACTTGCATCATCTCTTATGCATGAAAGATGAGACTGAATAAATGAAAATACTTTATCCTTGATGAATAACATAACCAGTATAACTAAAACAATATGCTTATACTAATTATAATTGCATACATACCTAGTATAAAACTTCAACCTCAGAACCCAAATAGCCAAGAGAAAGAAAATCTAAACAAAAGAGGGTAAGGTTTATGAGCATCAAACTTGAATAATATTGTGCTGTAGGAGCAGACACCATAATTATATCCTGAAGTTTAAAGATGTATATTTTAATTAAACGATGTATAGGTGGCAGCAGTCGAATTTAAAACGTTTCTGACACGCTATGCTAGGTCACCCAATACGAACCCTTTTTTGTGTGTATTGCATATCAGTTGGATCATGACCAATCGAAAACCCAATCAATTTTCCAACTCCTTGGATATTCGAGCAGTTACTATGATTCAGATGATATAATTATTTCTCCATATTTTCCCTAACAAAATGTTTACACTATATATTAGTCTCCACTTTTTGCCAACAAATAGCCTTCTTATAGTATAAAAAAGGAGCTATTGTATCATGTGGAATAGAGTTTCAAGAACCTAGCTCCATGATTCACATGTGGGACCAATAATAGCACACCAATCATCAATTCAAGACCTTAAACCAATTACACCATAAAGAAAATAGAAATTACACCTGGTAATCAAGAAAAGACACATTATCGAGCATAATGAGAACAAAATACATAAAGTAGATGAAGCAAAGAAATATTTGAACTATGATTCATGTGTACTATTCAGACCCTATAACCAGATTCAAAACAAATTCAGGTATATATTTTATAAATCAAAAGAAATTTGGAGAGATTTTTTCGAGTCATTACAAGTAAACCCACTGGATGACCAGATTCATATCAAACTAATACCCATAACCATTGTTCTTAGTTGGCAGGTCGAGGTTGTTATGCCAGCCCTCGTTGCAGTAAATGGTATAAGTATACTATCGAAATATTTGCCTATGTCCCTGTAAAGTCTGTATTATCCTCTTAGTTGCATTATTCTAAATGTCAACATTACAAATACTGATCTGCCTATTGCAGGTATGGGAAAATGAATTACAACTCGAGCTACAAAAAATGGCAGAAATTTAGGTGCTTACGGCATCTACAAACACACAATCCAGGTATCCCTTGATTTTATTATGATTAATCACAATTTTTTTTAGCTGGCTATGCGCAACAGTATCCCAACTTATGTAGTGAGCTGCAATGCAACCAGAGTCTAAATTGTGTCTATCTAGCAGTAAAAAGTGTTGGCCCAACGTACAAAAAAGTTGTCGTTGGATTGTGGTACAACCATTGAGAGGAATGAATGGCAAAACCAGTTTTGAGAAGCCAATCATGAGTACTTAAGGAAAGAGATGTTGGTTTTGATTTTTGTATGTTAAAATTTTCAGAATTGCCAAAAGGATCTGGTGATTTTGTAAATATATGACAGACCAGAACAGTGTAGCATTTACACATCAATTGATGTATGGAAGAAACCACATATCTAAATACCGAGATGGAAAAAAGTTAAACAAAATCAGTAAATGAATAAACAACTGAAAATATAAAGCTTGAGTGCCGGAACTACCTTTTGCAGTCTCATCTTTTTATCTTTCTTTGAGTGTTAAGTCTGTCCTTGCAAGTTTTGACAAAGTTTCATTACTAATGCTCTTGGATTGCACGCCAACAGAATAATCTATGCTTGGGTGAACTTCAATTATATTACTAAAGAAATACATTCCTATGACAACACAGAGATCATGGATAGTACTTACGAAGTCAAGGACCTTATTCAGTCTATCACTCTGCCAATGAGCATTGCAACATTAGAATATTGTGGTTTGGCAAAGGAAAGCTTCTTACTTGTAACAAGAACAAACCTTTTCTTTCTGAAGTTCTTTGAGCTGCGACTGGAACTCACCTAGCCTTTTCAGTGACAAATCATCCTCATCCACTGCTGGTGTCGTCGACTTCTCACCAATCTTAAAAGTACCAGCAATTTCACCACATATCTTCTGAATTTTTTATTGGACTTCAAAAAATTTGGTTATACGTCCTCTTTTTCTGGCATAGTTGTTCCAGTGCCGGAGATATAGCTACTAGTTGCTCTTTAATTGTGCCAGATGACTTCGGATAAGAAACCTTACATATATTAGACACTAACCAAATAAATTCCACAAGTTATAAGACAATTTTTCTAGTAGGATTGTAAATTTGGTACAGATTCAACTAGATACATAGAAACTAGAAATTTGATAAATTAAAGAAATAACTAGTATTGTTGGATACATGCATAGATCCAGCATCCATGTAGTCATATATTTTAAGTATTGAAATGTTAGTAGAGAAGTGACTATGAAGGAGATATTGGCAGTCAAAAAAGAAAAAATTAAATTAAACTTTTACTGTTGAAATTAAAAAATTATTTATTTGATATGTTTAGTTACCACGTACGAAATAAACACGGGTAAGATTACTCCATGAAAATTGTATATCAAACTTCGGTATAAGTTAAACCCCAGAATACATTATGTATTAACTAGAACTCACCTCTGAAGCCTTTATGAACTAAGTAACAACTAGAGTACAATATTGAAACCAATTCCAATAAAAATCTTAAAAACTAACACTGATATGATTAATTCAGGTCGTTGAGTTATATTGTTTAGTTGAAAGAAAGGTATTAAATTCTCAACTCATAAGGTGCCATTAACTTTATAGGAAGACACCTCGACAAGATATACAATTTTGGTTCCAGCATTCCCACTAAAACCTATAACAAATAATTTTGTCTACATGGAGGCCTAAGCAGATTCCTTAAGGATTTTGGGTTAGTAACATGATTTAATCGACATTTTTACGGCACTTGATATTATGTAATATGTGACTCATCTATCACAATAAATCATACATAAATGGTCAAAGCTTTATAGCACAATGATTAACTAAATGATAATGTCCTTGTTTTGGGAGAAAGTAAAAATGATGCAGTAGCTTCTATTTTTACCATAGGATGTGCCCTCATATGGTGCATCAATGGTGGTCCTGAAAATTATGCCAAAGTAACCACATGAAAAAGCTAAGTTATCTTCACTTCCTCTTTTCCTATTCCAAGGGTGTAACTCTCTTTATTATAGAGTTCACAGGTCTTTATGTTAACACTACCATTTTTATCAAATTTTAATGACCTTGGCCCAATATGTAATTCACAAGAACTCACCAAGCTTCACAGATCATGCAATTTAATTTGAGATGCCATATCACTCAGGTGATGTAAACACATGAGCATTCTGCCTTTCTATTAGAGCTGCAATCAAGTTGAGTTCTGCACCTAAATCAGATTCCTTATCTGGCTGAAGATAAGATGGAACAGAATCGCACTCGGTCTCAATTCCCATGTCTGCTTCTGAAGCATCAAACTCTACACATGTTCATAAAAATAATAGAGAAATGTCAACTATAATGAAACTATTGCACTAGCTACAACACCCATGAGGTCTTCCTCGTCAGTGTCATCCGGAATACTATAACTTCTACCAAGAGATTCTTGTATTTCATTACTGACATCCATGAGATCCATCATTTGATTCATTTCATATTACATGCCCTGCATACAAGAGAACAAAATAGGATTTAGCTAATGCTCTAGTAACAAAATTCGTGCTTTCATATTTTACAAAATAATAATGATCATAATAATCAAGGAGCTAGAAATATTACATCTATATCCTGACTCTTCACAGTTTTCATCTTTTCTTTTAAATCCTTATTAGCAAACTTTAAAGCTGACATCTGATAATCAAATCATAGATAAATGTACCAGCTAATAAACTTTTTTGAGAAATAAATAATTTTTAAGTAGCTTGTATGTCCATACAGTTTGTTGAGCATCTTTAATTCCCTCTGCAGCAAAGGTAACTTGATCAAGGTTAAATGTCTGGTTATGTAGAATATCATGTTGTCCTTCATACCTGAGCAAACCAAGAGAGTTCATATGAGATGAGTAAATAATGAATTTGCTCAAATTAACTATAACAAGATATATCTTTAACAACTAATTGCATGTGCCAAAGTATTTCAGTATTGAGAAATAATAAAAAGAAGAAGCAAACACATCATCAAAATAGAGTGCTCCAATGACACAGTCCAACTGTGAATGAGTTCATGTTCTAAATGGAAGATACATAAAAGACTCAAATAACATTATACAAAATGTGAGAAATAGAAAAATATACCTTAAAATTTTCATTTGTTGTCCAAACCCGAACAATATGTACTCCCAATCATCTTGTGAAATGCCTTGCTTCTCGGGTTAACACCATGCGTCTTACCCTGTCTATTTTTCGGTGAGCCTGCCAAATTAATTTTTTGGATTGTTGGTAAAGATAAAGATGCATAAGAAAATACCATAAAGAGAGAATGAACTACATGGGAGAAAATTTAATTAATCATAAAACTTTAAATGGAAAATTATATGACAATATTGTCATTCAACACTACTGACCCGGGCCTTAGTTCTATTGCCTCAAGGTTGTGAAGACCACTGAGTTTCCTAAAGGGGACAATGTACGTACTTGTATCTAAGAATATAAATGCATTATTTTCTCTATGTTGTACTGGGTGTTGAGTGGCAACAACATAGAGGAACTCATACAAATTTTCTTATACAACTACAACGACTTCAACTTGATTCCCTTTAGTTATTTGTAGCAAACAGATCCCAAAGGAACTCATGCTTTGTATAAAAAATTATGTGTTCCTCAATAAAAGTAGTAAGAACCATCAACACACTCATTAATATATAGATCATCCTTTAGTATGTCTTATTTTTGAAGCTGAAATAGATAGGAATACCAGGTAGCAGCTTTAGCAAAGACAGCAACATTAGCAGTAGAAGGAAACAACAGGGTATTAACAGACCAAGAAATAGATGAAGACCAGGTAGTGCTTTAGCAGAGAAAGAAACATGGAGCATCAATAGATCAAGCCAAAAAAAATGCAAATTCTTGTAGTGAGATATACTAGAAAGGATAATGTGTAGCCATGCCTGAAGACATCTGGACATTGATCATAATCAACATGCTGACCACTTGCAGTATCTTTCCATCTTGTTGCTGCATATTCATTAACAGAAAATAAATCATATAAAAGACATTTTTTTAGAATGAAAGGCATATTTAAATCGACCCTCATTTGAAGTTAAGAGTAGCAGTTTTCTCACCTAAGCCAAGATCAACAAGAAACAATTTCTTCTCCTGTGCTGTTGATGGTTGACCAAGTAAGAAGTTCTCAGGCTTCACATTACCATGTACATATCTAGTAACAGGCATGAGAAAAAAACAGAAATTATCACCCTGTATTAAGTTAAAGCCCAGACCCCACAGAGCAATGCATAGGTAATTTTTTTTCAGAGTTTAATTTTGAGACTGATAACGGGAAAAGTTGGCATATAGTTACTTTTTCACAAAGTTTTGGAATCGGTATGTGCAACCCAACCCAAAACGGATATCGGTATCAGCCAATTTTTCTTTCCTTAATAATATGACAACTAACTTAATTATCAGTCTGTCCTTCAGACTGAAAATAACAATAGAATTTTGGTTTAACATGTCCTTAAGAACAGGACATCTAACTTAATTATCTTCCATGGCATTAATGTACCCAGATATAACTATATAAGACCAAATAACATTAGAGGGCTACTTATCTTCTCTTTTTTCAAAAAACAATAATGTTTCTGGTATACATATGGTACAAGTAATACATATTTCCTATTCAAATCGGAATTTGAGAAAGAAAAAAAAAGTTGTCCAAAGAAAATAATGACACAAAGTTACTTTTGACAACCCCATATCTAAACTAAGAGGAACGTGATATATTTCTCTACTATAGATTATGAAAATGACAAAATATAGTTGCAATAGATCTAATTATATACATGTGTGTCCTCTCCTTGTGAGAAATACATTCCTACCAATAAATCTCAAACCATAATAATATTTATCCAACATCCCTAAGAACACTCATTCCCAAACTCCCAGCTTGCAGTATTTTATTACTACAACACTCACTTGAACAATTTTCATGTCTAAAATCATAAGCACCCAATAATTTATATTTAGTATCCATTGCAGAAAGATAAACTGTGCAGTTGGAACTTCTATTGTTTACTGCAGAATGATAAACTGTTTACTTGGAACTTCGACTTCTTGTGATACATTACAATAGTAAACCCAAACATCACACGCACATGAATCTTCTCTATACCCCAACTTTAGCTTTGGAATGGTCCCTAAATATCGAATAAGCAACCCTCTTCTGCAGCATTTTATACTAAAAGAACTCAACTTTTTAATAATTTTGTCATAAAAATACAATTGTAACAATATTCATAACATATTTTATTAGCACATATAAGTACTCACAATCAAACTCAAAAAATTGCCAAATTTGACCTAATTGAGCATAAAAACCCTAGAAATAGATCAATCCAATTAATCGCATCGGATTCGGTTGATGGGATGGTACCTTCTTATTCTCGGAGCAGGTGAGCATTGGCTTCTTCTTTGTGCCAGCGATGGGGAAGATGGAGCTAAAGTGCTGGCGCTTCCGGTCCGACTTGCCGATGTCCTCCATGGACAAGATACCTTAATCTTTGCTTGCAGCCCCCGACCCCATCTCCATCCGACGCTGGATCAGATTCCTAACTTCCGAACTGAAGCCGCCATTACTAGTGCCATCGACCCCAATTCCTCTTCCAAAACATTATTCTCCAGGAGCACAAAGAATGCGGAGAGAGAGTAGTGGTTTTGGTTTCTCCTAAAATAAAGGTGGATGTGTGAGATCCAACGGTAGGAATTTCTGCTGAGAGATCCAACGGGTTAGAGAGAGCAAAAACTTTTCCAAAAAATGGTAATGTGTCGCCAAATATTTGGCATTCCCGCTGAGATAATTTGGGACGTTACAAGGATTTATTTGGGACAAAAATTTTTAATAGTCCCAAATAAGAGATCTATTTTTTAATCTGTCCCAAATAATACTATTTTTTGTTACAAAAAATATAGCCATCCCAAAAACTAATTTTTTAGGACGTTTCATACGAGTGTTCCTAATAGTGTCGTCCCAAAAGTCAACTTTTTTGTAGTGAGTATTGGTGTTTTAGTCCCACATCGGATATGAGAGATGGTGAGGTCTCACTCTACTCTATAAATAGAGCCCCCTTGCCTCCTTTCCAAGATGCACCAAAGAAGAGAGTTAAGGGAGTCCGTAAAGTTCAAGAAGCCCGTTCAAGTCACAAATATTGACTGACGAGCGTTCCAGAAGTTCTCTTGAACTTGCTGGTTCCTGGAAGCGGATCGTATAGAGGCGAATCTTGCTTTGAGCAACAGTGTTTTTATACCCCAACAGATTTAATCCTCTTCTTCTTCTTCTTCTGTTTATCTGTGACTCGTTCTTCAGGTTTTAAGGCACCTACTGAGTAGGGAGGCCTAACTTTGTTCTTGAGATCTATCTCATTTGTGGCACGTACTATGTAGGCTTGCTAAACTCCTCATTTTTGGCACCAACTGTGTAGGCTTGCTAAATTCCTCATTTGTGGCACCTACTGTGTAGGCTTGCTGAACTCCTATTTTCTATCTATATCCACGCCTCGGGACTAACAATCTCAAAGCAAGATTAGTACGATGGAAAACATTAATGCTTCACTCCTCCAAACTGACTACTGTAAGTTGAAAAAGTTTGATGGAGAGCATTATCAAGTCTGGAAGAGGAAGGTCTTTCTTACCCTTCAACTCCGAGACATTGATCACGTGCTCTTTGAAGAGGAACCTACTATTCCAGATACTGGGTCTATTGCTGCTATAACTGCGGCTACTAAACTTCAGGCCAAATGGAGAAGGAAGAATAGCATTTGTAGGCTTCTGATCCTAAATACTATGAAGGATTCCATGGCAGAATCCTACTCAAAGAAGGATAGTGTCAGAGAAATATGGGAGTATGTGAAAAAGCTGTACGAGGAAGACAAAAATAGGAGCAAGATATTTTTCGTCAAAAAATATCACAAGTGGCTCTTTGAAGACGAAAAGGCGATGCTTCCTCAAGTGAAGGAGTTTCTGAAACTTCGTCAGAAACTGGACGATAAAAATATGCCCCTCATCGACAAGTTTGTCGTTGGAGGGATCGTCTCGAAACTTTATGCTGGATAGAATACGTTCTATGCAAGAATGCATCGGAAGATACTCGAGATCAGTCTGGAAGATCTCTTGCAAGAAATTCACGTTGAGGACGAGATGCGTTCTTAACAGAAGATGGACGTTTTGTCCAAACAATTGGCCGAGGACAATCTGGTGCAGACGAAAGACTCCAAGGGGAAGCAGGCGGCTTCTCACCACAAGAAAGACTTCACTAATCTGAAAGTGAAGGGACCGTCTTTCAAACAGAAGAAGCCCAATTCTAATGTGACTTGTTTTAAATATGGAAAAAAGGGCCACTACAAGAGTGAATGTAGATCCAAGCCCAAGCAGTCACAGCAAGGAGAGCCTAATAAGGTTTCATTGATTACTGACGGTATTGCTATAATTGCTCAGGTCACTTCAGTAGGGGCTGACTCTGACTGGTGGGTAGACACTGGTACCACCTGCCATGTTTGCTCAAGCAAGAAATGGTTCACCACATACCACCAAACCTCTGAGAAGGTGATGGTGGCGAACCAGGCACAAGCTGAAGTTCAAGGGATCAGAATGGTGGAGCTGAAGCTGACATCCGGGAAAACTCTAACGCTTCAAAGTGTGAAACATGTTCCCGTAATTTCTAAGAACCTGATCTCTGGAGGCCTGCTCTGCAACGCAAGCCTGAGGATGGACATCAATGCTGGCCAGATGGTGATGTCTCTGAAAGGAATGTACTTCAGAAAAGCTTTTTATACCGAAGGAATGTTTAAACTCCAGCTTGTAACCCAGTCAGAGAACATTAATGCAATTTCCAATTCTGCTTATACTCTAAAGTTGTGGCATAATAGACTAGGACATGTCTATTGTAAAAGGATAAACAAAATGTCTAGTCTAGGACTTATCTCCAAATGTGGGGGAAAGATGGTGAAATGTAAAGTGTTTGCTCAGACTAAGATCACTAGGAAACCCTTTCATCGGGTCAATCGAAGCACAAATCTTCTAGAGTTGGTGCACTCCGATATCTATGACTTCAAACAATTCTCCACGAAGGCCGGGATGAAGTATTTCATAACCTTCATCGATGACTTCTTAAAGTACGCGTTCGTCTACTTGATAAAAATAAAAGATGAAGCATTCAAAAAGTTCAAGGAGTTCAGGGCTGAAGCCGAAAGGCAAACTGGACAATAACTCAAGAGGTTGAGGAGTGATTGAGGCAGAGAGTATCGATCTCATGATTTCACATCATTCTGCAAAAATATGGAATCATCAACGAGACTACTGCTTCGTATTCTCCTTAGTCCAACGGAGTAGCAGAAAGGAAGAACAGAACGTTGACAGAGATGATGAACTCAATGTTGTTAACTACGGGTCTTCCAAAGTGCTTTTGGGGAGAAGCTGCATTGACAGCCACATTCTTTCTGAACAGAGTGCCGTATGCAACTTCTGATATTACTCCTCATGAACTCTGGTTCAAAGTCAGACCCAACTTGAATATAATTCGAGTGTGGAGGTGTCTGGCATACATAAAACTTCCGGATCTGGAGATTCAGAAACTCGGAACAAGGACTACGAAGACGATCTTCTTGGGGTTTGCCGAGAAGTATGACGCTCGAAGATTCCTTGACTTGGAGTCTAACCTTGTCATCAAATCTTGTATCGCGGAGCACTTTGAAGACAAGTTTGCAAGGCACAAAAATATTGTTCTCGCGGACATTTCGGAGAATAATGATGGTACAAAGGAAGGTGAGGTTTCCAACGATGTCGTAGTCCAAGAAAAAATTATTGTTGATGAAACAACGTTTGAACCAGAACTCGAAGAGCCGTCAGCCAAGCGAGTGAGAAGACCAAAGGACTTCGGAGATGACTTTGTCACCTATCATGTAGAAGCAGATCCGCTTACCTATGATGAGGCGATAAAGACCAGAGATGCTATCTTCTGGAAGGAGGCGGTGAATGACGAGTATGACTCTATCACTTCCAATAACACATCGGTGTTAGTAGATCTACCTGAAGGAGCAAAACCCATCGGATGTAAATGGACCTTCAAGAAGAAAATGAAGGCAGATGGAACTATTGACAAGTTCAAGGCCAGGCTGGTAGCCAAGGGGTTTTCTCAGAAACAAGAAATAGACTACTTTGACACATATGCTCCAGTAGCGTGGATGACCACCATCAGAATGTTAATTGCTCTAGCAGCAATACATAAGTTTGTGATACATCAGATGGATATAACGACAACATTCCTGAATGGCGAGCTGACCAAAGAGATATACATGCAACAGCCAGATGAATTTGTCGTCAAAGGTCTTGAAGATAAAGTCTGCAAATTGCTGAAATCATTATACGATTTGAAGCAAGCTCCCAAGATGTGGCATGATAAGTTTGACAAAGTTATTAGATCAAAAGGCTACAGAGTTAGCGAGACGGACAAGTATGTTTACACGAAGTTGGATGATGGAAGAGGAGTCATCGTTTGTCTGTACGTGGACGACATGCTAATCTTAGGAACGAATATAGGTAATGTCACGGAGACAAAGAAGTTCCTCTTAACCAAGTTCAGTACGAAGGACTTGGGGGATGCAGATGTCATCTTGGGCATAAAGAACATCCGGACAGACACTGGAGTGGCGCTGTCACAATCTCATTACATTGAGAAGATGCTCACACGCTACGGGTATTAGGATCTTCCAGGGATCGATACGCTATACAGGTGTGATCAGAAGCTGAAGCCAAATTCGAAGGAAAATGTCAGGCAGCTGGAGTATTCTAGCATTATCGGGAGTTTGATGTACGCAACTACTTCCATAAGGCCTGACATAGCTTTCGTCGTGGGAATGCTGAGTCGGTTCACAAGCAACCCAGGTATTGACCACTAGAAAGCTGTGAAGCGGAAGATGAGATATCTCAAGAAGACTCAGAAATATGTACTGTACTACAGTAGGTATCCGACATTAGTTGAAGGCTTCAGTGATGCTAGTTGGTGTTCAGAGGTGGAGAGCGAGAGATCCACATGTGGATACATCTTTTCTTTGGGTGGAGTTGCTATATCGTGAAAGTCGAAGAAGCAGACTATAATCTCTCGTTCCTCTATGGAATCTGAGTTCTATGCACTTAAAGTTGCAGCAGATGAAGCAGAATGTCTTCGAGAGCTCATGTATGATCTTCCAGTAGTTGGAGCTCAGATACCGACGTACCGATATACTGTGACACCTAGACGACTACAACAGTAGCATCAAATGACCTCTTCAACGAGAAGAAGAGAACTGTGCGACTGAAGCACAGAGCAATAAACGATCTCATTAAAAGGGAGAACTATTACTGTAATTGATGTTCGGAGTCAGGAGAGCCTGGCGGATCCGTTCACAAAGGGCCTCAAGCGCCAGCTGGTCGATGACACAGCAAGAAAAATAGGCTTGAAGGCATTCTGATATTGTATCTGTGTAATCCTACCATAAATTTTTATGCTATTAGTTCAAAAAAAATCTACTAGGCATCTAGCTTTTGGTTCAAGGGAGGACCACTGATTAGAAAAATATCAGGTAACAGTGGGTACATTGTCCTGAGGGGCATGGAAGGGATACGGACCCATAACCACTTTTGTCTACTATAGTTCTCTACGAAGAATATGTCCTGTGGAGAGGATGGCTTAAATGCCTTAACGAGTTCTCAGACAGAGTGAATGTCTGTTGTGCTTTACAGGAAGCACGGTAGAACAGCACTACAAAGAAGCTTATGGACTCCATGCTACAGTGGGGTGACACCACAATGAGATTCCCAGGTAGGGGTAATGCCTCGGCTTAGCAAGCCATGTCACTGCGGCATAGCACCGCTTATAGACAGGTAGCCTAATATTGTATATTATAAATGAAGAGTGGTAGACAGTACTACAAAGAGGCCAGTGTCTTCATATTACAGTGGCATGACACCACGAAGAGCTACCAGGTAGGGTTAAGCCTCGGCTTCGTAAGCCATGTCATAGCGGCGTAATACCGTACGGAAGCGCAAGGCTTCATGCTGGATAGTTTGGCACTACAAAGAGGTTTGTGACCTCATGCTACAGTAGTATGACACTACGATGAGGTACCCAGTTAGGGATAAAGCCTTGGCTTTAAGCCATGTCATAGCGACGTAGCATCGCACGGAAGCGTAAGGATTCATGCCAAGGACTCTTTAAAAGAACTCACCTAGAGTGTATGGATAGAGATACAGGCCGTCTCTTGAGGGTAAACTTGTAGATGCCCAAAATATATACACCGAAACCAGGCTGGCACAGGACCTTTAATGTGAAGCCAGAAGCACATGTAACAATACTTTGTGAGTAGAAAGAATTACAACTGTGGTACAGAATTTAAGGCATAGTCTATTCTTGTATCACATTGTTATTTAACCCATGCAGGAAGATTCAAGTCGTCAGCGACATCTATCCTAATGCAAAATGGACAGTTACTGTGGGAAACGCTCAACCCTAGACACATATATATGATAAAATATGTGGAGGATTGTTGGTGCTCTTGCTCCTCGACATGAAGAGAGCTTGCTCTCAACATGCTTTGTAAAGTTTAGTCCCATATTGGAAAAGCACCATGAGTTATCTCAACATATATATGAGTATGTGTTGTTGGGATATGCACATGGGGTGGTGACCCTAAGGAGGGAACCATGTGGGTGATTTTACTAAGAGAAAAATGATTAATTCCAACAAGGACGTAAGTTGATTTTTGTTGTGCGGGCTCGGACTCGACACGGACTCCAGGTTGTCTCGTGCATGCACGAGAGTGTTCGGGGGGAAGGCGTGGGCTAGCACTCGACTATGTTAATTGTGGGATGATGTAAAACATCAAACTCTATTTTAGAGTATTGGTGTTTTAGTCCCACATAGGATATGAGAGATGGTGAGGTCTCACTCCACTCTATAAATACAGTCCCCTTGCCTCCTTTCCAAGATGCACCAAAGAAGAGAGTTAAGGGAGTCTGTAAAGTTCAGGAAGCCCATTCAAGTCACAAATATTGACTGACGAGCGTTCCAGAAGTTCTCTTGAACTTGCTGGTTCCTGAAAGCAGATCGTATAGAGACGAATCTTGCTTTGAGCAACGGTGTTTTTATACCCCAGCATATTTAATCCTCCTTTTCTTCTTCTTCTTCTGTTTCTCCGTAACTCGTTCTTCAGGTTTTAAGGCACCTACTGAGTAGGGAGGCGTAACTTTGTTCTTGAGATCTATCTCATTTGTGGCACCTACTGTGTAGGCTTGCTGAACTCCTATTTTCTATCTATATCCACGCCTCGGGACTAACACTTAAACCCAGCAATTTGCTTCTAGACGCAAATTGTGACCTTAAGGTTGCAGACTTTAGACTGGCAAGAACAACCTCTGAAATGGATTTTATGATGGAAGATGTTGTAACTCGATGGTACCGGGCCCCGGAGTTGCTCTTTAATTGTTTAGTGTATACTGCTACTATAGACATATGGTCAGTAGGGTGTATTCTTGGTGAAATTAGGGCTCGAGAACCTCTTTTTCTAGGAAAGGATTATATTCATCATCTTAGGTTGATTACTGAGGTATGATCTTCTAACAATTAATTTATCATTTAAGGTTCTAATTCATCCATCAATTATCTTTTCTTTTCCTGTAATGAAGGGTATTTAAGCCTCAAATAAGGACACATCTTTCTATAATATTAGGATTCTGTATTTAAATGTTCTATTCTGAAGTTCTGTAAGTAATTTCCTTCTTGGGTATGCTTATAATTTTTTTGTCCAGTGTTAGCCAAAGTTATGTTTGTTATGGGTTCTAAGTTGGTTATGAAATATTACATTTTAGTAATTGAATTAGTCATGTACTACATGTTCTTTAGAAATAAATTGTCATATGGGTACTTTTTGTAAGTTCAACTCCCTTTGGCAAAGCTTTCATATGCACATTTCTGCAGGGCTGGATAAGTTCAGGAGTCCAATTGGAAATTAAATTCCATATAGGAAAGAAAATACAAATGAAAGAATTCAGCAGATTAACACCTTGGAGGTTGGGACTGTAGATTGATAAACTAATTAAGGTATGGCTAAAATTTTGTAATCTACTGTGGTAAACTCTTCCTCTTATTGCATGGATACGAAGATAACATGACACATGTATACGGGGGCACAGATAGGGATAATGAGTCCATTTGTATCTCGGCCTTTCCATATTGTGTTGGACACTTGGATACATCAAAGTGGAGACGGCAGGGAAATGAGCATCAATTTCATGCTTAGAATAGAACAAAATATCTTGTAGCTTATTAGGATGTCTTGTGCTCCTTCCATGAAGCACAACTACATAAAAATTACTCCCTAATGTCATGGTCAGTGTCAATAATGATAGTTTGGTAACTCACGAATTTACTACCTTTCATTACAAGAAATAAAGGAAGTACTGGATGATCATTCATGTACTTCCCTTGGCATTTGACAGATTAGCATGTGATAGGTTATCTCGAAGCATGTTAGGATCCATTGTTCTTTTTCCATGTGATGCAACTCGTGAAAGACTCCATAGTGTCATGGTTACTGTCGATGACTTAGAAATTCTCTACCTTTTTTCAGATAAAAAAGGGTAGTGCAGGAATGGTCGGAGTGAAACAACCAATTTGCATTTTCTAGAAACTTAGGATCTGAACATTCCATATTATGCAAGAACCTGTAGCTAGTCCCTTACTTTTCATTCCTTTAGGTATTTATTTTCCTAAACCGAAAATTCTTGACTGATTAAGCGTTAATTTGATGCTCTATTTTAGCTTTTAGTAGTTACTTCTATCAAACTTTTTTTTCATTACATGTGGATTAGTTTTTATTTTTATACCTTATCTAATGTATGACCTCTTGCTTTTCAATTAACCCCAAAGCTAATAGGTTCTCCGGATGACTCAAGCCTTGGTTTACTGCGAAATGATAATGCAAGAAGATACGTAAGGCAGCTTCCTCAGTACCCAAAGCAAAATTTCTATGTAAGGTTTCCTAACATATCGCCTGGAGCTGTTGATATGCTAGAGAGAATGCTTGTGTTTGACCCAAGCAAGCGTATCACAGGTTTATTGTTCTTTTGACAACCACAACGTTGTGGTTATCATGTGCATTCCTTTTATTCAAAATGGAATTTGAAGGCCTTGCCATCGTTCTTGCTTCTGAAAGTTCTTTTCTTGCAGTTGATGAGGCTCTGTGTCACACATTTTTGGCATCCCTTCACAACATTAATGATGAACCCGTGTGCTTACACCCTTTTAATTTTGATTTTGAGCAACCATCATTCACCGAAGAAAATATCAAGGAGCTTATCTGGAGGGAGACCTTGAAGTTCAATCCAGATCCTGCAAACTGCTTGTGAGTGCATAGGTCCCTAGGAATTTCTTGATAACACCAGTTTACTATTGTCTTTTCTACGTAAGTATAAGCAAAAATAATAATTATTTCTCTTTGCAAATCAACCTAGCTTTGGACCGGTGCAACCAATCCAAATCCAAATTTTGTTTTTATACACGCAGTCTGTGAATATACTTCTGAAATATGGGAATATTGTTTGAAATCTTGCTAAATAAATTATTTTGTTGCTGGGACTCCTATATTTCTAGGAAAAACTTTTCATGATCAAATTCATGAAAAATTTATGTAGGCCACAGTAGGCCAATACTTAGTTTAAGTGCTTTTGGGAGAGCTAACTAACAACAGTAATATTTACTTCTACACTGCAATATATAATCTACAATGTAAATTATAGTAGCTAATGTTAATTTAACTTTGTATTTCTATGGTTGTAGGTATTTGAACAATCAAACTTGCCTAAGACATGTTTTCTAAAGGACTTCAAAAGAAAACACGTTGCTTTCGGACGCTTAAATTCTGATGCACCACCAAAGGAATATCATCGTCGATGAAATCTTAGACTGCATTGCATATTTGTTTGAAGGAGATGAAAAGTTTAAAGACATTATGTCCGGTGATTTGATGAACTTGCCAAAAGAGTCTGTTTAGTTTATTAGGATTTGAATATTAGTACTTGGATATTAGTAATTGGCCAAAACTTCGTATGTATTTTGAAATTCTATTGTTTTTTTATTTGGATGTTGTGTGAGAACCACTGTAAGTACTTGGATACTACAAAGACGATGACTAATTAGTGATATTTAATATCAATTGAGATTCTTGAATGATGGATGAATATATTTATTTTCAATGTTGTATGCAATCTCAATTGAGTTTCTTGAATTACATTTAGATTAAATAATTGCATACTTGTTTAATAAAACAAGTTTAATTAATTAAAAATAGTCATGGTGAATATTTTACAGAAATTCGACGGGTATTGTCTGTCAAGAATGGACAACTATGTAGAAGTAATTTTGCGGGTTACTTGACGGATCAAAGCAATCATTTATAGTTTGACAGACCCACTCCGTCATTTACTCTACCTGCTTCTCGATGGTAGAAAATCGTTGTTTACATTAAACTACACTTTATTTCTGACGGACCATGTGACAGATCGAAACCGTCAAAAAGTTTAATTTTCGACGGTTTTGGTCCGTTGAGAAACATGGATTTTGGCGTAGTGATATATATATATATATATATATATATATATATATATATATATATATATATATATATATATATATATATAGAGAGAGAGAGAGAGAGAGAGAGAGAGAGAGGTGAAATGTCACCTTATGGATGGTGGCAATGTGTCATCCCTTCCATATTATCATCATGTACCCTATAGATAGTAGCTCACTACTAAAATATTAATATTTAGCGACGGACCATTCCGTCGTTAAATACGTATATTCCGTCGCTAAATACGTTTACCGACGGCTTACCGACGAATAATTGACGTCGATAAACATAACGTCGCTATAGAACATACATCAGTAATCCGTCGCTACCGACGCAAGTACAGCAACGGATTAGCAACAAATTGTAAACATCGGCAATCACAGCGACATATTAGCGATAGATTACTGATATTTTTTGGTGAGTCAAAATACCAAATTTTTCAAAAGGTCAGCGACGGAAATTTCTGTCGTTGTCTCGTCTGATACGGTTTTAGTATCATACAGAAGCTCAGCGACGGATATTTCCATCGCTAAGCCGTCGCTGGCCTGCAATTTTTTCCAGATTTTCGTCGCTAGTCTGTCGCAGGTTAGTCACTAGCCTACAAAATTTTCAAATTTACGTCGCTAATCCGTCGCTGGTTAGTCGCTAAACATTTTATTTATACCACATTAAATTGGTCCAGCTTTGCTCAAACCTGTGAATAGAGACCTCATACATAAACTCATTAACCCAATATTTATACCACATTAAATATAACCCCAATATATAAAAAATAAACCCAAGCATACATAAACTCATCCAACAGTTGCAATATAGTACATATACACTCACGTCCAATAGTCACAATACAGTCCAACAGTCACAATATAGTACATATACACAAATATCGATCAAACACCTAAAGTTCATACAAACTGATCGTCAAATACAACAAAAAAAAACTCAAACTGATGGTGGTGGAGGTGGAAGAGGTGGCGGAGGCATAACTGGCCGTCCGCATGAATATAACTGCCCTAGGACCAAAGTAAGGATCCGCTGTACGTCCTGGACAGGAACGACGCTTGGAAAGGTCGGCAGCACGACAAGAGGCACTATGGTTGGAGGAGGAGCCAGTGTAGTAGGCTCTGTGGTCGGAGGAGCAGTCGTTGGCGGAGGCGCTGTGGTCGAAGCAGAAGCCGGTATAGTAGGGGCAGGCATCTGACCTGCTGTGATCAGAGCTCCACTCATCTGCCCCATATGATCCTGGAGGACCACCAGAATCTGTGTAATCTGCCGCAAGGTGTAGGCGTTGGCAGTATCATCGGTCTGTGGAGGTGGAGGTGGAGGTGATGGAGATAGAGGAGCTCTGGATTAAATGGACGGCTGGGATGCCAACGATCCGGTACCGTACACGCTGCCCCCTTTTCCTCTACCAACGACTTGTATCCACAAGTCGTTCCTCACAGTCGGCAACGGTGGCTGACTAGTCCCAGCTCTTTCCTCGGCAGTCCCTCCCCCACCGACTCGACTCTCTAAAGTCTCATAAGTCTCCTATATTTATATAGGTGAATAGATTTAGAGTTAATATTGGTATTTTATTTTTGATGTAAGTATTGTTATGGTTACGTTCTCATACGTCTCTTAAACTATTCTTCGATTTATAATGTTACTTAGGGTTATGATTTAGAGTTAATATTCATATTAGAGTTCATACTAACTATTTCGGTAAACTAAATATAATTAAGTACGTAAAGAGGAAGAAGAAATGTAATTAGATATAGGACTCGAAAAACTTACATAGGCTTTGGTCGTCCGATCATCTACGAGCTTCCCATCCTTATTTCGCTTATGGGTACGCTCGAAAATTTAAGGAAGTCAACGGCGTTCGGATCTTCGCCTGCCTTGGTGACCTCCTCGTAATGTAACAATTAAACATCAATTTATAACTAAACAGTAAACTTAAACAATTGAAGAAATAACAAATAAGAATACTCACCAGCCGTCGATAATGCTCTGTAATTGGGATGGATCTACCCGTATGGTGACCACCCTTAGCACGGACAGCCTTTGGCTTCTCACACTTGGCCTTATAGGCCGGAGTGTCCATCTTCTTCTTCATCTCCTCCCAGAATTCCTCTTTGAACCACTCCTTGCGTCGATCACTACTTAGTGTAAATAACGCCTTCTGGTCGCTGACCATATCCCTTAACCTCTTGTTGGCGACGAACTTGTAGCACTTCCGGATCGCATGATCTCTATGTTTCGGCCACCAGCACGACTTCTGCAAATAATGACAAATAAAAAAAATGAGCAAATATTTAAGAAATGTTGTAAACAAAGACGATATTATTTAGACATACCTCAAGCATCTCGAGCCAAATAAATCGTCTATCAACTGGGATGTCCCTGAAGTTCACATAGGGACCATGGAATTGTCGACGCATCAACTCCCCCAAATCTCTACCAGCCTGGACCGAAAAGAAGCTGGAATAAACAAAACAATGTACGATTAGATAATAAATAGAGTATGAATAAATGTGTCTACTAACACTAGTATACTTATGTCATTCCATCGGCCCACAGCTCGGTACGAGTGATATTGGTCGGCCGCTCTGGTAGAGTAGGAGGGTCTGTAAATCATGGTCGACGTATGTACACTCCACGGTCGACCAAAAGGCCAGGATATGGGTTCATCACAGTAGGAGCGACAGGTGTAGTCTCCGGTGTAGAAGACGGGGCACCAGCACCGGCAGGCGTAGATGCTGAAGGAATATCAGGACTAGCTCTGTCGACTGAAGAACGAGTGAACGACGGAGATAAGCCATCCTCCTCATCAACCAAATCGTCCTCGCTAACTCCTCTGTAATTTGCAGCCGGAGTACTAGGAGGAGCAGGAGTAGGAGGATGGGTCGACCCAGATCCTCGAAGTCGACGTATACGGCCTCGTCCCGCCATATATAAATCTGAAAGAAATAAAAAATGATTTGATGGTATAAATAATCAATGCAAATCTAATAGAAATTAAATAAAGGTGTGTTGATACAAACAATCAATGCAAATCTAATAGGTAATACGTACTAATCTTCTTCATCTTCTTCGTAATCCGAATCTTCTTCATCTTCATCTTCTTCATTTTCACTATTACTTCCACTTTTATCTTCAAATTCTTCATCCTCATCCGATACGTCCATTTTAGACTCCTCATCTACATAAGGTAAGTCCTCTATGTCAAGCTCTTCGTTAGCTATATCATCCTCTACAGTAATGTCAACCTCCATGTCATCAATGCCGGCTAAACTCATATATGTTGGTTGAGGCATGACTACCTTATCCTCCTGGTATGCTTGATCTCCAATATTATATGCATTTCTTGCTTTAGTTTTGCATACAGTCCACCAATCACGAGTCGTGCGTCGTCGACTAGGATAATTCGTGTAGTATACTTGGACCGTTTGACTAGCCAACACAAACGGTTCGAAATCTATATATCTTTTTTCGTGTTTTATATCAATAAATTCAAACTTTTTGTCAATTCTCCATCCTTGGTTGGATGTTGTGTCAAACCAATCAATTTGAACAGCACAATTTGGGTATCAAAAGAGTAATCCAACTCTACAATATCTCTTAGAACACCGTAATAGTCAAATTCTGGATCGACGTTGTAGACTGAACCCCTTACACAAATTCTAGAATTCTTTGTGGAATTAGTCTCCTCATCGACAAATGAGTGATTGATAGGCTTATCAGTGGTTCTAAATTTGAAGCCATTGATGGTATATCCATCCCAATATTTTGCTCTCTTGTTTGGTCCGATAGCTAGTGCTCGAAGTCTTTCATCGGTCAATTGTGTGCCAGGACAAAAAACCTAAAATATCACGTATCATAACGTCAATAGGACAAAAGCCCTTTCGTCGGTCAATTGAATTAAGAAAAGTTAAATGATACTAATCGTTACATAGTTATAGAACTACGACGGAAATTTTCTGTCAACCTCTCTAGTAAGATCATCATCATCAATGTTAGGTCTCTCCATTTTTATCTCAGCTCTAAAAATACTATGATAAAAAATGAGAAAAGTTAGTGAAATTTTTACAAGTATATCGCAAAATTGGAGTATAACATAGCAAAATTATGTCTCTTACTTCTCTATATCGTCGATTGTTATCTCAGAAATTTCTATAAGTATGGATATCACTACTAGAATAAGTCATATTAACGACGCCTAAAAATGTCGCTAAAAAGGTTGAAAACGTTGCTAAGTTCATTTTCTGACGTATTTAGCGATGTTTTATTGTTGTCGCGGAAAACCTAGTCGCTAATAGGTAAAACGTCGCTAATCGTCGCTCTTACCGACTCTTACCGACACAAAAGTACGTCGGTAATCCTGGAACATTTATCGACGTTCACCGGCGCACCGTCGGTAATATAATGACGTTTATTACGTCGGTACACGTCGGTAAATCATGGAACTTTTAGCGACATATTTAGAATACTTACCGACGTTTACCGATTCCTTTACCGAGGGAAAATCTTGGAACATTTAGCGTCGTTTAGCGACGTTTACCGACGCACAATTACATCGGTATGCGTCGGTATAACTGCTGACTTACCGACGTTTATCGACGTTTCCCTGTGTCGCTAAACGTCGGTAAACGTCGCTAAATTGCAAAAAAATAAAAAATAGATAAATAAATTACAGAATATCCACAGAATCACATTTTCTTCCTGCAATTTAATAAATAACAATAAATATACAGAAGCACATTTTCTCCCTGGGTTCATCGACCTCTTCGGTGGAACACTCAACACCGATAAATTACAACAGTATAACAATCAACACAAACAATACTAAAAGTCTACAACAAATATCCAAAGTGCACAACCAACACAAAGTGTATAACAAACACTAAAATATCCAAAGTCTACAACCAATATCTAAAGACTACAACCAATATCCAAAGTGTATAACAATCAACCCCAGTCTAGAACCAACCAACCAATATCCAAAGTTTACACAACCAATACTAAAAGTCTACATACAAACAAACAATCAACATAAACATACACTAAAATATTATCACATCAAACAGTCCTAACTCAGACTACTGCGGATCTGGAGGAGGAGGGGCACCGCCGCGCCTCAAGGATAGAAACATCCCATACTCCTCCCGTGAAATCGTCACCGATGAAGAAGGTAGTGACGTCGGTGGAGTCGGTGTCGATAAAGAAGGCGAAGTCGACGACGATGAAGGTGGACCCGGAGGACAATAACGCTCCAATGCTGCTATTTGCTGGTGGTATGAATCCATGGTAGATAAGAGCCTCGTACTGCTATCAACCATCGAATCATGCATCAACGTCAGCCTCTCGCCCATGGACAGCTTTGATGCCTGCAGATCCGTCATGTTGCCCTCTGTCGATGCTTTAAGACCAGTGACGTCCTGCTCTATCCTCTCAGTCATATCCTTGAGCTCCATAATGCTGCGGTCGAGCGTATCCAATCGTGATAGGAGCGCAACATAGTCTGTATGGTGCTGCTCCTGGATCCGTCGTAGCAGCTCGTCAAGGACAGACTCCACCATCTGCTGGACTCGGGCAGACTCCTGGGAGGACTATGGGACATGCACACTAGCAGGGGAGGTCCTAGAGAACTGTGTCGCAACTAGGGTGCCATAGGATCCCGTACCGTAGTACGTATCCCTGTGGAGACCACCAGCGACAGTCACCCACAGCTCGTCCTCCGACGGAGCTAGAGCGGGCTGCGAGGAAGTCCCGGCCTCTCCCGCAGCAGGTGTACTAGCAGACGCTCGCTCCTTAAGCCGTTGAAACTCGGCCTAGAAAGCATGGATACTCTATAACTTCTAATGTCTAATTACTAACTACATGAATATTTATTTGCATGCATATTTACTAAGTTATATCAAAACTAACACGAAGTATTAAAATTAATAAATAGAATTGTAATACTTATATAGGCCTTCTCGGCCCTCTCGTCAATAAGCTTCTCGCCCTTCCGATGTGTTGCCAGGAAGACGGTTACCATGTTGGCATCATCACCCCTATTTACCTATAATTAAATATATCACCTTTTAATAATTTATCGAACTTGCATTAAAATAATATTTCTGAAATAAAAAGATATACCAAACGACGGAAATATTCCGTCATCGAAATTGACCTACCGTACCACTTTGATCCCTGCTTCCTAGCTGCCTTGGCCTTCTCAGACTTTTTCTTGTACCTTGGCTCGTCCAATCGAGCATTCATCGTAATCCACTGATCAGGGGTGATCCAACCTTGGATCGGCTTTTTGGCACGATCACGAGTCTTCTGATCATTAATAGCATCACGGATCAGCTTAGCAGCAACGGCAGGAAACATTCCCTTGATCAGCTCGGCCCGGTACGGTGGATAGAAAAACATAGCCTAGAAGAGTGCAAACCAAATATTTATCAGTTATATATAATATGCATAAATTATATGATTCATGTTAAAAGCAAATATATTTTAACCTTGAAGCGCGTAAACCAGTAGGCCTTTCTCTCGTCCAGAGCATCAGAGTAGTTTATCCACGGACCACCATAATTATTCCTCAATAAGTGGCCTAGGCGTCCCTGTACCGACGGAGGACGATATCTATACAGACATATTATATTCATGAGAAAAATTAATTTATGATAAATACAGAAAAAATGATAAACCAAAACACTTACTTTGTACCGTCGGCCCAGATCTCCGTCCTCGTCTCCTCTGGAGGTACACACGCATCATCTGCCTGATACTGGTCGGCCGTCGGCTCAGCCTCCTCCATCTGCTCATTTGTCTCCATCGTCGTATTAGCAGGAGGAACGCTAGAATTTGGAGCAGTCTCAGGCCTGGAACTACTCGTCCCAGGAGATACGCCATGTAGCATCGTGGTAGACGGAGGTACGTGTTGGAACCTACTTCCCACAGCTGATTCAACTCATCAATCAATGGCTGTAAATACACATCGATGTTCCTTTTCGGATTGTTCGGACCTGGGATAATAATGGTGAGGAACATATACGGAGTCTTCATGTACATCCACGGCGGTAGATTGTACGGAGTGATGATCACAGGCCAACACGAATACTGGGATCCCGAAAGTCCGAATGGGGTAAAACCGTCGAAGCAGAGACCCAATCTGATATTACGCGAATCAGAAGCAAAATCTGGATGCCCTCGATCAAAGTGCTTCCATGCTTCTCCATCAGATGGGTGATCCAACACTCCTTTAGTCTATTTCCGCTTATGCCAACTCATGTTTTCTGCAGTTTCCTTCACCATAAACAACCGCTGCAACCGCGACGTCAACGGCAAGTAGTGCATCGAATCAATAGGCTTCCTTTCACTGACAGACTTTTTTCTACCACTGCCCTTGTAGCGATCAGCACCACAAAATCTGCAGACGTCTTCATCCTTTTTTGTCTTTATGGTACAACATGCACCCGTTGCGACATGTATCAATTTTTTCGTATCCCATCCAGAGCGATCTCACCATAAGTCTTTAGACAACTTAGCACCCTCAGAAAATATTTATATAATCAACTCCATTAGTCGGTTGTAGCAATCTTACGACATGTTAAAATCGGACTTGATGCTCAACAATCTTGTAACCACCTCCAACGGTGAATGATTCTCACAACCAGGATATAATGGAGTCCTTGCATTCTCTAGCAACTCCACGAACTTTGCAACATCGGCTTTCGGTGCCTCCTCAGGTTCATCATGATTGTCTGGATCGAAACTAGGCCCCGTCGCGTCAAAAATCATGTTCACCAACCCATCGTTGTAAGCCGCGTGGTTGTGGACATCTACATAAGGCTCATACTCCGATGATAAAGACACAAGTTCTCCGTGCGCGCTCCACTGATAGTAATTTGGCGTGAAATCCTTCGAGTATAAATGATATGTGACTTCCACTTCTGGATGATATTTCAAGTTGCGATATCTCACACACGGACACTTAATTTTGGTACCGTCCATGTACTGAGGGAACGCCTTGGCAAACTGCAGGAACTGTTGTACACCCTCTATGAATTCATCCCGCACACCGCACATGTCATCAGGATGACGGTTTTACATCCACGAACGATTTCGCATATAGTAATTTATATCCATTTGAAGATAATTCTGCAAAGATAGATACACTTATTCGATTATATTATCCAAATAGATGCATAGACACATTTTTATTAAATGAATGTCGTAACGTGTTCAATGTCAGCCCTTCTCTTCGAAGAAAGTTTACTTCTGCAAGCCTTTTAAGGCTTTCAGAATTCTATCGGACACTTTACATCGGACTGACACGGACACTTTACTTCTAAAATATCTTATATACTACTAGGATACTCACTCTATGCACTCTATGTAATACGATATACCAATCATACCTACACTTCTAGAATACTCTATACACTCTTATAGATAGATCGGATCTATAACATTCTGACTATCATTTTATGTGAACTCCAAAGGTTAGGACATGAGATTTCCTTGGACTTAGTTTTAGGCTTTTATACTGGGCTTTCTATCATTTTATGTGAACTCCAAAGGCCAATACAATCTTTGGAGGATGTAATCCCGCATCTCCGATTCAATAATTAGGAATATGATCCCTGATTTTGCGGATCACAATGAATGAAACATATGACAGGAAAACTACAAAGACCGATGCCATTGTTGATGGAAACTAGGGTCAAATTCATACTAGGTGACACGATAATATATGGACATATATAGTTGTGAAAATGGAAAAACTTTGCTCAATGTTGCTTTCTTGAGAGTATTCGTGTTGCTGATTTTGAGAGTGTATTCTACTATTCCTGGGATGGTGGTGGTGGAGCCAATTAAGGATAAGATAAGAGATGTCTTAGATGGTTTGTACATGTGCAACATAGATGAATACATGCACTGGTTAGAAGCGATAAGGTATTAGCTCAAAGAATTGGTAGTTATAGGGGTAGGCATACATGAACAAGGATTGACGCTATAAAGAATGATATGGTTTTGATAATGTTACAGAGGACAGCCCTTAACAGAATTGAAGGATGAAAAGATTCTGACAGCCAACCCATAATTTTTGGGATAAAGGCCTTCTTGTTATTGTCGTTGTGTCAATGCCAGGGTCCCAAGGGCCTGGTCAGTTGCAACTCTTACAGTCAAGTAAGAACTCTATCTTTCTAAATCTTACTACGTGATGCCCATTTAAATACTAAACGAAGAATATTAACTAAACAGAAAAGTTATAATTAATTATGGTTAACCTATAGCAGAATAAATATGTCTACAACGTTTGATAATTCAAAAATTTATGCCTAAATATTTTAGTTAAGAATGGAGCTAGGTCGTTAATGAATACAAAATCAGACGAGGGGATGCAACTAATGCAAAGTAACAAGTTTCAGAGAGGCCCAAAACGTTTTCACCATCACATCAAGTCAAAGATTTTGCAAAAAAAGAACTAACAAAATTTGGTTTTAAGAAATGGCAACGAAGTTGAAAAAGCACACTCAAATGAACCACAGGTTGAAGAAGATAGATGTTCTATTAACAGAATATAACACGCATCTATATGTTTGGTATACATGTGCAATGCAATATCCAATATGGACGTTCAAGCAAAAGATATATCATAACACATAGCTTCCCATATAAAAAGGAAATTTATACAAAAGTAAATATTGTTTTGCAACATAATGCCTTCCTGAGGTCATATGCCTTCCTGAGGTCATATGAAGAGTCTAAGGACCTGGCTAACATGCAAACCTTTTAGTCCTCAGTAAAATGAACAACTTTTATACATAAATCTTTCGAAGGCAGACATTCAATAAATCCATCCATCATCATATAAACAAAAAAAAGATGCTACACAGCAAAGTGAAGAAAATCAAGGACAAAACAATAAGTCCAAGTAACAAATCAAATTGTTACTATGTCTGTTTGTACTGTGTCGTATTTGTGTCCATTCGACATAACACACAACCTAATATATTGTGTCAGTGTATCGTGTCAGTGTATCGTGTCAGTATACGAATATAATATAGTATATCGTGTCATATTCATGTATGTGTCATGTCTAAACTCAGATAGAATATAGGCTAGGGTTTACCAGATCTTGGGGTTTGTCGAGAGGAGGAGGAGGTCGGCGTAGGTGGTTGAGGAGGAGCTCGCGAAGGGGGGGTCGGTGGAGGAGGAGCCCGGAGAGGAGGAGGAGCTCGCGGTGGAGGAGGAGCCCGGAGGAGGAGGAGCTTGCGGAGGGGGGTCGGTGGATAAGGAGACCGGAGGAGGAGGAGGAGCTCGCGGTGGCGAGGGGGAGAGACGGTGGCCTCGAGGCAGAGCGATGGTCGAGGCGGAGGAGTAGTCGAGGGGGGAGCGGCGGTTGAGGGAGGAAAAAAAATTTTGGGTAAATTTTTTGGATTTGGGATGGGGCTGGTACCGTGTATATTAAACAGCTAGCGACGTCATTAAATGACGTCGCTAAACGTCGCCAAAATAAAAAATGGCGACCTAATAAATATACATCGCTGATTACAAAATATAGCGACGTTCAACGACTTCTCATCGACGTCACTTTCCAACAAATTAATTGTAGTTACTAAACATCGCTCAACGTCGCAACTTTTTGCAATCAGTGACGTTTTGCGACATATAAAAAGTACGTCGCCAATATCAAAAATATTTGTGACGACTTAACAAAGCGTCGCTAATTGCGTCGCTAATTTGACTTATTTTGGTAGTGTATCAAGTAAAATTCCTCGACGCTCGCTTTGAAATCATCCGCCAAACCAATCTTGCTCTCATGTCGCCGATGTACATCCACGAACGGTTAACTATGTATCGATTCATTGTTTAAACCAATTCTGCACCAAGTACCATATATGTTTGTAAATACAAGTAAAATTTAATATAGTACATAATTGTAACAATCAAGCACGACCATATATGTTGTATATCCACTCCCGCCTCGAAATCGGTATCAGACCATTAATCCTATAAGTATGGATATCAAAATCGGTAATATCGACCATTCCCATGAGTATCGGTATCAAAAATTAGTTTTTATTAGTATCGACCGTATTGGATTAGTATCGGCCTATCGGTTCGGTATCGACCGTGTCGGATTAGTATCGGCCTATCGGTTCAGTATCGGCCGTATCGGATTGGTATTGGCATTATCGAATTGGTATTGTCATATCCGATAGTATCAGCCGTATATGATTGGTATTGGCCGTATAGGATTGGTATTGGCCGTATAAAATTGGTGTCAACCTTATCGGATTAGTATCGGCTGTATCATATCTGCATCGGATATCCAATACCAATTTCATGGATTTTGAATAATTTACGAAAGCCCAAAACCCTAGCTATTCCCATGATTCCAAAATCATATCTCTATTGTGTTTGTTTCGTATCCAAAACCATAGCTAATGTTTACATATGTACCTTTAACTATGTCCAAAATTGAAAATATAAAAACACTAAAGAAAACATATACAAAGAGGGAATTTACCGAAGATGAAGGAGGAGGGGGCATGCAGAGAGGGGGTCTGACCGGAGCACCGAGGAGGGGGGCTGTAGAGGAGGCCAGAGAGGGGGGAGTGGGGGTCGAAGAGGGGGCGCAGAGGGCGGGGAGGGGGGCTGTAGAGGGGCAGAAAGGGGAGGGGTGATGTAGGAGGGGGACGGAAAGGCGGGTCGGAGGGGAGTTGAGGGGCGGAGAGGAGTAGGGGTCGGAGGGGGTCGGGAGGAGGAGAGGGGAACGGAGGGGGGCTATAAAGGAGGCAGAGAGGATAGGGTCGGGAGGAGGAGGACGGGGAATAGAGGGGGAGGTCACCGAGGAGGAGGAGTAGGTGGTCGCAGGTGGAGGAGGTCAGAGGGGGAGAGGGGAACGAAGGAGGGAAGAAATTTGGGGAAAAAGTTTTAGGGGTAAAAATTTGAGAATGGGGATAGAAAGGTTGTGTCTAACTTTTTACAGCAGTCCAGCGATGGAATTTTCCGTCGCTAATGCGTCGCTTGTCCTTTAGCGACTAACTACCGACGAATTTAGCGGCGTTTAGTTATACTATAATTTTTATAATAAATCAATCGCTAGTTAGTCGGTATTTCGTCGCTAAATAGCGATATTTTGACTGCCGTCGGTAATAAAATCAGTCGGTAAAATACAGTCTTTTTGTAGTGGCTTAGACTGCTATATATATATATATATATATATATATATATATATATATATGTCATTCTACAATACATCCCCTGGAAAAGGATGTATCGATACATCCGAAATCTGGACCATTGGATGTTGATCGAATGGTTTGGATTGAATAATAGAGTAGAAACATCATTTAATGCTGATTTTGACTTTTGACCTGTTGGTAACTTGCTTTAGCAGGTCATTCTTCACTTTAATTTTTTAATGAACATCCTAAATTAACTCATATTTACTCTCTCTTTCGTCCATCCAATTTAATATTTTGTGCATCAACGTATAAATTCTGTAATTTTTTTGGTTACAGGCCGTGGTGGTGGTGGTGGAAAGAGAAATAGAGATGAAGAAGGAAATAAGAATCGGTCCGGATCGCGTCGAACGTCGTCGAGCCCTCCTAGAACAACGAGGAGTACCAACTGCGCCGAGAAAAATTGGTCCGATTCGTGTCGGACGTCGTCGAGATCTCCTCGAACAAGGAGAAGTACCAGCGGCGTCGCTCTAATTTTACTGTCCATACCATTGTCAAAAATTTTATTTTTCATCTAATAATTTAATATTTTGTTAATAAAGCTACATGTCATGGTGGTGGTGGTGAACTGAGAAAACCTGCTTTTGAGGTCGAGCGGATCATCTGCTCACATATTTTTAAAAAAATATATGTATTGATCGGACGAAATATTTTTTACTTTTCTAATGATAATATTTTCGAAGAGAATTTTTTTTTTGGACGAAGAATGGCCATTCTCTTTGCTTTTAACACGGAGAATGACCATTCTCAAGGAGAATAGCCATTCTCCGTTCCTTTAACATGGAGAATGACCATTCTCCTTGTTTTTAAAATGGAGAATAAATAGAAAATGGTCATTCTCCGTTCTTTTAACACGAAGAATGGACACTTTCTGTGCTTTTAACAAAGTATGGTACATTTAGGACTAGAAATGTTCAAGTATCTCATATTATTTTACCAAATATTTACAGTATTTTTAATATCATTTACCAAAGTATATTAATTTAATATTAAATCATGTTCAAGAAAATCTGAATATCATTTTATCAGGCTTCCACTGTATGGCTGCACAAATTTTTTTACGAGTGTTTGAATATAATTAACCTACTATCCAAGAGAATTTTTCTTACATTACATTATGCATTACACTGGCATCGAACTCATACTGATGGCATCAACGTACTGATGGCAATAACAAAGGATGAACAGGCAGGATTACAATTTTGCTTCAGTAATAACAAGGGATGAATAGGCACTGGCATCGAATTCATACTAATGGCATCGATGTAATAATTTTTTACAAAAAGCAAAATACATTACTATCAAATAAAGTTTTAGTGATCCCAGGAATGCATCCGTAATGAGGCCATCTGTAAACCCTAGAAATGCACCCAGGACTCATAAAATCTGTGAAGGACATCTGCAAATCAAAAGAATACACCAAAATATTAATATCATCTGTGAAGGCCAACTGCAAATCAAATAAACGCTTCAACCAAAAAATCATAATCAAATTAAATATACTTCATTCTAAGTCCAATAAACTGCATAATCCACGTTACAGTAATCTGCCCAATCCACGTTAGTAATTCAACATAGAACCTGCATAATTCACAATACAATAATCCAAATAAATATCAGACCTACTCTAAATTCAAGGTCATATTACATTTTTCAAACAAATTACGAACTATGCACTTAGTACAAGTGAAAAGTTTAGTCTTACAATATTTTAAACACAAATTTTAGTTTGACAACCAAGTCCAACAAATATTCAGAACTATATTACAATTCAAATATTACTTCCAAATTGAAATAAAAGCTTCAAAACTCAAAAGATGAATCTTCATAGCCATCTCCATCTTCTTCTTCTTCTTCTTCTTCTTCTTCTTCTTCTTCTTTTTCTTCTTCTTCTTCTTCCTCAAAATATCCTTCACCTACACCTTGAGGACGAAATACGAAAATTATATTCAGTATGGACTTACTGTATATGTAGAAATGACATCCAGAAATATAAATAGAAGTATCAAAGTGATGGCTATCATTAAAGTGTCAATGTGCACAGTATGTATTTTTATATAAGATTTTGGGCTAGCCCCATTTACCTTCCTCACGAGGGAAGGAAAATCTTATTCTTGGTCAGCAAATTTAACCTCTATCTGGTTAATCTTATCCAGAATCAATTCCTGGTTGTCGGATATACTCTTCATCTCTTTGAAGACATTCTCAAAGTTTGCAGCAACAAAACTGTATAGATCATCAACCCTGTCCTTAGTGTTTTTTATTCCATAAGTTGATGGTTTTCCAGATGTTGATGGTTTGCTTGCAGCTGCTGCCCATTTTCCAAACATTCGAGTGAAACTTAGTTTTCTCATGGGGCCTTTGTTTTTAATATAAACATCCCCTACTAAGCTTGGGACAAAATGTTTACTAGCCATCGAGCATACAAATCCTTCGAAAGGGAAAGCTTTCCTTGCAGTTGGTTTTCCCACGAGATGTATTATTCTATCGAACATGTAGGAACCTATATCCATCATTTTTTTCTTCCCCATATAATAAAGAAATTTTACTCTCTCGGGATGGATGGAAAACTCATGTCTAGTAGGGTTGAGTGTTTGAGATACGTAGGCATGCAACAATTTATACAAAGTTTTTAATTAATCTTTGTATACATTTTGAGGGGTCTTGACACCTACTGATACACCTGTAATCTCATGAATTGTATCCCTCGTGGAAACATTATCAATATCTTTCATATCAAACTCAGGAACTGGATCAAATCCATAAAATTCGTTGATGACAGCAGCATTTACCCTAATCAGTTTCCCTCTCAGAAATACCATTGGTTGATCCTCTTCTTTTTCTTTAATTTCAGCCGAAAGATTTGAGTAAAATTCTCTTACTATTGTTTGGGAGATTTTCTCAAGACATGATTTGTTCAGCTTCTCCAATTGATTGAACTTCAATATATCCAGGAAAGCTTTGTCTTCGACATCATCCATCTTAATTGATATTTCTGGCATAACAGCCTTTTTTTTGAAATATTTATTGTAAATCTTCTTAGATTTAGAGTCTTTAAATTTTTTTACCTCCTCTCCATCCTGGGACTTATTTGATGATTGCTTTTTCTCTTCATTTTTCTCTTCTGATGAGGATTCAAAATCCTCAGAGTACGCTGATGACTCTGTATCCGTTGCCACCTTAGCCTTCACTTGAGTACGCCTTCGATCTTCATAAGTTGAGTCTTCCGACGACTCTGTATCGAAGATAGATTTTTCGGTCTTTGTTGAGCAATGAGTTTTTTAGCCTTTTTTGAAGGTGGCTTGGCTGCCGCCTCCACTTTCATCATCGCTGCCGCCGCCGCTGCTTCCTCCTCTGCTTTTTCGGCCTCTGTTCTAGCGACCATAATCTTGCCTTTCGCCGCCCTTGCAAGTTCTGCCCTTCGGGCCTGTATCACATCCCTTTATGGATTCTTCCCCTTCGGTGACGGTCGTTGTTTCTTCGACGACATTTTGATAAAAAGAGGGTTTGGGAGAAGGAAGAAGGTTTGAGAGAAGAAGGAAAATTCGACCGTCTTATATGACCTTGGAAAGTGGAAAAATTAGAATAGTTTTGAGTTTTAAATTAAATTTATTACTATTATTACTAGTATAAGACGGTCGAATTTATTACTATTAAATTTTAAAAACTGCTTTCCAAAATTAAATTTAGGTCAAACTAATCTCAACGGTTTGCTGGGTCCTCCGGCACCACTGTACCAAGTCGACGTTGGACCAATAGTCTAAGGGATCGTTGAGCGCCTTCCACCATGAACGACAAACTGGGACTACGTTGCACATTACCTCATCCGCCGGCATCCCCGACAGTACCAGTATCATCGAGAGAATCTCCGTAGGGATGACGACCCATCCGCTGCAGTTGATCTTGCTCTTGCTCCTCTCCATTGCGACTGTTTTTCTTCTTCTCTCCTTTGTTTCTCTCTAGTCAGATGGGTTCTTTTCTTTGGAAAAGACTATTTAACCTGCTCGTTTCGGGGGTGTAACCCGCTCGTAGAGGGGTGTAACCGAACAAGGAAAAGACTATTTGGAAATAACGGTAATGCCACTATATTAATATTAGTTTCAATTATATTGTAAATTTTAAATTAACAGAAATGCACTGTAGATTTAATATTAATACTAGTTCCAATAATATTGTAGATTGTAAATAAAAAGAATAGAATTTTAACTTTAACTACTTTTAAATCTAAGTTTAAATGTTAAATAAAAAACTAATTTAAATTTTACTATTAATATTAGTTTCAATAATGGAAGTGAGATTTATAGAGCTAGTATTATCAATGTTGATGGTCACGAAGAAAATGGTGTCTAATCTCAATGTGTTTCGTGCGTGAGTGACAAATCGGATTTATCGTGAGATTTATAAAGCTAGTATTATCACATTTAATGGAAGTGCAAGTTCAAACACTAAACATAATATCGGGTTTGCTTGGTATCGTGCACAAATACAAACACTAAACATAATATTGGGTCGGCTAGCAGTTAAATAGAGTAAGCTCCCGATCATACCTCGATACTTACGAATGTCGACCGAGATACCGTCTTCATCATTATCAAATTTTGTCGTTGTTGCCATAAGAGTCCCCATTGATTTGGATGAGTTAATTGTTGGGAACCCTTCGTAAGTATCCAATCTTTGCCCTAGTGGACTGTCCGTGTTCGTGCACCTCATCGACTGTGTGCCATGATGTTGGTGTGAGACCCGTCTCAATGTATTGGTATTTTATACGGATACATGTTTATTTGAGCCGTATTTCGTATTTATCGATTTGCGTAATATTTTAAAATTTTCCTAAGTGTAGGATTTCATGACTTGGTTTAACTTGGATTTGGTTTTATTTGGTTCGTTTCCACTTTGACTTGGTTTGGTTTGGTTTAGTTTGGTTCTTTATGAGATGAGGTGTATGGTTTAGATTGAGTGGAGAGGAATGAATGGTGGAGATCACTTGAGCTTGTTATATAAGCCCCCTACCACTCTCTCTCCTCCATTATTTTCATTCCCATCTTCATCTTCCTTCTCCAGGCCAAGGCAAGTACACCTTGCTGAATGTTGGACGATTTCTATTTCGTTTGTTCCATTCTCTTCCTTGTTACATTCTAAGCATGTTTATAACTTGAAGTTTTTGGTTTTACCGGGTGGATTGTTGTAGATCTAGCTTGTGGTATTTTAGGTTTTCATGGGGTTTTGATCTGTTTAACTTGCTTATTTTGTTAACTGATAGTTTCATGTTGTAGAGAATTTCGTTCTACCCTATTTTGACCTATGGAAGTCCAAATTTGGACTCCGGATTGAAGTTTGGTGGTGTGGAGAAGCCATGGTATTTTTCCCATGGACATCTCCTCTGTGGGAAGCCATCATTTGCATTTTGGCTTACATGCGAGCTTGCTGGCATTTTGGAGCCGCATGCACGTATGGGTATTTTGTGTTGGCCGCATATGGAATTATTCCAGTTGGCCGCATGTAACTTATTAGCTTGCATTAATATTTGCATAGTAACAATGTGAGCCGCATGTGGCTTTGTTTACATGAAATGTATACTTGCATTTTTACATTTATCATGTTTGAGCCGCATAGGCTTGTTAGCTTATGAAATTCCTTACTGTTTGCATTTTTATTTGCATGGAATAAGAAGAGCCGCTTATGGCACTCGAATGAGCCGCATAGGCTTTTAAGAAAGCAATTAATTGCACTTTTCCTTATAATAAAATTTTCCATGCATTTTTCCTAAGGAATGCATTAGTGAGCCGCATGGGTTCTGGAAGCTCATTCCTAAAGAAATTTTCTTAATGTTTTGTCCTTATATGCTTTAAGTGTTTGGTTAAAGCTTTTGTCTTTAATGCTTTAATGTTTGGTGATAGCATTTTGTCTTTAATGCTTTTAATGCTTGGTTTAAGCACTCTGGAGAAGCAAAGCTGCATGGGTATTAAATGAGTGAGCCGCATAGGCTTCTGACGACTTGATGCTTTATGCATTTGAGTCCTTAACTTTATGACTTGATGCTTTATAAGGCTTATACTTTATATTTTTAAATGCTTTTAATGCATTTTAATGCATTATTAAAATGAGTCAGCCGCATAACTCTCCAGGGAAGCATGTGAAGCATTCTTTAAAAGCACTTTATGCATTATCACCCATAATAAATGCACTTTTGCATTATAGCCCATATTCAATGTATATATATTCTAATCTATATTTAATACATTATAACCTATATTTTAATGCATATCTTCAATACATTGTATTTAATACATGCATGCTTTTGCTTGCATGCTTGTTTATAGCTCAGCCGCATATGCCGGTTTGCCTGGCTATTTCGCCAGCCGCATGCCTTTCAATTAATTACTGAGCCGCATGGAATTATTTGTTGACCAATCAAATATGTGTTGGCCGCATGGCCTCTTACCATTTGCTGGCAGCATGGCCATTGTACTTTTGGACCTTGAATTTAATATTGGATCGCATGGCTTTTATTGAGTTGCATGTACTTGCAGGATATATATTTATATATATATATATATATGTCATCATTGCTTGGCCACGTGAACCAATATTTAAATGGTTCACGTGAACATTTTCTTATTGCATTAATTGTGAGGGGTCCCACATAGCTTCCTTTAGTTGACTTGCTTGCTGAAGTGGGAGTTTGCATTTAATGAGGGTCCCACTGTCTTTTGTCTTATTTGATTTTATGGCCTATTTATTGTTTCCTGGCCGTATGGATGGTCTTCGACTTTCTTGGCCGCATGGGGTCCCTCCCACTCTTGGCCGCATGCACAATTGTATGCTATCCTCATATGGCTTGCTGGCCTTAAAGGTTTGACTGATTTCATTTAAATAATTTCGGAGCCGCATGGGTGGCCTCCCACTCTCTTTGACCGCATGTTTGTTCTCCCATTTTTGGACCGTATGGGTCCCACTTTGATTGTTTAAATGTCTTATTTGCGTGAATTATGGTCTGAATTTCTTCTCACTCCCAACATGAAAGTTGTAGAGTTTCTCCTTGGCTTCAAGAATATATATTATTATTTAATTGTGCAAGTTTCTTCCTTCCTTGATAAATGGCATGACACGACAATGACCCGTATTGGTGCACTCTTGACATGATGAACTGGACATGATGAACTGGACATGATAACTTGACATGATAATTCTTGATAGTGGCCCGACATGGCGTACTATTGACAGTGAACTGACATGATATATCCTAAAGGCTGTTGCGACGGCTAGCTTGACACGACAAGATTGAATAGCCTGGACACCGTAGACGATTGTGCTTGTACAAATGAACCCGTCTTGTCTTGCATCATGTCTAGGACAGGGACCCCTGAGTACCACGGTCAGGGGTACCCACTAAAATTTACTAAGGCTAATAACTAGAATAATCCAGTAGTCATGAAAGATTTCCCCAGTTACAAGCGATCCTGTTATCCCGCCCACAATTTTTGGACTTGTAGCCTGCCGCCGAGTACGACACATTTCCAGCCCACCGTCGTGTGGGGCACATAATTATTGATAACTGCTTAATGAATCCAAGTCGCCTGGATAACCTGGATTAGCTGCAGGGCTTGTGGCTGGAGGAACATCTCATTGCATATTGCTAGTAACTAAGGCTTGTGACAATCCTAGTTAGTTAAAGTATCAAGTCGTATTTATTGCTTGGCCGTGAATGTTGGATGGAGTTCAATCTGTTTAGTCTTGTCTTGATCTTGTACATGATTGTTGCATGTCCTAATTTCATATTTTATCTTACCGATAAATGGTGGAAGAAAACAATTTTTGTTCAGACGAATGGTTACAACCCCGGTCCTTGTTTGGTTTATGGGTTGTAACCTGGTTATCTGAATAGTCCCATGGTTATCTCATCGTATATCACCTTCCCAGTTCTATTTATTTAACATGTTCTCCAGTTTACTTTATGTCAAATGATGATTTACTTACTGTCTCCCTATGTTCGGGATAAGTGTATTGGTACTGCACGAATCTCGATCCTTCCTTACTTATTGCTTTCTCTCCCTGTTGATTGCCTATGATTGCTGGTTTTAAGTTCATAGTTCGGCCTCCTTTGTGGTACTTGCTATTTGGGGTCTGACCCCACTGGTTTTGCATGGCCAGGTTCTGATAGAAGAGCCCGAAGGATCTACCGCACCATCTACTCGACGGTGACCAGCCGGAGCACCAGAGTGCCTCAGTGGGTTTCTTCTTCATTCTTCCACTGATATGTAAATTCTTTTCTTGTAACGTTTAGCCCCGAGCACGTGTTTAGCTCATGTTTTGGTATTTTCCTTAATATTGTAGCCTACGGGCATAAACATGATATATGTATTCTAGACTATAGCTAGTCCTTATCATATACGGCTAATACTCTAGCTACTCATCAGTTATGTGGTACTGGCTTCATGATCAGTCATGTATATATGGTTCGGGATGCCTTACTATTGTATGTATGATGATCGTACTCTTTGCTATTGTATAATTGTCTGTGATTGAGATACCTAGGATTGTTAAACCATAGGATTGACTGATGGCTTATAGAATAACCCCCATGTCTTGACAGCTTATACGTGATTTCAGAGTATTAACGTACTTTGGGATTACATAGCTGGCTATGTCTGCCCCCGCTCTCCAGTATTCTGGTTCTGGGGTGTGACAGTTGGTTACTGGAAAAGCCCCAGGGTTTGGGTTGATTGCCAACCCACACTCTGTCGAAGCACCCATACGTTGATTCGCTCTGACTATGGACGGTGTTCCTTTGCCTCAAGGAGTTCCTTTGTCTCAAGAAATTCCTTGGCACGTTGACGATGAAATAATTTGCTCTGACAATGCACAGTATTCCGTGTTCGTACACTTTATCAGAAGACTGAGATGTGCCGAGTTTCCGTGTTCGTGCACTTCATCGACTGTGTGCCATGATGTTGGTTACTGGGTTCGGGATCGTCGCGGCCTGATTTCTGTTATGCTGGAAGAGCCACATGAACTCCTTTGCCTCAGTGAGTTCCTTTGCTCTGACGATGCACGATGAAGTGATTTGCCTCAAGGAGTTCCTTTGCTCTGACGATGCACGATGAAGTGATTTGCCTCAAGGAATTCCTTTGCCTCAAGGAGTTCCATTGCTCTGACGATGCACGATGAAGTGATTTACCTCAAGGAATTCCTTTGCCTCAAGGAGTTCCATTGCTCTGACAATGCACGATGAAGTGAATTCCTTTGCAAGGTCCTTTGCCTCAAGGAATTCCTTTGCAAGGTCCTTTGCTCTCAAGGAATTCCTTTGCAAGGTCCTTTGCCTCAAGGAATTCCTTTTCTCTCAAGGAATTCCTTTGCAAGGTCCTTTGCCTCAAGGAATTCCTTTGCCTCAAGGAATTCCTTTGCTCTCGAGGAATTACTTTGCCTCACGGAATTCATTTGCTCTGACGATGCATGATGAAGTGATTTGCCTCAAGGAATTTCTTTGGCTCAAGGAGTTCTTTTGCTCTGACGATGCACGATAAAGTTATTTGCTCTGACGATGCCCGTACGCTGCTCACATTCAACTTTTTCTTGGTAGTAGAATTTTATGTAGTAGTTCAGACTTTCATATGTAAATAAAAGTCAAACTTTTCTTGGTTTTGATAATGTAAATGTAATTCAAAAATAATTTTATTATAAAAGACAGAGCAGACCAGACGTTATAAAAGACAGAAGTTCCTTGCCCAATTACATAATTACATTGTTGTTTTACAATGTCATTGCTAGGTTGGTGGTGTTACATTTTCGCTTTAAAGCAACTTCTTAGCCCATACCAAACTCATCATTGTAATCTTCTGGTGAGTGTCATTGTCATTTTCTTCCGGTATTTTGAATGGAGTACTCATCAAGCTCATCATATAATATGCCGTGTACAAGAGGCAATGGGTGCATGTTGTTGTGGGCATCGTGGAGAATAATTCAGCACTGTGCTTTCAAACTCCATCTTCGTCGGGCATCTCTCCCTCATCATATCAACTTTTTTCCTGACGATAGGCTCTAAGGTCTTCTTTATTAATTCTGCATCCACCTTGCCCTTTTCGTACGTGGTTTGCCTCAAGGAGTTGTAGTGTGTCTAGTCGTAGGAGATAAAGTTGAATGTGAGCAGCGTATAGTATTTGATGGATACATAAAAGAGTGGGATGAATAGCAACTCTATGTTGTCCTCTAAATCCATGACGAAGTCTTCTACATCTGTTTTGAAAGTTTCAAGGGCACTGACTTTTGCTTCTGGTTCAATGGCACGTTCAACGATGTTATGTTCCATAAAAACAAAACACAATATCATGAGTAATTTTTTATGTCATTTTTCATCGGTGTACACATGAACATGGATTTTTCTGTTTGGATTCTTACCAATGTGTGGGGCATCAAGAATGCAGACCACTTATGTTGCACGTCCTTTGAACTTGACGGAACATACCTTCTTGTAATGCCTTGAATTTCTCTCAGCTTCCTTATTATTAGGTTCAGTATGCCAGCCTCCATGTCTTCATAGTTGAGTATGTCTTGCTGGTCTATTGCCGACAGCTGGATTGCAACTTCATTTTCACCTTCTTTCGGCAAAAATAAGTATACAATATCATTGCACATAAATTTAATTTAGATTAAATTAATAGAGATTCTCAGGACATAATTGTGAAAAAAGTCTAGAAAAAAAGAGGTCATTCGCCGTCCAACCGAAACGGAGAATGATAATTCGCCGTCCAACTGACGCGGAGAATGGTAATTCGCCGTCCAACTGACACGAAAAATGGTAATTTGTCGTCCAACTGACATGGAGAATGGTTGTTCTCTGTTATGAATTGGACGAAGATTGGTCGAGTTCAGAATACATACTTTGGAAACTTCTTTTTGGAAATTACGATGTCGATGTATTGCTTCTTCAGCTCTTCATCCGCATCTTTCCAAAGTAAGAGTTCATCGCATTCCCTTAGTGTGACACAGTTCCTCTTTAATTCAGCCATTTTGGCGTCTTCTCCGAATTTTGGAGCGGCATTCATCTTCCGCTTTTTATTAGCCTCTCTAACTGTATTCTTTTCCAAGGGAGTAACATCTTCATCGGCTAATGGCACTGATGGTTTTCTGAACCTCTTTTCCTCCGATCCTCCTCTTCTTTTGGCTTCTTTTGAGCAGCAAGTTCAGCAGCTGCTTGAGTCTCCTCATGCTGCAATGCTACAACAATGGCTTGGAGATTAGCAATTTTTGCATCCTTTTCAATGGCTTTAATATTCAACGATTCAACTTTATTGTGAAGCTTCATTTTCTTATTAACGAGCCTTTTATTTGTTTTCTGAGCTGCTCGGTTATTTGCACTGAAATAAAACAAACAATAATAAAATATATGATGTGAATCTAATACGGAGAATGACATTCTCCGTGTAATATAACACGAAGAATAGCATTCTCCGTTTGGAATTACACGGAGAATAACCTACCGAGTATCAAAATGATAGAGAATAGCAATTATCCGTTTCAAATAACAGGGAGAATACCATTCTCCGTGTTATTATACACGGAGAATGGTCATTCTCCTGGAAGATTACAAATCAAAAATTTGAAATAGAAAAGATTTTACCTTGTGCATGTAGCTTTTTAACATTGTCGATGAGCTGTGCATTTTCAGCAATAAGAACAGAATTCTGATTTCTCAAATCCTCCAGTTCAAGCGCAGAGCCCTCCATCACAATGTTGACTGCACGTTGTTGCATTTCTTGTGCCTCGAGCTCTTTCAGCTTTTCTTTGAGTTTCTCGTTCTCAAGGTTGGCTGCACGCAACTGTGCTCCTTGTGCCTCCATCTCTTTTAACTTTTCTTTGAGTTCTTCATTCTGCGCAAGAATATCAGAATAATGTCTTCTCAAATCCTCTAATTCCTGTGCTGAGTCGTCCATCACAGTGCCCATTTCATCATGCTGTGGTATCTGTTGTTCATCAAAATTATCTCCACCTGCTTATTGGTTTTTTTCTCTCCCTCTTTTTCAACTTCTTGTATAGGTGGCTCATATTCTTTGTGCCCTTCTTCTTCCCCAACAGGTATAACCAGATCTTCGAATATCATCTTTGATCTCAAGTTGTTGTGATATTCGACCTTGAGGAAGTTTAAGATTTCGTACCCATTTCATGTAAAAAATCTTGAGTAATCAGGAATTGGGTCGAACTTCCTTTTCACAACTGTACTATGCTCTGCAAACGAATAGAGGAAGTATATTGTTCAACCTTCTAATTTGGAGTAAGCCATTGAGTAATCCTCCCGTTCAGTTTTGCTTCTAATCCTCTTTATGCTATCCATTACATATGGCAGGATTAACCTTGGCCAGCATATACTGTTGATGACGTCCACACTGTCTATCAAGGCCAAGAATCTGTACGACAAATTTGAACCGCTAGACTTTATGAAGAATACTGTTTGGCACAAGTGAAAGATTATTAGCTTGGCCAAATCATCTGGATTAACAGCGTTATCAAAGAACTTCTCTCTCATTTCCTTATTCGTAACTTTTGAGTGTTTGCCCTTAGAATTAGCCAGCAATCTTGTGAAGTGATCTCTACACAGGCTCAATGATGCTTGTGGTGTGGGCTGCTATTGTTTTTCCATTATCAATCTTCTGTAAATAACATCATTATCGCTTTCTTCATTCAGCGTTAGACCGAAGATGACTGCCATATCGTCGACGCTTGGCACGATTTTAACAGTGGTGCTCAATTCAAAGCACCCGATTCCATCTTCTTCTTCTGTGTAACTTGCAATTAAATTCTCAAGCCCTTCCGTTACCTTGGCCAATTCGGAGACGTGGACTCTTTTTTGGTAGAAAATCTCGACAAAATTCTAGAAACCGGTATTCTTCAAGAAATCAATAACTGGCTCAGGTAAACGGCCAACATCAATATTGACCACCTCCATAAGATTTAGCATTAGCTTGAAAGTAGAATGGAAAAGTCTTGATTCCTTATTTCTGACAGATTTTTTTTCTACAAAAAAAATTAGGTTTCTGTCAACTGTTCTCCGTCGATATAAAACAGAGAATAGCCATTCTCCGTCAAATTGACACGGAGAATGATCATTCTCCGTGTTAATTAACACGGAGAATGGCCATTCTTATGGGTTTTAACACTGGGAATGACATTCTCCGTGTAATTTAACACAGAGAATGTCATTCTCCATTTCAAATTAAAAGGAGAATAGAATTCTCAATCGTTTTGATACTGGGAATGGCATTCTCCTGTAATTCAACACGGAGAATAGCATTCTCCGTTTCAAATGACACGGAGAATGTCATTCTCCGTTTAAATTAAAATGGAGAATGAAAATTCTAATGTGTTTTAACACTGGAAATGTTATTCTCCGTTTCAAATTACACGGAGAATGCCATTCTCCGTTCCAAATTAAACGGAGAACAGAATCCTCAATTATTTTAACACTGGAAATGCTATTCTCCGTGTAATTCAAAACGGAGAATGTTATTCTCCGTTTATAAAAATACGGAGAATAGTATTCTCTTTCGTTTTAACTCTTGTAATGCCATACTCCGTTTAATTTAGCACGGAGAATAGAATTCTCCGTTTCAAATTATACGGAGAATATTATTCTCCGTTTAAATTAACACGGAGAATAGCATACTCATGTGTTTTAACACTGAGAATGCCATTCTCCGTTAAATTAAACGAAGAATGATATTATTGATTTAAATTATACGAAGAATGGCATTTCCAGTATAATTTGACAAGGAGAACTAACATTCAAATGTGTTTTAAGACGGAGAATGTCATTCTCCGTATAATATATACAGAATTTGCGAACATAAACTCAAAGCTATACCTTTTGTTTGCACTTCTTCTTATACTTCTTTTTGCTTAGCATCTTTTTCCTTTTTCTTCTATGCAACTTTCTTAGAATATGGTTTTCGTTGTTCTCCGTCTTTCTCTTTTGGATTTTCTGCAACTGGTGCATCTTCTCTAATTGGTGATGCTGCCGATGATGATTCTGCCGCTGATGACGACATGGTGTGAAGATTGCGAATGGGGAGGAAGGTTTGAAGATTTTGGAGAAGAATGACCTAGGTTTGAGAACAGAGTAGCGTATGGAAGAAGTGGAAGAATCGAAACCTTTTTTTAATAATAGGGTTCGAGGGTGTTTTGAATTAATTAGAAGGACAAAAAGGTTATCGGATGAAAGGGCAAAAAGAATCGAAACCGTTTTTTATATATTTTTTGTTAATTCTGGACACGCGATGAAACATTATTTTGCGGTGGGTTTTACATAAAACTTTTGCAATTTTTGGGCATTTCATAAATTTTCCCAAATTTTAGAATTATATGGCAGCAAGATTATGAAACAAATGAACATTTTGATATCATTTTTATCCCACATTTTGAGAACATTATAACTCAATAAAACAAATGAACATAATACATTAGATATAAAAGAAGAAGAAAAAAAATTATCGTCTTCCATATTCAATAATTTCAGTTTGGACTCATTTCTGCTTAATTATATTATATACGCAACTTGGATAGTACTTCATTGTGCTTTGAAGTTGTAATCCATACAACAGTTTTGCGTCTTTCCATTCCCGCATCAAACTGCATATAACAAACATAACATCAAAAATATTGCTCTAAAAACTGTAAGTTTTTGACGACATATTTTCAGACTTACATTGAGAGAACGGTAGTCCAGACTACATCGGTCTTTCATGAATGCAATTACAAAAATCCCAAAATCAAGTAAATTGTCTTGGCGGGGAACATAAGGACGACGTTTTATTGCAAAAGTAGAAAAGCTGAACCTAGCATCTCTCAACTTCAAAATCTCTTCTTCGAGAAAGAGATCCAAATTTGAAAGCTACAATACCAGAATACAATATGTATTAGTATACCGCAGATCTTGTACGCAATTCATAAAAATTGATGAATATGAGCTTACTATTTCTTTTATGACTTTTTTGAATCGGATCATCTTTAGATGCAAGTGAGTCCTAAATTTCAACAGTCCTTGTTTTAACCAGAACTCTTACAAGAGTATAGTGTCCGTCCAAAAGAATGGGTATGTATATCTGAATCAGGATTAATTAGGTAAAACAAACTAGTAAATTTTCAAAAAATTAGGATTAATATTTACACATAAATACATTAATACCTCGTTACAAATGCTTAAAGATCCCATGTAATCCTAAAAATATTTGTACTTCTTCCATATTTTATGAAGCTTTTGTTGGATGGAGGTAACCTTGCTCTCTACATACACATCAATTAATACATTACGAAGGACTAACAAACGAAAAAATTGTTAATGCATATGCATTGAACAATAAAATGATCACTCACCGTTATCCTTATTGGTAAAAACCATACATTAGCTTTATTGGATGTTCTTTTTCGTTCCTCCGCGGTGAAAAGAGCAGAGACAAAGCCTACAATATGAATAAATCATTAAAAATGTCAGCGATGGAATCGAAGTAAACATAGATGGCATCTAAGAAAAAATATACTATCTATACATTCCCCATCTTTAATTGTCGTTAAAGGAGCTAAGGACTTCATATCAGCCCGGGACACATAAATTTTGTTGCAAGATGATATTATTTCTCTAAGAAAAGAAACGAATAAATTAGGAGAAAAAAGTTGTTGGAATTAAATCAAAACTCATATTACTTACTCTTCAGGTCTATCATCCGCAAAAATATAGTCGTAAGAACTCGAAGAACCACTAGTATACTTGCTAGGCTTCGAGGTTGAAGCTTTTGCTAAACTTTTCGATGGAGTGACCGGATCTAAATTTTCACGCATTCTTTTCAAAGAACTGCTAAAGTCAGTTTCTTCTATAGGTCACAATGCAAGAATTCGGTCCATTGCTTTATTATGATTTTGTAGCAGCATGTCCTCCTCATCGAAAGATTCAACGGAAACCTCCTCCATATTATTAAATACTCCAGATGAAGATGCCTTCTTCAAAGCTGGAGATTCTTCAATCTTCTCCAAACGTCGAGATAAATTCATTTGTTTAATTTCTATTGAACCAAGCTTAGAATTGATCGATGCAACTTGAGCTGAAATCGTCGACAGTTGTTCTTCAATCCTGCTCAATATACGCGAAATGAAGGTTTCATTTGGAGCTGGCAACCAATCTTCTATGTCTTCTACATTTTCCATGACACGAATAGACATCTTGAGAACAAAAAAACTATTGTATTTCAGAAAACTGTTCTATGTATTTCAAAATAAATAATAGTACTATGAAACAAGAAAACTATTGTATATATAGCAAGAGAGAAGTACAAAAAGTGAGGAAGATGGAAAGACAAATAAATTTCGAGACTAACAAACAATCTACCAGCCGTTTCGTTGGGGAGGGCTCGAGAAAGATTCTACTAGCCGTTTGAAAAGTACAAAGGTTATCATGATTAACAATTTGAGGAACTCTATAAGAGGTTTAATTCCGCTGGTACTCCTCGTTGTTCGAGGAGGGCTCGACGAAGTCCGCCGCGAACCGGAACTTCTTCTTCTTTCCTTCTTCATCTCCGTTTTTCCTTCTACCACCACCACTGTCACGACCCGGTCCCAAATTGTTGGATCGAGTCGGATCATGCCCAGCCTGTACCGTTGTGAGACGGCGGCAGTAAGCTGTATCTAAATGTAGGTAATCACAACAACACAATATATTTTGTCACAACATCTAAAATTTTGAATATTAAAAACTTGTCCAACAAAATATTCATCTGATAGAACTGATAAAATAAAACTATCTTTTTATTCAAACATCAAAACTAAAAGATAAATCATCGTCTAGAAAGATGGCTCATCAGCCCCGAGATCAACATCGTCCGATTGGGACTCTGGCAGCACAGCAGGGTGGAGCTCAGGGTCGTAATAGCTATTAATCAATAGCTCTGCATCATCAATGGAACCTATTGGGGGTGGAGAATCCAGCCATGAAAGGAGCAAAGTACAATTATGAAAATTTAACAATTCAACTAATAATTAGAAATTTTGCAATTATAAACAGTTTAAATACTTGAACAATATTTTCCAGTAATTTTCCTCAATTGAAAATAATGTGATTTGAGTATGTAATGCTTATGACCGGCTTGGGTTGTACAATAGTATCCTAGTGATACGATACGGCTTATCCCCGTGTGTAAGAGGAGTAAGCTCGCACAATCAATATGCAATATGAGGGTATTGGTCATAGAACACTACACTACTCCACCAATCCCACAATCAATAACAATCAATACTCTAGGAGAGAGTTCCGTGTAGCAATGTGGTTTAATATTGCAATATTATAATTATTAACTAAATTGAAAATAATCACAACCGTACTTGCCTTTGTTTATGACTGGGTTTGAAGAGTCGGTTCCGGGAAAGGAAATCAGACTCGTCCTCGAAATCCTACATTGAGAATCCCGACTTAGCATAAATGAGGAAACCATATCTAGGTTTGCTAGTTACAATATCTAAAATTGGATCCTAGTCAAATTTTATGTTGTTATAAACCAAAACACGTTTATCGATATGATTTTAAAGTTATTAATTTAACGAGGTAAAAGTCAAGTTAACATTTTTATTGGAAAACTTCGCATTTCTGATTTATTTGGCAAAACTTTGTATTTTGTAATATATATATATATATATATATATATATATATATATATATATATATATATATATATATATATTAGTTATTTTTCTTTTAATGAGAAAAATATGAAATTGTCTAAGTTACAAACTTGAAATCTTATTATTTTATTTAATGTAAGAAAACTCTTATTAATTTTTTATAAAAGATAAATATTCAATTTACTATTTATGCGTTTACCTACAAAACAACAATCCAGAAAAGAAAAGAAAAAACTAAACTACTTATTACAGGTCCACAGTAAAATAGAAAAGAAAACTTGGACTTATGTCCTTACAAATTTTTTACATAAATTAATTTAATTTAAAAGCGAGCTCTGAATACCGCGAATGGTCCAACAGTAGGCCAAAGCCCTGCACCAAAATACCAATAGCATTAACCCATTCTAAAAATAATAATAAATTAAAGATAATTATAAAATGCGTCTTAGACTTGGTCATTCAAAAACTCATGTTTTAACTAATGCCTCAACGTCCGGGTTGGCCGGTTTCATTTGCATTTAGTTAGGGCTCATGGACCAATATGGTCGTCGTCCGAAAAGATACAAAATCTATTTAAAAACCAACACTCCAAGATGTAATTTGTTTTGCAAAGATCGGGTTTTGAAGACAGTTTTAAAGTATATATATATTTTCAAAAATTTGGGCAGCACTTCATCTATAATTGGGACAACCCAATCCTGGGAAAAATGCCAACACCCACAATATTCCAAATCACAAAACATTTCCAACCAGAAATTCCAATTTATCCAACCCAAGAGTAGGTTTATATCAAAATCACAGAAAACTTTTCGAACTATAAAATTCGAAAGACCCGAAATATAACTCGAAAAACCGAAAACCACAGAACCTCTATAAGGAAAATGGTCACAGAGCCATTTCCGAAAAATTCGAACTTCTCTCGGAACTTCCGAGAAACCACAGAACAACATCCAAGCCACAAAACCATTCCGAAACTAAGTTCAGAAAAATCCAAAACCAACATCGTAATTATCGATGTTGAATCCCATGTCGGGATCGGGGACCGCATCATCAGCGACACTAAAGGAGGGACACGGGGACACGAAAAATACCTTGGGTGCTCGGCTAGAGCTCTCAGATGAAGAAGAGGAGAAAATGGAAAATCTGCGGATCTCAGAAAAATCCAAAACCCGCGGACAGCGGAACGTGCCTCGAAAAACAGAGATCTGGACAGCAAACCGGGGCACTAGAACGACAGCGCGCACAGGGATATGCGCACGGGCAGCGTGCACAAGCTCCGGGGGCTCGGGCGGCGGGAGGCGGCCGGGTTTGCCGAGGGCCGGCGGGCAGCGAGGGCACGGCTCAGGCGGAGGGGTCGCCGGCGGAAAGGGCTCGGCTGGCTTAGAAACTAGGGCACGGAAGTTTGGGAGAGTGGATGAGGAGAATGAAGAGAAGGGGGTTTATATAGGAGAAGAAAGGGGTTACGGAAATCCGAGGGGTCACCGGAGTTACGGGAAGGGGAAAAGGGTGGATCGTCGGTTCGGAAAGGGGAAGGGGCGGCCACGCGCATGAGTACGAGAGGGAGAGAGAGAGAATTATTAATGTTCTCTTACAGAACATTTAAGAAGGGTTAATAAGGAAATGAATAAGGAAAAGAATATCTTTAAATATATATAAATAACAATAATAAGTCCCGATAGCCGAGTTCGGCTTGGAAAAAGTAGACAAAATTAAAAACGGGTTCGGAAAAAAATAGAAGAATAATGGAAATGGGTTCGGAATGGCAGGCAAACAAAAATAAAAAAAGACTAAAAATATTTTTTTTTTTCAAAATACCAGTAATATATTCAAGAATTAATTCATAAATAAAAAATACGGGTTTCACAACCTTTCCTCCTTAGAAAATTTCGTCCTCGAAATTAAATAATAGGGTTAGGAATTATCTCAGGTCTCAAATTGATACGGATACTGCTCCCGCATCTCATCTTCTCGCTTCCAAGTAGACTCGCCTAGGGAGTTGTGTCGCCACATAACTCTGACTATGAGCGTTACAGAGTTCCTTGTTTTCTTCTCACCTCTGTCTAAAATCGCCACTGGCTTCTCTGGTACTGTGAGGCTGGGTCCAATCTCCAGCTCTGAATGGTCCAAGATGTGGCTCGGATCCGGGATGTAGCGTCTGAGCTGTGAAACGTGGAAGATGTTGTGCCCACCTTCAATATTAGCTGGTAGAGCTAATCGGTACGCTACTTCTCCAATTCGGCTCAAAACTTCGAATGGGCCGATGTACCTGGGGCTCAGCTTTCCTGCTCTGCCAAATCTGATAGTTCCTCCGGTAGGGGAGATCTTGACGAAGACATTATCTCCTGTTTCGAACTCCAATGGTCGACGACTGCTATCAGCCCAATGTTTCTGTCTGTCCTGAGCTATCTTGAGCTTGTCTCTAATCACATTTACCTTCTCTGCTGCATCAGTCACCGTCTCAGGTCCAAGCAATACTCTTTCTCCTACGTCGTCTCAAGCAAGTGGAGGGCAGAAACGACATCTATAAAGTGCCTCGAACGGAGTCATACCGATGCTAGCTTGGTAGCTGTTGTTGTAGGAGAACTCTACCAAATGCAAGTGGTCTTCCCAAGACCCTCCAAATTCTAAGACGCAAGATCTCAGCATGTCCTCTAGCGTCTGGATGGTTCTCTCCGATTGTCCATTAGTTTGGGGATGGTAGGCGGTGCTGAACTTCAATTGTGTTTCCAAACTGTCGTGCAAACTCTTCCAGAAGTGAGAGGTGAATCTAGTATCTCTATCAGATACGATACTTACCGGAACTCCATGAATCCGGTAGATATGCTGCATGTACAGTGCTGCCAACTTCTCGATGGATAGACCAACCTTGAAGGGGATAAAGTGAGCTGACTTTGTCAGTCGGTCCACAATAACCCAAATAGCATCCTTTCCTCCTTAGGATCGAGGCAGTCCTGACACAAAGTCCATTGTTACGTGTTCCCATTTCTACTCCGGGATGTCAAGCGGTTGCAACAGTCCTGCTGGTCTCTGTCTGCTGGCTTTCACTTGTTGACAAATTAAGCATCTAGCCAAAAATTTGGATACGTCCTTCTTCATTCCGTACCACAACACTATAGTACACATATTCCGATACATTTTATTAGCTCCTGGATGTAAAAAATACTGCGACTGGTGTGCTTCTTGCATCAGCTCATTCCTCAGTTTGCCAGTTGGTACGCAAAGCCTCGTACCATGCCTCAGTGCTTCGTCGCTGGCGATTGGGAATCCTTCAAGTGTTCCTGCCAGCACTTGATCTCCGAGTTTACAAAGCGTCTCGTCTTAAAATTGTGTCTCCTTGACTTTGTCCATCAGACTTGAACGCACTTGCAACTGCATCATTGATGACTCATCTCCTGGTACAATTGCTTCTCTTCCCAGCTTCTTCATTTCTTCTTCAGGCAGTACAATCTCCAGTCCAAGCTTTTCTATATGTTCCAGCAAATGTCGTTCCTTGGTCAAAAACATCGCCATCGGGTATCGACTAAGGGCATCTGCAACCACATTAGCCTTATCCGGATGGTACTGCAGGTCGATGTCAAAATCTTTCATCAGCTCCAGCCATCGCCTTTCTCGCATGTTCAGCTCCTTCTGAGTGAAAACATATTTAAGACTTTTGTGGTCTGTAAATATTTCTACTCTCTCTCCATAGAGGTAATGCTTCCACAGCTTCAGTGTAAATATAACCACTGCAAGCTCCAAACCATGCGTGGGATAGTTCTTCTCATGAGTCCATAATTACCTAGATGCATAAGCAACTACTTTTCCATGTTTTTGAAGAACACACCCAATCCTTTACTAGAAGCATCACTGTAGATTGAGAAATCGTCGGTACCTGCGGGTAGTGCAAGTATCGGTGCCGTTGTAAGTCTCTTCTTCAGTTCCTCAAATGCTGAATGTCAAGCTTCAGTCCACACAAACTATTCATTCTTCCTTGTGAGCTTCGTCATCGGCTCAGCAATCCTGGCAAAATCCTTCACGAATTTTCGGTAGTAGCCAGCTAAGCCCAAGAAACTTCTAATTTCAGCAACTAAACTTAGTGTACTCTACTTCTCAATAGCAGCTATCTTCTTTGGATCTACCGAAATTCCTTCTTCTGTGACAACATGACCCAGAAAATCTACCTTATCTAAGAATAATTCACATTTAGATAGCTTACCGTAGAGCTTTTCCTTCCTTAAAGTTCTCAGAACTTTCCTCAGGTGCTCTTCATGCTCTTCTTCAGTCTTAGAGTAGATCAAAATGTCATCGATGAAGACAATAACAAATTGATCCAGATATTCATGGAAGACCTTGTTCATAAGGTTCATGAATACTGCAGGGGCATTCGTCAATCCAAACAACATGACCAAAAATTCAAATTGCCCATACTTGGTGTTGAACGCCGTGTTTGGAATATCTTCCTTTATGACCTTGATCTGATGGTAGCCAGATCTGAGGTCTATCTTCGAAAACACCTTAGCTCCACTGAGTTGATCAAACAGGTCATCGATCTGGGACAGAAGGTACTTGTTCTTGATGGTGATGTTGTTCAGCGCCCAGTAGTCGATGCACATCCATACAGTCCCGTCCTTCTTGGATACGAACAAGACAGGTGCTCTCCAGGGTGAAGCTTCATTCCTGATAAATCCAAGGACCTTCAGCTCATTGATCTGGTCCTTTATTTCCTTGGCCTCCTTAAGGTTGACTCTGTAGCATCCCCGAGAAATAGGGACAGAGCCGGGAACTATGTCGATGGTGAATTCCACATCTCGATCTGGAGGTAATCCTGGAAGACTATCAGGGAAGACATCCATGAATTCTGCTATGATAGGATGAGGAGGTCCAGATTCTTCGGTGATAAAAGAGTAAGTAATACCCTCCATATCTTCCGGAGCTCAAGATATTTCAAACTCCGGCTCTCCATGTGGACTGAAGACTACACATCCTCTGTGACAATCTATTAGCGCATGCTGCTTACTTAACCAGTCCATTCCTAGGACTACATCATAGTTAGGTAAGGGCATCACAAGTAAGGGTGCTAAGAAATTGTGTCCTGAGATAGTTATAGGGCAGTTATAAGTCTCAATAATGGTTATGGGTCCACCACCAGTCATAACTCTGCATATCTTCTTGCTAAATCCCGTAACTAGGTGGTGTGCAGAGATGAATTTTGTTGCTATAAAACTGTGTGAAGCACCCGAATCAAATAATGCTAAAGCAGGATCTAAATGCACATAAATGGAACCTGCGATGACATCAGCTGTAGGTTCTTGCTCTGGCTCTTATTCATCTGCTTTTAGGGCAAAAGCTTGCCCAGTCTTCTGTTGGTGTTGCCCAAACTGTTGTTGCTAAGTGGGTAGAGGAGCCTTCAGCTGTGTTGTTCCAGTCCGGTTGAATACCGTGGGGCAGTCACTCACTTGGTGGGTGGCAGACCCACAAACTAGACAGTGTCCTAGCCTCTTCCTGCAGATGTTCGCCTGATGCCCTGGCCTCTTACAAAAATTACAGACAGGAATCTGCTTCTGAGGCGCTCTGTCATTGTTCCTCGCCTGATGATGCTACTGCTGGTGGTGAGAAGGCCTGTTGTTATTGTTGTGATTGGGCCTCTTCTGTTATTCTGGAAGTTGCTAGTTCCAGAATACTCCCTCTTTGAACGAGCAGGCTGAGTCTTCTCTATATCCTGAGCTCGTATTAAGATCCTTTCATATGTCTTGGCACCGCCTGCGATCACAAGAGTGTGAATCTCTTCCTTTAGTCCATACCTGAATATTTTAGCACGATCAGCGGGGTCGGCAACCAAGTTCTTGGCAAAGCGACTAAGTTGACCAAACTCTGTCGCATATTCTCCAACAGTCATGTTCCCTTGCTTCATATTCTGGAACTGTCTTTCCATCTCCTGCAACTCTGATGTTGGAAAGAACTTCCAGCGGAACAACCTCTTGAAGGTGTTCCAGTCAAGCTGCCTGTCCTGAAGTTGGGGGTTCATTCTGATACCAGGTGTTGGCTACATCTAACAGTTGGAGTCTCACAGCCTCAACTTGGAGATCATCAGGAAGTCGAGCAATGCTGAGGAAACGCTCCATGTTGTCGAGCCATTCGTCAGCATAAATGATCCCCTCGGTTCCTTTGAAAGGTCGAGGACCCAGCTTCTTGAATTTCTCAATATCGTCGACTTCAGCCGGCCTTGGTTCAGATTGGGTTGATTCTCCTCTCTCCAGTGCAGCCATAGCCACATTGTGGGCATTCTCCATGCCTTCTCTCATAATCGCCGTCTATTCGTGATGAGCTTCAGCTTGAGTTCTCTGTGCCTCAAGCACTCCTCGTAGCAGGCCTACGAGGTCGATGGGTTCTACGGGCACTAGTAGGGCAGCTGGATCGGGTACCACCGTAGGCGCTTGTTGTTCAGTCCGGAAAGATGTAGGATCTAACACTTGAGTAGTAGTATAAAATCCATGGGGTGCTGGTGCATTATAGGGACGATCGGCCAGTTGTCGAGGTGTAGGATCCGGACTTGGTTGAGGAGGTAGGGTTGTCACGACCCACACCCACTGTGAGGGTACGAGCACGTAACAACGCCCAGCCTACGCCGCAATGTCGGCGGTAGAACGCTGTTCTAGGTCACTATCTAACCAACCAATCATGCAATTATATAATGTACTTGTCAAAATATCAACTCCGAACGGAGACAAGTATAGATATAATGTAATCTCAATCACAGTCTAAGAACGATATGATAGCACAGAAGATGATAACTAAGAATAAATAACAGAAATAAAACCAACAACTAAATAATATAATCTTTGACAATCTCAACTACATAGCTCCACTTATATACAACTCCAGTTCTAAAACATGAAAGTTAAACAAAACAACTAGCTAATCTCCCGATCACTCCTGAATGTTGGGGCCATAGGTAGCTAAGCCATCTCCTAGTCAGTAATATGTAGGGCATGTGTCCTCAGGGCAATCATCTGTAAAATTTATAACAGGTCCAGTCAGGACAGGAACGAGTATAACTCATCAGAAAACCCAAGTAATGACAGAGAACTATAAAGCAGTTATAGACAGTTTTATTGATGAATATGGCAGTTTATATACAGGTGATGGTATGGAGAACAGATAAGACACAAGGAAACTAAGTAACTAAAACAAGAGAAGAATGATGGCAATGAAGACTATAAAATAAATCTAGCTGAACTAAAGTAACATAATAAGTCCAGGCAGTAAATATAAAACAAGTGTAAAACTACTATAAATCTAGTACGAGATGAATCTAATACAAGATGAATCCAGTACAAGATGATTCTAGGTAGTGATCAAGAATCCAGGTGAGCCCAGTTATTCTAACAGTGTGTTTTAAAATACCGAGATCGACATGTAAACGGCTGTAGGTAATCAGGCACATCTCTCACTGTTCAGGCGAGAGATGACTATGCTTCCAGTAGATTCCAGTTGGAAGATTCCAGATTTGGGGTATGTCTACATGTCTTACTCAATATTTCTCCGCCCCGTAATACAAATGAATCCAGAATTCGACACGAGAATCGAGATGAGTCCAGCCAAAATATGATGATTCCAGAAATAGATTCCGGAATGATTCCAGTGATTCTAGTAATATAGGCAAGATAAGTAAGGTATGTGTGTCGCATACATGAATCCATAAATATCCATACGTGTTGTAATAGAGAATCACATAAAACTAAATAGAACTGAAGTACAATAACTGGCAATAAATGAGAGAACTATCAGAGAATGTACTCCCCTGATACACTGAAAAGAGTAGTATAATATCAGATGTCTGTACCAGAGTCACAATATCCTAAACAGAGTAATATGGGTTATAATATGTTTAAAATAAGATAAGTGAAGTCTACGATGCAATCTACATGATTTCTAAGTCAATCTAGGTCAAAGTCAAACTTGGTCAACTCTAGGTCAACCCAAGTCAACTTCACTAGTCAAACTAGGTCAATCTAGACTCAATGTTGACTTTTGGTCAACTCCAGTCAATCCTGGACTATTGGGTCAAACCTTGGTCAACTCTCTAGTCAACATGAGCCATTGGGTCCATATCTATGGTTTTGCCAACATAGCCAAAGGTTGGTATCAAGACTAAATTCAAACCTATTAGACTCCTCCTTAAACCACTACAGGTATCAAGCTACCTTACCTCATATTTCCATATACTATTTGATAACCTCACATATCTTAATAGCACATATAGGTATTATGATATCAACACAATTACAGCCTATACCACTAACAAGCCACAGTCTACTAACCCTGCCTACTACTAACACTACCAAATAACCTATAACACTGCATCTACGCTAACTCAGTCCCAATCACAGTCTAAAAGGACAACCTATTATCTATATTATGCTAGCATTTTACCTTAAAAAATCTACACTACACTAGAACATATCACAGCCTTCTACAACCTGGTATGAATATATTTACATACCACAATTCTAATACATGTAGACAATATGAAAAGAAAGGAAAGAAGGGAAGGGAAAACAAGTGTACAATCTGAGTACATCAAACAATTTGAAACATATCACAAGTCTAATGAAACTTGAGATTGACCCCAATCAAAACCCAATCTGAAAACAAGTTAAACCAATCTAAAAATTACAACTCGAACCAAAAAGGAATAAAGATAACCTGGTCAGGAATTCAGTGTTTAGGTGTGTGTAGGTGGCTGAACAGTGTCAATAGTATCAAAATTCAGTTTTTTGTGTGTGTGTGTGGAATTAGTTCTCAGTTTCTAATAGAAAGAGTGTCTGTCTATGGTGAGGGAGTGAATGTGAGTACATGGGTGTATAGGTGAGTGTCAAGGCATGAGTGTGTGACAAAGTGTGTGTGGGGGTGTCCATGTGGTACAATGTATTTCAGTTCCCAGATTTCGTGTGTGCGTATAAAGTATGGTTCAATGTTAAATGTTTTCAGGAATGTTAGGAACAAGCGACAATTAGTTAAAAAAAATAGGATTAGTGCAATGTGTCCATGAGTATAGAATCAGTGAACAAATGGGAGTTATCATTTCTCAGGTTTGGGTAGTCAAAACAGTTAGCTAACAGTGCAAGGATTAAGGAATTGGGTGTATTGAAACTCAGGAATTTAGTATACAACAATCTCAGGTTTAGTGTATAGCAAATTCTCAGTTCAACCGTTTAAAACCATTTTGAAATCTCGATACCTAACACCTAACATCCCATGCCAACTACCAATCTTTATCAGTGAGCTAAACAATGCAATATGGATTATACATGGCAATTAAGCATTAGGTTCAATTTTAATAGGGTTAAAGAGAAAATCAATTTACAGTTAACTAACCAATCCCTATGTGAATCCATTCCCATTTCAAATGACAGCCCAAAACCTGATTTGAACTCCAAAGACCCACACCAATCAATAAACACTCTTTAAAAAAGTCTAATACACATGTGTGTGAGTTAAACATAGTAATTAATCATCAAAAACTCAGTTTTAATGGAAATCAAATTCAGCATTTTGAGAAACAGAACGCATCTATCAGAAATTTGGGAAATAACCAATTTCGAAGTCAAAAATACAACAATTCTTGAATTTAGGGGTTAGTAATTAGTGTGCCTTATGTGTACATGTCATACGAGATGTTCGTGTTCGTGCAAGTGGACATGAACGTGTCCAAAACATTAAATGCAAATTTCAGAACAATATGCACAGCTAGGCCTCGTGCAATGAGGATACGGGCTCGTGCACGCGACACAGGGCACGATACGACTCGTGTTCGTGCCCACGTGTTCGCCACATATAGGGCTACACGTGTATGCCCATGCACCGTGTCCAAGACAAGTGTCGTGTCCGTGCCAAACGCGTATCAGACGTATTCTAGCGTGCGCAACGACAGCTCGCGCGTGTCCCGTGCGACCAGTTCAGGGAAGATTTCTCCTCGTACACAAAAGAAAATGCTTCCAAATTTTGGGAGCATGGTGGCAGTCACTTCTCCAACACTCACACAAAATTTGGTATGTCCATGTGTCCTGTGTCGGGAGTTCTTAGCCTCGTGATGTAGGACACAGTTGTAACGCCCCAGTCCCAAAATATTTAGAACTAGACACGTATCCATGCCAGCTGTATACATACGAAGTATACTCCAATATAAGGAAACCTCGTATGAATACATAAGCTGTAAAATACAGTAGAACCATAATTACTAAATCTCATCCACTGGATAAATAAATGATATAAAAGCAACTTTGAATTTTGTCATGTATACAATCGTTGGGCGGAGACAAAGTCCACTACCAACTACCTCAAATAAAATGTACAAGAAGTGATCGATAAAATAACGAGACGAACCAAGCGCAACCATCTTCGAAAGAATGGAGAAGATCACGGCCTTGGCTAGAACACCTGCAAAATCATAGAAGCTCACTCCTGGAGAGATAACCAGGTTCTCAGAGGGACGTAACAAGATACAATAAACATGCAATATAAATACTGAATATAAAATATGCCACAATCAAAGAAAGTGACAAGACATAAATAAGGTACTCTAACCATACTAAAGTGAACATGCAGTTAAGAACAAACCTTTCGTCGCATGAGCCCTGGCTGTAAATAGGATCTGGTATAGTCCCCACTTGGGCACCCGTGACCTAAGAGCATGACGTTCAAAAACGACAGTGGCCAACCTGAGAGGCTCATACCCGTATCTCCAGCGGAGCTTCTGGGTTATAAGGAAAGTACAATCGAGCCCATTCGACAAAAAAATGTTCTCCCCACCCAATGTAACTATCACGTCGCATCCACGACCATGTAACACTACTAACTGCTAAGTCTCCTAACACGCCTCTATTAGCAGTTAGCCCTAACGCAAGCACATGGGGGATCAGCCCACACGCAAGAACCTCTACATGCTACTCATCTCACACATCCTCGTGGTACAACTGTGTCAAGGTATATGCAAAACGCTACAACGGTAGTCCCTTAAATCTAGGTCCATATGCAATAAACGGATAAATAACAAAATACATCTAATATCACTGAGCATGCAGTAAATCAAGAACTGGAAATAAATGAACAGTGATATATAATAAAATACAAACTAAAAATAAATAGTATAGTGGCAAGGTATCTTGCCTAAGGTTATGTGCAAAAGAGAATAATCCAGTAGCATCGAACAGACAAGTAAGCGAAGCAAGAAAAGCCAAATCCCGCAGATGACTCCGGATGCTGCAACAAATATCACAAACGAGTTTGGAATAAAGGATATACCTAGGAAACGCCTGTCCAAAAGTTAAATTCTGGAACAGGGGCAAAATCATAATTTTAGGTCAAAACGATGTCCGCCGTTAGACCCGCCTTGCACCGAAATGCGTGCCAGAACCTACGGTCTCTAAAGTCGTCAAACTACATGTCTATGAATTTATTTTGATGAGACGAACCCAACGGTATGTCCAATTTTGGATTCCGGTGGGCTGTGCACAAAATCGTCCGTTGAATGGGATTGTAGACCCGCCAAAATAGCGTCCCGATCAACGGTCTCATAATCGGACCAAACTTAGTTCAAAGGACCAGAAAAATATTTCAAGTCCAATGGCGCAAGTTTCGTCGCTATATGATGAGTGTGCACAAAGTTGTGACTTAATTTGGAAAGGGTCGATACGGGGTATCTCGACGGATATGTACTGATTTTGTCGGGCACATGCAACGAAATCGGGTTCCGTCAGTTCCCATACGTCGACAACATCCATACGCACCTTTCGATGCATAGTGCGTGACCACATCGCCCGATTTGTCGGGACGGACGCCATATCGGGGTATTTTTCTACTTTTTGAAAACAAAACTTATAATTTTTTGGAAAACTTTAACAACGTATAACTTTCTACATACTAGATGAAAAGTGAATCCAGAAGGTGCTTTACAATCTCGGTTATGTTGTCTTTGACTTCCTTCAATTAGTTTTTACGAAAGTTTAATGGACAACGAGAAAAGTGGCCGATAAGTTGATGTTTCAAAACAGTTTTTAATATTTCAGAAAAGTGGGTTTTCTCCAACTTCGTCTCGATTTTTCGAGCAAGTTGGATGGCCATGTCAAATCCACCTGGGGGATCTCGAAGAGGGTCATGTAGGTTTTCTGCATGAATTTACGGATTTAAAAACGGAGTTAAGATGAGAGAGATATCGATCGGGGAAGTGGGATACCTTAAAGTGGAAAAACTGTTGTTGTTGTCGTGATGACCGGGAGATGGGACTGCTGTCGCTCCGGCAAGGCTGGCACGCACGCCGAGGAGAGGGAGGATGATGGAGGAGAGAGGAGGAAGTGGAAGAAATTTTAGGGTTTAATTCATATATATATATTATTTTTTAATTCATATATATATATATATATATATATATATATATATATATATATATATATATATATATATATATATATATATATATATATATTAGGAGGTTAAGGGGGTGGTCGGCCTCTTATGAGGTTGCTGCTACTTTGCTTCTTTGTAATGAGGGGGGGCGCACATAAGCAACATGCTGCTGGTGCTATTTGCTTTGGTGCATGTGGTCGGCTCCCACATGGTGGGGCCGACCACTTAGTTATATATTTTATTTATTTTCTTTTTCTTTTTATTTTTTAAATCTTTTTAACTTTTATATATATATATATATATATATATATATATATATATATATATATATATATATATATATATATATATATATATATATATATCAATATATATATGTATATGTATATATATCCAAAATCTATTTAAATCTAAATAACACTTTAATATCACGTATCCAAATATTTAATATATTTAAATGTATCTACATATATATAAATTCCTTTCACAAAAAAAAAAAAAAAAAAAAAATATAAATTCCTTTCACAATAAACCAATTCAAAATAATAATAAAATTTAAATAGAATGAATATATTAATTTAATCTCCACAAAATAACTTAGGTAATAATAAAATAATAAAACCATCCCAATGGGTGAATTTATACCGCACACCCTTATCCGGGTCCAAAAATTTGTACAAATATTGGGAACATTATTTTAATAATAAAATACCAATAATTTTACACATAATTAAATAATTACAATTTGCACATAAAATTCTAAAAATTTAGAAAATATTTGTATATACATAAAATATGCCTACATAGCCACATTTGGTCACACTATATGCTTACATGGGCTTGGGTTCGGTCAGGGCCCAGTTCGGGCTGGTTTGGGCCAACCGGGTCATCTAAAATCAATATATAAAATAATATTTAATTAAAATACTTTAAATAAGTCAATTCACTATTTGGTCTGGTTTTTCTAGTTTGGACATCACCATGGCTAGGCTTCCCCCTGCATGGCTAGTACACTAGTCAAGGCGCACTGCTACATCTTCCGTGCCAAAATTCATGGTCGCCTTGTGCTCAAAACACAACAATGGCTAAGGTCATTTTTAATAATTAATAAAAACCATAAATTGTATAAATTAAATTTAAAGTCTAATAAAATAATAAAAATAATTTTTAAAAAATAGGGATTTTACATCCTACCCAACTTACAAGAATTTCGTCCTCGAAATTTAGGATTAATAGGGTAGATAGGGATGAGGGATAGGAAGAGTTCGTCAATACCAAAATACAATTAAAATTTTGAGGATGCGATAAAACGTCGTTCAACACCACCGTACAATAGAAAATTGTGGAGTCAATATATACAAAAATATATCATGGTTATGGAATTGAATAAGGATCACTAGTGAAGGTAACAAAATTTTGAATATCCAATTTTAGAGAACAGTAAGGAATTGAGTAGGCCAAAGAGAATAATTTAAACTTTTGGGGAGATGTGGTTCCTCGAGAAAACTGGATACTAATCATCTTGATTAATAGTTGGATTTAAGTGAACGATTAGAATCATTCTCGTGTGCTCAAAAATAAATGGGGAGGGCACGATAACAATTTTAGAGTTGAGGAGTAGTTAAAGGCGAGGGTACAGCCACATAAGTCGGTTGGTGGCTATCTATATTTCGTGTATATATAACTGATAGGGCAACTAAAGGTGATACCTTGTGTCTATCTTAGCAAGTACAGTGCCTTGACTTTCCAAAATAAGTAAAAAGACAAGAACAACAAGGTTTCAAAGATGGTGTTATATATTGAGTACGAATTGCAGGTTCATAGGCGGCAAAAATAATTCAAAAGAGAATTGCCAAGGATGTCGCGGAAGAGACCCTAAGGCAGGTTTAACTATGTCTCCATCCGCATAGAATAAGATATGATAAGCGAACCAAAGTGCAATAGGTTGATCAGACCATCATGCATCGGTTCTGATTAGACAATATGTTAGTGGGTGCACCCAATAAAATATGTCATGATCAAGCTTGATAACGAAATAAGCTTGCAAAACAGAAGCTACATTAGCAGCATGAGATAGTCAGAATATGAGCAAGGGAGGTACTGATGAAGGAATTTTAAATAGTCCAAGATCTTTTAAAATCAAGGCTCGCCCGAAGTTTGGGCCTATACAGTTGTCTTGGTTGACTAGCTAAGTTAGGGTCCTCTGAACTTATAGTCTAAGCAAACTTATCCACATGGGTCACAAGGACAAAGGCTTTGTTGGGCCGTGAGGTATTCTACCCAACTTACAAGAGTTAAACTAGTAATGGGATGAGACAATGGGTTAAGCAATCAAGATAAAGCACACATTTAAGCATTTAAGGAACTAAGTAGAATAAAATTCACATATCGGGTTAAGGGATTGAGTCAAGGTTGGATCTCTTAACTGAAGTCGGAAAGTATTTTAGTGTCATGGTAGAGGTTATAGTTTGGGCATTTTGACCAGAAGGTCCTATCATGAAAATAGTGTACAAGGAGACGTGTTTTAGTGGGACACGATATATCTACATGAAGGTGGACTTGTCTAGGTCTTACATATGAAATTTATTGGAAAGAAAAGTCTAGTGTTGTGCTCTAAATATCCAAGTCATGGTAAGGGACGCCCAAAGATCTAAAATAGAAAGTGGGAGTTCACGAGGTGATAATTAATGCACAAAAAATAAAGAAGATCAAGTTAACGCATGAAATAAAATTAATTAAAGAATCCAGTAAAAATAATTTAGGAACACAATTTCGGAGAGAAGATAGTCTTCTAGATGAATATAGTTGAGGAACCATTAGATCATTATTCAAATTGCAAATGGTTTAGAAGGTCGCAATTAAAAGATCTAGAATTGAGGAAAGGTCGAGTAGGTCAAGATTGGAATACTGTCGCATAGCTTAGTAGATGACTAGCAACGCTTGTGTATATACTACTATCATAGTCATGAGTGATATGGCATTTTGGATGGAATACTTCTAACTTATTAGGGCTATCTTGGTGGCCTACCATTAAAATTTTGCTCAAATTTTTCTCCAAAAGTCTCTAAATAAAATTTTCAAAAATAACCACCCAAAATTTGTTTTCACTGCAAGTCGTTCAATTTAATCATGACCAAAATTAAATCACTTTCATAAATCTCAAAGCAAACTTTATCACGTTACTACTAACATTTTCCAAAATTAACGTTTAAATTCAACTATTCAACTCAAGAGTTCATAATTTACAAATCCATAAAATTTCACAATCAATCAAAAATTTAACACTCTAAAATTTTTAAATAACTTATAATAAAACTCTTAGCATAATAAAAGCAATCTAAAAATTAAGCTCCATGCTCTCATAAATTTTAACTTCTATTTATGCTAAGTTATTCCAACAAAATCACAACCTTTAAAAGGGTAACTTCCTTTAATCAATCAAAATAACTTTCCATCACATCCTTCGAATTTCTCCCAAAATTTTAATATTAGCAATCCCTCATTAAACTAAATTTTCAAATAATCTTATCATTCAAATTTTTTTTACCAAAAATCTAAATAGAATTGTAAATCCTTAATCATAGGACACCATTTAAAATAAAAATTTCTCAAAAATCGTTTTCATAACTTTCAAATATTTTAAACCAAAATTCACCATCATTACTTCTACTTAAAATTTAAAATTTACTAAACACGAAAATCGCAAGTTGTACAACGCAAATTTAAATAATTCCTACGGCCATTTTTAAAAGCTAAGATCAATTTCAAACCAAATTTATAATTGTGCAAAGGTGTATAACTATAATCCAATAAATCATCAAAACTCGAAATTTAAATAAATTTTATATTTGTTCCAAGATGTATATCTATCACCCAAAAATTATAAATATCACAACTCAAAATAAAAATCAATTTTATATTTGTTCAAAGATGTATAGCTATAACCTCATGATTCATAAATATCAAAACGCAAAAATCCAATCAATTTCTTAAATCAATGGTATAAAGATTCCATATATATATATATATATATATATATATATATATATATATATATTATATATATTTTTTCCTTCCTGCAGTAACAATCCTATGGTGTTTACTAATTAGAAATCTCAAGATTAAAACTTTCCGTGGTAATATCCTACTTTACAAATTATTACTCATTAAATCACACTTTTAAAAAAAAAAATTAACTCAGTTATAGTCTTAAATGTATTCCAATTGCCAATATAACCATTCTAGCCACGTGTTTGACCTATGAGCATATACTAGTGTAGTCATCTTCCTAGTTGATACTAAACACGAAAACAAGAATCGACGGTAGAAAGGAATCAAGCAAGATGTAGTTCAAGGAGGTCGAACAAGAGTTCGAAATTTGAAGACAAGGGAAGAGGTCAAGCTGTATGGATGAGATTCCTAGATTCTAATCCTATGTCGCAGGCTCATATCGGTACAATTACGTAACCGAAGTGACAAACTCGACCTGCATGGGCCACCACAAAAACATGTAACGCCCCAGTCTCAAAATATTTAGAACTAGACACGTATCCATGCCAGCTGCATACATACGAAGTATACTCCAATTTATGGAAACCTCGTATGAATACATAAGCTGTAAAATACAGTAGAACCATAATAACTAAATCTCATCCACTGGATAAATAAATGATATAAAAGCAACTTTGAATTTTGTCATGTATACAATCGTTGGACGGAGACAAAGTCCACTACCAACTACCTCAAATAAAATGTACAAGAAGTGTTCGATGAAATAACGAGACGAACCAAGCGCAACCATCTTCGAAAGAATGGAGAAGATCACGGCCTTGGCTAGAACACCTGCAAAATCATAGAAGCTCACTCCTGGAGAGATAACCAGGTTCTCAGAGGGACGTAACAAGATACAATAAACATGCAATATAAATACTGAATATAAAATATGCCACAATCAAAGAAAGTGACAAGACATAAATAAGGTACTCTAACCATACTAAAGTGAACATGCAGTTAAGAACAAACCTTTCGTCGCATGAGCCCTGACTGTAAATGGGATCTGGTATAGTCCCCACTTGGGCACCCGTGACCTAAGAGCATGACGTTCAAAAACGACAGTGGCCAACCTGAGAGGCTCATACCCGTATCTCCAGCGGAGCTTCTGGGTTATAAGGAAAGTGCAATCGAAGCCCATACGACAAAAAATGTTCTTCCCACCCAATGTAACTATCACGTCGCATCCACGACCATGTAACACTACTAACTGCTAAGTCCCCTAACATGCCTCTATTAGCAGTTAGCCCTAACGCAAGCACATGGGGGATCAGCCCACACGCAAGAACCTCTACATGTTACTCATCTCACACATCCGCGTGGTACAACTGTGTCAAGGTATATACAATACGCTACAACGGTAGTCCCTTAAATCTAGGTCCATATGCAATCAACGGATAAATAACAAAATACAACTAATATCACTGAGCAGGCAGTAAATCAAGAACTAGAAATAAATGAACAATGATATATAATAAAATGCAAACTAAAAATAAACAGTATAGTGGCAAGGTATCTTGTCTGAGGTTATGTGCAAAAGAGAATAATCCAGTAGCATCGAACAGACAAGTAAGCGAAGCAAGAAACGCCAAATCCTGCAGATGACTCCGGATGCTGCAACAAATATCACAAACGAGTTTGGAATAAAGGATATGTCTAGAAAATGCCTGTCCAAAAGTTAAATTCTGGAACAGGTGCAAAATCGTAATTTCAGGTCAAACGATGTCCGCCGTTGGACCCACCTTATACCAAAATGCGCACCAGAACCTACGGTCTCTAAAGTCGTCAAACTACATGTCTACGGATTTATTTTGATGAGACAAACCCAACGGTATGTCCAATTTTGGATTTCGGTGGGCTGTGCACAAAATCGTCCATTGAGTGGGATTGTGGACCCGCCAAAATAGCGTCCCGATCAACGGTCTCATAATCGAACCAAACTTGGCTCACAGGACCAAAAAAATATTTCAAGTCCAATGGCGCAAGTTTTGTCGCTATATGATGAGTGTGCACAAGGTTGTGACTTAATTTGGAAAGGGTCGATACGGGGTATCTCGACGGATACGCACTGATTTCGTCGGGCACATACAACGAAATCGGGTTCCGTCAGTTCCCACACGTCGACAACATCCATACGCGTCTTTTGATGCATATAGTGTGCGACCACATCGCCCGATTTGTCGGGACGGACGCCGTATTGGGGTATTTTTCTACTTTTTGAAAACAAAACTTACAAATTTTTGGGAAACTTTAACAACGTATAAATTTCTACATACTAGATGAAAAGTGAATCTAGAAGGTGCATTACAATCTCAGTTATGTTGTCTTTGACTTCCTTCAATTAATTTTTACGAAAGTTTAATGGACAGTGAGAAAAGTGGCCGACAAGTTGATATTTCAAAACAGTTTTTAATATTTCAGAAAAGTGGATTTTCTCCAACTTCGTCTCGATTTTTCGAGCAAGTTGGATGGCCATGTCGAAATCCACCTGGGGGATCTCGAAGAGGGTCATGTAGGTTTTCTACACGAATTTACGGATCTAAAAACGGAGTTAAGATGAGAGAGATATCGATCGGAAAAGTAGGTGAAATAACGTGTAGGCAACTCTAGAGGGGGTGAATAGAGTTTGTGTCGATAATCACCAAATAAAAAGTTAACTCTATATCACCTCCACAAACAACTATCAAGATAGTAAATAAGTCAGAGAGAAATGCTGTAAACCCCCTGAATTTTGACCAAGGATAATTTGGTAATTAAGATTTTATTTTATGTATTTTTCTGTCCAAAATTGTTCGAGATAATTTTCTGGAGTTAATTATAATTAAATAATCTTTTCTAGATTTTGGATTTTTTTATTATTTATTTGCTACTAAAAATTCCTAATTCCTAATTAACTCCTTGAAGCCTTAATTAATACTAAATACTAATTAAAATACTTAAGCTAAAACCTAAGCTACATTTTATTTCCACAGAACCTAATGGAGTTAATAAATTAGTTTCCAACTTAGCCAAAGACAAGAAATGTAGCTACCACCATGGCCCACCTTGTTTATTTTTCTCTTTGCTTAAGTAATGAAAGGTTCAACAAGTAGCAATAGCTACAACGTAGAAACAAATAAACTAGGGCCCACATTTGTCTCACATTCATGAATGAAAATGAATGTATAGCAGCCAAACAAATGAAACCCCCACCTTTGTCCCTTCCCTTCAGCTAACGAGTGAAACCGATCCTTTCCTTCCTTTCCAGTAACTGACGACCTCTCCTTTCCCATTCATCTCATCTATTGTAACCCCCTTCTTATATATATATATATAGGCCACCTTCTTCACACCTTCATCCAAAGCCAACACCCTCTTTCCAATCATTTGACCCGCCGACAACACCATGTTCGTCGACCTGTCGACCTGCCAGTGATCATCCGCCAGCAGCGTCCGCTGACCGCAGATTCGACTAGCTGCCTGACATCGTCCGTGACGACTACGACCTCGTCTTCGTCAAAGACCGCATGCTGACATCGATGTGCAACTGTGCACATTAAACCAAATCGCCGAGCCATCTTTTCGGGTACGTTCGTCACCTGACCGATATCCTACCCTTCAAACAATTCAAATTTCCTTGCTATTTGGATTGAAGATAATTAGACTCAAAGCTTTAGAATTATTTGGTTTAAAATAATAACACTATGGAAGAGTATATTGTTAAGATTAATGAAATCATTAAGTAGAATATAAAGTTACAGAAATTAAATAACGGTTGGACCTTCTTCCTTTGCTGACTTTTGAAATTTTCTATCTAAAGTATTGCCTGCAGCTATATAAGTTAAATGCAAGCTTGAATGATATTTTCACCCTTCAAATTATTAAATGCACTCTTGACCATAATAATTAAATTTGTATCGACTTGTTTCAATTTTTCAGACCATTTTACACTCATATTGACACGAAACTTGCGCCATTGGACTCGTCACGTGACGCTGGTCCTGTGGCCCAAGTTTGGTGAGAATCTGAGACCGTTGACCGGAACACCGTTTCGTGGGTCCCAAGGTCCAACTCAACGGGCGACCTTGTTAACGGAATGCCAGAATCCAATTCTGAAAGTACCGATGGATTTGTAGTGTCAAACTAAATTTATAAAATTCTAAGATATTTGATACCAAAATGTTGTTCTGTGCGACGTGGCCCGCCTTTGGACCTCGTGTCAATCTAAAAATTACCAATTTGTCGTGTGTTTAGATTTGGACATATGAATATCCATTTATAGTAATTTGGAATTATTTTGATATTTTTACAGCAGGCGCTTATGCACTTCCTAGGACTATATCTGATTATTGTCAAATTACTGCTCAGGACTCAGGCAAGTGTACCTTGCCAAGTTTTCAGTACATATTTTTTTTTTTTATTTCTATCCTCGTATATATCATAATATAGGAATAGTTGATACTTCACGTCCGAACAGATTCGGGTGTCAATATCTGTAAGCGGATATTGGGTATTAACCTTAGATATAGCGTTGCATTGATTATCGTGTTACTTGAGACACGATGGACCTAGGACACTGACACGATCATGAGATAGTCCAAGATATGACATATTCATGGTTTGGATCTATGATAGGTTACATGATTATTTACTTGATATTGTTAGTGTTATCTGACATGACTTGATAGAATAGAACATGGGGTGGGGAGAACATTACCGTTATATCAGGCTGTATATATATATATATATTTTTACTCGAATATCCTCGTTTTCATATATGGGACTTGGCTGTTATTCTACTAGTTTAGCCTCGTTTCCATATAGGGACTTGGATGGTATTCTACTAGTATACCTTCGTCTCTGTAGCAGAGCGTGGGTGGTTATTTACTTGATATACTCGTATGCCCTTTGGTCCCACGACACGGTGCCTGAGGGCAATAGCCTGCTGAGGAGCTTGTGAGCCTCAGTAGCTAAGCCTGATATCCGGAATATGTTCTCACGTGCATGTCACTTAGACTGGTTAGGGTAGTACCCATTAGTTCATATGTTTTTATTTACTGTTAATTGGCATGTTGTATGTACCTTGCTATGTCCCCTGAGGACCTGGTGATCTCTCCAGGTATTCGACTAAGCGGAGTTGGTAGCTGATCATGATGGTTGATATTTACTGTTTCAGGTATCTCTGGTGGTTATATATTTATCTCTATTCATTTATATTCTGCTTGTCAGCCTAGTATTTGTAGACTCAAGTTATTTCTTTCTGGTCTATTCGAACAACTGTAGCATGGGGTGCACACTAGGTTATATGTTGTTCATTCCTGTATTCTATTTTACTGTGGATTGAGACTTAGATATTATTAATTAATATAGATAGTTGGTCATTACTATACAGCTTATACGTATTCGAGCTGGGCTGGAGTCCACTTGATACGTAGTTGGCATGTATTCGCATTCCTAGTCCTACAAATTTTGGGACTGGGGCGTTATATGTTTTTTTTGGTGGCCCATACAGGTCAGAGTATATCGTCTCGGTTACGTTACTAACCGAACGAGCCTGCAATAGGATACTATATTAGGATCTCAATCCACAATTGCTTTGGAAATTCTTTTGAGTTCATCTATCGCCCTTGAAGCTCGAATATTGCATTCAATCACAATCTTGAACTCCTTACCTTGAATTCACGCCCTTCCCTACTTCTGAAGGACGAATGCTCGTGTTTGATACTCCTTTCGATTATTATTTTTATCATAGGAAAAAAAGAAGTTATTAGAGCATCTGAAGAGGGATTGATTGTTTAAGATAATAAGGGTTATATTGACATCTCTATTAGATAGACCAAGTGTGTCGGATTAGCAATATAAATCCATATAGCCTACCTAATCCTAGTGAGAGACTCTAGGAGAAATGGACATTCTACTATTTATCTATGTTAGATCGGGATGGGATATAAGTCTAACTAGGTTTAACTTGGTTTAGTAAGAAAGGGGTACGATAGAGTTATCAACCGAAATGATGGGAGTGATTTGAAAGAACGAGTAGTAGATGTTGATATGGTTTTCAAATTAGAATGTGGTCACCTACATGAAAGACTACATTTGAAAGGATTCGAAAGTCTTGTTGAGAATAGGATAAATCTATAAGTATTGTACTCAAGATAGATAGAAATCCTATGGTTGCATGAAGACGGAGGAAGTTTCGTTTGAACAATATAAAAATCGTGGTAGTAGGTATAGGTCAAGAAATGAAGTTATCACTGGATAGCGGTCGAAAGTCCATACTAGGAAGCTTTCTATCAAAGGGATAAGTGATATTTGGTTGTACCACTCTCTGACTTGGTATAGGATGTAGAATGGACATGACTGCGTTATACTAGACATACCTTTAAGTAGAAGTTAAATAACTTTGAAAGAACATATGAACAAGCATGAGTAGAATATTAGTCAATAGACGAGTATTTGTCGAGGTATCACATATAAGCATTGTCTAGCATTAACATACCCCCATTACCTAGTATACAAGTATAAAAGGGTTAGATGTATTTGTGATTATTAAATAGATTCCTATAGACTAGAAGTGGTGAGTTGTTAATCATACTAAAAAGGAGATTTGATAAAAGAATGACATAGTGAGTAGGAATTAATTTTTGGTAGTCTTGGATTGTGTAGATTGACCTAATTCTAGGAGCCGAGCCGATTAAATCAATTATGGGGAGCACCTATCCTTTTTGTACCAAAGAAGGACGGGTCGGTCCGCATGTGCATTGATTATAGAGATCTCAATAATAAGTACCCCCTACCGCGCATAGATGATCTATTCGATCAACTGAGTGGAGCTTGCATATTCTCGAAGATCGATCTTCGGTCTGGATATCATCAGATCAAGGTACGGAAGGAAGACATTCCAAAGACGGCATTTCGAACCAAGTACGGATACTATGAATTCCTGGTTATGCCATTTGGTTTAACCAACGCACCAGCTGTATTTATGAGTATGATGAACAAAGTGTTCCACCAGTATTTAGACAAGTTCGTAGTTGTGTTTATTGATGACATCTTAGTATACTCTAAGAGCCAAGAAGAGCACGAGGAGCATCTTCGTATTGTGCTAGAAACACTGAGACGGGAGAAACTGTACGCTAAGCTGAGCAAATATGAGTTCTGCATGGATAGAGTTCCTTCCTTGGACATATTATCTCAGGGGATGGACTCTCAGTAGATACAGAGAAGATAGCTACAGTTGAGTCTTGGCCTACACCAACATCTGTAGCAGAAGTGAGGAGTTTCCTTGGACTTGCCGGTTACTATCGGTAGTTTGTGGAAAACATTGCACGGATCGCAGAGCCTATGACACGGTTGACACGCAAGGACCAGGAGTTTCGGTGGACTGCAGATTGTCAATTAGCCTTTGAAGAATTGAAGACAAGGTTGACCTCTGCACCTATCCTGACACTTCCCTCTGGATCGGGAGGATTTGTAGTATACAGTGATGCATCGGGGAGCGGACTTGGCTGTATTTTGATGCAACATGGCAAAGTTATCGCTTACGCCTTACGACAATTAAAGTTGCATAAGAAGAATTACCCGACACACGACTTGGAACTAGCTGCAGTGATCTTTGCATTGAAGCTCTGGAGGCATTATTTGTACGGAGAGCGCGTGGAGATATTTACAGATCACAAGAGTTTGAAGTACGTCTTCACGCAAAAGGAGTTGAATATGAGACAACGACGATGGTTAGAGTTGATGGCTGATTATGATATTGAGCTACAGTATCATCCTGGCAAGGCAAATGTTGTTGCAGACGCCTTGAGCAGGAAGCTTTCAGCGTACTTTTTGACAACACAGTCACAACTATTGAATGATCTTCAGGAGCTTGGAATAGAAGTTATATTGCCTGGACAGAATGGAGTTTTAGCACGCTTGGAGGTTCAGTCATCATTGGTGGAGAGGATTAAGGCAGCTTTGCCTACAGACGCACGATTTCGGAGGCTTCGAGAAAGGACAGAGGCTGGACTGGAGAAGGGGCTACGCCTTCATGAGAACGGAACATTGAGGTACGAGAATCGCCTATATGTTCCGAATGGAGAGCTGATGCAGGAATTAATGGAAGAAGCGCATAGTTCTATCTACTCGATTCATCCGGGAGGCACCAAGATGTACTGCGACCTGGAGAAGTACTATTGGTGGCACGGGATGAAAAAAAAAATTGTACGATTTGTAGCAAGATGCTTGGTCTGTCAGCAAGTCAAGGCGGAGCATCAGAGGATCGCAGGACTATTACAACCACTTCCTATCCCTGAGTGGAAGTGGGAACACATTACTATGGATTTCGTTACTGGATTTCCAAGAAGCCCTAGTGGAAAGGATGCAGTATGGGTGATCGTAGACCGACTCACAAAATCGGCACATTTCTTGCCATTTAGAGTTGGACAATCCACTGAGATACTAGCTGACTTATATATGAGGCAGATCGTGAAGTTACACGGAGTACCAGTTAGTATAGTTTCGAATAGAGACTCCCGTTTCACCTCACATTTCTGGAGAAGTATGCAGGAGAGTCTAGGCACTAGACTCAAGTTCAGCACCGCTTATCACCCGCAGACGGATGGCCAATCAGAACGTACAATCCAGACCTTAGAGGATATGCTGCGAGCATGTATGCTAGATTTTGGAGGTTCTTGGGAAGACCACTTGCATCTGGTGGAATTCTCCTACAATAATAGTTACCAAGCTAGCATACAGATGGCACCATATGAGGCACTGTACGGGAGGAAATGCCGATCACCGGTATGTTGGAGTGATGTTGGAGAACGTCAGATACTTGGACCAGAGATAGTGACTCAGACAGTCGAGAAGGTAAAACAGATTCAGAGTCGTCTTCGAGCAGTCCAGGATAGACAAAAGCACTGGGCTGATGCGCACCGCCGACCTTTAGAGTTCAAGGAAGGTGAGCATGTATTTTTGAGGATCTCACCTACACGAGGCACTATCAGATTTGGGAGCAAAGGAAAGTTGAGTCCAAGGTACATTGGACCATTTGACATCCTGGAGCGAGTTGGAGAGGTGGCGTATCGTCTTGCATTGCCTCCATCATTAGAAGGCGTGCATGACGTATTCCACGTCTCGCAGCTGAGGAGGTACGTGACCGACCCAAGTCATATAGTAGACCACTCCAAGATCACGGTGGGACCGAGCCTTTCATACGAAGAACAACCAGTTGGAATACTAGATGTCAGCGAAAAGACATTGAGAGGCAAGACAGTCAAGCTGGTTCGGGTAGCATGGAAGTACCAATCTCCTGGAGAGTCCACATGGGAACGAGAGGATTCTATACGAGAGCGTTATCCTCACTTATTTGAGGATTCAGGTATGACCTAAATTTACCATAAGTTATCATTATCGTTTTAAATTTCTGAATTTCGGGGACGAAATATTTTAAGGGGGGTAGAGTGTAAACCCCCTGAATTTTGACCAAGGATAATTTGGTAATTAAGATTTTATTTTATGTATTTTTCTGTCCAAAATTGTTCGAGATAATTTTCTAGAGTTAATTATAATTAAATAATCTTTTCTAGATTTTGGATTTTTTTATTATTTATTTGCTACTAAAAATTCCTAATTCCTAATTAACTCCTTAAAGCCTTAATTAATACTAAATACTAATTAAAATACTTAAGCTAAAACCTAAGCTACATTTTATTTCCACAGAACCTAATGGAGTTAATAAATTAGTTTCCAACTTAGCCAAAGACAAGAAATGTAGCTACCACCATGGCCCACCTTGTTTATTTTTCTCTTTGCTTAAGTAATGAAAGGTTCAACAAGTAGCAATAGCTACAACGTAGAAACAAATAAACTAGGGCCCACATTTGTCTCACATTCATGAATGAAAATGAATGTATAGCAGCCAAACAAATGAAACCCCCACCTTTGTCCCTTCCCTTCAGCTAACGAGTGAAACCGATCCTTTCCTTCCTTTCCAGTAACTGACGACCTCTCCTTTCCCATTCATCTCATCTATTGTAACCCCCTTCTTATATCTATATATATAGGCCACCTTCTTCACTCCTTCATCCAAAGCCAACACCCTCTTTCCAATCATTTAACCCGCCAACAACACCATGTTCGTCGACCTGTCGACCTGCCAGTGACCGTCCGCCAGCAGCGTCCGCTGACCGCAGATTCGACTAGCTGCCTGACATCGTCCGTGACGACTACGACCTCGTCTTCGTCAAAGACCGCATGCTGACATCGATGTGCAACTGTGCACATTAAACCAAATCGCCGAGCCATCTTTTCGGGTACGTTCGTCACCTGACCGATATCCTACCCTTCAAACAATTCAAATTTCCTTGCTATTTGGATTGAAGATAATTAGACTCAAAGCTTTAGAATTATTTGGTTTAAAATAATAACACTATGGAAGAGTATATTGTTAAGATTAATGAAATCATTAAGTAGAATATAAAGTTACAGAAATTAAATAACGGTTGGACCTTCTTCCTTTGCTGACTTTTGAAATTTTCTATCTAAAGTATTGCCTGCAGCTATATAAGTTAAATGCAAGCTTGAATGATATTTTCACCCTTCAAATTATTAAATGCACTCTTGACCATAATAATTAAATTTGTATCGGCTTGTTTCAATTTTTCAGACCATTTTACACTCATATTGACACGAAACTTGCGCCATTGGACTCGTCACGTGACGCTGGTCCTGTGGCCCAAGTTTGGTGAGAATCTGAGACCGTTGACCGGAACACCGTTTCGTGGGTCCCAAGGTCTAACTCAACGGGCGACCTTGTTAACGGAATGCCAGAATCCAATTCTGAAAGTACCGATGGATTTGTAGTGTCAAACTAAATTTATAAAATTCTAAGATATTTGATACCAACATGTTGTTCTGTGCGACGTGGCCCGCCTTTGGACCTCGTGTCAATCTAAAAATTACCAATTTGTCGTGTGTTTAGATTTGGACATATGAATATCCATTTATAGTAATTTGGAATTATTTTGATATTTTTACAGCAGGCGCTTATGCACTTCCTAGGACTATATCTGATTATTGTCAAATTACTGCTCAGGACTCAGGCAAGTGTACCTTGCCAAGTTTTCAGTACATATTTTTTTTTATTATTTCTATCCTCGTATATATCATAATATAGGAATAGTTGATACTTCACGTCCGAACAGATTCGGGTGTCAATATCTGTAAGCGGATATTGGGTATTAACCTTAGATATAGCGTTGCATTGATTATCGTGTTACTTGAGACACGATGGACCTAGGACACTGACACGATCATGAGATAGTCCAAGATATGACATATTCATGGTTTGGATCTATGATAGGTTACATGATTATTTACTTGATATTGTTAGTGTTATCTGACATGACTTGATAGAATAGAACATGGGGTGGGGAGAACATTACCGTTATATCAGGCTGTATATATATATATATATTTTTACTCGAATATCCTCGTTTTCATATATGGGACTTGGCTGTTATTCTACTAGTTTAGCCTCGTTTCCATATAGGGACTTGGATGGTATTCTACTAGTATACCTTCGTCTCTGTAGCAGAGCGTGGGTGGTTATTTACTTGATATACTCGTATGCCCTTTGGTCCCACGACATGGTGCCTGAGGGCAATAGCCTGCTGAGGAGCTTGTGAGCCTCAGTAGCTAAGCCTGATATCCGGAATATGTTCTCACGTGCATGTCACTTAGACTGGTTAGGGTAGTACCCATTAGTTCATATGTTTTTATTTACTGTTAATTGGCATGTTGTATGTACCTTGCTATGTCCCCTGAGGACCTGGTGATCTCTCCAGGTATTCGACTAAGCGGAGTTGGTAGCTGATCATGATGGTTGATATTTACTGTTTCAGGTATCTCTGGTGGTTATATATTTATCTCTATTCATTTATATTCTGCTTGTCAGCCTAGTATTTGTAGACTCAAGTTATTTCTTTCTGGTCTATTCGAACAACTGTAGCATGGGGTGCACACTAGGTTATATGTTGTTCATTCCTGTATTCTATTTTACTGTGGATTGAGACTTAGATATTATTAATTAATATAGATAGTTGGTCATTACTATACAGCTTATACGTATTCGAGCTGGGCTGGAGTCCACTTGATACGTAGTTGGCATGTATTCGCATTCCTAGTCCTACAAATTTTGGGACTGGGGCGTTACAAATGCGGAAGTAAATAAAGATCAAGAAGAGCATACGCAAACATAGCAGTTTTAACCTGGTTTCCCTCGTGGAGGACTAGTCCAGGCCTGAGAACTCTAGCTCAGGATTGAAATCCACTATTTGTGAAATAGTGTACAACCACGTGCCTTTACTCAGAAGAGCATGCCAACTTCTTACAGATTCGCTGGTGGCGAAACTTGGAATTGTCTAAGTGACTTTTCTTTTCAACTCTTGCACAAAAACTTCTAGTTGAATCGCACTTGAGCACCTTGGGGCTTATGAAGTTTTGTGGCTAGTAGATTGGAAGAGTAAGGCTTAGATAGTATAAGACTCAGATGATTGAGAGTGAGAGATAGAAAGATGATGAAGAGATGAATAAAAATGGTTGAAATCATGTCCTATATATACTAGTCTGGAAAGCAGAATTCGGCCAGAATTCTGTCCTCAAAATTAAAAAATATGGCCGTTGTACCAGCTAGCAATTGGTAACCCTGAAAATCAGTTCCTGGAAATCAGGGGACAGAGTTCGGCCCGAACTCTGTGTGGAGGCAGAGTTCGGCCCGAACACTGTCTCCAGAAGACAGAATTGGTCCATTGGGCTTTTGGGCTTTGTGGAGCTTGGGCTTGGTTCAGGAATTGGTATGTTGTATGGTAGAGCTTGGAGAGATATGTCTAGGGGTTGAAATGACTCAGTACGACTCAACGTACACATTCTCCTAGACTCAATAAAATGAAGATTACAGACTTGGAACAAATAGGAAAACCAAGAGCCCTTTGATGATGCCTTTCTTCTGATATTTGAGCAGTCCTGAAGACGTCTTTTTCCTTGACAGCAGTCGTTCATAGATAAGCAGATCCGGATAGGTCGCTAGGCGGTTCGGAGAAATCTTTTTGTATGACGCCGTCTTTGATCCATCATTAATTCTTCATTGCCTATGTCCTGGTTTGATCATGTTTGATCATGCTTACTGCATGTCTACAAATACGTGTTAGGCCAGCAAAATATGTTGCAGTACGATTCAAGCATGGCAATATAATATAGGACAATTAGGATAATGCTAAGTTTAAGTAGCAACATGATATTGAGTATATGAATATTAGTGACATCATTTGTCACGCCCCAGAACCAGAATACTGGAGAGCGGAGGACAGACACAGCCAGCTACGTACATTGAAGTGATTCTCACCTCGCAGTACGGTCACGGCTGTCTAGATGCATGAGGGTTTACTACAAGCCATTAGTCTCTTAAGGTCAATAACGAGCCTAGTGTCTCAATCTTCAGCAAGCGAGTACATATAACAAGATGGTAGATCATCAGACATACAAAGTAAGGCAACCCATACATTACATATTCAGATGATCATGAAGCTAGTCATACAAAATACGAAGAATAGCAAGAGTTTAAGTCATACATGATCAACCCTAGGATTTGTCAATCATGCTACAGCCCGTGGGCAGACAGTAAGTAAAGTTGCAAACGAGCTAACACTTGCTCGACGGCTAAACGCCTCAAAAGAATATTTTTACAAGGGAGTGGAAGAGCAAAATAAAAACTCACTCGTTGCCGGAATTCCTTCTAGTGTTCACCATCTGGCAGGAAAGTTGGAAGATCCTCGGTAGCTGCTCCGAAATCTGGCCATACAAAACCAGCTGGGTCAGACCCCAGAAAGAGCAAGTGCCACAAAGGAGGCTTCACTTAAGAACTAAAACCAGCATGTCAGCACATAAATCATAGGTGAAATAACATAAGACATGAGTTAAAGAAAGCAGGATGATAAACGATAAGATAACTAATGGACTATTTCGGTAACCAAGTTACAGCCCTTAAACCAAACAAGGACCGGGGTTGTAACCCTTCACCTGAACAGAACTTAGCCTCGAACCAATTATCGATAAAGTAAAGCATAAACAAGCATGTCCGGAGATATCCATGTACTGGATCTAGGCAAGACTAGACAAGATAGGACTCCATCCATCATTCACGGCCAAGCAAAGAGTACGGCTTGATACTTAACTAACTAGGGTTATCACAAACTTAGTTACTAGCAAGATGCAATGAGGTATGCCTACGGCCACAAGCCCTGCAGACTATCCAGGTTATCCAGACGCAAGGTTCAAGCTTAGAGTTATCATGCCTTGTTAGGTGACTTGGATGCAACACATGACGGTGTGCATAGTAATCATTTCATGTAGTGCCCCACATAGCAGTGAGCTAGAAATGTGCCCTACTCGTCGGCAGGCTACAAGTCCATCAAGGAAGGCGCCCAGATAACGGGATTGCTTGTAGCCGAAATACCTCTCTATATGCTCTATTTGATCAATCTAGTCATTAACCTAGTCAGATTCGGTGTGAATCCCTGACCGTGGTAACCAGGGATACATGTCCTAGACATAATACGAGACAAGACTGGTTGCTTACACAAGCATATTCAATACAATCACCCACGGTGTCAAGAATTCACTTAGCATATCAAGTTAGCCATCGCAACAGCGTATCAAGGTTATCATGTCAAGATTACTTGTCAAGGGTGCATCACGACGGGTCACCATCATGTTATGTTACTTATCAAGATTACTTATCAAGGCAAGGGTGCGTCACAACGGACCACCATCAAGAATTATCATGTCATATTACTTGCCAAGAGTGCACCACGGCGGGTCACTAATCATACAATTCCATCACTAAGCCTTGTTTCGATTAACATTCATAAATACTGTCATGATCATATCGGGTTTATGTCAAGTTTACATCAAAGGCATAAGGATATAAAATGGATGTAAATTCATAAAAGAGGAGTATGGGGACATAAAGCACCCAAGGGGGGAGCAAGGGGTAGCATACGCTCAGGACAGCGTACGCAAGGGTCATGCGTACGCTCAAGCCAGGACACGCTCAAGTCTGTGTACGCTCAGGCCAGGGCACGCTCAAGTCTGCGTACGCTCAGGCCAGGGCACGCTCAAGTCCGTGTACGCTCAGGCCAGGGCACGCTCAAGTCTGCGTACGCTCAGGCCAGGGCACGCTCAAGTCTGCGTACGCTCAGGCCAGGGCACGCTCAATTCTGCGTACGCTCAGGCCAGGGCACGCTCAAGTCTGCGTACGCAAGACATACGCTTCCAACATGAAGCGTACGCAAGAGACACGCTTCCAACAGGAAGCGTACCCAAGTCTGCGTACGCAAGACATACGCTTCCAACAGGAAGCGTACGCAAGAGACACGCTTCCAACAGAAAGCGTACCCAAGTCTGCGTACGCTGCGCTAAAGAGCGCATGCAGCTCAGTGGCGTAAGCTAAAAAGCTCTGCACACTGCTCACTGTCTTCTCCAACCAGCAAGAACTCCATGGTTGAACCCAAAGCTTCAAAAGTTCATAACTTGGTCAAAACAAGTCCAAATCCAACTTTTCAAAGGCCAAAATTGGGTAGAAGGAAATTTCCCACAACATGGAACCATCAAAACTTGAAAACAAGGAAGTTTGATAGATCAAAACCACCAAATCCAAAAATAACTAATTTCTAGATCTACAAAATTTAAAGCCTCAAAATGGAAAATGACAAGTTCTAATGTGTCTTAGAAACATGAGAAGAAGCTAATGGAACAATAAAATGGCTCTCTTGTAGAAGCAAGTTGCACTTGCCTATGGGTGTGGAGAGTTGTGTGGAGGAAGAAGAAGAAGAAATTAATGGAGGAAGTAATGAAGAGAGAGAGTGTTGGTAGAGTTTTAATGAGGGTGGGATATGGTGTGTTGAGGGTGGAGCATAGGCTAAGGTATTCCAATACACATTAAACCAAACCAAACCAACCCAAACCAATTAAAACCGAGCAATGTCAAAACCCAAAATACGAGAAATACCAAAATTCCACAAGTTGAGAAAAATAAAAATACTTGCCAAAAATCCAGATGCGAGTATAAATACGAAATACGAAAAATACAGAAAATGAGGGTGACAACTCTACCCACCTTAAAAGAATTTCGTCCTCAGAATTTAATCAAGAGGCTAGAGATGTCGAGCAAGCTATATCAATTGCAGACAATACAGAACTAACAGTCAATCAAGCAATCATTCGTGTAAGCAAGGAATTTAAGCATAAGGCATAAGAAGACATTATACCTTACGAGTCAAACAGGTCGGGATATCGCGATCGGATATCATCATCACGCTCCCATGTTGACTCACCCAAAGAGTGATGATCCCAAGCAACACGGACTAACTTGATAGTCTTGTTCTTGAGTATCTTCTCCCTCCGGTCCAATATGGATACGGGTCTCTCCTCATACGAAAGGTTGGTACCAATAACCAATTCCGAATGATCAAGGACATGACTCAGATCCGGGATATACCGTCGTAATTGGGATAAATGAAAGACATCATGTACCTCACGTAACGACGACGGAAGAGCGAGACGATAGGATACATCACCTACTCGCTCTAGAATATCAAACGGCCCTATATACCTAGGACTGAGCTTTTCCCGCACATCGAATCGAATGACGCCACGGGTAGGCGAGATCCTAAGGAATACGTGGTCGTCGACAGAAAATGTCACGACCCGCACCCTAGAGTTAGGGCACGAGAACGTAACAACGCCCAGCCTACGCCGCAGTGTCGACGGTAGAACGCTGTCCTAGGTCTCAATGCATCTAATAGTATAAGACTAAATAGTTTATACTCCCCAAACGGGGGTGGCATAGCAGAATGTAAACTCAATCACATCTAAGGTAGAGCATGACAAAGAAGATAGATAAAACATGAAATCCAAGAGAGATACAGGAGATAGAAGTCTAAGTGTCTAAGATACATAAACCCTGAAATACATCTCAAAACTCAAAAACAGTAATCCATAAATACAACACAAGATGACTGAAAATAACTATAAGCAAAATCCTAGCTATCTATGCAACCTCTACTGTCTCCTCTAGGCTAGCAGGTAACCTCCAGGCTATCTGTAAAATTTATCAACGGGTCCAGTCAGGACTGGAGCGAGTACAGTACATCTCAACAATATCATAATAGGTTAGAAAATATAAACATGCTAAAGAGTAAGATACAGGATCTGAAGAAATAACATAATGTAAAAAAGAGAGACTGTAAGTAAATAGATACAATATATACGAGAACTATCAGTGACTAGTGATTCAGAGCACAAGATGGTTATGTAAACGGTACGATGTTGTACACGAGTAATCCACAGAGGTTGTACACAAGTAATCTACTGGATTGATTACATAACCACTTCTACTCCCCCGCCCCAATCAATACACAAGGATCTAGCCAAGTTATGTTATTACACACGAAGTATAGTTGTACACGATGATCATGTGAGCACATGAGTATACACGATTTCACACGATATGTACACGAAAAGCACGAACACAAGAAGTACACGATGCTTATGATAAAGTACACGAACACGAAATACCCGATGTATCCGCTAAGGGGATAACATCGCATGACAAGATCCATATAGTACTAATTCGTGTTTCCAACGTATCAGCATCAAGTAAAGTAATCTAAAGCAGGAAATATACTCCTAAACATGATATGAAATGATCAGAGAATGTACTCGCCTCGATAACCTGAACAGCTGATAAGTATAGGGGTCCAACTGAAGCCACAGAGTCCTATTTAAAGCAACACAGGTTACAAGGTATTCAAGTTGTAATAAATAAATCTCTACAAGTAACCTATCTTATACTGGGTTCTTTTAAGTTAAACGACTCTAGGTCAACTCCGGTCAATAATTTAGTCAAACTAGGTCAAGCGTTGACTTACAGTTGACTTTTGGTCAACTGTTAACTCTGGTCAAACAGGGTAAATTATAGTCTAATTATTGAAGATATAAAGTGTACTTCGTTATTCATACGTCGAAACTTACGACACGCAAATCGAGGTAAGAATATCAATGGTAAGGTTGATAATCTTATTGTAGTGATCCATGTGTCCATCTTGTCAATTTCAGCGATGTGAGATCACTGGAATTGACTGAGCTCAGTTTCGTTGTACTAATCCGAAATACGAACATTATAAGAATTAATTACTAATTAATTATAAAAAGGCTAAACTCAGAGAAACTATCAACAAACATTGTCGGACGATGATATAAATATCGCCAACATGTCTAGAATAGTCAATTTAGCTAGGATAGCCTACCCATCGGTCCAATTTGGACACAAGGGCAAAAAGGTAATTTCGGGTCAAAACGGTGTCCGTGTCGGAGCCGTTTTGTACCAAAAAATGTGCAAGAAAACAAGTCAATAAAATATAACAAATTATATGTCCATAAAACCAGAATGACGATACGAACCCAACGGTATCTCCAGAATTGGATTCCGTTGACCCGATCTCAATTTGGCCCGTTAACCAGAACTTGAAATTCCGGTTTTGCACGAAAATGCGTGCCGGAGCCAAAGTTCCCAAAACTCAGCAAACTACATGTCAACGAGTCCAGAATGATGATACGAACTCAACGGTATATCCGGAATTGGATTCCGATGAGCCGATCTCAAAATGACCCGTTGGCCCGGATATTGGTATCTGACTTGCACCGAAATGCATGTCCGATCCAATGTCCACCAAAACCTAGCAAGTTATATGTCAACGAGTCCAGAATGACGATACGAACTCAACGGTATATCCGGAATTGGATTCCGATGAGCCGGCGTCAAAAAGTCATGTTAACCCAGAAAGTGGGACCCGTTTTGCACCAAAATGCGTGTCCGGGCCCACGTTCTCCAAATCTAACAAATTTTATATGAAAACATGCCAGAACGATGCCACGAATCTAATGGTGGTGTCAGAAATGAAATCTGGAGTCCTGTGTTCAAAAATGGAATTTTACAAGTTGGAAATTACGAATTCGGACGGCCAACTTTGGCATCGAATTCAACCAATCAAACAAGCTCACAATGAATCAAAATTGGAGGGGTAGTAAGAGGGTTATACCAGCTTCGCACAGGAACTGGTAGCACGCCAAAAGGAGCTGTGGTGGAGGAGATACAAGCTGACAAAGTTGGCCCCGCAAAACTGTCCAATTTTAATACAATTTAAACGGTCAACTTGGTGGCCGGTTTTGATGTATCAAAAAATAAAATTAACGGACGAAAATTGACAGAGACGAAGGTGGATATACCGAGATTGCGAGGAGCGAAGAAATCGCCGATCCAACGGTCGGATCTCCAGAAAAACGTGCGCGAAGTGGCTGCGACGGAGCGCGAATTCTGAGTTCCAAACTCGCGCACGCCGACGGGATCTCGTTCAAAATGCATGAATCGCCTCGACGGCACGTCCCGGAGGTTGTTGGCCGCCAGGGGAGGTTGGCCTAGGGTGCGCCCGTGGGAGGGCCACCCACGGTGGAGGTCACCGGGGCACGATGGCCGGCGGCGGCGCTGCGATCACGGCCAGCGCACGCGCGGCTTGCTGCCGACACTACTGCTGCATGTGCGCAGCGGCACGTGGCGACGCGCGGGGCGGCGCTGCGACGTGGGGGGCGGCACGGCGACGGTGTAGGCGGAGGAGGTGGTCGTCATAGTGGCTGTGGAGGCCGGTGGTGGCTCGGTCGATTTTTGTGGTGGAAGTGTTGATGAAGTTGATGGTGGTATGAAGAGGAGGAGGAAGAGGAAGGAAGGTGGTGCGGCGTGGAGTGGCCGACGGGCGACCACGGCGGAGGAGGCCAGGGGTGGCCGAAGTAAGGTGGGGTGGTTCTCGGCCAGGGTCGGGTTTTGTGAAGGAGGAGTCTGCTGTGGTTGCTTTGTTTGTTGTGGTGAGTTTGTGGTTTGTTGTAGTAAAATTATTAGGAGAGAGAGATGGAGGAGGAAAATTTGTCCCACCTAGAAATTAGGGCCGGCCATGTTGGCTGAGTGGAAGTGTGGGAAAATGAATGGTGATGATTTTGTTTGGGAAATCAATGGCTATGATTTTAAATGGAGAATGGTTATTCCAAAAGGGATTTTAATATCAAGAATTTTCTATTAAATATAGAAAAAAATGGGTAAAAGAATATCTGATATTTTTAGGTAAAAAAATATGAGGGTGTCATGATGGAGAATAACATAGAGCTAGGCTGGACTCGGTGGAGCCGGATTGGGTCAAAACCGGACATTATGCAAAAATGGAATTAAAATTAGACGTTGATGATCATGAGTGAATAAGTTACACATGGAGATTCTAATAAATGGGACACATGTGACAGGCGGTTAGTAGGCTCAAAGTGGGCCATGTCCATAGTAGGGACTGACAGATTTTGGTCGACAGGGGACCCATAAATCAAGTTGGAAAATAAATGTGACGCCGTGGGGTGAAATAAAATCGGGTCACGTGTCAGAAAAGTTGTGCGAAGCAAATGGAGCACAAGATGACGTGTCTGAGTGGGACACGAAGGTCATGGGTGACGAGCGTATCGAGTAGATCATCAATGAGGAGTTGGTTTCAAGAAACTGACTGGTCTTGCGCTCCAAAATTAAAAGTCACGGTAACGTGCTAATAATGATCAAGGAAAAGAGTGGGAAAAATTAATTAATAATCAAATGGTCTAAATCGACCCGAAGTTCAGCGGAGCAAAAAGAGCACAAGGGAACAAGTTTGAGTGGGACACTATATACCGTTATGAAGGTAATCCGGTCCACTCCAAAACTCGTGAAGAAGATTTCCAAATTTGAACATCCCTGATACTCCAAATATCAATGGCATGGGAAAGTACACTTAGGAAAAATAACATAATAAATTATTTATCGAAACCAATCAATCAGAAAATAAAATAAAATAAAAAAAATTAACCCGAAATTCAGGGTACTCACATCCTACCCACCTTATAAAAATTTCGTCCTCGAAATTAAAATGTCCATACTCCCTCTAGGTCAAACCCCCACAATCAAGTCCCAGAACTTTAAACAAATCATACCATCAAAAGAAAATGGCTTCCAGGGTCATGGCATACGGTGACAGTGAAGTCTCATCTAGGTATACTAGTCATGCTAACCGAAATGGTCATAGGGTATCAAAATACACAAGCAATCTAGTGTGCTAACTAGAAAAGTTACAGAAATAACAAATCATCAAAACTGTAAGGCAGTCTACCATCCTATATGAAAACTGGTACTCATCAAAAAATAAAGAAAGGTAACCACCAATCATCTAAAAGGGGTACTATCCCAAGAAAATCAAAATCACAAGTTTAATTAACGAAAGTCGATTACATTGAATTCCAATCACAATATACAATATAGAGAGCACTTGGAGAGGAAAAAGCTAACATTATGTGTATGGGGACATGTTCATATGGTTAGATAGTAGGCGTGTGTGTACGTGGAATACATATGAAATTGTAAATGAGAAATTGGGTTTTAAAACAACGGCTATCAAGTTACACTAATCATGGCATTTGGTTAAACAATCTACATTACACAACCTAATTACTCATAACATGCATGGCTAACCATATATATATATAAAAGGCAGAGACTTAGTTATGTATCTATGTACATTATAACATGTATGCATAAACTCTATATATATCTATACTGGTATATGATCATAACATAGAGAGGAAGGTTAGGTTACATGGCAGTGTATACTATGTTAGAGTGTGTGTGTCCTTGTACAGGGTTATAGCTTAGTATTGAAAGGTTAAACCCAGTTTTAGTTCAGCATTTACATAAAAAAAATATCTGAAAATAAGCTAACATTTAACCAGTGTAATATTAACACAATACAGTCTCGGGTTTTAGGGTTTTGAAAAATCACAACTAACTCAATGCTTCCAATATCCTAACATGATAGAGAAAAAAGCCTAACATACTATTCATACATTTATCTATGCACACAGTTCAATATTACATATTAAATCTGAATTTGCACTAAACATTTGAAATCAATGAGAAAATGTTAACATGTATTTAGTTTTCAGGATTTTGGAGAAATTTGAACATTAAAAACTAACTCAATGTTTACAAAAAACTAACATGTAAGAATATGAAACCTAAATTTATATCCCTACTTACAACAATGTACACAGCTCTAAATATTACATAAAAATGGAACAGCAAATTGAACTAATCATTCGAAATCTCGTATCAAGGGTTAATATGCACACAGTCTCAGATTTTACAAATTTAACATAGCTTAACCAATTTCTCTAAAAATTGAAACCCTGTAGATATCATACATGTGCAGTCATGTAAACATAACTAATAACATGAAATTTATATTTAAATCATAAATTTAAACTGGAAAAGCAGAAAGCCAGAAACATTAGGATTTTGAAAATTTAACATTAATGACATATTAATATTATCTAGATATGTTGGAAATCAAGCGTAGCATGCATATGTATCAGACAAAGTATTTGTGTCCACTATATCTATATTCTCATATCCCAAAATAAAAACCAAATTCTATATCAAGAGCAGCATTTAGATTTCTACCAAGATTGCAAAGCAGGTGATTAGTGAAATCACGACAGTTTTATTATTATTATTACTTAATACAAGAATAATAGCAAGAAGAAATAACGATAAAATCTGTTTTGCTTATCTGTTTAAAGAAGAACCATTTTGAAACCCAGAGCTAAATTATCAAATCCAAGGTAAAGTCTAGCAAAATCATCAATTCATTGTATTAAGAAGAAATTCATAGAAGAAGTTACACAAGGTTTATGAAAATAGCTAAAGTTACTCCTAAGCGAAATAATGAGAAGCAAACAACAAAACAATTAATAAATTTTTTTTGAAGGACTGAAACAAGGTAGAGAAAACATGTTCAAAAATATTTAAGGTACAATCTGATAATCATATGCGTCTATCCACAATCATGGTACTCTAAACCCTCGTCATACTAGTAAGCAAGGCTACGATAATCACAGAGTCCTCGACTTAGGCACATACCTCTAGAATCATGGTATTTAACATTTTTGCGTTGCCGCTAGCTTGGCTGCGAAAACCTTAAATTTCCACACCCGAGAAATATATCCAAGTCAACTATATGTCCTCACCATGTTGGCTAATATGACTGTAGAAGACTAGATTCCATAATATAGATGACCCAGCCCATATAATTTCATCTTGCCAAAATTAAATTAAATCAACAACGAATTACCCAAAAATCAAATTTATCTACGAACATCAAGGTTCAAAAATGAACAAAAATCCTTCAAATCATATAACTACAAACTCAGATGCTATAGCTAACATCAAGATTCAAAATTTAACAATCTTCATCAAAATCAATAAATACAAACTCAAATTCAATAATAATCCGTTAAAATCAAATTCAATAGCAGAAAGTAAAGATAAATCAAATCAAGGAAAAAGAGTTTTCAAATCGAAGTTAAATAAGATTCTAAAGGGTCGTCCCAGGAATCTCTCAAGGGTCCTAACTGTGATTGAGTACCTTCAAAATAAATCCTAATCCTACTACAGGCTGTAGTGATACTCTAGTTCGAATACCACTATACTTTTAGTCTCGACCTGCATGGGCCACCACTAAAAATGTGTCACGACCCGCACCCTAGAGTTAGGGCACGAGAACGTAACAACGCCCAGCCTACGCCGCAGTGTCGGCGGTAGAACGCTGTCCTAGGTCTCAATGCATCTAACAGTATAAGACTAAACAGTTTATACTCCCCGAACGGGGGTGACATAGCAGAATGTAAACTCAATCACATCTAAGGTAGAGCATGACAAAGAAGATAGATAAAACATGAAATCCAAGAGAGATACAGGAGATAGAAGTCTAAGTGTCTAAGATACATAAACCCAGAAATACATCTCAAAACTCAAATACAGTAATCCATAAATACAACTCAAGATGACTGAAAATAACTATAAGCAAAACCCTAGCTATCTATGCAACCTCTACTGTCTCCTCTAGGCTAGCAGGCAACCTCCAAGCTATCTGTAAAATTTATCAACGGGTCCAGTCAGGACTGAAGCGAGTACAGTACATCTCAACAATATCATAACAGGTTAGGAAATATAAACATGCTAAAAAGTAAGATACAGGATCTAAAGAAATAACATGATGTAAAAGAGAGAGACTGTAAATAAATAGATACAATATATACGAGAACTATCAGTGACTAGTGATTCAGAGCACAAGATGGTTATGTAAACGGCACGATGTTGTATACGAGTAATCTACAGAGGTTGTACACGAGTAATCTACTGGATTGATTACATAACCACTTCTACTCCCCCGCCCCAATCAATACACAAAGATCTAGCCAAGTTATGTTATTGCACACGAAGTATAGTTGTACACGATGATCATGTGAGAACATGAGTATACACGATTTCACATAATTTGTACACGAAAAGCATGAACACAAGGAGTACACCATGCTCATGATAAAGTACACGAACACGAAATACCCGATGTATCCACTAAGGGGATAACATCGCACGACAAGATCCATATAGTACTAATCCGTGTTTCCAACGTGTCAGCATCAAGTAAAGTAATCTAAAGCAGGAAATATACTCCTAAACTTGATATGAAATGATCAGAGAATGTACTCGCCTCGATAACCTGAACAGCTGATAAGTATAGGGGGTCCAACTGAAGCCACAGAGTCCTATTCAAAGCAACACAGGTTACAAGGTATTCAAGTTGTAATAAATAAATCTCTACAAGCAACCTATCTTATACTGGGTTCTTTTAAGTTAAACGACTCTAGGTCAACTCCGGTCAATAATTTAGTCAAACTAGGTCAAGCGTTGACTTACAGTTGACTTTTGGTCAACTATCAACTCTGGTCAAAAAGGGTAAATTATAGTCTAATTATTGAAGATATAAAGTGTACTTCGTTATTCGTACGTCGAAACTTACGACACGCAAATCGAGGTAAGAATATCAATGGTAAGGTTGATAATCTTATTATAGTGATCCACGTGTCCATCTTGTCAATTTCAGCGATGTGAGATCACTGGAATTGACTGAGCTCAGTTTCGTTGTACTAATCCAAAATACGAACATTATAAGAATTAATTATTAATTAATTATAAAAAGGCTAAACTCAGAGAAACTATCAACAAACATTGTCGGACGATGATATAAACATCGCCAACGTGTCCAGAATAGTCAATTTAGCTAGGATAGCCTACCCATCGGTCCAATTTGGATACAAGGGCAAAAAGGTAATTTCGGGTCAAAACGGTGTCCGTGTCGGAGCCGTTTTGCACCGAAAAATGTGCAAGAAAACAAGTCAATAAAATATAATAAATTATATGTTCACGAAACTAGAATGACGATACGAACCCAACGGTATCTCCAGAATTGGATTCCGTTGACCCGATCTCAATTTGGCCCGTTGACCAGAACTTGAAATTCCGGTTTTGCACGGAAATGCGTGCCGGAGCCAAAGTTCTCAAAACTCAGCAAACTACATGTCAACGAGTCCAGAATGATGATACGAACTCAACGGTATATCCGGAATTGGATTCCGATGAGCCGATCTCAAAATGACCAGTTGGCCCGGATATTGGTATCTGACTTGCACCGAAATGCGTGCCCGATCCAATGTCCACCAAAACCTAGCAAGTTATATATCAACGAGTCCAGAATGACGATAAGAACTCAACGGTATATCCGAAATTGAATTCCGATGAGCCAGCGTCAAAAAGTCCCGTTGACCCACGTTCTCCAAATCTAACAAATTTTATATGAAAATATGCCAGAACGACGCCACGAATCTAATGGTGGTGTCAGAAATGAAATCTGGAGTCCCGTGTTCAAAAATAGAATTTTACAAGTTAGAAATTACGAATTCGGACGGCCAACTTTGGCGTCGAATTCAACCAATCAAACAAGCTCACAATGAAACGAAACTGGAGGGGTAGTAAGACGGTTATACCAGCTTCGCACAGGAACTAGTAGCACGCCAAAAGGAGCTGCGGTGGAGGAGATACAAGCTGACGAAGTTGGCCCCGCAAAACTGTCTAATTTTAATACAATTTAAACGGTCAACTTGGTGGCCGATTTTGATGTATCAAACGATAAAATTAACGGACGAAAATTGACAGGGATGAAGGTGGATATACCGAGATTGCGACGGAGCAAAGAAATCGCCGATCCAATGGTCGAATCTCTGGGAAAATGTGCACGAAGTGGCTGTGACGGAGCACGAATTCTGAGTTCCAAACTCGCGCGCGCCGACGGGATCTCATTCATAACGCACGAATCGCCTCGACGGCGCATCCCGGAGGACGTTGGCCGCCAGGGAAGGATGGCCTAGGGTGCGCCCGAGGGGGGGCCATCTACGGTGGAGGTCGCCGGGGCACGATGGCCGGCGGCGGCGCTGCGATCACGGCTAGCGCGCGCGCGCGGCTTGCTGTCGACGCTGCTGCTGCATGCGCACAGCGGCACGTGGCGACGCGCGGGGCATTACTGCGACATGGGGGGCGGCGCGGCGATGGTGTAGGCAGAGGAGGTGGTGGTCGTGGAGGCTTTGGAGGCCGGTGGTGGCTCGGTCGGTTTTTGTGGGTTTTTGTGGTGGAAGTGTTGATGAAGTTGATGGTGGTATGAAGAGGAGGAGGAAGAGGAAGGAAGGTGGTGCGGCGTGGAGTGGCCGATGGGCGACCACGGCTGAGGAGGCCAGGGGTGGCCGGTGTAAGGTGGGGTGGTTCTCGGCCAGGGTCGGGTTTTATGAAGGAGGAGTCTGCTGTGGTTGCTTTGTTTGTTGTGGTGAGTTTGTGGTTTGTTGTAGTAAAATTATTATGAGAGAGAGATGGAGGAGGAAAAGTTGTCCCACCTAGAAATTAGGGCCGGCCATGTTGGCTGAGTGGGAGTGTGGGAAAATGAATGGTGATGATTTTGTTTGGGAAATCAATAGCTATGATTTTAAATGGAGAATGGTTATTCCAAAAGGGATTTTAATATCAAGAATTTTCTATTAAATATAGAAAAAAATGGGTAAAAGAATATCTGATATTTTTGGGCAAAAAATATGAGGGTGTCATGATGGAGAATAACATGGAGCTGGGCTGGACTCGGTGGAGTCGGATTGGGTCAAAATCGGACATTATGCAAAAATCGAATTAAAATTAGACGTTGATGATCATGAGTAAATAAGTTGCACATGGAGATTCCAATAAATAGGACACAAGTGACAGGCGGTTAGTAGGCTCAAAGTGGGCCATGTACATAGTTGGGGATGACATGTTTTGGTCGACAGGGGACCCACAAAACAAGTTGAAAAATAAATGTGACGCCGTGGGGTGAAATAAAATCGGGTCACGTGTCAGGAAAGTTGTACGAAGCAAATGGAGCACAAGATGACGTGTCTGAGTGGGACACGAAGGTCATGGGTGACAAGCGTCTCGAGTAGATCATCAATGAGGAGTTGGTTTCAAGAAACTGACTGGTCTTGCGCTCCAAAATTAAAAGTCACGGTAACGTGCTAATAATGATCAAGGAAAAGAGTGGGAAAAATTAATTAATAATCAAATGGTCTAAATCGACCCGAAGTTCAGCGAAGCAAAAAGAGCACAAGGGAACAAGTTTGAGTGGGACACTATATACCGTCATGAAGGTAATCATGTCCACTCCAAAACTCGTGAAGAAGATTTCCAAATTTGAACATCCCTGATACTCCAAATATCAATGGCACGGGAAAGTACACTTAGGAAAAATAACAGAATAAATTATTTATCGAAACCAATCAATCAGAAAATAAAATAAAATGAAAAAAAATCAACCCAAAATTCAGGGTACTCACAGAAAATTTAAGGGAACGCCGATGAGAATCGGCCCAATGACGCTGGCGATCTTGGGCAACTCGAAGATGATCTCTGACTTGTCTGACCACCTCAATAGTCCGCGTCACCATCTCTGGTCCAAGCATTTGCCTCTCACCGATATCGTCCCAAGCTAAAGGAGATCTGTACTTCCTGCCGTACAAGGTCTCGAAAGGCGCCATCTGGATACTAGCCTGAAAACTGTTATTGTACGAGAACTCTACGAGATGCAGGTGATCTTCCCACGAACCACCGAAGTCGAGTGTACATGACCGCAGCATGTCTTCAAGATTCTGGATCGTGCGTTCTGACTGACCATCTGTCTGCGGATGGTAGGCTGAACTGAACTTGAGACGAGTCCCCAAACTCTCTTGAAGACTCCGCCAAAAGTGCAAGGTGAATCTTGAATCTCTGTCGGACACAATACTGACTGGCACTCCATGCAATCTGACTATCTGCCTGAGGTACATCTCTGCAAGCTGATCCGTCGACTGACCGATTCTGAAAGGAAGAAAATGAGCTACCTTCGTGAGACGATCAACTATAACCCAGATGGCATCTCTCCCAGCTGGGGATCTAGGTAATCCAGTTACAAAGTCCATGGTAATGTGCTCCCATTTCCATTCTGGGATCGATAAAGGTTGAAGAAGTCCAGCTGGTCTCTGATGTTCAGCCTTAACTTGTTGGCAAACTAAACAACGAGAGACAAACCGGGCTATCTCCCTCTTCATGCCATTCTACCAAAAATGCTGCCGAATATCACGATACATCTTCGTACCGCCGGGGTGAATGAAATACTGAGAACTGTGGGCTTCTGCCATGATCTCCTGTCTGATATCACTATTGGGTACACAAAGATGCCTTCCATGTCGGAGTGTACCATCTTCATGAATGCATAACTCTGGTCTCTGTCCTGCCACACATTCTGTCCTAAGCCGCTGAAGCTTAGAGTCCGTGGACTGAGCTAACTTGATCCTCTCAACTATGCTGGACTGAACTTGCATACTGGCCATTAATGCCATACTGGAAGGAAGAACAATTTCAATATCCATCTTCTGAAGATCTGCTAACAATTCTGGCTGCACCGTTAGAAAATAAACTCCGGCTCTCCTGCTCAATGCATCTGCTACCACGTTGGCCTTCCTAGGATGATACTGCAAGCTGATGTTATAATCCACAAGTAACTCTAGCCATCTCCTCTGACGCATATTAAGATCCTTCTGGGTAAACACATACTTCAGACTCTTGTGGTCGGTGAAAATCTCCACCCGATCTCCATACAAATAATGTCTCCAAAGTTTCAATGCAAAAACTATGGCTGTTAACTCCAGGTCATGGGTTGGGTAATTCCTCTCATGGTCACGAAGTTGACGTGATGCATAAGCGACTACCTTACCATGTTGTATCAAGACACATCCTAATCCCTTACCGGATGCGTCGCAATAAACTGAAAATCCTTCCGTCCCGTCGGGAAGCGTGAGAATGGGAGCCGTCATCAATCTCTGCTTCAACATCTCAAATGAACTCTGACACTCTGCTGTCCAAGCAAACTGCACATCCTTACGGGTCAACTGCGGCAGTGGTGCTGAAATCCGAGCAAAGTCTGACACAAAGCGTCGGTAATAGCCGGCCAATCCGAGGAAACTCTGAACTTCTGCAACGGTGCTAGGTACTGGCCATGTCTCTATAGCCACTATCTTCTGGGGATCAACTTCCACTCCACCTCTGGTGATGATATGACCCAAGTATGAGATACGATCCAACCAAAACTCGCACTTACTGAACTTCACGTACAACTGGTGCTCCCTGAGAATCTGAAGAACTACACGAAGATGCTGCTCATGCTCTGCCTCGTTCTTGCTATAGACTAAGATGTCGTCTATGAACACTATCACGAACTGGCCCAAATAGGGCATGAAGATACGATTCATGAGGTCCATGAATACGGCCGGCACATTGGTCGCTCCAAATGGCATAACAAGGAACTCCCAATGTCCATACCTAGATCTGAATGCTGTCTTTGGGATGTCCTGCTCTCTGACTCTGATCTGATGGTACCCTGACCGCAAGTCAATCTTCGAGAATACTGCCGCTCCCCTGAGCTGATCAAATAAATCATCTATCCTTGGTAAAGGATATCTGTTCTTAATGGTTACAGAGTTCAAGGTACGATAATTAACACATAATCTTGACGTACCATCCTTCTTCTTCACAAGAAGCATCGGAGCTCCCCAAGGTGATCCGCTAGCACGAATGAATCCCTTGGTTCTAAGTTCTTCAATCATCTTGTACAAGACCTCCAACTCTGATGGTGCCATCCTATAGACTCTCTCTGACACTGGTGCCGTCCCTGGAATCAAGTCGATAGTGAACTCTATCTCTCTCTGGGGGCATGCCTGGAAGCTCTTCGGGAAATACGTCAGGAAACTCTTCTACAACTCTGGAAAAATGAACTGCTGCTGCTACGACCATCCACAATGCTGGGGAAGAAGGTTCTACTCCGCCTCGAGAAAATAAAAACTCTGGCTCACCGGGAACACTAAAAATAATCTTGCCGACATGGCAATCTATACTAGCATACTGGTCCCTCAACCAATCCATTCCTAGGACTACATCATAATCGGCCATCGAGAACTCTATCAACCTAGCGGGAAACTTCCTACCGCTAACTACGATCCGACACGAGGAAAATACCCTATCTACACCCACAAGTCCGTTACCAGTAAGTATATTGAGCCTTACTGATAATGACTCAGACTCCAGTCCAATCCGTGTCGCGAATCGTGCAGATATAAATGAATGCGATGCACCTGAATCAAATAATACTGATACAGGAAAAGAGTTAACGAGAATGGTACCTGCCACCACCTCACCTGATGCCAACTCCTCCTCTACGGTCAAAGCCATCGCTTGACCGTGCCCTCTGGGTGCTGGTCCCCTTGCTGGAAACCTCTCTGGCGGTTCTGAACCTGAGCTTGGACCTGGGCATACTGTTGCGGTCGCTGCTACTGGAATGCCTGAGCCTGAGGCGGCAGTGGCCTCGGAGGCTGATACTGCTGCTGCTGCACTGGTGCTGGTCCCCTCACTGAGGGACTAGTCTGGGCCGATGAAGATGAACCGGCTCTCTGTGGACAGGACCCTATCATGTGATCCGGTGCCCCACAAGCCAAACACAATCCTTGTGCTCGACGATATTCTGACACTACATGCCCTGGCTTCCCACAATGAGTGCAGCCCATTATGGAAGACTGCCTCCGCTTCTGCTGCTGAGGATACGTCGGAGTCGAACTGAACCGACGTAACTGATGCTGCCCTCCTCGGAGCTCCAATGGTCAAGGCCCTAGCTGCGGGGGCTGGGGCTGAAGACTGGATCATCTGACCATGGGACCGCTTCCGTCCTCCAGTTCTGTCTACAATTTTTTGTGAGGTATACTCATGCCTCTTAGCTGCCCGCAAAACAGCATCAAATGTCTGATGCTCAAACTGCTCCACTGCTAGAAGGATCTCTAGGTGGAGTCCCAGCTGGAACCGCTGCGCTCGATCAAACTCGGTTGCCACCAAAGTGGGAGCAAACCGACTCAGTCTTGAAAACTCGGTCGCATATCCATCGACCGTCCTGCTCATCTGCCTGAGATTGGTGAATTTCGTCTGTAAGTCATGCCGAGCCACAGTATCGAAGTACTTGATCTGAAACTTGTCACTGAATACCGCCCACGGAACAGGCGTTGCCAAACCAACTGCTATCATCACCCACCAGGTGCGGGCTAGGTCCAATAACTGTAGGCGCACCACAGCTACCTTCTCTCCTTCTGGAGTCTTGGCTGCATCTAAGATAATCTCAATGTCCTGAAGCCACGCATCGGCTGCAATAGCATCTTCACTCCCATCAAAGAAGGGAGGGTTGAGGCGCTTGAAACTGCTAGCCGCACTGTTCCCTTGATGACCCACACGGCCTATGGCATCATGTACTGTCTGGTGCAGGGCATCGCCCCGACGATCTTGAGATGCAAGCAATATCCTAATGAGACCCACCAAGGTGCCATCGTCAGGCTCTGCAGGCTGGACTGGCTGAACTGGGGGCTCGGGGTCCCCGGAATGCATGACTCGGGAGGCCACTCCAGAGTGCTGGGCTTGGTCTCCAGGTTGTTGCTGGCCCACTGGAGGTGCTCCGCCTTACTGATCGGTAGGACCAGGAACAATGCCGCTGAAGGAAACGACATAGGGAACAATAAGAAAGGACCAAGATAGATCGAGGATATAAACATGTGATCAGGTCAAGGATTCTGAAAGATCAGAAGGCACGAGTAGAGATCAAGGACGAGTGCTGATTGAGACATCTATCCGGTAAAACCCTCACACATCTTGATCTACAAGACCTGCATGGGCCACCACTTAAACCGTATCACGCCCCAGAACCAGAATACTAGAGAGCGGGGGACAGACACAGCCAGCTACGTACATTGAAGTGATTCTCACCTCGCAGTATGGTCACGGCTGTCTAGATGCATGAGGGTTTACTACAAGCCATTAGTCTCTTAACGTCAATAACGAGCCTAGTGTCACAATCTTCAGCAAGCGAGTACATATAACAAGATGGTAGATCATCAGACATACAAAGTAAGGCGTCCCATACATTACATATTCAGATGATCATGAAGCTAGTCATACAAAATACGAAGACTGGCAAGAGTTTAAGTCATACATGATCAACCATAGGATTTGTCAATCATGCTACAGCCCGTGGGCAGGCAGTAAGTAAAGTTGTAAACGAGCTAACACTTGCTCGACGGCTAAACGCCTCAAAAGAATATTTTTACAAGGGAGTGGGAGAGCAAAATAAAAACCCACTCGTTGCCGGGATTCCTTTTAGTATTCACCATCTGGCAGGAAAGTTGGGAGATCCTCGGTAGATGCTCTGAAATCTGGCCATACAAAACCAGCTGGGTCAGACCCCAGAAAGAGCAAGTGCCACAAAGGAGGCTTCACTTAAGAACTAAAACCAGCATGTCAGCACATAAATCATAGGTGAAATAACATAGGACATGAGTTAAAGAAAGCAGGATGATAAACGATAAGATAACTAATGGACTATTCCGGTAACCAAGTTACAACCCTTAAACCAAACAAGGACCGGGGTTATAATCCTTCACCTGAACAGAACTTAGCCTCGAACCAATTATCGATAAAGTAAAGCATAAACAAGCATGTCTGGAGATATCCATGCACTGGATCTAGGCAAGACTAGACAAGATAGGACTCCATCCATCATTCACGGCCAAGCAAAGAGTACGGCTTGATACTTAACTAACTATGGTTATCACAAGCTTAGTTACTAGCAAGATGCAATGAGGTATGCCTACGGCCACAAGCCCTGCAGACTATCCAGGTTATCCAGACGCCAAGGTTCAAGCTTAGAGTTATCATGCCTTGTTAGGTGACTTGGATGCAACACATGACGGTGTGCATAGTAATCATTTCATGTAGTGCTCCACATAGCAGTGAGCTGGAAATGTGCCCTACTCGTCGGTAGGCTACAAGTCCATCAAGAAAGGCGCCCAGATAACGGGATTGCTTGTAGCCGGAATACCTCTCTATATGCTCTACTTGATCAATCTAGTCATTAACCTAGTCAGATTCGGTATGAATCCCTGACCGTGGTAACTAGGGATACATGTCCTAGACATGATGCGTGACAAGACTGGTTGCTTACACAAGCATATTCAATACAATCACCCACGGTGTCAAGAATTCACTTAGCATGTCAAGTTACCCGTCGCAACAGCGTATCAAGGTTATCATGTCAAGATTACTTGTCAAGGATGCACCACGACGGGTCATCATCATGTCATGTTACTTATCAAGATTACTTATCAAGGCAAGGGTGCGTCACAACGGACCACCATCAAGAATTATCATGTCATATTACTTGTCAAGAGTGCACCACGGCGGGTCACTAATCATTCAATTCCATCACTAAGCCTTGTTCCGATTAACATTCATAAATACTGTCATGATCATATCGGGTTCATGTCAAGTTTACATCAAAGGCGTAAGGATATAAAATGGATGCAAATTCATAAAAGGGGAGTATGGGGACATAAAGCACCCAAGGGGGGAGCAATGGGTAGCGTTCGCTCAGGACAGCGTACGCAAGGGTCAAGCGTACGCTCAAGCCAGGGCACGCTCAAGTCTGCGTACGCTCAGGCCAGGGCACGCTCAAGTCTGCGTACGCTCAGGCCAGGGCACGCTCAAGTCTACGTACGCTCAGGCCAGGGCACGCTCAAGTCTGCGTACGCTCAGGCCAGGGAACGCTCAAGTCTGCGTACGCTCAGGCCAGGGCACGCTCAAGTCTGCGTACGCTCAGGCCAGGGCACGCTCAAGTCTGCGTACGCTCAGGCCAGGGAACGCTCAAGTCTGCGTACGCTCAGGCCAGGGCACGCTCAAGTCTGCGTACGCTCAGGCCAGGGAATGCTCAAGTTTGCGTACGCAAGACATATGCTTCCAACAGGAAGCGTACGCAAGATACACACTTCCAACAGGAAGCGTACCCAAGTCTGCGTGCGCAAGACATACGCTTCCAACAGGAAGCATACGCAAGAGACACGCTTCCAACAGGAAGCGTACCCAAGTCTGCGTACGCTGCGCTAAAGAGCGCGCGCAGCTCAGTGGCGTAAGCTAAAAAGCTCTGCACACTGCTCACTGTCTTCTCCAACCAGCAAGAACTCCATGGTTGAACCCAAAGCTTCAAAAGTTCATAACTTGGTCAAAACAAGTCCAAATCCAACTTTTCAAAGGCCAAAATTGGGTAGAAGAAAATTTTCCACAACATGAAACCATCAAAACTTGAAAACAAGGAAGTTTGATAGATCAAAACCACCAAATCCAAAAATAACTAATTTCTAGATCTACAAAATTTAAAGCCTCAAAATGGAAAATGACAAGTTCTAATGTGTCTTAGAAACATGAGGAGAAGCTAATGGAACAATAAAATGGCTCTCTTGTAGAAGCAAGTTGCACTTGCCTATGGGTGTGGAGAGTTGTGTGGAGGAAGAAAAAGAAAAAATTAATGGAGGAAGTAATGAAGAGAGAGAGTGTTGGTAGAATTTTAATGAGGATGGGATGTGGTGTGTTGAGGGTGGAGCATAGGCTGAGGTGTTCCAATACATATTAAACCAAACCAAACCAAACCAAACCAATTAAAATCGAGCCATGTCAAAACCCAAAATACGAGAAATACCGAAATTCTACAAGTTGAGAAAAATAAAAATACATGCCAAAAATCCAGATACGAGTATAAATATGAAATACGGGAAATACGGAAAATGAGGGTGACATCATTATGTTAAAATTAACTGATTAGCCATATTCTAAAATACGATGTAATCATTGGGCCAACAGTAGAATACCTTAAAGTGGAAAAACTGTTGTTGTTGTTGTCATGACGACCGGAAGATGGGACTGTTGTCGCTCCGGCAAGGCTGGCACGCACGCCGAGGAGAGGGAGGATGATGGAGGAGAGAAGGAAGTAGAAAAAATTTTAGGGTTTAATTCATTCATATATATATATATATATATATATATATATATATATATATATATATATATATATATTAGGAGGTGAAGGGGGTGGTCGGCCTCTTTGAGGTTGCTGCTACTTTGCTTCTTTGTAAAGAGGGGGGCACACATAAGCAACATGCTGCTGGTGCTATTTGCTTTGTTGCACGTGGTCGGCTCCCACATGGTGGGGCCGACCACTTAGTTATATATTTTATTTATTTTCTTTTTCTTTTTTAAATCTTTTTAACTTCTATATATATATATATATATATATATATATATATATATATATATATATATATATATATATATATATATATATATATCAATATATATATATGTATATATATCCAAAATCTATTTAAATCTAAATAACACTTTAATATCACGTATCCAAATATCTAATATATTTAAATATATCTACATATATATAAATTCCTTTCACAATAAACCAATTCAAAATAATAATAAAATTTAAATAGAATGAACATATTGCTTTAATCTCCACAAAATAACTTAGGTAACAATAAAATTATAAAATCGTCCCAATGGGTGAATTTATACCGCACACCCTTATCCGGGTCCAAAAATTTATACAAATATTGGGAACATTATTTTAATAATAAAATACCAATAATTGTACACATAATTAAATAATTACAATTTGCACATAAAATTCTAAAAATTTAGAAAATATTTGTATATACATAAAATATGCATGCATGGCCACATTTGGTCACACTACATGCTTACATGGGCTTGGGTTCGGTCAGGGCCCAGTTCGGGCTGGTTTGGGCCAACCGGGTCATCTAAAAATCAATATATAAAATATTATTTTATTAAAATACTTTAAATAAGTCAATTCATTATTTGGTCTGATTTTCCTAGTTTGGACATCACCATGGCTAGGCTTTCCCCTGTATGGCTAATACACTAGTCAAGGCGCACTGCTACATCTTCTGTGCCAAAATTCATGGTCGCCTTGTGCTCAAAACACAACAATGGCTAAGGTCATTTTTTAATAATTAATAAAACCATAAATTGTATAAATTAAATTTGAAGTCTAATAAAATAATAATAAAATAATTTTTAAAAAATAGAGGTTTTACAACAGTGTACGTGTGTGCACAGCGTGTCCAATACGAATTTCCGACACAATGGGATACTAAAATACTAGACACTCTTCACAGAAAATAACCTACACACCTAGATCTAGGACTCTATTCAAATAGATTTGCAAAATTTACAAATTGAATCGGTTCGGGCATTTCGTCGAACACCTAGCTTATAGGTTCGATACGTGTCCGATACGGACGCGAAACCTAATGCAAATGACACAAAATTTCTACAGTAGCTAGGGGACACCTATTCCTAAGCCATCATGCAATAAAAATAGTATTAAATCATAATTTGAGGGTGGTTACCTATGGGTGTCAAAATCCTCAAAAAGCTCCAAAGAGGGGTGTTCCTCTTGATAGCCAAACTTCACCAAATTGCTCCCAAGCTGAAATAATCTTCCATAAACAGCAAGAACAGGTGAATTAGAACCTAATGCAATTTGTTTGGATGGGAAAGGAATTAAATAGGATTTTCTAGGAATTAATGAAGTTGGGGATTTACCTCTTTCTCAAACTAGCAAATAATTCTAAGGAGGCTAGCCCTAATTTCTATGAGTCATTAAATAGAGGGGGAAAACCAATGTGACCAGCCATGAATAGGTGGATTAGGGTTAGGGTTCCATGGTATTGGGCTTTGGGCCTCTATGGCTTAAGTCATTAGTCATGACTTGTGAAGTCACAAGCCATTCTCTAGTCTAATCAATTTTTAATCTCTCCAAATAAATTCTAATTGGTTGGATATCACTAACTTAGGTCAAGCTAGAGTTACACACTCTAACCAAGTAGTCATGACCTAGGTTAGCTTCTAGGCTAGTTCACTAGGTCTCAACAAGTCAAGGTCAACTAGAAATCACCAATTCAATAAATCATCAAATAATTCAAATAAGTCAAAATGACTAAATTATCCCTAAGCTAAAAATGATAATTAAATCATCCTAGTGACATGGTTAGGCTCTAGGTCATACAGTCTCTAGGGTTTCACTAGCAGCACATCAAAATCACTAGTCATGACTTAAAGTAGTTTTTTAATAGTTTAAAAAATTATTAAAAATCACCAAAAAACATAATGTGAAATAAATATCAATAAATAATAATTATAATTATAAAATTTCAAATTTACCCTCATCTGGAAAATTGGGTGTTACAGGTGTGTGATCGGGTGATGACAACCCATCACCAGCAGGATTGGTCTTGTCTGTGGCCATACTCTGGAAGGTTTAGGATTGCAAAACATAAGTGAGGTAGCCAACCAGTATATAACAAAAAAATATTTATTTATAATATATATATCGGTCCTATGTTGTGACAAAATAATGTTCTAGTATTCTAATTGTTTCTAGATATGATTACCTAAGTTGTTGATCTGACCTGCATGGGCCACCACTAAAAACATATCACGATATGGTCTCAAATTGTTGGGTCGAATCGAATCATGCCCAGCCTGCACCTTTATGAGACGACGGCAGTAAGCTGTATCCAAATGCAGGTAATCACAACAACACAATATATTTTGTCACAATATCTAAAATTTTAAATATTAAAAACTTGTCCAACAAAATATTCATCTGATACAACTGATAAAATAAAAGTGTCTTTTTATTCAAACATCAAAACTAAAAGATAAATCATCGTCTAGAAATATGGCTCATCAGCCCCGAGATCAACATCGTCCGATTGGGAATCTGGCAGCACAGCAAGGTAGAGCTCAGGGTCGTAATAGTTATTAATCAATAGCTCTGCATCATCAATGGAACCTATTGGGGGTGGAGAATCCAGTCAAGAAAGAAGCAAAGTACAATTATGAAAATTTAACAATTCAACTAGTAATTAGAAATTTTACAATTTTAAACAGTTTAAATATTTGAACAATATTTTCCAGTAATTTTTCACAATTAAAAATAATGTGATTTGAGTATGTAATGCTTATGACCGGTTTGGGTTGTACAATAGTATCCTAGTGATATGATACGGCTTAACCCCGTGTGTAAGAGGGGTAAGCTCGCACAATCAATATGCAATATGAGGGTATTGGTCATAGAACACTACACTACTCCCCCAATCCCACAATCAATACTCTAGGAAAGAGTTCTTTGTAACAATGTGGTTTAGTCTTGCAATATTACAATTATTAACTAAATTGAAAATAATCACAACCGTACTTGCCTTTGTTTATGACTGGATTTGAAGAGTCGGTTCCGGAAAAGAAAATCAGCCTCGTCCTCGAAATCCTACATTAAGAATCCCGACTTAGCATAAATGAGGAAACCATATCTAGGTGTGCTAGTTACAATCTCTAAAATTGGATCCTAGTCAAATTTTATGTTGTTATAAACCAAAACACGTTTATCGATGCGATTTCAAAGTTATTAATTTAACGAGGTAAAAGTCAAGTTAATATTTTTTTTGGAACTTCATATTTTTTATTTATTTGACAAAACTTTGTATTTTGTAATATATATATAAATTAGTTATTTTTCTTTTAATGAGAAAACATAAAATTGTCTAAGTTACAAACTTGAAATCTTATTATTTTATTTAATGTGAGAAAACTCTTATTAATTTTCTATAAAAGATAAATATTCAGTTTATTATTTATGCGTTTACCTACAAAACAACAATCCAGAAAAGAAAAGGAAAAACTAAACTATTTATTACAGGTCCACAGTAAAATAGAAAAGAAAACTTGGACTTATGTCCTTACAAATTTTTTTTACATAAATTAATTTAATTTAAAAGCGAGCTCTGAATACCGCGAATGGTCCAACAGTACGCCGAAGCCCTGCACCAAAATACTAACAGCAGTAACCCATTTTAAAAATAATAATAAATTAAAGATAATTATAAAATGCGTCTCAAACTTGGTCCACTACCAAAATATGGCAAAATGGCGACGAATTTAGCGACTCCATGAGTGAACGTCGCTAATTTTTGGGGAGTTAGCGACGTGTAAATTTGACATCGCTATTCGTCGCTGGTGGTGACTACTAGCGACGAATAGCGATATTAGTATATTAAATGGGAACCTGCGTCGCAATTTTGTTGCTACACGTCCCTAATTATTTTAATATAGCGACGTGTAGCGATGACTGTTATATTACGTCGCATTATCTTAATAGTCAGCGACGTTTAGCGACGTCCCATGCGGACGTCGCTAATTGTTTCATATAGGGCATGGACACGAGGGTTTTTGTTTTCTATTCGCGGCCGAAATTTTTTTCCCCCAAAAATTTCATCGCACCTCCTCCTCCGGCGCTCCTCCTCCTCCTCGCACCCTCCTCCGGCTCTCGTACCCTCCTCCGGCCTCCTTCTCCTTGCACCCTCCTCCGGTCTTCTCCTCAGGTAGCCCCCACCCTCTCTCGACCTCTCTCTCTCTCTATGGCACTCCAGGGAGGGGCTGTCTATTGCGGTTTGCTGGTCAGGGAGGGATCTATATATGTTTGATATTACCTACACTTCCTACAAGTTTGTGAAGAAATGATAGGTGTTTCTTTCACCATGTTCATCTGTCTAGGCCTATACTATTTCTTCTTGATACTCCTAATTACGAAGCTTCATTCTTTGATGATAGATGTAATAACTAATATATACTGCTTCAATTCCGTTATTGGCTAGTCTGGCCACCTAATATCTGACTTGTGTGCCCGCAGTTCTTGCTTGCTCATGTTGAGGGATATCTATTTGTATATTATATTTCAGAAGGGCACATGTTCAGTCCTTAGTTGCACTATTTGTTCAGTCCATTGAATGTGTCGGGTTTGAAACCTTTGGAATTGAATTAATGGTTCGATTTAGGAACAAGGAGATTGTATTGGGGTGTAGGGCTATTAGGAGGCTTACAGCCATTGTGTTTAGATGTCTGAATCCATTTAAGTATTCTCTTTCATATCATATTTTATTGGGTTATGGTGGGTTATAAATGTGTACTATGGTTACTGGGATGTATCAGCAAATGATACTGTTCTGCATACCAAACAAGTGAGACAGGGTGGACCTCTTACTATGGGGTGACTGACACCAGAACTGTGGTGTTGCAACAATCAAAATTTTCCTTAACTGTAACTTGATTGCAGGGTTATATGAGTGCTGTTTTGAACTTGTCTCAATTCGAGACAGTCTTATGAAACCTAAGAATTTTGTGGTTATTGAGAGTAGCTGATTGTATGGCTGGTATATGGATTCATAAAGGACTGATGTACAGCTACATAATGAACTGATAATTAGGTTTACATTGGACTAATAAATGAACTCATTTTAAGACTGAGATCAATTGGAGTTACTAATGAATGGCTGAAATCAATTGGATTCATTTTAAGACTGAAATCATTTTAAGATTGAAATCAATTGGACTGATTAGTGGTTGTCCTGATATTGGACTGTTGATATCTATCCTAAGGATGTGACTGACTCTGGTAACAGGGGGTTGATCTAGTGTATGAACCTGAGAACTCATATAGTATAGGATAGTACCAAGTAAACTGAGACTTATGTAAGTTTGGTTTAGCTAGAAATTCATATTGATAGTTTATTGAGCTCAGTTAGAACTGGTATGGATTAACAGTATTTAGGATGTCATGTTAACTGAATTCAAGTCAGTCTGTTAGTGAAACTGAACTTTCAGATAAAGTTGACTGTCCTTCGACCCCCATCTCTCGACAATGATGATACGACAACCTATCATTACATCTTTTAGTAGTAGATAATGTCTTAATATTACATTTTGTGGGTTTATCTTACTGATTCTGTTACATCCTTCAGATACTAGATTCGATAAGAACATGTACTACACCATATGTACAGAACATAGATGATTCACACTAATGTATGCTAAAATAATTTTTTGGGTTGTGTTCTGAGCCATCCGTTCTCACACTTATCCAAAAATCGAATATAACCTTTGTGAAACCCGTAATTTTTAGTTAATTAATTGAATAATTTAATTAGCTAATTAATAATATAAATCATTATTAGTTGTTAATTTAGGAAAATGTATTTTTAGAAAAATTATTATTTCTGGAAATTTTAGAGTTTAGTTAAAACCCGTAAAAAAATTTACTTATAAAATTGTTGCTATTTAATTATTACCATGTTTTTATGAAAACCATATTTTAGAAGAAAAAAATTATTTTTCTGGAATTTTTATTTGGTCCTGACCCGTCCCGAACCCATCTTGAATCCATTTCGGGAAACTCAATTTAGGTTTTCCGAAACAAATCTTTTGGGTATTTATTATAAAGAAAATATTATAATTTTCCTTTAAAATAAAATTTGAAATTTAAAACTTTCATTCCTTTTACTTCACTCAGCCAAAACAAATTCTTTTACTAAACTATTATTGTCACCCCCGTTTCCTGTATTTCGTATTTATACTCGTAGTTGGATTTTGGCATATATTTTTATTTTTATTTTTTCTCAACTTACGGAATTTTGGGTTTTTTCGTATTTTGGGTTTCGGCTCGGCTCGGTTTTAGTTGGTTTAGTTTGGTTTGATTTTAAACCCAATGGAACACCTTAGCTATACTCCACCCTCATTCCACCACAACCCACCCTCATTAAATACCACCTAACTTTCTCTCTTCTCCATAATTTCCAATAATTTCTCTATCTTCTTCCTCCTTCCTCCACCAACACCATAGGCAAGTGCACCTTGCCCCCAAATAAGCACCCCATTTTATTTGTCTATTAGCTAGATTAGGCCATGGTGAACACATTAGAACTTGGCATTTTGTGATTTGGAATCTCTATTGTTCTAGATCTAGGTTATAACTATTTTTGGATTTTCTTGGTTTTGATCTATTAAACTTTGATTTTTTTTGCTTATTTTGATGCTTCCATGTGGAAGAGAATTCAATTTTACACAAGTTAGAACTTTAAAAATCTAGATTTGGTTTTGATTTGGCCTAGATATGAAGATTGGAATTTGTGGAGTTCTTGGAGTTCCTCTCGGCTTGGAGAAGAAGACCTCTCGGCCTGCGCTCTTTAGCGCGAGGCTGACTGCGCATCTCGCCCTTTGGCGAAGCGCTCTTAAGCGCTGGACTGATCCACGCTCGGCCCCTTGGGCTGGACTGTGCGACTCCTCGGCCAGCGCATTGCGCTGAGCTGAACCGCGCTGGTGCTCCCTAGCTCCAGCGTCTCCCTTCTTCCTGTGCGCTTGGCTCCAGCGCAAGCCGATCTACGCACAACGCGACCCAGTGCAAGCCGACCTAGCGCAGTTCGACTCCAGCGCCACCCAGCTCAGCGCCCTCCGACCCAGCGCAAGCCGACCTCTGCGCAGCTCACCCCTGCACAGTTTGCTCCCAGCTCACTTGGCTTCAGCGCAACCTGACCCTAGCGCAGTCCATTCCCTTGCGCAACCTGATCTCTTGCACAGTCTATTTGGCCATGGTGATTTGGTTTTATTTTCTTTAAGCTTGGCTTCTCTTTGTGGATTAGGTTTTGAGAACTTGTTCCACACAGCACGACTATCTTGACCCAATACGACCCGACACGATTTTTAATGTTTGCTATGACTAGTATGGTTTTTCGTGATTTCTGTGATTTATGATCCTAGTACTTCTGATCTTCTTGGTAGTGACCGATGGGGTGCACTCTTGACTTGTAACCTGATAACTTGATAAGTGGCTCGTGGCGGCGCACTCCTGACTTGTAACTTGTAACTCGTAACTTGTGACTTGACTTAACTCGACTTGTATAATCAATTCTGTCTCTGTGGTTGTTTATTCTTACTGTTTTGGTGCAATCAACTTTTCTTGTCTTATCTTGCATCATGACTAGGACATGACTCCTGGTTACCACGGTCAGGGAGTTGCATTGAATATGGATTAGGCTAATGACTAGATCAAACTATAGCTCATGGAGAATTTCCAGTCACAGGCAATCTCGTTATCTGGGTGCACTTAAACGGACTTGTAGCCTGCCGTCGAGTAGGGCACATTTCCCGTACACTGTTAGGTGTTGCACCCTCTAAGTCACATAAGGGTATATCGTCTCCTGGGCGATGTACCCAACCATACTCTCAACCCGCGAAAGGATAACTAGATAGTCTGCAGGGCTTGGGACTGGGAATTTCTTATTTGCATCTTGTTAGTAATTAGGCATATGATAACCCTAGTTAGTTAAGTAGTAAGCTGCAGTAATTGCTTGGCCGTTGTGAATGGATGGTGTCCAGCCCTGTCTAAGTCCCGTCTAGTCCCTGTACCTGGTACCCTTGAACATGATTGTTTTACTTATCTTAGCAATAAAAGGGTAGAGACAAAGTGCTATTCAGGCGAAGGGTTACGACCCCGGTCCTTGTTTGGTTTAAGGGTTATAACCTGGCTCCCGGAATGGTTCTACGTCCCTAGTCGTTTATTGTCCTGTTGTTCTCTTTATTACTTGTACTTTTCTTCTAACTTCTTATGTTCTGATATGCTGGCTTTTGTTCTTATTTCGAAGCCTGCTTTATGGCACTTGCTCTTTCTGGGGTTTGACCCAGCTGGTTTTGTGTGGCCAGATTTCGGAGCAGCACCTGAGGATCTACCGAACTTACAGTCCAATGGTGACAACTAGAAGGAACCCGGGCCAAGAGTGGGTTTCCCTTTTTGATTTGTCCACTGCATTGTAAAGTTATTCTTTTGAGGCATTTAGCCGACGAGCACCTGTTAGCTCGATGCACATTTACTTACTATCTGCCTACGGGCTGTAAACATGATTAACAAATCCTAGGGTTGATCATGTATGACTGAACTCTTGCTAGTCCTGACATTTTGTATAACTAGCTTCATGATCAACTGAATATGTAATATTTGGGACGCCTTTTATTGTATATTTGGTGATCTAACATCTTGTAACTCTTATTACTTGCTTGAGATTGAGACAATAGGCTTGTTCATGACCTTAAGAGACTGTTGGCTTGTAGTAAACCCTCATATATCTAGACAGCCGTGACCGTATAGCGAGGTGTATTCCATTTCAATATACGTAGCTGGCTATGTCCGCCCCCGCTCACCAGTATTCTGGTTCTGGGGCGTGACATGGTTCAAGTGGTGGCCTATACAGGTCTTGTAAATCAAGATATGTGAGGGTTTACCGGATAGATGTCTCAGTCAGTACTCGTCCTTGATCTCCGATCATATTATCTGAATCCTTGAATTCTTGTCCTGATCATATGCTTGTATCGTTGATCTGTCCTGGTCCTTTTCTTATTGTTCCCTGTGTCGTCTTCTTCAGCGGTACTGTACCTGGCCCTGCTGACCAGCGAGGTGGAGCACTTCTCTTGGACTCGCAGCAACCCGGAGATCAAGTCCAGCATTCCGGAGTAGCCTCCAGAGTTGTGCCTACTGGAGGAGAGTCACCAGTTCCGCCCGTCCAGCTTGCAGAACCGGATGATGGCACCTTGGTAGGTCTCATCAGGACCTTGATAGCTTCCCAGGATCGTCGGAGCGATGCCCTGCACCAGACAGTTCAAGATGCTTTGACCAGAGGCGGTCATCCAGGGAACAGTGCGGCCAACAGCTTCAAGCGCTTGAATCCTCTATTCTTCGACGGCAGCGAAGATGCGATTGCCGCGGACGCTTGGCTTCAGGATACCAAGGTGATTCTGGAAGCAGCCAGGACATCTGAGAATGAGAAGGTGGCGGTGGTACGCCTACAGTTGCTGGACTTGGCTCGTAGTTGGTGGGCAGCACAAGCCATGGGATTAGTGGCACCTATTGCTTGGACGGTGTTTAGAGAAAGATTCCAGATAAAGTATTTCGATGTTGTAGCTCGGTACGACCTACAGACGAGATTTACTAACTTGAAGCAAGGAGGCACAACGGTCAACGGGTATGCATCTGAGTTTTCTAGACTCAGTAGGTTTGCCTCCACCTTGGTGGCGACCGAGTTCGATAGGGCCCAACGGTTCCAGCGGGGACTGCATTATGAGATCTTGTTGGCAGTCGAGTAGTTCGAGCACCAGACGTTCGATGCAGTATTGAGGGCAGCTAGGAGGCATGAGTACACCTCCCAGCGGATCGTAGATAGGACCGGAGGTAGGAAATGATCCCACAATCAGATGCATCAATCATTAGCTCCAGTCCCGGCAGCTAGGGGTTTGACTATTGGAACTCTGAGGCGGGTGGCCTCAGTGACGTCGGTTCAGCATTCGACCCCGACATACCCGCGACAGCAGAAGCAGAAGCAGACTTCCGCGATAGAATGTTCTCATTGCGGAAAGCCAGGCCATGTAGTGGCAGATTGTCGTAGGGCGCAAGGATTGTGCCTGGCTTGTGGAGCGGCAGATCATAAGATAGGGGCCTGCCCGAATAGGGGTAGTTCATCATCTTCCAACCTAACCAGTCCATCGGTTAGGGGACCAGCACCTATGCAGCAGAAGTACCCGAGGCCATTATTGCCTCAGGCCCAGGCGTTTCATCAGCAGAACCAGCAACAGTACACCCAAGCCCAAGTGCAGAGTAGGCAGAGAGGTTTCCAGCAGAGGGGACCCGCAGCTAGAGGACAAGGCAGGCCATGATGATGACTATGGAAGAAGATGTTGCACCAAGTGAGGTAGTGTCAGGTACTATTCTCGTCAACTCCTCTCTAGCATTGGTATTATTTGATTCTGGTGCATCGCATTCATTTATGTCTGCACGATTCGCGACACGGATAGGATTGGAGCCCGAGTCATTATCAGTGAGGCTCAATATACTTACTGGTAATGGTCTTGTGGGAGTAGATTGAGTGTTTTTCTCGTGTCGGATCGTAGTTAGCGGTAGAGAGTTCCCCGCTAGATTTATAGAATTCCCTGTGGCAGACTATGATGTAGTCTTAGGCATAGATCGGTTGAGGAACCAGTATACTAGGGTAGACTGCCATGTTAGCAGGGTTATCTTTAGTATCCCAAGCGAGCCAGAGTTTTCATTTTCCAGAGGCGCAGTGGAGCCATCTTCTTCAGTATTACGGATGGCAGTAGCAGCAGTACAGTTACCCAGGATAGTTGAAGAGTTTCCAGATGTCTTCTCAGAAGAACTTCCAGGGATACCGCCAGAGTAGGAGATTGAGTTCGCTATAGATTTGATCCCCACGACAGCACCAGTATCAGAGCGAGTCTACAGGATGGCGCCTTCAGAGTTGGAGATTTTGTACAAGATGATTGAAGAACTCAGAACCAAGGGATTCATTCGTGCAAGTGGATCACCTTGGGGAGCCCCGATGCTTCTTGTAAAAAAGAAGGATGGTATGTCCAGGTTATGTGTAGATTATCGTACCTTGAACTCAGTGACAATCAAGAACAGATATCCTCTCCCGAGGATAGATGACTTATTTGATCAACTCAAAGGGGCTTCTGTGTTTTCGAAGATAGACTTGCGGTCAGGATACCACCAGATCAGAGTCAGAGAGTAGGATATCCCGAAGACAGCATTTAGATTGAGGTATGGGCATTGGGAGTTCCTTGTTATGTCCTTTGGAGCAACCAATGCCCAGCCGTATTCATGGACCTCATGAATCGCATTTTCATGCCTTACTTGGATCAGTTTGTGATCGTGTTTCTAGATGATATCTTGGTCTACAGCAAGAGCGAAGCAGAGCATGAGCAGCATCTTCGAATCATCCTTCAGACGCTTAGAGAGCATCAGTTGTACGCCAAGTTCAATAAATGCGAGTTCTGGCTCGATCGTATTTCGTACTTGGGTCACATCATTACCGGAGGAGGAGTGAAAGTAGATCCCCAGAAGATTATGGCTATCAAGTCATGGCAAGTACCAAGCTCAGTGGCAGAGGTTCGCAGCTTCCTTGGATTAACCGGCTACTACCGGCGATTCGTTTCAGATTTTGCAAGGATTACAGCGCCGATGACCCAGTTGACCCACAAGGATGTGCAGTTTGCTTGGACAGCAGAGTGCCAGAAATCATTTGAGAAGTTGAAGCGAGGTTTGATAACGGCTCCCATTCTCACACTTCCAGATAGGACCGGAGGATTCACAGTTTATTGCGATGCTTCAGGCAGAGGATTGGGGTATGTCTTGATGCAGCATGGGAAGGTAATATCTTATGCATCACGTCAACTTCGTGAACATGAGAGGAATTACCCGACCCATGACTTGGAGCTGGCAGCAGTAGTGTTTGTACTTAAGTTATGGAGGCACTACTTGTATGGAGATAGAGTGGAGATATTTATCGATCACAAGAGCCTGAAGTATGTTTTCACTCAGAAGGACCTTAATATTCAGCAGAGGAGATGGCTCGAGCTATTGGTGGACTACGATGTGGATTTGCAGCATCACCCAGGGAAGGCCAACATTGTAGCAGATGCGTTGAGCCGGAGAGCCAGAGTTTATTTCCTAACGGCGCAACCAGAGTTATTGGCAGATCTTCAGAAGATGGGAATTGAAGTGGTTCTTCCTACCAACGTAGAATTGATGGCCAGTCTACAGGTTCAGTCCAGCATAGTTGTGTAGTGCCCCAAAATTTGTGATATGTATTTTATACGTGTTCGTAATTCTGACCCGTATTTCTTATTTTCTTTGATTAGTTAGTTGTGGTTTATTTTCATATTTAGCATTGTGGTTTAATTGTTATTTATCGTTTATGGATTTATTCTGATTAGTGGAGCTTGGTTTTATTTGGATAGGGGAAGGATTGGGTTGGTTTGGCTTGGCTTGGTTTACTTGGATCATCATGAACCAAGGTGAACCCCTACCTACCACCACTATCCCCATTTATTAACCCTTTCTTCCTTCTCTCGTCTCATTACTTTTCTTCTTCCTCCATTAACTTCCTTACCTACCAGGAAGGTCAATGCAAGTGTAACTTGCTTCATGGAGGAACTCAAATTTTATTGATTCATCCTCTTCCTTACAGCATTCTAACTTACTTTAGAACTTGGCATTTTCACTTTCCATGGCTAGATTCTTGTAGATCTAAATTTATATAATTTTCGGATTTTTTGGGTTTTGATCTACTTAATCTTGTTATTTCTGAGTTTTGATGGTTCCATGCTGTAGAGTATTTCGTTCTACCCCATTTTGACCTATGGAAGTTCGAATTTGGGCTCCGGATGATGGAGTTATGAAGCTTGAGAAGTTGGCTCTCATGGAGTTCTTCTTCTCGGAATTTGGAGAAGATAAACTGAGCTTGACTTGACTGCATGAATATTTTATGCGGCAAGTGTTCTCTTCAGCCGCATGGCTGGAAGTATTTTGAGCCGCATGAGGGCCGAACTCATCTAGCCGCATAATCCTCCGCTCCTCTTGAGCCGCATATGCCTGAACTTCTCGAAAACCGCATAAGTCTACTTCATTCCTGGCCGCATAGGCTGAGCCTTCTCCTAGCCGCATGGGATCCTGAACCCCCTAGCCTCATGCATCCCTTGCTTTTGTAGCCGCATAGAGCCCGCCTTCCGCAGCCGCATGCTCCTCTCCTTTCTTAGTTGCCAGCCGCAGGGAACTCCACTTGTATCCAGTCGCATAGGACCCTGTTACCTCAGCCGCATATGACTAAGCCCTCTTGGCCGCATGAAGCCCATCCCCTTTCTTAGCCGTATGCGTCCCCTTTCCCTGGCCGCATGGAACTTGATCCCGCCAGCCGCATGAGCCCCCTTCCGCTGGCCGCATGAGACCCAACTTCTTGGAACCGCATGCACCCTTGCCCTTCTAGCCGCATGCGTCCTTGCCTGACCCTATTTTAGCCGCATGGCTGTTCTCTTTCCAGCCGCATGAGATCATACCTGGCCGCATATGCCCTAGCCGCATGACTCTCCAATAGCCCTGTGTACTATTATTTTATTATTATTTGTCCATGTCTTATAACCTTTCTATTGTATATTTTTACGCCCATTTTATATCCTTACACCTTTTGTCCCAAACTTGATAATCCAGATTTGATTGACATGATTGAAATGACCATTGTACCTGGGGTGGTGTGACCAAGTACCCTGACATGCTTGATAGTGGCCCGCCGTGGTGCACTCCTGACATGATAACTTGACCTGATAACTTGACCTGCTAATTCATGACACGACAGTAACCCATCGTGGCGCACTCTTGACAAATCACTTCATTGGCCTGGACACCGTGGATGATTGTGCTTGTATAAACTACTAGTCTGGTTGTGTCTTGCATCATGTCTAGGGCATGATCCCTGAGTACCACGGTCAGGAATTCATACTGAATCTGGCTAGGTTAATGACTAGATTGATCAAATAGTTCATAGAGAATTTTCCAGTTACCTGTTGCCCCTTTGATCCCGGCCTTATATATATATATATACATGGGATTTGTTGCTATCCGTCGAAATGAGCGCACTTCCAGCCCGCCGTCGAGTGTGGTACCTTAGGACACATGTATCTTACTACAGTGTGTCTGCTATATCCTGCAATCTTTTTCTTTTCTTGCTGGAATCACTCAGGTAGTAACAAACAGGTAACCGGACTTGGAATTCTCATTGCATCTTGCTAGTAACTAGGCCTGTGATAACCCTAGTTAGTTAAAGTAGCAAGACGTACTTATTGCTTGGCCGTGATTGATTGAATGAGGAATAACCTGTCTAGTCTTGTCTTGATTTCTGTACAAGAATTGCTACATGTCATGATTTTCTAGTATTAGTTGCTGATAAATGGTGGGAGAAGCCAAGTTTCGCTCAGAAGAAGGGTTACAACCCCGGTCCTTGTTTGGTTTACGGGTTGTAACCCGGTTATCTGAATAGTCCCATGGTTATCTCGTCGTATATCACCTGTTATGTTTTTCCTTAATTTCTGTCTTTATTACCTTATTATTATTGTGCTAATTGCTGGTTTTAGTTCCTAAGTGAAGCCTCCTTTGTGGCACTTGCTCTTTCTGGGGTCTGACCCAGCTGGTTTTGTATGGCCAGATGCCGGAGCAGCAGCAAAGGATCTACCTGCTTTCCAGCCCGATGGTGACCGCCATGCATAACCAGGGCAATGAGTGGGTTTCTTTTTGGCTCTCCCACTCTATTGTAAAATTATTCTTTTGAGGCATTTAGCCGACGAACACTTGTTAGCTCGATGCACTTTACCTTACTGTCTGCCTACGGGCTGTAATCATGATTGGCAACTCGAGGTTGATCATGTATGACTTAACTCTTGCTAGTCCTTATATTTTGTACGACTAGCTTCATGATCATCTGGATATGTAATGTTTGGGACGCCTTACAATTGTATATTTTGTGGTCTGATATCTTGTAACATTTACTTACTTGCTTATGATTGAGACAATAGCTTGATTTGACTCTAAGATACTGATGGTTTGTAGCATACCCTCACATAGCTAGACAGCCATGACCGTATAGCGGGATGGTTGCCGCTCCGTTATACGTAGCTGGTCGTGCACATCCCCGTTCTTCAGTATTCTGGTTCTGGGGCGTGACATGGTTTAAGTGGTGGCCCATGCAGGTCTTGTCAATGAAGAAATGTGAGGGTTTACCGGATAGATGTCTCAATCTGTACTCGCCTTTGATCTCCACTCGTATCTTCTTATCTCCTTGGATCCCTGACTTGATAATATGCTTGCATCATTGTTCTATCCTGGTCCTTCCTTAATATTCCCGATGTCATTGCTTCAGTGGCATCGTTCCTGTTGATCAGCCAGAAGAAGTTCGGCCGGCAGCCCAGTAACAGCAAGAAGATCAAGATCAGTCCTCAGCAGCCGCCTCCCAAGCCATGCCTTCTGGAGAACCAGTGCCCCCAGTCCAGCCAGTTCAGCTAGCAGGGTCAGAGGATGGGGTCTTGATAGGGCTCATCCGTGAGTTGCTTGCGTCTCAGGATCGTCGAGGTGATGCCTTGCAGCAAGCTGTACAAGATACTGTCAGCGAAAGTGGTCCTCGAGGGAATAGCGCGGTCAACAATTTTAAGCGCCTGAACCCTCCCTTCTTCGACGGCAGCGAGGATGCTATTACTGCAGATGCATGGCTATAGGACATTGAAGTTATCTTGGAGGCAGCCAGGACCCCTGAAGCAGAGAAGGTGGCGGTGGTGCACCTGCAGTTACTAGATCTAGCCCGCAGCTGGTGGGCTATACAAGCAGCGAGTTTGGGTACGCCTGTCATGTGGACGGTATTCAGTGATATGTTCCAGACCAAGTACTTCGACGCAGTGGCTAAATATGACCTGCCGGCCAGGTTTAGTAATCTCAGGCAGATGAGCAGGACGGTCGACGGATATGCGGCCGAGTTTTCAAGACTGAGTCGATTTGCTTCCACCTTGGTGGCAACCGAGCTAGACAGAGCACAGCGATTTCAGCAGGGGCTCCACTTGGAGATCATATTGGCAGTAGAGCAGTTTGAGCACAGAACTTTTGATGCCGTCTTACGAGCAGCGATGAGGCATGAGCATACTTCCCGAAGGATAGCGGACCAGACCGGAGATCGAAAGCGATCTCACGACCAGATAAACCAATCCTCAGTACCGGCCCGAGCAGCTAGGGCCCTGACCATTGGAGCTACGAAGGCAGGTTTGGTTATCTCCTTACAGCATTCTGCCCCGACCTATCCCCAGCAGCAGAAGCAGAAGCGGCCTTTCGCAACCGGTTGTTCTCATTGCGGGAAGCCCGGGCATGTTGTTATTGAGTGCCGCAAAGCACAGGGATTGTGCTTGGTTTGTGGTTCGCCTGACCACATGATAGGATCTTGTCCGTTCAGAAACAGATCATCGTCGACAGTAACTAGTCCCTCGGTTATGGGACCAGCATCAGCACCAGAACCAGCTCCAGTTCACCAACCACATCAGCTCCCGTTCCCGGGTCCATTGTCGTTTCAGGCCCAGGCCTTCCAGAAACAGAGGCCTCAGCAGTTCGTCCTGGCCCAGGCCCAGATCCAAAATCGGCAGAGAGGTATCTGTGTCCTATTGTCTTGCTTTCTGCCATCGTCATGCGGGACACATGTCATGTTTCGTGTATCCTAATTACAACGGTATATCCCGGGCCCGAGCCATGTTCTAGATCATTCAAAAACGGTTATTGGTACCAACCTTTTCGTATGAGGAGAGGCCCGTATCCCTGTTTGACCAAAGAGAGAGACCTCAAGCGCAAGACTATCAGTTTAGTTCGTATTACTTGAGTTCATCGCTCCTTGGAAGAGTCAAACGTGGGAGTGTGAGGATGATATTCGATCACGTTATCCCAATCGGTTTGGCTCGTGAGGTGTAATATCTTCCTTATGCCTTGTATTTCGATTCCTTGCTTGCATGTATGATTGTATGATTGATTGGTAGCGTAGATTGCTTGCGATAGTATAGCTGTCCCGACATCTCTAGCCTCTTGATTAAATTCCGAGGACGGAATTCTTTTAAGGTGGGTAGGATGTAGTGCCCCAAAATTCGTGATACATATTTTATACGTGTTCGTAATTCTGACCCGTATTTCTTATTTTCTTTGATTGGTTAGTTGTGGTTTATTTTCATATTTAGCATTGTGGTTTAATTGTCATTTATCGTTCATGGATTTATTCTGATTAGTGGAGCTTGGTTTTATTTGGATAGGGGAAGGATTGGGTTGGTTCGACTTGGCTTGGTTTACTTGGTTCATCATGAACCAAGGTGAACCCCTACCTACCACTACCATCCTCATTTATTAACCCTTTCTTCCTTCTCTCTCCTCATGACTTTTCTTCTTTCTCCATTAACTTCCTCACCTACCAGGAAGATCTAGGCAAGTGCAACTTGCTTCATGGAGGAACTCAAATTTTATTGCTTCATCATCTTCCTTACAGCATTCTAACTTACTTTAGAACTTGGCATTTTTACTTTCCATGACTAGATTCTTGTTGATCTATATTTACATTATTTTTGGATTTCTTGGGTTTTGATCTACTTAATCTTGTTATTTCTGAGTTTTGATGGTTCCATGCTGTAGAGTATTTCGTTCTACCCTATTTTGACCTATGGAAGTTCGAATTTGGGCTCCGGATGATGAAGTTATGAAGCTTGAGAAGTTGGCTCTCATGGAGTTCTTCTTCTCGGAATTTGGAGAAAATAAACTGTGCTTGACTTGACCGCATGAATATTTCAAGCGGCAAGTGTTCTCTTCAGCCGTATGGCTGGAAGTACTTTTAGCCGCATGAGGGCCGAACTCATCTAGCAGCATAATCCTCCGCTCCTCTTGAGCCGCATATGCATGAACTTCTCGGAAACCGCATAAGTCTACTTCATTCCTGGCCGCATAGGCTGAGCCTTCTCCTAGCCGCATGGGATCCTGAACCCCCTAGCCGCATGCATTCCTTGCTTTTGTAGCAGTATAGTGTCCGTCTTCTGCAGCTGCATGCGCCTCCCCTTTCTTAGTTGCCAGCCGCAGGGAACTCCACTTGTATCCAGTCGCATAGGACCCTGTTACCTCAGCCGCATATGACTCAGCCCTCTTGGCCGCATGAAGCCCATCCCCTTTCTTAGCCGCATGCGCCCCTTTCCCTGGCCGCATGGAACTTGATCCCGCCAGCCGCATGAGCCCCCTTCCGCTGGCCGCATGAGACCCAACTTCTTGGAACCGCATGCGCCCTTGCCCTTCTAGCCGCATGCGTCCTTGCCTGACCCTATTTTAGCCGCATGGCTGTTCTCTTCCCAGCCGTATGAGATCATACCTGGCCGCATATGCCCTAGCTGTATGACTCTCCAATAGCCATGTGTACTATTATTTTATTATTATTTGCCTATGTCTTGTAACCTTCCTATTGTATATTTTTACGCCCATTTTATATCCTTACGTCTTTTGTCTCGAACTTGATAATCCCGATTTGATTGACATGATTGAAATGACCATTGTACCTGGCATGGTGTGACCAAGTACCCTGACATGCTTGATAGTGGCCCACCGTGGTACACTCCTTACATGATAACTTGACCTGATAACTTGACCTGCTAATTCATGATACGACAGTGACCTGTCGTGGCGCACTCTTGACAAATCACTTCATTGGCCTGGACACCGTGGATGATTGTGCTTGTATAAACTACTAGTCCGGTTGTGTCTTGCATCATGTCTAGGTCATGATCCCTGAGTACCACGGTCAGGGATTCATACTGAATCTGGCTAGGTTAATGACTAGATTGATCAAATAGTTCATAGAGAATTTTCCAGTTACCTGTTGTCCCTTTAATCCCGGCCTTATATATATACATGGATTTTATTGCTATCCGTCGAGATGAGCGCACTTCCAGCCCGCCGTCGAGTGTGGTACCTTAGGACACATGTATCTTACTACAGTGTGTCTGCTATATCCTGCTATCTTTTCCTTTTCTTGCTGGGATCACTCAGGTAGTAACAAACAGGTAACCGGACTTGGAATTCTTATTGCATCTTGCTAGTAACTAGGCCTGTGATAACCCTAGTTAGTTAAAGTAGCAAGGCGTACTTATTGCTTGGCCGTGATTGATTGAATGAGGAATAACCTGTCTAGTCTTGTCTTGATTCCTGCACAAGAATTACTACATGTCATAATTTTCTAGTATTAGTTGCTGATAAATGGTGGGTGTCACGCCCCAGTACCGAAATACGGAGACGGACTAGGCCAGCTACTCCATATGAGGTACGTAACGTCATACGGCGATCGTGACTGTCGAGAGACTAGGGGGTACATACTACAATCAAGTCTCCTATGGTCCCACAGAGTTCTATGTCTCAATCAATCAAGTCACATCAGCAATTAAATGAACATTAAAGATAAAGCAGTAAGGCATCCCCGACGCTTCATCAAAATGGTCATGAGAGACTAGCTTTATAATTTAGCTATCTCAGAAAGTCAGAGGTACAAAATTATACACAGCTGTAGTCTGTTTAATTACAATTATGTACTGACACCAAAATATCGAGTAATCCGGCTAACAGGTGCCGGTGGCTAAACGCCGCAAAAGTATAAGCAGGAGTGGTGGAGAAGAAACCCACTCGAGTCCCCGAACCGCCATGTTCCTAGTATGCACCATGGATGTCAGGGAGGTAGATCGTGTTCTCCGACTCTGCTACGAGATCTGGCCAAACAAAACCAGCGGGGTCAGCCCCGAATAGCAAGTACCGCCAAAGGGGCACAAGAGTTAAGATTAAAAACCCAGTTAATAGAATGATTGATAATAGTAATACATATGCTACTATTATAGGGTAGCGCAACATCTTCGAACCCATATGGCACCCTTACAACCAAACAAGGACAAAAGGTGCCGCATGGAGTCGGGACGTGTCGTACTCTATAACATTCACATAAGTTAAACGGTATAAACAAGAAAATCTCCTAATCGTGACTTTGTTCGATAGCCTATCGCAGCAGAATATCCAACCCAACAATCAAACAAGAACATGGGTTGGATCTTGTACCATGATAGACCATGTTCCTCAGTCATTCACAGATGTAATACTTCACAACCATAATAAGTCTTCCGTTCATAACTTCGGTCCACAGCCTATCATAGTACGATAACCAACCCAACAATCAAACAAGAACATGGGTTGGATCACGTACCATGACAGTCCGCTTCCCTCAGTTATTCACGGAAGGTAATAGGATACCAGCAAGTCGTTTTCACGGCCAATCAAGTCTACGAGTTTCTAGTGGGATGAGGTTATCCTCGCATCATGTTATTAGAAAATCCTCAGATCATATCTTTCCAGCAAGGCTAGCCAACCCAGGGGTTCGCGTAGACAGGTATGATTGAGCACAGATCCCTCGTAAGGCCACCTTGCTAAAACATATAATATATAGCAGGAATTAATCGGATACAGTCATCCACTCGTTGCAGATGACACAGTATCCGTGGAGACCAGCCGGCGCGTCAAGACGATATCTAAATGCAGCTGGTGTAACACGATCTCGGGATTTTGCCCTCCCCATGCATCTAGTATGTTTAGTTGCCTAATTTAACCCTAGGAGAAATTTTGGACTCACATGCTGTGGCCTGCATGATTATCCTCCTAAAGTCGTACTTTAGTACGAGTACCCCAAAGAGGATCCATGTCAATCAGTATGTCAATATGTGCTACCCTCCTTAGTGTAATGCATCATTGCAAATACGCCACGTGGAGTTACGAGTCATTTGTCGAGCATGAACAAGAACTGGGACATTCAGGTACATGTATCAGGTAGGAACACTTTGTTCTCCGGGGTCACATTAGTGCTCATATCATGCTCGGGACAAAAGGCGTAAGGATATAAAATGGTCATATAATATCTGATAAAATATCAAAATCGTACGCACAAAAGCACGCACGCTCAAGGGGTAAAAAGTCACGCAGGCTCACTCAAGGCAGCGTGCGTGAAAAGTTACGCAGGCTCACTCAAGACAGCGTGCGTGAAAAGTCACGCAGGCTCAAGAGGAGAGCTGCGTGAAAAGTCACGCAGGCTCAAGGAGAGAGCTGCGTGAAAAGTCACGCAGACTCAAGGAGAGAGCTGCGTGAAAAGTCACGCAGGCTCAAGGAGAGAGCTGCGTGAAAAGTCACGCAGACTCAAGGAGAGAGCTGCGTAAAAAGTCACGCAGGCTCAAGGAGAGAGCTGCGTGAAAAGTCACGCAGACTCAAGGAGAGAGCTGTGTGAAAAGTCATGCAGACTCAAGGAGAGAGCTGCGTGAAAAGTCACGCAGGCTCAAGGAGAGAGCTGCGTGAAAAGTCACGCAGACTCAAGGAGAGAGCTGCGTGAAAAGTCACGCAGACTCAAGGAGAGACACGCTTCCAACAGGAAGCGTGCTCAAACAGGAGCACACTGCTCACTGTCTTCTCCAAACAGCAAGAACACCATGGCTGAACCCAAGCTTCAAAGCATCATAACTTGGCCATCCGAACTCCAAATCCAGATTTCCAAGGTTCCAACTTCGGTGAAACTGAATGCTCTTCCACATGGAAGCATCAGAAACCCATAAAATCCAACTAAAGTAGATCAAACCATGCAAAATCCAAAAATGATTAAAACTTTGATCTACAAAAATCAAAGCTTCAAAATGGAAATTTCCAAGTTCTAAACTAGTATAGATTGAGGAGAAGAACATGTTTTGACAAATAGTTTTGTAAGAAAATCATTGACAAAATTATGGACCCATCTCTTGAGCAAGTTGGTACTTGCCTTGGTTGGTGGAGGAAAATAAATGAGAGGAAGTAAATGAGAGGAGAGAGATTGAGATGAGTTATATATAAAGATCTTGGACCCATGGGTTCATGATGAACCAAAGGGTTCATGATGAACCATTGGTGAACCAAGAATAGGTTATCCAATTGAGCCAAAACTGTAAGCCCAAATGCAGAAAATAAATTTGGAAATAATATTTTGTCGAATATTTTTGGGAAATGCATGAAGAAATACAGCATAATAAATATAGTATAAATACAAGGTAAATACAATTTATCGGTTTACGTATTAAAATACGTATTCCAGGATTGGGAAGTGACATCTCTACCCTTCTTAGAAAAATTTCGTCCTCGGAATTCCAGCCAAGACAGGATAGTAAAATCAGGGCAAGCAAGGCACAATCATATACAAGTTAACTATCATAGCAGTTATTATCCTACATCACAAAGTGCAAAACAAGCATGTGCAGATAAGCATGGGATCGTGTCAATAAAGTGCAAAAATATACCTTATTAGTCAAATATATGCGGATACAGAGATCTGATCTCGTCCTCGCGCTCCCAGGTTGATTCTTCCGAAGGGTGATGGTTCCAAGAAACACGGACAAGGCTTATCGTCCGATTCTTGAGTACCTTCTCTCGCCGGTCTAAAATAGATACGGGTTGTTCCTCGTAAGTTAGGTCGGTACCAACGACTAACTCAGAATGATCGAGGACATGACTCGGATCCGGGACATACCCACGTAATTGGGATACATGAAACAAATCATGTATGCCAGTTAACGACGGCGGAAGGGGAAGTCGATAAGCCACATCGCCTACCCGAGCGAGAATCTTAAAAGGACCAACGTATCTTGGACTAAGCTTTCCTCGGGTTCCAAATCTGATGATACCCCGAGTAGGCAAAATCTGCAGAAACACTTGGTCGCCAACTCCGAACTCTAGAGGCCTACGATGCTGATCTGCCCAATGACGATGTTGGTCCTGCGCAACTCGAAGGCGTTCTCTGACCAACTTAACTATCTCCACAGTCTGCGTGATCATCTCTGGCCCCAACATCTTCCGTTCTCCGACATCGTCCCATGCCAAAGGGGACCTGCACTTCCTTCCGTACAATGCTTCGAACGGGGCCATCTGAATGCTAGCCTGATAGCTGTTGTTATAGGAGAACTCCACTAGATGAAGGTGATCCTCCCAAGATCCGCTAAAGTCCAAGGTACACGCCCGTAGCATATCTTTTAACGTCTGGATGGTTCTTTCTGATTGCCCGTCGGTTTGTGGATGATAAGCAGTACTGAATCTTAACTTGGTTCCCAAACTTTGGTGTAAGCTCCATAAAAAATGGAAAGTAAACCGCGTATCCCGGTCTGATACTATACTAACTGGAACACCGTGCTGCCTTACTATCTGCTTCATGTACATTTCTGCTAACTGCTCAGTAGTCTGTCCAACTCGGAAGGGAAGGAAATGAGCGACCTTCGTGAGTCGATCTACTATTACCCAGACTGCATTCTTACCAGTCGGGGATCTAGGTAAACCGGTCACAAAATCCATCGTGATGTGCTCCCATTTCCATTCTGGGATAGGAAGCGGCTGTAGCAACCCTGCTGGTCTCTGCTGCTCGGCTTTCACCTGCTGACATACCAGACACTTGGATACAAATCTTGCTATCTCTCTTTTCATGCCATTCCACTAAAAGTACTGCCTGATATCTCGATACATCTTCGTTCCTCCTGGATGAATGGAGTAAATAGAACTATGAGCTTCGGACATAACTTCTTGCCGAAGGTCTCCACTCGGTACACAGAGTCTGTTTCCAAACCTGAGCGTACCATCTTCATGAATCACTAACTCCTTCCTACGGCCTGATTCACACTCCGACCGCAACTTCTGAATCTGTGGATCTCCTGCTTGTGCTTTCCTTATCCTCTCTACTAAGGTTGACTGAATCTGCATACTGGTCATTCTTTCCATATCCCTTGGCAAAACTATTTTGATTCCCATACTCTGAAGGTCTTCTAAAATATGCTTCTGCGAGGTTAAGATAAAGGCACTGTCTCTCCTACTCAGTGCATCTGCAACTATATTCGTCTTACCTGGATGATACTGAAGATCTAAGTCAAAATCCTTCAGTAGTTCTAACCATCTTCTTTGTCTCATGTTCAAATCTCGCTGCGTGAATACGTATTTCAAACTCTTATGATCAGTATAGATCTCTACCCGATCTCCGTATAAATAATGCCTCCACAACTTGAGTGAAAATACCACAGCTGCTAACTCCAAATCGTGAGTCGGGTAATTCTTCTCATGGTCTCGAAGCTGTCGAGACGCATATGCTATCACCTTTCCGTGCTGCATCAATACACATCCAAGACCCTTCCCAGATGCGTCACAGTATACTGTAAAGCCTCCCGCTCCTACTGGAAGCGTCAAGATCGGGGCTGAGATCAATCTCTTCTTCAATTCTTCAAAGGATGCCTGACAGCTAGCTGACCAAACAAACTCTACGTCCTTGTGCGTCAAACGCGTTAAGGGCGCAGAGATCTTGGCAAAGTCCGCCACGAACCTTCTGTAGTAACCAGCTAATCCTAAGAAACTTCGTACTTCTGCAACCGTTCTCGGGACTAGCCAATGCTCTACGGCCTCAATCTTCTTCGGATCCACTGACACTCCTGCCACAGAAATTACATGCCCCAGGAACGAAATGTGATCTAACCAGAATTCACACTTGTCGAGCTTCGTATAAAGTTGATACTCCCTCAATGTCTGTAAGACAGTCCTAAGATGTTTCTCATGCTCCTCTTCACTGCTGGAATAGACAAGAATGTCATCTATGAACACCACCACAAATTTATCCAAATACGGCAGAAAGATGCGGTTCATTAAATCCACGAATACTGCAGGGGCGTTGGTTAGTCCAAAGGGCATTACTAAAAACTCATAATGCCCATATCTAGATCTGAATGCTGTCTTCGGTATGTCTTGCTCCCGGACTCTTACTTGATAGTATCCTGACCGAAGATCGATCTTGGAAAAGACGCTGGCCTTGCTCAACTGGTCAAACAGGTCATCAATCCTTGGTAGTGGGTACTTATTCTTCACTGTTACTGCATTCAGCTTGCGGTAGTCGATGCACATCCTCGTCGACCCATCCTTCTTGGGAACTAGAATCACTGGCGCGGCCCAGGGCGATTTACTGTCTCGGATGAATCCCTTAGACTTCAACTCTTCTTCATGTTGATACAACTTATCCTGTTCTGACGGCGACATTCTGCAAACTCTGTCTGCAATAGGCCTCGTTCCAGGGTTCAACTCAATGCTAAATTCTACCTCTCTGACTGGGGGTATCCCTGGGAGCTCATCAGGGAAGACGTCGAGAAAATCTTCGACCACTCTCGGAATCTGTCCTGGCTCTGACACTACTGCTGAGATGACGCCTCCGGCCTGATTCTTCAAGGTTCGAGTAAAGATGAACTGTTCCATCCCAGGAACGCTGAATATGACCCTACCTCCTCTACAATCAATTGTCGTATGACTGTCTCTCAACCAGTCCATGCTAAAAACAACATCAAAATTCCCTATAGGGAATTCAATCAATGATGCAGGCAGTAAATGCCCACACACCTCCACCGGACATGAAAAGTGCACTCTGCTAACTTCTATGAGCCCATTGCCGGTGAGTATATCCATCCTCTCCGGCAATGCCTCAAACTCTAATCCAATCCGTGTAGCATATTGTGCAGAGATGAATGAATGAGTAGCGCCTGAATCAAATAATGCTATAGCGAAAAATAAGGTAACGAGAATTTTACCTACCACCACGTCACTAGACGCTAGAGCCTCTCCCAAGGTCAATGTGAGAGCCTGGCCTCACGGAGCCCCTTGTTGCGGCCTTCCTCGACCATACTGTTGCTGCCTCTGAGGGCCTTCGGCTTCCTGTGCCTGGCGGAACATCTGAGCCTGCGTTGGTAGACGCTGGGCTAGGGGCCTTACTGCTAATACTGGCCCTCCACTCGGGGTTGCCACCGGAGCTGGCAATGCTGGAAACTGCTGAGCTGGCCTTCCCGGCCTCTGTATCATAGGAAAAGTGGAGATACGGTGGTCTGAACTACCACATCTCAAGCATAAGCCATTCGCTGACCGGCACACCTCCCTCGTGTGCCCTGCCTTTCCACAAAATGTACAGCCCTGGGGTGCTCCCTGATGCTGTTGTTGGTTCCTCGGCTGCTGATGCCGAACTGGCGCTGTATTAGTTGACACGGTCGTCCTCCGCGGCGCCCCTGCATCATGAATACGTACACCGGGTGCTGGTGCCGATGTTCGCTGCATTGCTCCTCCTCCAACCTGGGAATGAGATCTCTTCTGACCTTCTATCTTCGATGCCAACCTCTGCTGGGTAAGCTCGTGCCTCCGAGCGGCCGTCAAAACAGCGTCAAACGTCTGGTAGTCGTGTCCTTCCATAAGCTGTAGTAGTTCCAATTAAAGTCCCTGCTGGAACCTCATAGCTTTTTCTGGCTCCATTGCCACCATTACTGGTGCGAAACGGCACAATCTGTAGAACTCTGCTGCATACCCATCTACGGTCTTGCCTGCTTGCTTGAGACTGATAAACTTCTGCTGGAGCTCATATCGAGCTACTACGCCAAAATACTTGGCCTTGAATCTGTCACTGAAGGTGGTCCAACGAACAGGGCGTCTTGTACCAACTTCTTCTGATGCCCACCAGTCACGGGCAAGATCCTGAAGTACCAGTTTGACCTGATCAACCTTCTTATCATCTGGAACCTTGGCTGCCATAAGAATGGCTTCAATGTCTGGAATCCATGCATCCGCAGTGATGGCATCCTCCGTGCCATTAAAATACCTCGGGTTCAAGCGACGGAACCTTCTTGATGCTCCCGAGTCAACCCCGGCACTCCTCTCAAAAGCTAACTGAATCCTTTGGTTCAGCAACACGTTCTGCTCCTGCTGCTGAGTCTGTTGTTGTTGGTTAGTGACAAGAAACCCCCGGATGATCTCCAGGAGTGCTACGGCGTCTGGTACTGCCGTCGCTGCTGTTGCTGTAGGAGTTTCAACAACCTGCAGCTGCACTGCCTCTGGTTCCATTTCTGCTCGTGTCTGCCCTGGGGAAGGTTCTCTCCCCTGTTGCTGCCCAGTCGAGCCATGCTCTTGCTGCTCTTCCTCATGGGCCTCACCCGCTACTGAGAATGAAGCACCCCTATAGAGAAGAATATAAGATTATCAAGTCCGGACGAGGAAGATTTCGAGGATGCAAGTCAGCTTAGAGATCAAGGCAAGGACAGAGAATTCGAAACAGAATTTCAAGGAGAACAAGTTTTGATTGAGACTCCTAATAATTTGCAATACCCCACAAGTCTGAAAATCAGACTTGCATGGGCTACCACTAAAACCTTGTCACGCCCCAGTACCGAAATACAGAGACGGACTAGGCCAGCTACTCCATATGAGGTACGTAACGTCATACGGCGATCGTGGCTGTCGAAAGACTAGGGGGTACATGCTACAATTAAGTCTCCTATGGTCCCACAGAGTTCTATGTCTCAATCAATCAAGTCACATCAGCAATTAAATGAACATTAAAGATAAAGCAGTAAGGCGTCCCCGACGCTTCATCAAAATGGTCATGAGAGACTAGCTTTATAATTTAGCTATCTCAGAAAGTCAGAAGTACAAAATTATACACAGCTGTAGTCTGTTTAATTACAATTATGTACTGACACCAAAATATCGAGTAATCCGGCTAACAGGTGCCGGTGGCTAAACGCCGCAAAAGTATAAGCAGGAGTGGTGGAGAAGAAACCCACTCGAGTCCCCGAACCGCCATGCTCCTAGTATGCACCATAGATGTCAGGGAGGTAGATCGTATCCTTCGGCTCTGCTACGAGATCTGGCCAAACAAAACCAGCGGGGTCAGCCCCGAATAGCAAGTACCGCCAAAGGGGCACAAGAGTTAAGATTAAAAACCCAGTTAATAGAATGATTGATAATAGTAATACTTATGCTACTATTATAGGGTAGCGCAACATCTTCGAACCCATATGGCACCCTTATAACTAAACAAGGACAAAAGGTGCCGCATGGAGTCGGGACGTGTCGTACTCTATAACATTCACATAAGTTAAACGGTATAAACAAGAAAATCTCATGATCATGACTTTGGTCGATAGCCTATCGCACCACAATATCCAACCCAACAATCAAACAAGAACATGGGTTGGATCTTGTACCATGATAGACCATATTCCTCAGTCATTCACAGAAGTAACACTTCACAACCATAATAAGTCTTCCGTTCATAACTTCGGTCCACAGCCTATCATAGTACGATAACCAACCCAACAATCAAACAAAAATATGGGTTGGATCACGTACCATGACAGTCCGCTTCCCTCAGTTATTTACGGAAGGTAATAGGATACCAGCAAGTCGTTTTTACGGCCAATCAAGTCTACGAGTTTCTAGTGGGACGAGGTTATCCTCGCATCATGTTATTAGAAAATCCTCAGATCGTATCTTTCCAGCAAGGCTAGCCAACCCAGGGGTTCGCGTAGACAGGTATGATTGAGCACAGGTCCCTCGTAAGGCCACCTTACTAAAATATATAATATATAGCAGGAATTAATCGGATACAGTCATCCACTCGTTGCAGATGATACAGTATCCGTGGAGACCAGCCGGCGCGTCAAGACGATATCTCAAGGCGGCTGGTGTAACACGATCTCGGGATTTTGCCCTCCCCATGCATCTAGTATCTAGTATGTTTAGTTGCCTAATTTAACCTTAGGTAAAATCTTGGACTCACATGCTGTGGCCTGCATGATTATCCTCCTAAAGTCGTACTTTAGTACGAGTACCCCAAAGAGGATCCATGCCAATCAGTATGTCAACATGTGCTACCCTCCTTAGTGTAATGCATCATTGCAAATACTCTACATGGAGTTACGAGTCATTTGTCGAGCATGAACAAGAACTGGGACATTCAGGTACATGTATCAGGTAGGAACACTTTGTTCTCCGGGGTCACATTAGTGCTCATATCATGCTCGGGACAAAAGGCGTAAGGATATAAAATGGTCATATAATATCTGATAAAATATCAAAAGTGTACGCAAAAAAGCACGCACGCTCAAGGGGTGAAAAGTCACGCAGGCTCACTCAAGGCAGCGTGCGTAAAAAGTTACGCAGGCTCACTCAAGACAGCGTGCATGAAAAGTCACGCAGGCTCAAGAGGAGAGCTGCATGAAAAGTCATGCAGGCTCAAGGAGAGAGCTGCATGAAAAGTCACGCAGGCTCAAGGAGAGAGCTGCGTGAAAAGTCACGCAGACTCAAGGAGAGAGCTGCGTAAAAAGTCACGCAGGCTCAAGGAGAGAGCTGCGTGAAAAGTCACGCAGGCTCAAGGAGAGAGCTGCGTGAAAAGTCACGCAGACTCAAGGAGAGAGCTGCGTGAAAAGTCACGCAGACTCAAGGAGAGAGCTGCATGAAAAGTCACGCAGACTCAAGGAGAGAGCTGCGTGAAAAGTCACGTAGACTCAAGGAGAGACACGCTTCCAACAGGAAGCGTGCTCAAACAGGAGCACACTGCTCATTGTCTTCTCCAAACAACAAGAACACCATGGCTGAACCCAAGCTTCAAAGCATCATAACTTGGCCATCCGAACTCCAAATCCAGATTTACAAGGTTCCAACTTGGGTGAAACTGAATGCTCTTCCACATGGAAGCATCAGAAACCTATAAAATCCAACTAAAGTAGATCAAACCATGCAAAATCCGAAAATGATTAAAACTTAGATCTACAAAAATCAAAGCTTCAAAATGGAAATTTTCAAGTTCTAACCTAATATAGATTGAGGAGAAGAACATATTTTGACAAATAGTTTTGTAAGAAAATCATTGACAAAATTATGGACCCATCTCTTGAGCAAGTTGGTACTTGCCTTGGTTGGTGGAGGAAAATAAATGAGAGGAAGTAAATGAGAGGAGAGAGAGAATGAGATGAGTTATATATAAAGATCTTGGACCCATGGGTTCATGATGAACCATTGGTGAACCAAGAATAGGTTACCCAATTGAGCCAAAACTGTAGGCCCAAATGCAGAAAATAAATTTGGAAATAATATTTTGTCGAATATTTTTAGGAAATGCATGAAGAAATACAGCATAATAAATATAGTATAAATACAAGGTAAATACAATTTATCGGTTTACGTATTAAAATATGTATTCCAGGATTGGGGAGTGACAGTGGAAGAAGCCAAGTTCCGCTCAGACGAAGGGTTACAATCTCGATCCTTGTTTGGTTTATGGGTTGTAACCTGGTTATCTAAATAGTCCCATGGTTATCTCGTCGTATATCACCTGTTATGTTTTTCCTTAATTCCTGTCTTTATTACCTTATTTTTATTGTGCTAATTGCTGGTTTTAGTTCCTAAGTGAAGCCTCCTTTGTGGCACTTGCCCTTTCTGGGGTCTGACCCAGCTGGTTTTGTATGGCCAGATACCGGAGCAGCAGCAAAGGATCTACCTGCTTTCCAGCCCGATGGTGACCGCCAGGCATAACCAGGGCAATTAGTGGGTTTCTTTTTGGCTCTCCCACTCTATTATAAAATTATTCTTTTGAGGCCTTTAGCCGACGAGCACTTGTTAGCTCGATGCACTTTACCTTACTATCTGCCTACGGACTGTAATCATGATTGGCAACTCGAGGTTGATCATGTATGACTTAACTCTTGCTAGTCCTTATATTTTGTACGACTAGCTTCATGATCATCTGGATATGTAATGTTTGGGACGCCTTACAATTGTATATTTGGTGGTCTGATATCTTGTAACATTTACTTACTTGCTTATGATTGAGACAATAGCTTGATTTGACCCTAAGAGACTGATAGTTTGTAGGATACCCTCACATAGCTAGACAGTCGTGATCGTATAACGGGATGGTTGCCGCTCCGTTATACATAGCTGGCTGTGCACGTCTCCGTTCTTCAGTATTCTGGTTCTGGGGCGTGACAAGTTGAGAGGATTCGGATAGCGCAGTCTTCAGATTCCAAGGTTCAGCGACTCAGAGCAGAGTGTGAGGCAGGAAGAAGGCCAGAGTTATGTATCCATGAAGATGGTACACTTCGGTATAGCACTCGTCTTTGTGTACCCAGTGGAGATATCAGACAGGAAGTCATGGCAGAAGCTCACAGTTCACAGTATTCTATTCATCCCGGTGGCACGAAGATGTACTGTGATATTCGTCAGTATTTCTAGTGGAATGGCATGAAAAGGGAGATAGCCCGGTTTGTCTCTCGGTGTTTGGTTTGCCAGCAGGTTAAAGCTGAACATCAGAGGCCCGCTGGACTTCTTCAGCCGTTGCCGATTCTAGAATGGAAGTGGGAGCATATGACCATGGATTTTGTGACTGGATTGCCTAGATCTCCAGCTGGTCGAGATGCTATTTGGGTTATAGTGGACAAGCTCACGAAGGTGGCTCATTTTCTTCCATTCAGAGTGGGGCAGTCCACGGCGTAGTTGGCAGAAATGTACCTCAGGCAGATTGTCAGGCTTCACGGTGTGCCACTCAGTATCACTTCGGACCGAGATTCAAGATTCACATCACACTTTTGGCGTAGCTTGCAAGAGAGTTTGGAAACTCGTCTCCAGTTCAGTTCAGCATATCATCCACAGACCGATGGTCAGTCAGAGCGCACAATTCAGACTCTAGAAGACATGTTGCGGTCATGTACACTTGACTTCGGTGGTTCGTGGGAAGATTACCTGCACCTGGTAGAGTTCTCGTACAACAACAGTTTCTAGGCCAGCATCCAGATGGCACCATTCGAGGCACTGCATGGTAGGAAGTGCAGGTCTCCGTTAGCATGGGACGATGTTGGAGAGAGGCAGATGCTTGGTCCAAAAATGATTGCCCAGAAAGTTGAAGTGGTCAAAAAAGTCAGGGATCATCTTCGAGTTGCCCAGGATCGCCAGCGCCATTGGGCCGATGCTCATCGCCGTCCCTTAGAGTTTGCTATCGACGACCATGTATTCCTTAGGATCTCGCCTAACCGCGACGTCATTCGCTTTGGCGTGCGGGAAAAGCTTAGTCCTAGGTATATAGGGTCGTTCGATATCCTAGAGCGAGTAGGAGACTATCATATTGTCTCGCTCTTCCGCCATTGCTAAGTGAGGTGCATGATGTATTCCATGTATCCCAATTACGACGGTATATTCCGGACCCGAGCCATATCCTAGACCATTCAGAATTGGTTGTTGGTACCAACCTTTCGTATGAGGAGAGGTCCGTGTCTATATTGGACCGGAGAGAGAAGATACTCAAGAACAAGACTATTAGTTTAGTCCGTGTTGCTTGGGGTCATTACTCTCTAGGTGAGTCAACGTGGGAGCGTGAGGACGACATCCGATCGCGATATCCCTACTTGTTTGACTCGTAAGGTATAATGTCTTCCTTATGCCTTATGCTTTCCATCCCTTGCTTGCATGTATGATTGTATGATTGAACTGCTTAGTGTAGCTTGTCGTGGCAGTCTCTAGCTCCTTGATTAAATTCCGAGGACAGAATTCTTTTAAGGTGGGTAGAGTTGTCACCCCCGTTTCCCGTATTTCGTATTTATACTCGTAGTTGGATTTTGGCATGTATTTTTATTTTTATTTTTTCTCGACTTGCGGAATTTTAGGTTTTCTCGTATTTTGGGTTTCAGCTCGGCTCGATTTGAGTTGGTTTGGTTTGGTTTGATTTTAAACCCAATGGAACACCTTAGCTATACTCTACCCTCATTCTACCACAACCCGCCCTCATTAAATCCCACCTAACTTTCTCTTTCCTCCATAATTTCTATTAATTTCTCCATCTTCTTCTTCCTTCTTCCTCCACCAACACCATAGGCAAGTGCACCTTGCGACCAAATAAGCACCCTATTTTATTTATCCATTAGCTAGATTAGGCCATGGTGAACAACATTAGAACTTGGCATTTTGTAATTTGGAATCTCCATTATTCTAGATCTAGGTTTTAACTATTTTCGGATTTTCTTGGTTTTGATCTATTAAACTTTGATTTTTTTTTGCTTATTTTGATGCTTCTATGTGGAAGAAAATTCAATTTTACACAAGTTAGAACTTTAAAAATCTAGATTTGGATTTGATTTAGCCTAGATATGAAGGTTGGAATTTGTAGTGTTCTTGGAGTTCCTCTCGGCATGGAGAAGAAGACCTCTCGTCCTGCGCTCTTTAGCGCGAGGCTGACTGCGCAGCTCGTCCTTTGGCGAACCGCGCAACCCCCTTCTCGGCCAGTGCTCTTTAGCGCTGGACTGATCCGCGCTCGGCCCCTTGGGCTGGATTGCACGACTCCTCGGCCAGCGCATTGCGCTGAGCTGAACCGCGCTGGTGCTCCCTAGCTCCAGCGTCTCCCTCCTCCCTACGCGCTTGGCAACAGCGCAAGCCGATCTATGCGCAACCTGACCCAACGCAAGCCGACCTAGCGCAGTTCGACTCCAGCGTCACCCAGCTCAGCGCCCTACGACCCAGCGCAAGCCGACCTCTGCACAGCTCACCCATGCGCAGTTTGCTCCCAGCTCAATTGGCTTCAGTACAACCTGACCCTAGCGCAGTCCATTCCCTTGCGCAACCTGATCTCTTGCGCAGTCTATTTGGCCATGGAGATTTGGTTTTATTTTCTTTAAGCTTGGCTTCTCTTTATGGATTGGATTTTGAGATCTTGTTCCACACAACATGACTATCTTGACCCAACACGACCCGACACGATTTTTAGTGTTTGCTATGACTAGTATAGTTTTTCGTGATTTCTGTGATTTATGATCCTAGTACTTCTGATCTTCTTGGTAGTGGCCCGATGGGGTCACTCTTGACTTGTAACCTGATAACTTGATAAGTGGCTCATGACGGCGCACTCCTGACTTGTAACTTGTAACTTGTAACTTGTAACTCGTAACTTGTGACTCGACTTAACTCGACTTGTATAATCAGTTCTGACTCCGTGGTTGTTTATTCTTACTGCTTTGGTGCAATCAACTTTTCTTATCTTGTCTTACATCATGACAAGGACGTGACACCCTGGTTACCACGGTCAGGGAGTTGCATTGAATATGGATTAGGCTAATGACTAGATCAAACTATAGTTCATGAAGAATTTCCAGTCACAGGCAATCTCGTTATCTGGGCGCACTTAAACGGACTTGTAGCCTGCCGTCGATTAGGGCACATTTCCCGCACACTGTTAGGTGTTGTACCCTCTAAGTCACATAAGGGTATATCGTCTCCTGGGCGATGTACCCAACCATACTCTCAACCCGCGGAAGGATAACTAGATAGTCTGCAGGGCTTGGGACTGGGAATTTCTCATTTGCATCTTGTTAGTAATTAGGCATATGATAACCCTAGTTAGTTAAGTAGTAAGCCGTAGTAATTGCTTGGCCGTTGTGAATGGATGGTGTCCAGCCCTGTCTAAGTCCCGTCTAGTCCCTGTACCTGGTACCCCTGAACATGATTGTTTTACTTATCTTAACAATAAATGGGTAGAGACAAAGTGTTATTCAGGCGAAGGGTTACGACCCCGGTCCTTGTTTGGTTTAAGGGTTGTAACCTGGCTCCCGGATTGGTTCCACGTCCCTAGTCGTTTATTGTCCTGTTGTTCTCTTTATTACTTTTACTTTTCTTCTAATTCCTTATGTTCTGATATGCTGGCTTTTGTTCTTATTTTGTGGCCTCCTTTGTGGCACTTGATCTTTCTGGGGTTTGACCCAGCTGGTTTTGTGTGGCCAGATTTCGGAGCAGCACCCGAGGATCTACCGAACTTCCAGCCTAATGGTGACAACTAGAAGAAACCCGGGCCAAGAGTGGGTTTCCCTTTTTGATTTGCCCACTGTATTGTAAAGTTATTCTTTTAAGGCGTTTAGCCGAAGAGCATCTGTTAGCTCGATGCACATTTACTTACTGTCTGCCTACGGGCTGTAAATATGATTGACAAATCCTAGGGTTGATCATATATGACTGAACTCTTGCTAGTCCTGACATTTTGTATGACTAGCTTCATGATCAACTGAATATATAATATTTACGACGCCTTTTATTGTATATTTGGTGATCTAACATCTTTAACTATTATTACTTGCTTGAGATTGAGACAATAGGCTTGTTCATGACCTTAAGAGACTGTTGGCTTGTAGTAAACCCTCATATATCTAAACAGCTGTGACCGTATAGCGAGGTGGATTCTATTTTAATATATGTAGCTGGCTATGTCCGCCCCTACTCTCCAGTATTCTGGTTCTGGGGCGTGACAATCATATTAAACATCTTTTCTCTTTAAAAGCTCATTAAAGGCAGAGCTGATATTTTTTTTCCAAACGGCCGACCCCTTTCTTGTTCGAAACTTCCGAGCTTCTCGGCTTCCAACCGCCGACGACTCTTCCATTCATCTTCCGAAACCCCCGACTTCTTCCTATAAAAACCCTCTCAAACCCCCTACATCAACCCCACACTCACCCCAAACTTTTTCCCCAAACCCAGCCCTAGCCGAGCCCGGCGTTCTCCGACGAGATCCGCGACCCCAACTCCGGCGCCGCCCTCGACTCTAGCACCCCCGGCCGCGACCAGCGCCGCGCTAGCCCGCGGCTCCGCCTCACGCGCGCGCCCTAGGCCGCGACTCCTCGGCCGAACCCCCTCGACTGCTCCCCGACCCGACAGTGCCCCTCGCCAAGCTTCCCGTGTTTTCGCGGGTCCCCGATCTCCAGATCCGCTGTCCGGTTCATTTCCGTGCTTCCCGCGGTCCCGGTTTTCGCTGTCCCAGGCGATTCTCCGCTAGCCGCGTATTTCTTTCTCCCATTTTCACCTGAGAGCTCTAACCGAGCAACCCAAGGTATATTTTTGTTGTCCTCGTTTCTGTTCTGAAGTCTATGATGATTTCGGACCCCGATCCCGCAATGGAAATCGGTTAGAATTATTACGATTTTGGTTTCAGATTGTCCGAAATCCTTTCGGAAACGTTCCGTGAGTTTCTCGGAATATTTCTATGGTTTGGTTTTCCTAATTCCATTTCGAAAATGGATTCTGTGGCTTTAGTTTTGAGTTGCAATGGTTCTGTGGATTTTTTCGAGTTAATTTTGGGTTTTCCGAATTTTCTTCGGAAACGCTCAGTGAATTGGATTTTTTATATATTTTGTGGATGAAATAAATTTTAGTGGTTATTCCTTGGTTTGGGATAAATATTTGGTGTTGTTGGCGCATTTTTCCAGTATTGGGTTGTCCCAAATATAGAGGGAATGCTGTCCAAATTTTTATAAAACTTTATAAATGAATTTTAAATCGGTTTTCGAAAAATAAATTCAAATCGGATTTTTTGGCGACGACCGTACCGGTCCGTGGGCCCTAGCGAAATGCAAACGAAACCGGTTTTACCCGGACGTTGAGGCATGAGCTATTTTATGACAATTGGACCAAGTCTGAGACTCGTATTATATTTAATTTAATTTATTAATCTTATTTTGTAATTAAATTGTAGGATAAATTTTAGAACTAACCAATGTTTCTTCTTATTTTAATTCGTAAAAATGGTCTGTAAGGGCATAAGTCCAGCTTTTATTTAATATCTGTGGCTTTGTAATATTATTTTTATTTTATTTCTGGTTGGTTGATTGACGTAAAACGTAAAATGATAATATAATTATTTTATAAAATTTGAATATCATTTTCTCACAATAAAATAGTTAGGAAATTACATGTTTATTGCAAATTCACGTTTTCTCATTTAAAGAAAAATATTAATTTTATATATAATACAAAATACAAAGTTTTACCAAGTAAATCAATAACTACGAGTTTTCCAAATAAAAAGTTAAATTGACTTTTCTTCGTAAGATAGTAACTTACCTCGATAAGCGCGCTCTAAGTAGAGTTGTAAATAACCTAAAATTTGACTAGGACAAATTCTAGATATTGTAACTAGCACACCTAGATATGGATTGAATATTGGTGCTAAGTCAGGAATTCTCAATTGTAGGGTTTCGAGGACTGTACTAGCATCATCCCGGAACCAACTTCCAAATCCAGTCAATAGATCAAGGCAAGTACAATTTGTGTTAGTTTATCAATTATTTAGTAATCGTTTTATTGCAAGTTTAAACCACGATGCAACACGGAACTCTCTCTGAGAGCATTGACTGATTGCCTGTTGGGTACTGGAGAGTGGTGTAATGAGTATGACCACATCCAAAGTAGTATACTGACTGTGTTAGCTTACCCCTCATACACACGGGGATAAGCCATATCGTATCAATAGGATACAACTGTACAATCCAATCTGGTCATATTCATTGCCTATTTATATCATAATGTTTTAACTGCTGGAGAACTATTTATTTCAAATTGTTTAAAAGTGCATAACTCTATTATTATTTCAATTGTTGGATTATCATGAATTGTACTTTACTCCCTCCTGACTGGAGACAACATTTTTAGGTTCTTTTGATGATGCAGAGCTGCTGATTAGTAGTTATTACGACCCTGGGCTCTACCCTGCTGTGCTTCCAGCATTTCACGTGGACGATGTTGATCTTGGGGCTGATGAGCCTACTCTCTAGAGGATGTTTTATCTTTTTGTTAAATAAAAGACAGTTTATTTCAGTTTTTATTCAGTTGTATTTTTGTTGGACAAAGTTTATTTTAAATATTCGAAATTCAGATGTTGTGACAAAATAGATTGTGTTGTTGTGATTACCTTCATATGGATACAACTTACTGCCGCCGTCTCACAACGGTACATGCTGAGCATGATCCGATTCGACCCAACAAATTGGGACCGGGTCGTGACTTGTTTTTAGTGGTGGCCCATGCAGGTCTGATCAACAACTTAGAAAACATATCTAGAAACATTTAGAACACTAGAACATTAATTTGTCACAACATAGAACCGTTATATATTATAAATAAATATTTTTGATTGTTATAGACTGGTAGGATACCTTGCTTATGTTTTGCAATCCTAAACCTTCCAGAATATGGCCACCAATCCTGTTGGCGATGGGATGTCATCACCCGATCATACCCCACCTCCCCAATCGAGTCCGGATCCTACACCTCGGCAGCTGGCCGATCGTCCCCATAATGCACCAGCACCCCGTGGATTCTACACTACAACTCAAGTGTTAGATCCTACATCTTCCCAGACTGAACAGCAAGCCCCTGCGGTGGTGCCCGATCCAGTTGTGCCACCAGTGCCCGTAGACCCCACCGACCTCGTAGGCCTGCTATGAGGAGTGCTCGAGGCACAGAGAACTCAAGCTGAAGCTCATCGCGAACAGACGGCGATTATGAGAGAAGGCATGGAGAATGCCCATAATGTGGCTATGGCTGCACTGGAGAGAGGAGAAGTAGCCCAATCTGAACCAAGGCCGGCAAAAGTCGATGATATTGAGAAATTCAAGAAGCTGGGCCCTCGACCTTTCAAGGGAACCGAAGGAATCATTTGTGCTGACGAATAGCTCGACAGCATGGAGCGTCTCCTCAGCGTTGCTCGACTTCCTGATGATCTTCAAGTTGAAGCTGTAGGACTCCGGCTGTTAGATGTAGCCAGCACCTGGTATCGGACTGAACCCCGACTCCAGGAAAGACAGCTTGACATGAACACCTTCAAGAGGTTGTTTCGTAGGAAGTTCTTCCCAACATCAGAGTTACGGGAGATGGAAAGACAGTTTCAGAACCTGAAGCAAGGAAACATGACTGTTGGCGAATATGCGGCCGAGTTTGGTCAACTTAGTCGTTTTGCCAAGACCTTGGTTGCTGACCCCGTCGATCGTGCTGAAAGATTCAGGTATGGACTGAGGGAAGAGATTCGCACTCCTGTGATTGCAGGCGGCGCCAAGACGTATGAGAGGATCCTATTTCGAGCTCAGGATATAGAGAAGAGTCAGCCTGCTCGTTCAAAGAGGAAGTATTCTGGACCTAGCAACTTCCAGAATAACCAGAAGAGGCCCAACCACAACAATAACAACAGGCCTTCTCACCACCACCAGCATCATCATCAGGCGAGAACCAATGACAGAGCGCCTCAGAAGAGATTCCTGTCTATGATTTCTGCAAGAGACCAGGACATCAGTCAAACATCTGCAGGAAGAGGCTAGGACACTGCCTAGTCTGTGGGTCTGCCACCCACCAAGTGAAGGATTGCCCCTCGTCAGTCCACCGGACTGGAGCAACTCAACAGAAAGGTACTCTACCCACTCAGCAATAACAGTTTGGGCAGCATCAATAGAAGACTGAGCGAGCTTTTGCCCTAACAGTAGAGGAACAAGAGCCAGAGCAGGAACCTACCGCTGATGTCATCGCAGGTTTCATTTATGTGCATTCACATCCTGCTTTAGCATTATTTGATTAGGGTGCATCACATAGTTTTATATCAACAAAATTCGTTACTGCACACCACCTAGTTACGGGTTTTAGCAAGAAGATATGTAGAGTTATGACTGGTGGTGGACCCATACCCATTACTGAGACCTGTAACTGTTCTATAACAATATCTGGACACAACTTCTTAGCACCCTTACTGGTAATGCCTTTACCTAACTATGATGTAGTCCTAGAAATGGACTGGTTAAGTAAGCAGCATGCGTTGATAGATTGTCACAGAGGATGTGTAGTCTTCAGCCCACCTGGAGAGCCGGATTTGAAATCTCTCGAGCTCCGGAAGCTATGGAGGATATTACTTACTCCTCTATCACCGAAGAATCTGGACCTCCTCACCCTATCATAGCAGAATTCATGGATGTCTTCCCTGATAGTCTTCCAGGATTACCCCCAGATCGAGATGTAGAATTCACCATCGACCTAGTTCCCGGCTCTATCCCTATTTCTCGGGGATGCTACAGAGTCAACCCTAAGGAGGCCAAGGAAATGAAGGACCAGATCAATAAGCTGAAGGCCCTTGGATTTATCAGAGATGGAGCTTCACCCTGGGGAGTACCTGTCTTATTCGTACCCAAGAAGAATGGGACTATACGGATGTGCATTGACTACCGGGCGCTGAACAACATCACCATCAAGAACAAGTACCCTCTGCCCCAGATAGATGACATGTTTGATCAATTAAGTGGAGCTAAGGTGTTTTCGAAGATTGACCTAAGATCTGGCTACCATCAAATCAAGGTCAGGAAGGAGGACATTCCCAAGACGGCATTCAACACCAAGTATGGGCAGTTTGAATTTTTGGTCATGCCGTTTGGATTGACGAATGCCCCTGCAGTATTTATGAACCTTATGAACAAGGTTTTCTATGAATATCTGGATCAGTTTGTTGTTGTCTTTATTGACGACATTCTGATCTACTCGAAGACTGAAGAAGAGCATGAAGAGCACCTCAGAAAAGTTCTGGGGATTTTGAGGAAGGAGAAGATATATGGTAAGCTATCCAAAAGTGAATTCTTTCTAGACAAGGTAGATTTTCTTGGCCAGGTTGTCACAGGAGAAGGAATTTCGGTGGATCCTAAGAAGATAGCTGTTGTTGAAAAGTGGTCTATCCCAACCTCAATTGCTGAAATCAGAAGTTTCTTGGGCTTGGTTGGCTACTACCGAAAGTTTGTGAAGGATTTCGCCAGGATTGCTGAACCAATGACGAAGCTCACTCGGAAGAATGAAGAGTTCATCTGGACGGAAGCTTGCCAGGCATCGTTTGAGGAACTAAAGAAGAGACCTACAACAGCACCGATAGTTGCGCTACCCGCAGGTACCGGAGGTTTCTCAATATACAGTGATGCCTCTGGAAAAGGACTGGGTTGCGTTCTTCAACAACATGGGAAAGTGATTGCTTACGCATCTAGGGAATTACGGACTCATGAGAAGAACTATCCCATACATGATCTGGAGCTTGCTGCAGTCATCTTTGCTTTGAAGCTGTGAAAGTATTATCTCTATGGAGAGATAGTGGAAATATTTACAGACCACAAAAGTCTGAAATATGTTTTCACTCAGAAGGAGTTGAACATGAGACAAAAAAGATGGCTGGAGCTGATGAAGGATTTTGACAACGATTTGCAGTACCATCCGGGTAAGGCTAATGTGGTTGCAGATGCACTTAGTCGATACCCAGTGGCGATATTCTTAACTAAGGAGCGACACTTGTTGGAGGACATAGAGAAGCTTGGTCTGGAGATTATACTCCCTGAGAAAAAGATGAAGGAACTGGGGCGAGAAGCTATTTTACCTGGAGCTGACTCAACCATGATGCAGTTGCAAGTAAGCTCGAGTCTGGTGGATAAAATCAAGGAGACACAATTTCAAGATGAGATGCTTTGCAAACTCAGAGATCAAGTGTTAGCAGGAACACTTGAGGGATTCTCAATCGCCAGCGACGGAGCATTGAGACATGGTACGAGGTTTTGCGTACCAACTGACGAACTGAGGAATGAGCTGATGCAAGAAGCGCACCAGTCGTAATATTCCATACATCCAGGTGCTAATAAAATGTATCGGAATATGCGTACTGTTGTATGGTGGTATGGAATGAAGAAGGACGTATCCAGATTTGTTGCTAGATGCTTGATTTGTCAACAAATGAAAGCCAGCAGACAGAGACCCGCAGGATTGTTGCAGCCACTGGACATCCCGGAGTGGAAATAGAAACACATAACGATGGATTTTGTGTCAGGACTGCCTCGATCCCAAGGAGAAAAGGACGCCATTTGGGTTATTATGGACCGACTGACAAAGTCAGCTCACTTTATCCCCTTCAAGGTTGGTCTATCCACCGAGAAGTTGGCAGCATTGTACATGCAATATATCTACCGGATTCATGGAGTTCCGGTAAGTATCGTATCTGACAGAGATACTAGATTTACCTCACACTTTTGGAAGAGTTTGCATGACAGTTTGGAAACACAACTGAAGTTCAGCACCGTCTATCATCCCCAAACTGATGGACAATCTGAGAGGACCATCCAGACGCTAGAAGATATGCTGAGATCTTGCATCTTGGAATTTGGAGGGTCTTGGGAAGACCACTTGCACTTGGTAGAGTTCTCCTACAACAACAGCTACCAAGCCAGCATCGGTATGACACCGTTCGAGGCACTATATGGACGTCGTTGCCGTACTCCACTTGCTTGGGACGACGTAGAAGAAAGAGTACTGCTTGGACCTGAAATGGTGACTGATGTAGCAGAGAAGGTAAAGGTGATTAGAGACAAGCTCAGGATTGCTCAGGACAGACAGAAGCATTGGGCTGGTAGCAGTCGCCGACCATTGGAGTTCGAAGAAGGAGACAGTGTGTTCGTGAAGATCTCTCCTACCAGAGGAACTATCAGATTTGGCAGAGCAGGAAAGCTGAGCCCCAGCTACATCGGCCCATTCGAAGTCTTGAGCCCAATTGGAGAAGTAGCGTACCGATTAGCTCTACCAGCTAATCTTGAAGGCGTGCACAACATCTTCCATGTTTCACAGCTCAGACGCTACATCCCAGATCCGAGCCACATCTTGGACTATTCAGAGCTGGAGATTGGACCCAGCCTTACAGTGCCAAAGAAGCCAGTGGCGATTCTAGACAGAGGCGAGAAGAGAACCCGGAACTCTGTGACGCCCATAGTCAGAATCATGTGACAACACAATTCCCCAGGCGAGTCTACCTGGGAGCGAGAAGATGAGATGCGGGAGCAGTATCCGTATTTATTTGAGACCTAAGGTAATTCCAAAATCTATCCTTTAGGGGGCGCTTGGTACGCGGTATTTTTTTTCATTCCCGAAAAAATTTAAGATGGAAATCTATTACCACGTTTGTTTTGCTTATAAAAAATTTATTCCGGAGAAATATAAATACCCGGGTAAATAGTTTACCCGCAAAACATGGAAATTCTATCCCTTGACAATAGGTGGGTATTTTTTTTTTTTTTGCCCGGGCAAAAAAAAATTGTCTAAATTTTTTCTTTTTTTTGATCAATTTTGATCAGATTTGAACATTTTTTTCTTTTTTTTTGTCGTTTTATCGCTTTTTGTCCTTTTTTGTCGTTTTTACCAATTTTTTGTCGTTTTAAGCGATTTTTTGTCGTTTTTACCCATTTTTGTCTTTTTGTCACTTTTTGATTATTTTTTGTCGTTTTTATCGTTTTTTTGTCATTTTTACCAATTTTTTGTCGTTTTAAGCGATTTTTTTTGTCGTTTTTACCCATTTTTTGTCACTTTTTGATTATTTTTTTTCGTTTTTTACCCAATTGTTGTCCTTTTTGTCGCTTTTTTGTCATTTTTTGTCGTTTTAAGTGATTTTTTGTCGTTTTTTTAGCTTTTTTTGTTATTTTTACCGATTTTAGTCTTTTGTCGTTTTTGTCGCTTTTTGGTTATTTTTACTGATTTTATGGCATTTTTTTGTCATTTTTGTCGCTTTTACCGATTTTTGTCGTTTTTGTCGCTTCTTGGTTTTTTATCGTTTTAACCGATTTTTTGTTGTTTTTAACCTTTTTTGTCGTTTTTAACCGATTTTTTGTCATTTTTTGTCGTTTTAACCGATTTTTTGTCATTTTTTGCCTTTTTATCGATTATTTTTCGTTTTTGTCATTTTTTGGTTATTTTTTGTCGTTTTAACCGATTTTTTTGTTGTTTTTAACCCTTTTTTGTCGTTTTAAACCGATTTTTTTGTCGTTTTAACCGATTTTTTTGTTATTTTTTGTCGTTTTTGCCGCATTTTGGTTGTTTTGTCGTTTTTACCGATTTTATGTCGTATTTTTATTATTTTTGTCGTTTTTACCCTTTTTGTTATTTTTTGTCGTTTTTACCCTTATTTTGTTTTTTTTTGTCGTTTATACTTTTTTGTCGCTTTTTGGTCATTTTTGTCATTTTAAACGATTTTTTGTCGTTTTTCATCGTTTTTGTCGTTTTTTTTGTTATTTTGTCGTTTTTTACCGTTTTTTTTATATTTGTTCATTTTTTTCGTTATTATTATTTTTTATTTTTTTCAGGAATATTTATATTGTCACCAAACATGGAAATGTAATTTTCCAGGGAATTTAATTTCTTGGAATTTGATTCCCAGGAATATAGAATTCCCGGCTATATAGTATTCCGCATACCAAACGCCCCCTTAATTTTGAGGACAAAATTTCTTAAGGAGGGAAGGTTGTGAAACCCGTAATTTTCAGTTAATTAATTAAATAATTTAATTAGCAAATTAATAATATAAATTATTATTGGTTGTTAATTTAGGAAAATGCATTTTTAGAAAAATTATTATATCTGGAAATTTTAGAGTTTAGTCAAAACCCGTAAAAAAATTTACTTATAAAATTGTTGCTATTTAATTATTACCATATTTTTATGAAAACCATATTTTAGAAAAAAATAAATTATTTTTCTGGAATTTTTGTTTAGTCCTGACCCGTCCCGAACCCATCTTGAATCCATTTCGGGAAACTCAATTTAGGTTTTCCGAAACAAATCTTTTGGGCATTTATTATAAAGAAAATATTATAATTTTTCTTTAAAATAAAATTTGAAATTTAAAACTTTCATTCCTTTTACTTCACTCAGCCAAAACAAATTCTTTTACTAAACTATCATATTAAACCTCTTTTCCCTTTCAAAGCTCATTAAAGGCAGAGCTGCTATTTTTTTTCCAAACGGCCGAGCCCTTTCTTGTTCGAAACTTTCGAGCTTCTCGGCTTCCAACCGTCGACGACTCTTCCATTCATCTTCCGAAACCCCCGACTTCTTCCGATAAAAACCCTCTCAAACCCCCTTCATCATCCCCACACTCACCCTAAACTTTTTCCCCAAACCCAGCCCTAGCCGAGCCCGGCGTTCTCCGGCGAGATCCGCGACCCCAACTCCGGCGCCGCACTCGACTCCAACACCCCCGGCCACGTCCAGCGCCGTGCCAGCCCGCGGCTCCGCCTCTCGCGCGCGCCCTAGGCCGCGACTCCCCGGCCGAACCCCCTCGACTGCTCCCCGACCTGACAGCGCCCCTCGCCGAGCTTCCCGTGTTTTCGCGGGTCCCCGATCTCCAGATCCGCTGTCCGGTTCATTTCCGTGCTTTCCGCGGTCCCGGTTTCCGCTGTCCCAGGCGATTCTCCGCTGGCCGCGTATTTCTTTCTCCCATTTTCACCTGAGAGCTCTAACCGAGCAACCCAAGGTATATTTTCGTTATCCTCGTTTCTGTTCTGAAGTCTATGATAATTTCGGTCCCCGATCCCGTAATGGGAATCGGTTAGAATTATTACGATTTTGGTTTCAGATTGTCCGAAATCCTTTCGGAAACGTTCTGTGAGTTTCTCGAAAATGGTTTGGTTTTCCTAATTCCATTTCGGAAATAGATTATGTGGCTTTAGTTTTGAGTTGGAATGGTTCTGTGGATTTTTCTGAGTTAATTTCGGGTTTTCCGAATTTTCTTCGAAAACGTTCTGTGAATTAGATTTTTTTATATATTTTGTGGATGAAAAAAATTTTAGTGGTTATTCCTTGGTTTGGGATAAATATTTGGTGTTGTTGGCACATTTTTCCAGTATTGGGTTGTCCCAAATATAGAGGGAATGTTGCCCAAGTTTTTATAAAACTTTATAAATGAATTTTAAATCGATTTTCGAAAATAAATTCAAATCGGATTTTTGGGCGACGACCGTACCGGTCCGTGGACCCTAGTGAAATGCAAACGAAACCAATTTTATCCGGACGTTGAGGCATTAGCTATTTTATGACAATTGGACAAAGTCTGAGACTCGTATTATATTTAATTTAATTTATTAATCTTATTTTGTAATTAAATTGTAGGATAAATTTTAGAACTAACCAATGTTTCTTCTTATTTCAATTCGTGAAAATGGTCTGTAAGGGCTTAAGCCCAGCTTTTATTTAATATCTGTGGTTTTGTAATATTATTTTTATTTTATTTCTGGTTGGTTGATTGACGTAAAACGTAAAATAATAATATAATTATTTTATAAAATTTAAATATTATTTTCTCACAATAAAGTAATTAGAAATTTCAAGTTTATTGCAAATTCACGTTTTCTCATTTAAAGAAAAATATTAATTTTATATATAATACAAAATACAAAGTTTTACCAAGTAAATCGATAACTACGAGTTTTTTCAAATAAAAAGTTAAATTGACTTTTCTTCGTAAGATAGTAACTTACCTCGATAAGCGCGCTCTTAGTAGAGTTGTAAATAACCTAAAATTTGACTAGGACAAATTCTAGAGATTGTAACTAGCACAGCTAGATATGGATTGAATATTGGTGCTAAGTCAGGAATTCTCAATTGTAGGGTTTCGAGGACTGTACTAGCATCATCCCGAAACCAACTTCCAAATCCAGTCAATAGATCAAGGCAAGTACAATTTGTGTTAGTTTATCAATTATTTAGTAATCATTTTATTGCAAGTTTAAACCACGATGCAACACGAAACTCTCTCTCTCTGAGAGCATTTACTGATTGACTGTTGGGTACTGGGGAGTGGTGTAATGAGTATGACCACATCCAAAGTAGTATACTGACTGTGTTAGCTTATCCCTCATACACGCGGGGATAAGCCATATCGTATCAATAGGATACAACTGTACAACCCAATCCGGTCATATTCATTGCCTATTCACATCACAATCTTTTAACTGTTGGAGAATTATTTATTTCAAATTATTTAAAAGTGCATAACTTTATTATTATTTCAATTGTTGGATTATAATGAATTGTACTTTGCTCCCTCCTGACTGGAGACAACATTTTTAGGTTCTTTTGATGATGCAGAGCTACTGATTAGTAGTTATTACGACCCTGAGCTCTACCCTGCTGTGCTTCCAGCATTTCACGTGGACGATGTTGATCTTGGGGCTGATGAGCCTACTCTCTAGAGGATGTTTTATCTTTTTGTTAAATAAAAGATAGTTTATTTCAGTTTTTATTCAGTTGTATTTTTGTTGGACAAAGTTTATTTTAAATATTCGAAATTCAGATGTTGTGACAAAATAGATTGTGTTGTTGTGATTACCTGCATATGGATACAGCTTACTGCCGCCGTCTCACAACGGTGCAGGCTGGACATGATCCGATTCGACCCAACAAATTAGGACCGGGTCGTGACAACCTTTTTATCTGCCATTCGACTGGCGAGACGGAAATCTATGTACGACATTTGCTATAAGGAATTTGCATTAATCTACGGTACGACATCGTGATCAAGACATAGTCCCTGCAGCCATTCGACTGGCGAGGCAGAAACTATGTAGCCGTAGATAAAGTTGACCGTCCTCCGACCCCCATCCCTCGGCAATGATGATACGACAACCTATCACTACATCTTTTAGTAGTAGATAATGTCTTAGTATTACATTTTGTGGGTTCATCTTATTGATTCTGTTACATCCTTCAGATACTATATTTGATAAGAACATATACTACACCATATGTACAGAACATAGATGATTCACACTAATGTATGCTAGAATGAATTTTTGGTTGTGTTCTGAGCCATTCGTCCCTACACTTGGCAATTAAGCATGTAAAATATATCGTTGAAGAACATAAAACTTGTGGTCGTACAATCGTCACTTTCATGCGACAGTTCATGTCGGTCTTCTCTTTCTGCAGTAATTATCTTAAAATGGATATGAATTACTATCTGCGAAACCGTTTGTGGATGTACAATCGTCATCCTGATGAATTATTATCTGTGTCAATCTTTACAGAATTATCTTAAAATGGATATGAATTACTATCTGCAGAACCGTTTGTGGATGTACAATCGTCATCCTGATGATATATGCGGTGTGCGGGATGAATTTATACAGGGTGTGCAACAGTTCCTGCAGTTTGCCAAGGCGTTACCTCAGTACATAGACCGTACAAGAATTAAGTGTCCATGTGTGAGATGTCATAACTTGAAATATCATTCGGAAGTGGATGTGACATATCATTTGTATTCGAGGGGTTTCATGCCAAATTATTATCAGTGGACCGCACATGGAGAACTTGTGCCTTTAGCCTCTGAGCCGGAGCCTTATGTAGATGTCCACGAGCATGCTGATTACGACCAAGGGTGGACGAACATGGTTTTCGATGCTGCGGGGTCTAGTTTCGATCTGAACAATCAATATGCAGCTGAGGAGGCACTGAATGCCAATGCTGCAAAGTTTATGGAGTTACTGGAGAATACAAGGACTCCTTTATATCCTGGTTGTGATGACCATTCACCGTTGGAGGTGATTACAATATTATTGAGCATAAAATTAGATTTTAACATATCTCAAGAATGCTACAACCGATTCCTGGAGTTAATTAAAGATATATTGTCGGAGGGTGGCAAGTTACCTAAAGACTTCTACCGATCCAAGAGAATGGTGAGATCGCTCTGGATGGAGTATAAAAAAATTGATGCATGTCGCAACGGATGCATGTTGTACTATAAGGACGATAAGGATGAAGACGCCTGCAGATTTTGTGGTGCCGATCGCTTTAAGGCAACTAGTACAACAAGGACTTCTGGTGCACGCAAGCCAACAGATTCGATGCACTATTTGCCTTTGACGTCGCGGTTACAGAGGTTGTTTATGGCAAAGGAGACAGCAGATAATATGAGTTGGCACAAGCGGAAACAAATAGATGGAGTACTGGATCATCCATCCGACGGGGAAGCATGGAAGCACTTTGATCGAGTGTATCCCGATTTTGCTTCGGAGTCGCGTAATGTCAGATTGGGGCTTTCCTCCGACGGTTTTACCCTATTTGGACTTTCGGGCACACAATATTCTTGTTGGCCTGTGATTGTTACTCCATACAACTTGTCGCCTTGGATGTGTATGAAGACTTCTTACATGTTCCTAACTGTTATTATTCCAGGTCCGAAGAACCCGAAGAGGAACATCGATATGTACTTACAGCCCTTGGTAGATGAGCTGAATCAGTTGTGGAAAGTAGGTGCAACCACATATGATGTTTCCAGAAAGAAGAACTTTCAGATGAGGGCCGCACTAATGTGGACCATCAATGATTTCCCGGCCTATGGAATGTTATCGGGTTGGAGCACACATGGTCGTCTCGCATGTCCGTATTGCATGGATCGCACTAAGGCTTTCCGTTTAAAACACGAAGAAAAATCATACTTCTTTCACTGTCATCGACAGTTCCTGCCAAAGGATCATCCGTACCGGAGGAACAGGAATGCTTTTCGTGCCGACATGGTAGAGAAGTCCAGTCCACCGCTACGGTGGTCCGAGGACACGATATGGAAAGAAGTTAAAGAATTGCCAAGTGCTATTGAAGAGCCTACAGCGGGGTACAAGTGTGATGGATTTGGCCGCGCTCACAACTGGACGAAGAGGAGTATATTCTGGGACCTACCATATTGGAGTGACCATCTGCTCAGACATAACCTGGATGTCATGCATATCGAGAAGAATGTATTTGACAATATAATAAATATTGTAATGGACGTAAAGGGGAAGACGAAATACAATCCCAAGGCCAAGTTGGACTTAGAAGAAATATGCAGACGTCCAGAGTTGCATTTGATAAAGGAAGGCAGTAGAAAGTATAAGCAGCCCAGGGCATTTTTTTACTGGACAAGGAGGACAAAGGTAAACTTTGTAGGTGGATCCAGGGCCTAAAATTTCCAGACGGGTACGTATCGAATTTGAGAAGATGTGTTGACCCGAAGGAGAACAAACTACAGGGTATGAAGAGCCACGACTGTCACATTTTTATGGAGAGGTTAATTCCGATTGCATTTCGGGAATTCTTACCTCATGTCATTTGTGATCCACTGACAGAGCTTAGCATATTCTTCATAGATCTTTGTTCTACTAAGTTGCTCGTCGATCGGCTTGAAAAGTAGGAGAAGGACATTACAGTAATATTGTGTAAGCTTGAGAGGGTGTTCCCTCCTGGATTCTTCGACTCCATGGAGCATTTGCCAATTCATCTTTCATATGAGGCACGTGTTGGTGGGCCCGTCGGTTATCGGTGGATGTACCCGTTCGAGCGCCATCTAAATCACCTGAAGAGGAAGGTGAAAAATATGGCACGGGTCGAGGGTTCTATTTGTGAAGCCTATGTCCTTGAGAAGATTACAAACTTTTGTTCAATGTATTTCAATCCTCATATTGCTACAAATAGAACAAGAGCTCCGAGGAACGACGATGGAGATATAGAATATAATGATGCATTATTGAAAGTCTTCAATGCTCTTGGAAAGCCTTCTGGAAAACTGAAAAAGAGATATTTGAATGATGAGGAACTAAAGGCTGCCCAGTTATATATTACTCAACTGCGAGGAGGATGAAGTCGAAAAGCTAGAGTGGTAAGTGAAAATCCTCAACGTTCAAGTCATCTAATTGTTGATTACGTTATTATCATTTAACGAGTATATCTCGATATTTATTAGTTTTCAGCAAATTTAATGATGAGGTGAGGTCAAGTAGACCATACATTGCAGATGAAGAAGTAGAAGAAGAAATGAGACTTTATTTTTCGTCTTGGTTGACTGCATATGTACGTAAGAAGCTAGTTAGAATCTTCCTCCATTCATAACTGCACAATAAATAACTGAACATTAAACTTAATTTTGTATCTTCTCGTGTTTAGTTCGATCGTCCGGACGTTATCCTTGAGAATGAATCTATTAGAACTCTTGCCAAGGGACCAATTTATGTCGTCAAAATATGGCCAAGTTATTGCGTGAATGGGTTTAAGTTCAAGTCAACAAATGCTCTCATTAGAGATAGCTTCCTGGATCTTGATTCCATAAAAAATAGTTGCTTGCGTATCAAATCTACAAACTACAAAGATGACACTCCAGACAATAATTTCTGTGGCGTCTTACGGGAGATCGTGGAATTGACGTACAACTATGGCATAGAGCCTGCCAAGATCGTGTTGTTCAAAGTTGATTGGATCGATCCCATACAAAATCAAGGATGGAAAATTGACAAGCATGGTCTTGTGGATATTAACTACCATCGTCGATACCAAGGATACGAACCATTTATCCTAGCAAGTCAAGATCAACTCGTATATTTTACAACATATCCTAGACGGGAAACAACGAGGTATGACTGGTGGGCAATATGCAAGACTAAAGCCAGAAATACCTACAATGTCGACGAAGTGGCTTACCAGGAGGATGAGCTGTCTTTTGTACCAAATACAGTTGATGTCGACTCAGCAGAAGTTCCCCATTCAATATCTACTTGTGTAGAAGAGGTACAAGTATCCGAAGGGGAAGACGAAGGAGATGCTAGTGACGATGAGAAGGAAGAGGATGAGGAGGAGGATGAGGAGGCAAACGAAGAAGATGAATTTTCAGAGGATGATTAAGAAACTGTGATTTTGATGTTTTCATATTTTTGTAATCTTAAATTATGAACTATGATCATTTCTATTAGTATTCAGATTTTTGAAAATTTAAATTATGAATTCCAATGTATGCAGGTATTTCTAAACTGTCATTGTATTTATTTATATTTTCAATCATAAACTATGATTTTGATGTATTCATATTTCTGTAATATTAAATTATGAACTCCAATGTTATTATCAGCATGGCTGGACGACGCAGAGGCACCTCAGGACGACGCAGAGATAGGCCAGAACGAGCCGTGTCCTTAGGTGGACAGAGAGCTCCGTTACCAGAGGATGGCTCCGGACCATCGTCTGACCCGAGCACTCCATTGTACCATACGATCGCAGGTCCGGGTGGCAGTACACCTGCGACGAGCAGTTCCAGGCTCGCTGATCATACTCCTTCCCCTAGCCTTCCTACCGCTAACAGCAGCATGGCGGGTGGGGAGCAGGTGGAGGAGGTAGTCCCTACTCCCGCCCGGGCGGATCCATATCAGGGCGATCCTTCATGTGCACCTCAGGAAAGCCGATTGCTGGTTGGATCACACCTGACCAGTTGACCACGATGAGGGCTCGATTTGAGGAGCCCCGGTACAGAGAGCGGTCAGAGAAGGCGAAGGCGGCTAGGACGAGGGCCGAAAAGTGGTGTGGTGGATCGATTCCTGTGACGGAGCATTTCCGTCGTCTGGTATGTAATTTATTGCAGTATATAAGATTTTATTGATAGTAGGAGTATATAATTTTCTATTTTACTAAAGAATAAAATATAACAAACATGCAGGTACAGAGGGGTGAGGACGCAAACATGGTGACCGTCTTCCTGGCCACCCATCGGATGGACGGGAAGCTCATCGACGACCGGGCTACTCAGAGCTATGTAAGTACTAATTTAGATTTCGTTAATTTTTAACACAACTTGAAGAATATACAGATAACCATATAGTTAATAATAATTAAATACTTTAGACGTTTATTAGGCTAATTTAGGTAAGTACTGATGTATAGAGATGCACAATGATTTCTAGGACGAGTTTGTTAGGCTACGTGATGAGCGTGCGAGTGCTAGTGCACCGACAGAAAGAGGGGTTGGTACATCGCAGCCCTCTCCGCCTCAGTCGGGGGACGAGCTCTGGAAGACCACTATTGGTGGTCTTCAGAGGGGTACGTACTACGATACGAGGTCCTACGGCACATTTGTTGTGACGCAGGCATCCAGGGCTCCTTCTGCCAGTGCGCATTCACAGCCGTCACAGGCCGAGTCATCCCGAGTCGAGGGTACCATTGCCCGCCAGATTGCTGAGCTGCGCGACGATATGCTGAGCAGGATTTTTGAGCAGCCAGGGTCTCAGGCGCAAGGGAACGCTCCGTCGGTAACCGCACGCTTTGACGAGCTCGAGCGCACCGTGTGGCATGTACAGGGGATGCAGGAGTCCATTCACGACACTGCTACTAGGATAGTGGCTTGTATGGAGCAATGCAGCGCCAGACTGCTAGCCCTAGAGGAGATGCGGACGCACCCATCTCCAGCGGTTACACTGCCTCCTTCTCTAGCGGTTACACTGCCTCCTTCTCTAGCGGTTGCATTGTCTCCTCCTTCATCATTGTGTGATGGCCCATTGTTGGGTCTTTTATGTGGTTATACATACATTATTCTTATGTGGACCATTATGTTTGACATTGTTGTTACAAATTTTTATATATCTATGTTGATTGATGAGATTGTGTTTCAAACGTGTTCGTGATTGTGTGTATCTGTGTTGTTTGATACTGTGTTCGTGATACACACCGTCGTTGTTGTAACTAATGGTGTAGGGGATGCTGCAAATGCTGCAGGGGATGCTGCAAATGCTGTATTTTTTTATTTTTTTCAAAATTAGCGACGTTCAGCGACGCTCAGCGACATCCAGCGATGAAAGGTAACGTCGCTAAGTAAGTATCAAAACGTTGCTAACTGTGATGAATACCGTCGCTGATCGTCACTAAACGTCGCTACGTATGACGTCGCTAAACTTCGCTATATGTCGGTACTATAGCGACGTAACAAAGTTGCAGAACGTTGCCATTTGGCTCTCAAGCCAGGTCAGCATCGATGCATGTCAAGTCGCTCAACGTCGCTAGGTTACGTCGGTAATTGATGACGTTTTACGTCGCTGGTAGTCGCTAAATTAGCAACGTGTACGCGTCGATAAGTGTCGTCGCAATAGCGACGTATTGCGACGTCGTGTTGTTTAGCGACTAGGTTAATCGTGACTACGTACAAACGTCGCTAAATACGTCGCTAATTGAAATTAGCGACGTATTTTTCCTATTTAGCGACGTCCTGAGGCGTCGCTGATTTGACAGATTTTAATAGTGGTCATTCAAAAACTCATGTTTTAACTAATGTCTCAACATCCGGGTTGGCCTATTTCGTTTGCATTTAGTTAGGGCCCATGGACCAATATGGTCGTCGCCCGAAAAGATACAAATCTATTTTAAAACCGACACTCCAAGATGTAATTTATTTTGCAAAGATCAGGTTTTGAAGACAGTTTTAAAATATATATTTTTTTTTTCGAAAATTTGGGCAGAACTTCCTCTATAATTGGGACAACCCAATCCTGGAAAAATGCCAACACCCATAATATTCCAAATCACAAAACATTTCCAACTAGAAATTCTAATTTATCCAACCCAAGAGTAGGTTTATATCAAAATCACAGAAAACTTTCTGAACTATAAAATTCGAAAAACCCGAAATATAACTCAAAAAATCGAAAATACCACAGAATCTCTCTAAGGAAAATGGTCACAAAGCCATTTCCGAAAAATCCGAACTTCTCTCGGAACTTCCGAGAAACCACAGAACAACATCCAAGCCACAAAACCATTCTGAAACTAAGTCAAAAAAATCCAAAACCAATATCGTAATTATCGATGTTGAATCCCATGTCGGGATCGGGGACCGCATCATCAGCGACATTAAAGGAGGGACACGGGGCCACGAAAAATACCTCGAGTGCTCGGCTAGAGCTCTCAGATGAAAAAGAGGAGAAAACGAAAAACCCACGAATATCAAAAAAATTTAAAACACGCGGACAGCGGAACGTGCCTCGGAAAACACAAATCTGGACAGCAAACCGTTGCACGGGAACGGCAGCGGAACGGCCGGGTTCGCCGAGGGCCGGCGGGCAGCGGGGGCGCGGCTCAGGCGGAGGGGTCGCCGGCGGAAAGGGCTCGGCTCGGCTCGGAAACTAGGTCACGGGAGTTTGGGAGAGTGGATGAGGAGAATGAAGAGAAGGGGGTTTATATAGGAGGAGAAAGGGGTTACGGAAATCCGAGGGGTCACCGGAGTTACGGGTAGGGGAAGAGGGTGGATCGTCGGTTCGGAAAGGGGAAGGGGGCGGCCGCACGCATGAGTGGGAGAGGAAGAGAGAGAATTAATAATGTTCTCTTAAAGAACATTTAAGAAGGGTTAATAAGGAAATGAATAAGGAAAAGAATATCTTTAATATATATAAATAACAATAATAAGTCCCGAAAGCCGAGTTCGGCTCGGAAAAAAGAGACAAAATTGAAAACGGGTTCGGAAAGAAATAAAAAAAATAATAGAAATGGGTTCGGAATGGCAGGCAAACAAAAATAGACAAAGACTAAAAATATATTTATTTATTTTCAAAATACCAGTAATATATTCAAGAATTAATTGATAAATGAAAATACGGGTTTCACAACCACCATGGCCTGTAGCTTTATAACAAAAATATTAAATTGTTAGATGAAACAAAAAAATAAATTACGGAAAGATTACTAAATCAAAATCAAACAGAACACATATTCATAGAAAATATTAGATTAAAGATGAAAATGTTACAGAAGCAACACCACAATTTTACAACTACTAAACAGACTCTGCTAAGCAATAACTAAAATTAGGAATTGTGTCCTCGTTGGATTTAATTTACACAAAGAAGAGATTTGAGAGAACGAGCTTTTATCGGCTTCCTACCACTCTTCTTCCTCTGAATTCTTCCCTTACTATTATCCATTGGCTATAGAAACTTCGTCCATGTCGTCGTCGGTGTCATCATCTAGATCGCCAGCAGCGGTGGTGTCGTCGTCTACATCGCCTACAGACCTGGACACTGTGTCCTTCCTTTTCGGCCGACACACAATTATTGTTATATATACGTAGTTGCACAAAATATTACATTACATGGACAAAAGAGAAAGTAAATATGAGTTAATTTAGGGTGTTCATTGAAAAAATTGCATTGAAGAATGACCTGCTATAGCAAGTTAACTAGAGGTCAAAAGTCAAAAACAGCATTAAATGTGTCACGCCCCAGAACCAGAATACTGGAGAGCGGGGGAATGACTCAGCCAGCTACGTATTACGGGTAGATGAATACCGTATAATACGATCAATGCTGTCTAAAAGACAAGGGGGTGCATACTACATGAAAGTCTCGCTATGGTCACTTCACATCTATTGTCTCAATCATTCAAACAAGAAGCAATAACAGAGAACATTTAAGAATAAGCAATAAGGCGTCCCAAACGCTTAGTCAAGATGTTCTTGAGATCTGGCTTTACAAAACATAGCCAGATGATATAGCAACATATACACAATTGTTATCAGCTGCAGTCTGACTTAATTACAATTATGTAAAAGTAAGTACAAGACAATCCGACTAACATGTCGGTGCCAAGCGACAAAATGTAAAGTAATTAACAAAACGAGCGGGGAAGTAAGGAACCCACTCGAGTCCTCCTGCGATCATTCCTCTAGTATTGACCATCTTGGAGGTAGAGGTAAGCTGAGTCCTCGGGAACCGGCTCTAAATCAGGCCATGCAAAACCAGAGAGGTTAGACCTCTAATAGCAAGTACCGCAAGGAAGCACGATATGAGACATTAAACCAGTAAATAAGAGAATATAATAATAGACCTCTGCTTGCTACTGGGATTCACATAACATCACGACACTTCGAACCAATCTTCCAACCAAACAAGGACAGAAGTTGGCCCGTCATGTCCTGATGCTCTGATCATCTCAGTTAGGTAACAGAGTAGGTACAGTACACAAACAAATCAACTTAAACGGCCATCCAACTCCTACGGCTTACTACTGTGAGTTCCAAGTTATCCTGGAATTATGCAGTAAAGATTTCTCAGTTCTTACTATGGACAAGCAAGGCTAGTCGATCCAATCAATCAATTGTGCCAATCATGAATTAGACGAGTCCCAGCGGGACGCCCGTCATCAATATACAATATACAATAAATATTATTACCAGATACCGCTCCATGCCCGTGTGGCAGGTTTGCAGTATCTGTGGGGACCAGCCGGCCTGTCGGGTACTACTAGTCCCAAGAGGGCTGCCATATAAGAACTCGGGAATCCATTCTCTCCATGCAATCATTATTTTTATTTAACTTAATAGTCTCTACGTTGAGTGAAATCCCATGCCGTGGATCATGGTCATTCGGAATGAGTACTTTCGTACAGGGTACGATATGCACAACTCTACAACGATGCCCGTGCGGTTAGGTTGTAGGTCTTACATAGCGTAATGCAACAATCCAAACTAACCACGAAACAATCATGCCTTGACCATAAAGTACACATGCTTCTTTTATAGTAAAATAAATAAATAAATAAATTGAAGTCTGCATGTATGCCTGTATGTCAATATTCGGGATCGGCCAATCGATTATAGTAGTTCATACTTAATATGAACGTGTCTCATTCATTCATTTCAATAAGACGACTAGCCAGTCTCTTAGTTCCATCTAGGAACGCATGATCAATAATTAATCAAGATAACAATCAATGTTAATTAATGCCAAATTCGAAAAATAAATATTGGGAAATAAATAATGTTTGGGAAATAAAGAATCTCATGCGCTGTAGGAAATGATTGGGGAATAAATAAATCTCATGCACTGTGGAGAATGTTTGGGAAATAAAGAATCTCATGTGCTGTGGGAAAGGTTGGGAAATAAATAATATCATGCGCCTGAGGGAAATGATTGGGAAATAAATAAACTCATGCGCTGTGGGAAAGGTTGGGAAATAAATAATATCATGCGCCTGAGGGAAATAATTGGGAAATAAATAAACTCATGCGCTGTGGGAAAGGTTGGGAAATAAATAATATCATGCGCCTGAGGGAAATGATTGGGAAATAAATAATCTCATGCGCCTGAGGAATGCGGCTGTGGGAAATAAATATCATGCGCTGTGGAATAAGATTGAGAAATAAATAATCCATGCGCCTGAGGAATGAGATTGGGAAATAAATATCATGCGCTGTGGAATAAGATTGGGAAATAAATAATCCATGCGCCTGAGGAATGAGATTGGGAAATAAATAATCTCATGCGCCTGAGGAATAAGATTGGGAAATAAATAATCCATGCGCCTGAGGAATGAGATTGGGAAACAAATAATCTCATGCGCTGTGGGAAATAAATATCATGCGCTGTGGAAAAGGTTGGGAAATAAATAACCATGCGCTGTGGAATAAGATTGGGAAATAAATAATCCATGCGCCTGAGGAATGAAGATTTGATGCGCTGTGGGAATAAAGATTTCCATGCGCCGAGGAATGAAGATTTGATGCGCTGTGGGAATAAAGATTTCCATGCGCCGAGGAATGAAGATTTGATGCGCTGTGGGAATAAAGATTTCCATGCGCCGAGGAATGAAGATTTGATGCGCTGGGACTGTCCTTCTTCTCCGAATTTTCTGAGAACAGAACCATGGGAACCATGGAAGCCATTGCTTCCAAGCTTCATAAATCCTTCATCCCAAGTCCAAATATGGACTTCCATAGGTTAAAATTGGGTAGAACGAAATTCTCTACAACATGGAACCATCAAAACTTGAAGATAACACAGTTTACTAGATCAAAACCTAAGAAATCCGAAAATGTAACAAACTTAGATCTACAACAAATAAGCCATGGAAATTAAAAATGCTAAGTACTAAAGAGGCTTAGAATCAAGTAAGGAGGATGATGGAACAATAATAATGGGGATCCATCAAGAAGCAAGTTGGCACTTGCCTATCTCTTCTAGGTTGGTGGGAGAGTTATGAGGAAGAAGAAGAGTAATAAAGAGAGAGAAAGGATTTGGGGCTTTAAATGAAGGAGTGGTGGTAGGTGGGGGTTTATTTCGGTTCATGATGAACCAACATAATTAAACCAATCTGAGCCGAACCCATAGCAAAGCTAAAGCAGAGTATAAAAGCAGAAAGTAAAGTGCAGAAATAAAATTGCAGGAAATTAATTAACAAAAAATTAAAGGAATTTAAATACACAACAATACATGATAAATATTAAATGAATACATTCCAGCAGTACTTGTATTTAGAATACGTATTCTGGGAACGGGAAGTGACATCTCTACCCTCCTTAGAAAAATTCCGTCCTCGGAATTTCAGATCCAAGCATGATAGAAATATCGAAGCTAAACTAATCTAAGTATAAACAATTGAGTAAGCAATCATTCTACAATGATAATAACAAGTAATATATCTATGTTGAACATTCTACGATAGCAAGCAATTCTACTTATAAGGTGACAAGCATGAGAAGTTAAGACAATCAAGGTATAGAGAATAAAATATACCTTGTGAGTCAAACAGGTGCGGATACCGTGATCGGATATCATCCTCACGTTCCCACGTTGACTCCCCTAAAGAGTGATGACCCCAAGCAACCCGGACAAGGCTAATTGTTCGGTTCTTGAGTATCTTCTCTCTTCGGTCCAAAATAGACACAGGCTGTTCCTCGTAAGACAGGTTAGTACCAACAACCAGCTCAGAATGATCAAGGATATGGCTTGGGTCCGATACATACCTTCGTAACTGAGATACATAAAATACGTCATGCACCTCTCGTAACGAAGGTGGAAGGGATAAACGATAAGCAACATCGTCTATCCTCTCAAGAATAACAAATGGGCCCACGTACCGCGGACTTAACTTTCCGCGAACGCCAAACCTAATGACCCCACGGGTAGGTGAGATCCTCAAGAACACGTGGTCCCCAACAGAAAACTCTAGAGGCCTACGATGCTGGTCCGCCCAATGACGATGCCGATCTTGTGCAACTCGAAGTCGCTCTCTAATTCCTTTGACCAATTCAACTGTCTGAACAATCATTTCCGGGCCTAACATCTTTCTCTCCCCGATATCATCCCATGCTAGTGGCGACCTACATTTCTTACCATATAGTGCTTCAAACGGCGCCATCTGGATACTGGCTTGATAACTGTTGTTGTATGAGAATTCGACCAAGTGTAGGTGGCTCTCCCAAGATCCTCCAAAATCTAGGGTACAAGCTCGCAACATGTCTTCTAAAGTCTGAATTGTTCTTTCTGATTGCCCGTCCGTTTGTGGATGGTAAGCCGTGCTAAATCTTAACTTGGTACCCAAGCTATGATGTAAGCTCTTCCAAAAATATGATGTAAAACGGGTATCTCTGTCTGACACAATACTGACTGGGACCCCATGCTGCCTGACTATCTGCTGCATATATAATTCTGCCAACTTCTCCGTAGATTGCCCTACTCTAAAAGAAAGAAAGTGCGCCACCTTTATAAGCCGATCTACTATCACCCAAATAGCATTTTTACCACTTGGTGATCTTGGTAAACCGGTCACAAAGTCTATTGTAATATGTTCCCACTTCCATTTCGGGATAGGAAGCGGTTGCAATAACCCAGCTGGCCTCTGCTGTTCTGCCTTCACTTGCTGACATACCAAGCAACGGGAAACAAATCTAGCTATCTCCCTCTTCATCCCATTCCACCAGAAGTGCTGCTTGATATCTTGGTACATCTTGGTCCCCCTAGGGTGAATAGAATACTGAGAGCTGTGAGCTTCTGCCATAACCTCCTGTCTGATATCTCCACTAGGCACACATAGACGTGACCCAAACCTAAGTGTACCATCTTCATAAATTCTCATCTCCTTCCTGAGTCCTGACTCACATTCTGCCCTAAGCTTCTGAATCCTTGGGTCTTGTGCCTGAGCTGCCTTGATCCTATCTACCAAGTTGGATTGAACTTGTAGACTCGCCAGAACTCCTACATCACTAGGAAGTACAACCTCGATGCCCATCTCCTGAAGGTCTTCTAAGATATGTCTCTGTGTTGTCAACATGAATGCGCTGCCTCTTCTGCTGAGAGCGTCTGCTACTACATTCGCCTTGCCTGGATGATACTGAAGCTCCACGTCATAATCCTTGATCAACTCCAACCATCTCCTCTGCCTCATGTTTAGTTCCTTCTGAGTAAAGATGTACTTTAGACTTTTATGGTCCGTGTACATATCCACTCGATCACCATATAAGTAATGCCTCCATAGCTTCAAAGCAAATACTACTGCCGTCAACTCCAAATCATGAGTTGGATAATTCTTCTCGTGGTCCCGAAGTTGCCTAGATGCATATGCTATCACCTTCCCATGCTGCATGAGAACACATCCAAGTCCTTTACCTGATACATCACAATAAACGGTAAAACCTCCGGGTCCAACTGGCAATGTAAGAATAGGCGCTGATATCAACTTCTGCTTCAGATTCTCAAATGATGTCTGGCATTCTGCCGGCCAGACGAATGGTACATCCTTCCGTGTCAAGCGGGTCATGGGTGCTGAAAGCCTTGCAAAGTCTGACACGAACCTTCTGTAATAACCCGCCAATCCCAAGAAACTTCGTACATCAGCTACGGTCTTGGGTACTGGCCAACTCTCTACTGCTTCTACCTTCTTGGGATCTACTGCTACTCCAGCTCCTGATATGATATGACCCAAAAATAAAATATGATTCGTCCAGAACTCACACTTGCTGAGCTTGGCATACAACTGGTTCTCTCTCAGAACCTGTAACACTTTCCTGAGGTGGTCTTCATGCTCCTCTTCACTAGCAGAGTATACGAGAATGTCGTCAAGAAACACAACGACAAACTGATCTAAGTATGGCATAAAGATGCGGTTCATCAAATCCATAAATATAGCTGGAGCATTGGTCAAACCAAATGGCATTACTAAGAATTCATAATGCCCATACTTTGACCTGAATGCTGTCTTGGGAATGTCCTCCTTCCGAACCCTCACTTGATGATACCCTGAACGAAGATCTATCTTGGAGAAAACTCTAGCTTTGCTCAACTGATCAAACAAGTCGTCGATCCTGGGTAGTGGGTACTTGTTCTTTACTGTCGCCGCGTTAAGCTTCCTGTAATCAATGCATAATCTGGATAACCCATCCTTCTTTCCCACAAGTACCACTGGTGCTGCCCATGGTGATATGCTAGCTTGGATGAACTTCTTCTCCTTCAGTTCCTCTATGTGTTGATATACCTTAGCCTGCTCCGAGTCCGCCATTCTGTAAACTCGATCTGATATCGATTTAGTTCCAGGTGCCAATTCTATGCTGAACTCAATATCTCTAACTGGTGGCAGACCTGGAAGTTCTTCAGGAAATACGTCTAGAAACTCTTCAACTACCTTCGGAACTTGAACTTCTTCCATTGCCGTTATTACTCCCTGCTCTTGTTGAGTTGCCTCTGATCTGACTAAGGTGAATCTCTTTATGCCTGGGATATCAAAAGATACACTCCCTCTACGACAATCTATCGTCGCATGACTGTCTTTCAGCCAGTCCATGCCTAAGATAACGTCGAAATTTCCAACAGGAAATTCTATCAACCGGGCGGGTAAGGAATGCCCGCAAACTACAACGCTACATGCTAGAATAACTCGACTAACTCCTACGAGCCCATTACCAGTGAGTATATTCAACTTCCCTAGCAATGCCTCGAACTCCATTCCTAGTCGTGTCGCAAATCGTGCAGATATAAATGAATGGGATGCTCCCGAATTAAACAATGCTACTGCGGGATATGAGGCGACGAGAATGTTACCTGCCACAACATCTCCCGATGCCAATGCCTCTTCCAAGGACAAAGTGAATGCTTGCCCTCGACCTCCTTGCCGATTTCCATGCTGCGGCCTAGCCTGATGCTGTTGCTGGCCCCTTTCTTGATGATGCTGGGGTGGTCTATGCTGGTGTTGCTGCATCGGCGGTCCCTGCTGTCGAAACATCTGAGCCTGCGGTACTAATGGACGGTGTGCCAACGGCCTTACTGCCACTGCTGGTCCTCGATACTGGCCTGCCCCTGGTGCTGGCAGAGCAAGAAACTGCTGCCCTGGTCCTCCTGCCCTCGAATTCATGGGACATGTGGTAACCCGATGATCTGGATTTCCACATATCAGACACAGTCCATTCAATGTCCGACACACAACTCTAGTGTGTCCCATCTTCCCATAATAAGTGCAGCCCACTGGGGGTTGCTGGTTCTTCCTCTGTTGCTGTTGCTACTGCCTGGGTGGTGGTGCTGGCCCTCGCATTGCCACATCGTGAATGCGAATGCCAAGGGATGGTGATGTTGTTCGGGGCGCTGCTCCCCCTCCTCCTTCACTCTGACTGTGAGATCTCTTCTGACCTCCAGTCCTGGCCGCAATCCTCTGAACGGTTATCTCATGCCTTCGAGTTGCCGTCAATACTTCATCAAAATTCTGGTAATTGTGCCCCTCTATCAATTACAAGAGCTCAAGGTGAAACCCTTGCTGGAACCTCATAGCTCTCTGGCTCCCTGTTGCTACCATCTCTGGGGCGAACCTACTCAATCTGCAGAACTCCGCTGCATAAGCATCTACAGTCTTGCCGGCCTGCCTGAGGTTGATAAACTTCTGTTGTAGCTCAAACTGCGCCACAACCCCATAGTACTTGGTCTTGAATCTTGTAGTAAAATCGTCCCAAGCAACAGAACGCCTGATGCCCACTTCCTCTGATTCCCACCAATCACGTGCGAGATCCTGAAGTAACAACTTCACTAGATCCACACGTTCTTCTGCCGGTACCTTCGCTGCTGTCAGAATAGCCTCCATATCCTTAAGCCATGCATCTGCTGAGATGGCATCCTCCGTGCCCTCGAAACGGCGGGGATTGTACTTACAAAACCTGGCTGATGCTCCTGAATCAGTCCTCACTCCTCTTTCCAATGTCGTCTGCAATCCTTGGTTAAGCAACACATTCTGCTCTTGTAGCTGAGTGTGCATGCGCTGCTGGACCAACATCTGATGTTGCTGAGTAGCCATCATTCCTCTCATGATCTCCAGAAGGGCTGGTGTGTCTACTTGGGTAGGTGGAACTGTTGGTGGTGGTGGAACATCCGGATACTGCGATCCAGCTGCTGCTTCCACTATCACTTCTTCCTGGGCAGCCTCCTGAGGCGAGACTGGCCCTTGTTGCTGACCAACAGGGTCAGGTTGTCCATGTTGCTCCTGCTGTTGTCCAGCTCTGACCGATACGGACGAAGTGCCCCTAAGAAAAGGGACAAGAGAACAATCAAACAACCGGACATGAAGGATCAATGAAGTCAAAGGATACCGGAATGTCAAGCAAGGGTTGAGAATAATGAATCATAAGATCAAGGGGGAACACGTGTGATTGAGACATCCTATAAATTAAAAAACCCCACAAGTCTGAAATCAGACCTGCATGGGCCACCACTAAAACCTTGTCACGCCCCAGAACCAGAATACTGGAGAGCGGGGGAATGACTCAGCCAGCTACGTATTACGGGTAGATGAATACCGTATAATACGATCAATGCTGTCTAAAAGACAAGGGGGTGCATACTACATGAAAGTCTCGCTATGGTCACTTCACATCTATTGTCTCAATCATTCAAACAAGAAGCAATAACAGAGAACATTTAAGAATAAGCAATAAGGCATCCCAAACACTTAGTCAAGATGTTCTTGAGATCTGGCTTTACAAAACATAGCCAGATGATATAGCAACATATACACAATTGTTATCAGCTGCAGTCTGACTTAATTACAATTATGTAAAAGTAAGTACAAGACAATCCGACTAACATGTCGGTGCCAAGCGGCAAAATGTAAAGTAATTAACAAAACGAGCGGAGAAGTAAGGAACCCACTCGAGTCCTCCTGCGATCATTCCTCTAGTATTGACCATCTTGGAGGTAGAGGTAAGCTGAGTCCTCGGGAACCGACTCTAAATCTGGCCATGCAAAACCAGAGAGGTTAGACCTCTAATAGCAAGTACCGCAAGGAAGCACGATATGAGACATTAAACCAGTAAATAAGAGAATATAATAATAGACCTCTGCTTGCTACTGGGATTCACATAACATCACGACACTTCGAACCAACCTCCCAACCAAACAAGGACAGAAGTTGGCCCGTCATGTCCTGATGCTCTGATCATCTCAGTTAGGTAACAGAGTAGGTACAGTACACAAACAAATCAACTTAAACGGCCATCCAACTCCTACGGCTTACTACTGTGAGTTCCAAGTTATCCTGGAATTATGCAGTAAAGATTTCTCAGTTCTTACTATGGACAAGCAAGGCTAGTCGATCCAATCAATCAATTGCGCCAATCATGAATTAGACGAGTCCCAGCGGGACGCCCGTCATCAATATACAATATACAATAAATATTATTACCAGATACCGCTCCATGCCCGTGTGGCAGGTTTGCAGTATCTGTGGGGACCAGCCGGCCTGTCGGGTACTACTAGTTCCAAGAGGGCTGCCATGTAAGAACTCGGGAATCCATTCTCTCCATGCAATCATTATTTTTATTTAACTTAATAGTCTCTACGTTGAGTGAAATCCCATGCCGTGGATCATGGTCATTCGGAATGAGTACTTTCGTACAGGGTACGATATGCACAACTCTACAACGATGCCCGTGCAGTTAGGTTGTAGGTCTTACATAGCATAATACAACAATCCAAACTAACCACGGAACAATCATACCTTGACCATAAAGTACACATGCTTCTTTTATAGTAAAATAAATAAATAAATAAATTGAAGTCTGCATGTATGCCTGTATGTCAATATTCGGGATCGGCCAATCGATTATAGTAGTTCATACTTAATATGAACGTGTCTCATTCATTCATTTCAATAAGACGACTAGCCAGTCTCTTAGTTCCATCTAGGAACGCATGATCAATAATTAATCAAGATAACAATCAATGTTAATTAATGTCAAATTCGAAAAATAAATATTGGGAAATAAATAATGTTTGGGAAATAAAGAATCTCATGCGCTGTGGGAAATGATTGGGGAATAAATAAATCTCATGCACTGTGGGGAATGTTTGGGAAATAAAGAATCTCATGCGCTGTGGAAAAGGTTGGAAAATAAATAATATCATGCGCCTGAGGGAAATGATTGGAAAATAAATAAACTCATGCGCTGTGGAAAATGTTGGGAAATAAATAATATCATGCGCCTGAGGGAAATGATTGGGAAATAAATAAACTCATGCGCTGTAGAAAAGGTTGGGAAATAAATAATATCATGCGTCTGAGGAAAATGATTGGGAAATAAATAATCTCATGCGCCTGAGGAATGCGGCTGTGGGAAATAAATATCATGCGCTGTGGAATAAGATTGAGAAATAAATAATCCATGCGCCTGAGGAATGAGATTGGGAAATAAATATCATGCGCTGTGGAATAAGATTGGGAAATAAATAATCCATGCGCCTGAGGAATGAGATTGGGAAATAAATAATCTCATGCGCCTGAGGAATAAGATTGGAAAATAAATAATCCGTGCGCCTGAGAAATGAGATTGGAAAACAAATAATCTCATGCGCTGTGGGAAATAAATATCATGCGCTGTGGAAAAGGTTGGGAAATAAATAACCATGCGCTGTGGAATAAGATTGGAAAATAAATAATCCATGCGCCGAGGAATGAAGATTTGATGAGCTGTGGGAATAAAGATTTCCATGCGCCGAGGAATGAAGATTTGATGCGCTGGGACTGTCCTTCTTCTCCGAATTTTCTGAGAACAGAACCATGGGAACCATGGAAGCCATTGCTTCCAAGCTTCATAAATCCTTCATCCCAAGTCCAAATATGGACTTCCATAGGTCAAAATTGGGTAGAACGAAATTCTCTACAACATGGAACCATCAAAACTTGAAGATAACACAGTTTACTAGATCAAAACCTAAGAAATCCGAAAATGTAACAAACTTAGATCTACAACAAATAAGCCATAGAAATTAAAAATGCTAAGTACTAAAGAGGCTTAGAATCAAGTAAGGAGGATGATAGAACAATAATAATGGGGATCCATTAAGAAGCAAGTTGGCACTTGCCTATCTCTTCTAGGTTGGTGGGAGAGTTATGAGGAAGAAGAAGAGTAATGAAGAGAGAGAAAGGATTTGGGGCTTTAAATGAAGGAGTGGTGGTAGGTGGGGGTTTATTTCGGTTCATGATGAACCAACATAATTAAACCAATCTAAGCCGAACCCATAGCAAAGCTAAAGCAGAGTATAAAAGCAGAAAGTAAAGTGCAGAAATAAAATTGCAGGAAATTAATTAACAAAAAATTAAAGGAATTTAAATACAGAACAATACATGATAAATATTAAATAAATACATTCCAGCAGTACTTGTATTTAGAATACGTATTCTGGGAACGGGAAGTGACAAAATGATGTCTCCTGTATTATTTAATCTGAATTTATTCTGAACCATTGGATGAACATCCAACGGTCCAGATTTGGAATGTATCGATACATCCAAAAAGGGTGAATGTATTATAGAATTTATATATATATATATATACATATATATATATATATATATATATATATATATATTGGAAAAAGGTAATTCCATTGATAGAGCGAAGATAAAAAAAATACAATTGCGGTCTAATTAGACCCGCTGTACAGAAGTCAGTCTTAGATCATACTCAATATTGTTAAGTAATCCTAACATGGGGGTATTCAACCCCTCAAATATGCGGTTATTTCGCTCTTTCCAGATATGCCATACACTCGCAGCAAGCCGCATCCGAGCTTCCGTTCCCCAGCTGGCTTCTCTGCCCCGTACATTCTTGATGTTGTCTATAACTGAATGTAGATCCCGTTCTCCCCCAGCAGCCAATCCCAACTTACCTTTCTGATGCTCCCACACTGCCCAAGCACCCGGACACTGAAAAAAGAGATACGAAATGCTCTCATTTCCTCACGCACATAGGATGCACAACTGATTATCCATTGTGACCCCGAACCTCCTCAGTCTATCCGAGTGAGGAGCCTCCCAAGCATTGTCCTGTACATACATTATTGCTATTTCCTGGCCGCCCCTTTGACCCAAATGAATACCATATTGTTGGTTGTGGGGAAATGGTCTCTGACCTCTTCGAAGACCCGCCTGAACTCGAAGACGCCGCTGCTAGTGTTCTTCCACACCCAACTATCACTTACCCGATCGCTGTCTAGGGTGACCGCCCTGATCTCCTCGCTGAACCGACCGATCAAGCCACTCATGTCCGCCCGCCAAGCACCATTCTGTGTAAGTGTGCTTACCCGAACACCCGGTCATACTCGATGCGGGAGATTGGCACCCAGCCTGACCGCAAAACTCTGATTGTCGACCCACGGGTCGAACCACAGGTCGGTAGATTCCCCATCACGCAAGGCTCGAGTAATATGGCGTGCAATACATGGCCTTTGCTGAGTGATTGTCTTGAACGTAACCGATGCATTGGTCTTCTTACCCATCCTCCAGAAATTATCACCCTTAACATATTTATTCCGCATCCATTAAGCCCAAAGTGAGTCCCCGGATATGAATCTCCATGTTAGTCTGAGTGCGGCTACCATCCGAAGGGTTCGGAGAGGGCGTATCCCCACCCCGCCTTCCTCCTTCGGTCTGCATAAAGTATCCTAACTAATGGCATGAATACCCCCTCTCCATACAAAGTCAGCACAAATTTTGTCAATAGCCTTAATAGTAGCAGTAGGAAGCATGATTGTCTGGAGCCAAAAGGCCGCTATGGCCTGGATCACTGCCTAAACCAGTTCAATTCTGCCCCCGAAGGACAGGTTCTGAGCAAGCCATCCCTCCGTACGTTTTTGGACATAATCCACCAAGCTCCGACATTCCGCATCTCTTGCATAATTCACACAGAGTGGTATGCCCAAATACTTCACAGGTAATTCCCCTCTTGCTATCCCAATCCGACTGGCCTGCTCCTTTTTATTGGGACAGTATTAGTTAAAATAGATGCAGCTTTTATCTTGATTAACACAGAGTCCAGTAAGAGCCCCAAAATGCTGAATGATATTCGACAGCTCATCCAGCCCTTTAAAAGTGGGTACCATGAATACTAGAAGATCATCCGCATAAATCAGATGAGAAACATTCGGCTCAATCCTTTTCTGAATAGGAGTGATCCTCCCCTGAAGTGACTGCTCTGTCCATGAGACAGGAAAAATACTCCATCATAATGGTAAAAAGATATGGGGGCAGTGGGACCCCTTGACGAATCCCCCTACTGCTCTGAAAAAATCCATGCGGACATCCCTTCAGTAGAACCAAGAAGGATGGGGAAGAGATGCATTCCCGAATCATATCCACCCACTCTCGATCGAATCCCACAGCTTCCATGATATGACAGACAAATCCTCTATTCACCATGTCGTAGGCTTTACGTAAATCGAGCTTTATGCAAGCACGCATACCGCCTACTTTATTAAAATCCCGAACCAACTCATGCGCCAGCAAACTATTATCAGCAATCGATCTGTCTCTGATAAATGCAGCCTGGTTGAACAAAATCAGCCCTCGCATAGCCCCCTCCATCCTTCGACACATGAGATTAGTGATCAATTTATAGAGAAAATTGCAGCAGGCAATGGGCCTGAAATTAGAAAGCACCTCCGCCCCCTCTTTTTTCGGAACTAAAGTGAGGAACGTATGATTAAGTTCCTTTAATAGTTTCCGACTAGCAAAGAAGTCTCTAACCATCTCGAGGATTTGCCACTTAATGTCCTGCAAATGAACCTTGTAGAACTTGCTACCGAACCCATCTGGTCCCGGAGCTTTGTCAGCATCAGCCTGTTTCACTATAGCATCTAGCTCCTCCATCTTCACCTCAGCCCTCATCAACCCGTTCCCATGAGGAGTAACCAGTTTCTTACAAATAATATCAGGGAATACTGAACAATAAGTCGATTGATTATAAAGATCAGTATAGTACCTTACAGCCTCCTTCTGAATATCTTCGGGGGAAACTGCCTCATGCCCGTCTGGCCGAAGTATCCTGCCGATGTGGTTATGGTGTTGGCGCATACGGATGATATCAAAGAAGAACCGCGAATTTCTATCCCCCTCCCTGAGCCACTGGCACTTAGCCCGCTGAGCCGCGTCGATTTCCTCCAGGGACCGGAGGCGTCCCACCTCCGACGCAAGTGTCCGCTCCTCCGCGGCTAGATCACAGTTCGTCAAATCCGCCTGCAAAGTGGATTGCACCTAGAATAGACGATGTTCCTCCTTCTCAAGCGATCGCTTGGGTAACGCCAGGTTCCAAGCTTTGAGATCCGCTTTAATTTTTCTGAGCCGCTTCACAAGTCGGAATTGGCAGTTCCCTGTAAACTCGGCTTGTAGTCCGCCCTTCACTACATCCCCATATCCCTCCATCAGATGCCATTTATTATTATATCTAAAAGGGCGCGCCCGAGGCTGATAGGGGGACGTCAGTCTCACGCATACTGGCGAGTGGTCGCTCGTGCCCGCCGGCAGTCCTTCAGCCTTGCCATCTAGAAATAAATGGAACCAAGCAGTATTGCCGAAAGCTTTATCAAGTTGACAGACCACCCTTTTCATAACTGATTTGTTATTCAAGGTCCAAAGGTGACCTGTCCGCTCCAGTTGTTGCAACCCAGCCTGGAGGATACAATTCTAGAATTCTTGAAGTATCACCTCCGGAACCACCCGTCCTCCAACTTTCTCATGCTGAAACAAGATCGTATTAAAGTCACCATAATCAGTAGTGGAGTGTTGTTCTGATGTTTGGCTACCGTGCTGAGCTGAATAATATCTTTCCATAACTCCTCAGGACGTCTCCGATCATTATGACCATAAATAGCTCCAAGGAGGAATTGGAGTCCTCCCTTGTTTTTGAACTTAACCACAATCATCTGCTCAGTGGTAGATACCGGCGTTCCCTCCCAACTATTGGTATCCCAACTGACCCAGATACGGGCCATGTGACAAATATCTAGATTGTTGACCTGCTTCTATCTGCAGGGTGTTCGCCTGGTCAGCATCTTTTCAGATTTAATCTTAGTCTCCAACAGCACACAAATGTTGAATTGACCCTTCCTAATTGTTTCTTTAATCTCCTTCCAGCGACCAATAGCACACGCCCCTCTAATGTTCCATGATATAAGAGACATTTAATTATTAGCGGGGTCCTCAGAAATCCTCAGAACCCTGTCCTCTGAGTGCGGGCAGGTTCCTTCTTCTACGAGACCTGAACCGATCTCCTGGTCCGTCTCCTGTTCTTTCCTTGCTTCCTGGATGAGGGTGTGCCACTTCGGATTGTCCATGAAAATATCAGTACCCGAGGAGGGTCTGTCCTCCAGTCCTCGCGTCGATATGGCCTATCTTTTCCTGCTGCCTCCCACCTCCGCCAGTCCTCCGCTCGATTCCGAACTCCCCTGTGCCATATGTCTACTAGAAAGTCTCCGCGTCATCTCGACAAACGTACAACCCTTATGGCTCCCACGTCCTCGGGCCGCTCTACCCCTCTGTGTTTTGAATGTGATGCCCGCTCCGGCCCTCTCTTCACCCTGGCCAGTAAGGTTGCTCCGAAATAAGGCTGTATCAATCCTCCCCGAAGAACTCATCCCTCCACCCCCTACAACAGCTCCTTCCGAGCATCCCTCTGATGGAAGCCTATCCGGCAGAAAAGACTTACCCGGACTTGACTCCGTTTCCAACTCCATACCATCGGCTTCGACTCCAGACGAACGTGCCACCTGAGCAGCTCCCTGCCTAGAATACCCCTCTTCTTGTCCGCCCCGAGTCTCATGAACGACTCTCGAGCTATCTCTGGGAGAAGGATCTACTGTTTGTTTGGGCGAGCTGTTCGCCCCTCCATCTCTCGGGCTCTTGCATTCTTCTGGGGGGTGGCCAAACATCTTACAGTGTGAGCAGACTGGAGGAACCCACTCATATTCCACCCGTTGGATGAACACTCCCCCGGATGGAACTTCGAATTCAATATGAGAGGGTAGTTCCTTCCCTGCCTCGATCTCTACAAACACTCTAGCAAAGCCCATCATCGCCCTGGTCGTGGTGCGCTCGTCAGCTTTAATAGGAGATCCTACTAAGCTTGCGAGCTTCATAATCATCTGGTTGCTCCAATAGAGCAGGGGAAGTTCCGGAAGTCGGATCCATATCGGGACCGATCGGAGAACTTCTCGCTCACACCGAGTATCCGGGGTCCAAGCCTTCATCATTATAAGGCGACCGTCGAAGGTCCAAGGCCCCCCTTGTATTACCTTCTCCATATCCTCCTGCATGCCAAACCGGACAAAGTAGAATCCGTTGCTGCGAGAGAAAAATTCCATACTTCTTTTTGGCCGCCATACACGCTCCGCGTACGCCCGTATATGGTGGTAGAAGGGACGATTCCTGAGCACGTATAAGATAACTGTATTCTTCCAGTAATCTATTGTCTCAGCTAGGTCTTCATTGGTGAACGACGCCCGTAGGCCGTTTCCCACCTTTGTTGGAGCCACATAATGCAGCTGTCCTCGTCCACCTGACGAGTCGCTCCCAACCAGATCCGCCCACGATTTGCTTTGTATGCTCTCCTCCATGGGCGCCTTCCCTTTGTCATGCGCCGCAATAGGCTTGGGTCTCGACCCCTGACTCCCTCGCGGTTGACCAGGCGTAGGGGTGACCGCCGGGGGCGGCCTCGGCGCCATGGGCCGCCATGTCTGGCCTCTCCGCTGGATCCCCTCTCTGCCATAGACCATCAGACGTCTATGCGACGGCGTGGAGGCCTCTTTTAGGGCCGTCCCCCCTCCCGTCCCCCGTGGTCTACCCCTCCTATGGACCGTGGTCCATCCCCCGGCCTCCGCTAGGCCATCTCCGGCTGGCTCCAGGCTGCCGTCGCCGGAGAGCCCAGGGTCCCATACGGGAAACCCTAATTCCAACGTAGCCCTAGGATCGCCAGAGAGATTCATCTTAATCCCTTATATATATATATTATTATATATATATGTGCACATCGAGTCGTGGTGTACTGGTAACACCACCGTGCACCGGGGGTGAGGGCCGGGTTTGAGCCCTCCCTCCAAAGGAGGTGGCTGGGTGGCGAGGACCACGGCCTCCGGACCAAGGTCGGGTGGAGTCGTCAACCGGCTTTAGTTTTATATATATATATATATATATATATATATATGTCAAATCAAACTTATTACTCAAGATCATCTCAAATTCAGAGCTGTCTCAATATATGCTTATTAGTGGTACATAATGGACCAATTGCGTGACTAATCTGACCACAGATAATGAACACTGGTGACAAACTGCTCCCAACATCATGATTAAAATTCCTACGGTCACTTGTCAAGATACCATATGCATGCCTATTATGGAACACAAGTTGTCTGATGTCCCTCTACTGTCTTCGATTTTTATAGAAACGACACAAGTCCTAGTAGCTTAGGTACATCTTTCATGCCTATTATCTATCACTGGAAAGTGTGATTTCTGCCTTAGGATATCATACATGTCATCGCTTGTATTTGTTAGGATTATTTAGTAATAGGATCTCTTATAATATTTAATATTAGAATTTTAGTCTTCCTAAATGTTCAATATTAAAATGTGGATCCTATATTTATGGTTGACGTTCAAATCTGTCACAAATTGGAAGACCTATGAAGAACCATCTAATATTAGACATTATAAAGATCCAAACCATAATATTCAATATTATATGAGACCATATTACTAAATAATCATATTTTTTGAAGAGCCCTAAACAATAGAAGTTAAGGATCTAATAGAAAAATTCGTTCACATTATATCATAATTATATTGGAAGTTCCTATTTAGTTTTTGTAGACTTTTAGCCCTAGAAATTACTCTCATTAATGTAAACAAAAGAGTTATGATACACTCGGAAAAAATAAGTACTAGCTTTGATGAACGTAATTAGAATGATCATTAATATAAAACAACCCAAGAAGCGGATGTAAAATACTAAGGGTCTATTTGGTTGCACGAAAGTGTACGAAAGTACGAAAGTGAAAAAACGGAGTTTGCGTACGCGATGCGTACGCATAAATTTTGGCTTTCCAAAAGTTGTTTGGTTGGTAAAATTGAAAGATATGAAAGTGGAGAAAAAAA